>JAVJAQ010001667.1:8596652-9220657 GCA_032362365.1 Zygogramma bicolorata | reverse complement strand
GGGCCGGCGCTAGCACATTTCGTTACAATATCTTCATTTATGAAAGGTTTGCGCTCTGAATTTGCATCTGACTCTCAACCAAAAGGCCCCAAATTTTAAATATCCAATAGGTCTCTTATAAAGTTTCATTAGTAATCAGACTCAGCAAATTGAAATTGGGTATAGAGTTTCGTTGTTCTCATTATATACACTAGGTGGCAGTTAAGTTCAAAAAGGCGGCAAGCTGTGAGGAGTGTTTCGACACCAGGTAAGTTTTTATTACATATTTATTGTATTCGAGTGAATATTTATAATTAATGATTATAACCACTCAGATTCGAACCCAAGTTTTGCCTGTGAATGATTATAGCTTCATGTTATGTATTATATATAACAAAAAATATCGAAATAGAACGATGTATCTCTCAAGATACATTACCAGGGATAGGGAGAATTTGAATATTCCTGTTATGTATCTCAAAAGATACATCACCATGAATGCATTCATCTTTTTTCCATCACTAATGTATCCGCTGAGATACATCCGCTGACAACATTCGTTTACAATAAGAGGGGATATAGGATATGTTTTTATTTCAGTTCATGTACAATGGAATGCTCCAGAGGTAAAAAGATATTGTCTCTTGTACCGAAACTCAGTAATAAATCTGATAATGGATCCAGTTCATCATCGGAAAACGAAATACAGGGTTACAATTCCCGAATCGAAAATTATATTTCAATATTTTCAGAAAATATAAATATATTGATATAATGAGGCTATCACATTGGATGAAACAGAAGAACCACCCGCAATATACACACCTGTAGGAGTAGAAAATATGTCTCCAAATCCTCCCTCGACTCCAGCACGGGCTTCACCTGCTGTTTTTACGCGATCAAAAAAAACAACATTTCCAACAAGACGAATCAAAGTCACTCGTAAAAATAAGTCGCCACTAACTTTTCACTGGATGCGAGGAAAATTTGAATATTGTGCCACCTTATGCGATAAAAAATTTTCCAAACTAAGTTTTCAAACTCCATTCGAATTCTTTTCACAATTTTTTACGGAAGATATTTTTGACATGATTGTTTCTGAGACGAATATCTATTTCACTCAGCAAACGGGTAAATCCATCAATATTACAAAAGAGGATATCAAAGATTTTGTTGGAATAAATATACTCATGGGAATGGTGGACATGCCCGCTTATACAGATTATTGGTCTCAGATGTTCCGATATGATCGTATATCAGATGTCATGCCCTTGAAGAAATTTCAGCAGATAAGAAGATACATTCATTTCAATAATAATTTACTCGATGATGGAGACCGTTATTATAAAGTTAGACCTTTGGTACAGAAAGTACGAGAAAATGTCTCAAAATTGAGCACGAAAATAAGTTTAGTATCGATGAAATGGTGGTTCCTTACAAAGGCAAAAAAGCTGGAAATCGAAAACAATATATCAAAAATAAACCCCGAAAATGGGGCTATAAAATATTTGTTAGGGCGGGGGTATCGGGATTGATTTATGATTTCCTATTATACGGTGGAGAGGACACATTTCGATTCCAAAGTGAAGAAATTTTGGGATTGGGAGCTGAAGTTGTTCTTTCTCTTTGCAAAAGTATACCAGAACCTGCCTGCAACTTCGACAATTTCTCCACCAGTCTCGAACTAATCAAAGTCCTTCGGAATGAATATGGTATTTTTTCATTGGGTACGATCAGAAATAATCGAATTCGTGGTGCTGAGGAGCATCTGGAAACTGACAAACAACTTTTGAAAAGAGGAAGGGGCTCGTTTTCTCAAGTGATTTGTAACGAAAATAAAGTATGTATCGTAAAATGGGCCGATAATAAATGTGTAACGGTGGCAAGTAGTTACGTTGATGCATATCTTTTGGGAAATATCAATCGATACAACAAAGTAGCCAAGAGAAGAGATCCGGCACCTTGTCCAGAAATAATCAAGCATTATAATGCCCATATGGGTGGTGTCGATCTAGCGGATATGCTGGTTGCTTTGTACAGAACCGAACTGAAAGGACATCGATGGTATCTACCGCTTGTCTCACAAATAATCGACATATGCGTCAATAATGCTTGGGTACTCTATAAAAGAAATTTACCTGAAAAAACTCCAAGAAAAATGATAATACCGTTGAAAATTTTCAGATATTCCATATACCAATCTCTGATTCAATTTGGACGTGATAAGCGTTCTAATGGATCTGAAAATAGGGCGCCTTTGAATATTATTCATAATCCGACAATACCGAGACCGAATTCGGATATAAGATTTGATAAATATGATCATTTTCCAACCTTCACTTCGAAAGGAAGATGTAAATTCTGTACCAAAGGCCAAACTTCACTATTTTGTCAAAAATGTTCCCAACGATTTTGTTTGTTACCAGATAGAAATTGTTTTTATTTTTTCCATAAGCATAATGAATAAAGACTTCATTCTTTATTCATTAGGTGTTCATATTTTCAATTCTGTGTATGTATGATTTACGTTCTGAAAGACTGAACTTCTACTATGTTTTGAGTAAACCTTAGATTATTCTGATATTTTATTTCGTTTATTCCGTGAAAGAATACGTAATTATTTTTTGTTATACTTTCTAATAGTATATTAATATAAATATTAAGAAATCTTAGCATTTTCAATAACTCATTTGTGAACATAATGTTGATGATTCCTGGCGGAGTATCTCTGAAGATACATTAATGATAAATTGAATATTGCTGGTGAACGGGCACTGTATCTCGTGGGATATATATTTTTTCTCTGAAAAACAGTTACCAATATTTTTTTTTTGATTCTTCCATATTGCCTGCGACTATATGGAACTACAAAATCAAAAAAATTTCCACATTTCCGAAAATAATGTGTCTTGCCAAGTTAAGGGTTAAAGCTCAGACCCTAGATTATAGCTCACTTTGAGATCAGTACAAAATAGGGTTTCAGTATATAATTGAAAATCATTCACATATTTTATATTGGATTTATGCTGGATTTTTTTTTCAATATTCATAACCATAAAGGAGCTACAAGTTTACCCATATTGATAAAATTTACATTTAGGCAGTCTAAAAATGAGGTACAAATCCAATGAAGAAATTCTTCTCTTGTGTAGCACTGCAGTACTGAAATTTATTAAAATATAATTTCAATAAATTTCTCATTCTAATATATGAATTACAAATTGATACTGAATATGTATTTGAAAATTTTATGCAGTCATATTGAACATTTCACAAGATATTCTACATTGTGTATTCAACAGGATAGTCGATTATTCTTGAATTTATGAAATAGTAATTTTTCTTCACTGAAAAATCAGGTACTCATCAATTCTCCAATATCCGCTGTCTCTGTTATCATCAACTGATGATAACCATGTGGTTGAAATCTTAATCAACCTTTCCTGAATTTTCAAGGAATACCTATCCTTCATATTTGTGAATTATTTGAAATTATTGTAGTATTATTTCGTAAATAGCTGAACTCTTCGTGTATTAAATTAATTGAAATGAGTTGCTTTGCTGCACTACATATTCCAATAGAAATATTTTCATGGATATTTTTGAATGTACCTACTCCTTATAATTTGCAAGTAGAAGGTTCTATAATATATATATATATATATATATATATATATATATATATATATATATATATATATATATATATATATATATATATATATATATATATATATATATACATATATATGTGTGTGTGTTCGGATAGGTTTCCGCGGTCAGTTGTATGTTGTTGTTGAGTTCGGGTTGAACCGCGTCTGGAGTTTTGTTTTCGACGATTCGGCTCCGATTTTGGAGCCATTTTCAAGAGTAAATGTGACTATGTGACTTCACGCTGAGGTCTCAATCTGCCTACTCCTCAGGTGTTGTCACAGGGGGCAAGGGTTGGTGACTTGACGCCGGGGCCTCAATCTGCCTACTCCCCAGGTCTCGTCACGAGTTCTTCCTAAGGTCTCAATCTGCCTACTCCTTAGATCGAACTGAGGTATCGAGGGATGTTGGGTGGTATTTATAGCAGCGGGTGCTGCCAAAGCACCGTCGGATGTCTTGGTGGGGACTGGGCATCTGGAAATTAGAGGTTTCCATGCAGTTGGAAATCTCTTCTCGATTTCGATGGCCTCGCGAATCATACGAGCTTGTAGTGTTTCTGCTGTGGCGATGGTCTTAGTGTTCTCGAAGTCTATATTGTGTCCTGTCTCTTGATGATGTTTGGGCAGAGCTGAAGATGGGTCTGATTTTCGGACAGCAAGTTGATGTTCGTATACTCTACTTGTCACACGTCTGTTGATCTGGCCTACATATGTTCTATGGCAATCAGAACATGGTATTTCATATATACCCTGTGATTCGTTGACGATTTTGTCCTTGGGGGAGCGGAGGAATGTGGAGATTTTATTGTTGGCTGTAAATATCGTTTTTATGTCCTGTTTTTGAGAATTCGGCTGATTTTGTCAGTAACTCCTTTAATGGGTTGGGTCTCTGGGAATGGAAGAAGAAGTTTGATGGCGGCGGATGGATCTGTCAGTTTGATGGTCTGTGAATCCATTTTGAAAAAGGGCTGATTTGAGTTGGATTAGTTCCTGTGGTTTGTTATGGAGGTCAGTGAGGTTGATAGATCTATGGATGAGGGAATTTACAACGGAATTGGTTTGTGCTGGGTGATGGTGGGAGTTTGCGTTAAGGTTTGTGTGTGTTGGTTTCCTATAGACCGTGTGGGTGAGGGAGTTATTGGTTTTTGTGATGGCGACATCTAAGAATTTAAGGGAGTTATTGCTTTCGATTCCCATTGTGAACTTTATATTCGGGTGGAGGTCGTTGAGGTGATCAAGGAAATTATGGAGAGTTTCGGAGCCGTAAGGCCATATGACGAAAACGTCATCTACGTATCCGAACCAGCAAGAGGGTTTGTGGTCCAACGTGTCAATGGCTTTAGTTTCGAAGTCTTCCATGGAAAGGTTTGCAAGGACTGGTGAGAGGGGAGAACCCATGGGGGCGTCTTTTACTTGTTTGTGAAAGGTACCTTGAAATAGGAAGTATGTACTGGACATACAGTGACTGATGAGGTTGAGGGTGCCTTTGGAAATTTGGTGTTTGGTTTCGAGAATGTTCAATGTATCTGATACAGGGATATTTGTGAATAAGGACACTACGTCGAAACTCACAAGGATGTCAGTCTGTTGGATATTGAGGTTTTTGAGGATTTCAATGAAGTGGAATGAATTTCGTACATATGACGAGGACTGTTAATTCTGCAAGGGGTTGGAGAGTATTTGCAAGGTGTTTAGCAAGGTTTTGTGTTGGAGAACCGAAAGCACTGACAATGGGGCGAAGAGGAACATTGGGTTTGTGTATTTTTGGGAGACCATATATGCGGGGTGTGCGTGAGGATTTTTCCCGGGGGATGAGTGCTTTCTTGGTTTCGGTAGGGATATTGGAGTTGTTGATGAGGGTCCTGGTTTTCTTCTCAAGATAGGTCGTTGGGTCCCTGTCGGTGGGTTGATATTAATTTTTATTAATAATATATATATATCATTATGAGATATTTGGTCACAATATTTTAGATTGAAATAAAAAACACATCTAGCTTATCTATGTAATGTAATATAAATATTGTATATTGTAATTGTGTATCGTCACTAACAGAGAATATGAATATAATAGAAACAATTATAATAATAATAATAGGGATAATTATCAAAATAGATACCAAAATCAACATAATAGTAATAATGAATATAGAACTCAAAATCAAGGTTACAAAAAATCAACAAAACAGAATTGAATATAACAGGGAGAGTAGAAGAAATAATTATTCTGGACGAAATGAATACTATAGGAAAGGTAGAAGAAAATCATATCCTGAAGGACAGAATGATGAACGTACTAGGCAACTACATTTTCAGAGAAGTTCAAATAGTGCAGAAAGATTATCTGATAATGAACAAAGACAAACAGTGCAAAATGACTCTGGGAATTCGAATTATGTACAAGAGGGGAGAAATGGGGAAAACTCTACAAATTTTTGATGAATAAACTATATAGGAAGCTGGAACAACTAATTTATGAACATCCTATGGAATATATTGACTTAAATGGTAATGGAAAACAAGACCAAATAAATGATTCAATAACATTGCAAGGAATAATAGGAGATAAAATAATAAAAATTCTTATTGATGCAGGTTCGGAAGCATCACTTGTAAACGAAAATAATTCAGAAAATGATATTGAAAATCTGAATGAAATGGTTAAAATGACAAAAACAAATTTAGTGAGGATAAATGGAATGAAACTAGCAGAAGCAAATAAACTCAATAATGTAAATTTGGAAATTGAGGAAAAATCAATTGAAATGCAACTATTGGTGGTACAAAATATGTATATAGATGTAATAGTGGGTACAGATCAGTTGGAGAAAAATAATGCTAAGATAGATTATGAAAGAAAATCAATAAAACTAATGGAAAATTGGTTCAATTTCAAAGATTTCAATGGTAAAGTCGATCTGAAAAAAAAAATTTTGTGTATGAAAAATAATTGTGAGAAAAATGAGTCTGAAAATAATAATAATGATAATGAAGAAAATAAATATGAATATGAAATAAATAGAATGGAAAATGATGATATTTATAATGATAAATATGAATGCGATATAAAATATGAATATTATGTATGTGAGTTATTGGTAAAGTATAAAAGGTTAACAATGTATGAATCAAGAATGGCAAAGAAGTATGTACACAAAATAGAAGTCAGAGAAACTGAGAATTTCAAATCAAAAAGTTATCCGATTCCATATAGATTTAGATAACAAGTAGGAGGTGAATTAGAGAAAATGATAGAACAGGAAATAATCGACAAATGTACCACAAATCATATAAATCCAATTGTTGTAGTAGAAAAGAAAAATAAAGAACTTAGATCATGTTTAGATGCTCAAGAACTAAATAAAATAACAATACCTCAGTATGAATCTCCAAAGAATATTGAAGCCATATTTGGCAGAATCACAAAAACAAAAGTTTTTCCAGAAATTGATTTGTAACAGTTTTTGGTTAATTCCATTAGATGAAAGTGTCAGTAATTCAACAGGATTATGTATAGAAGGGGTGATCTATAGTAATTAACTACCAGTAGTAGTTCCTTGGACGCAGATTCTTCACAAGGTTCTTCATGGTAGTTAACCTAAAACAAAACAGAATGTAAATTAATCATATCAGAATGTTGTAATCATAGAAATTGGGTAGTATAGGAAATTAATTACATTAATAATAAATAATATAGAATAGGAATTGAACAATCTCTGCTTGAATATAAATGAAACTAATATCCTAACATTTAAATTCGAATTGAATAATATCTGTCTGAACACACATAATGTGAAAAATAAATCATGTATAAAGTTCCTGGGTTTACACATTGATAATAAACTTAAATTCGAAGACCATATTATGTCACTAAAAAAAAGATTAGCATCAGGCTGCTATGCAATTAGAGTGGTGTCAAACGAACTTGGTGCAGTCATTGCTAGAAACACCTATTTTTCCCTCATTGAATCTCATATTAGGTATGGCATAGCTTTCTGGGGTTTCTGTAGCCAACATTTATTACAGTCTGTTTTTGTCCAACAAAAAAGGGCCATAAGGTACTTGTGCAGGGCCAAAGCAAGAGACCACTGTAGACCGCTGTTTATATCCCAAAAAATTCTTACCGTAACAAGTATTTTCATTTTGGAAACTGTCTGTTTAATTCATAACAAACAGTCTACAAGGATTAATATGATTCGCACTCACGTAACCACCCGAAGTAACAACCTTTGCATGCCAATACCAAAAACAACTCTCATAAAATATTCAGTTGTATATGAAAGTAAAAAAATATATAACCATCTACCGGAATATTTAAAAGAATTGAAAAATCTTAAGCACTTCAGAAAAGCAGTAAAGGACTTCCTCATGCCAAAAGCATACTACGACCTGCAGGAATACTATAATGAAAATTTCTGACCTAAAATAGAAGTTTTTACATTTTGTATGTGTTTTAGCGAATGTACTTATTTGAAATGAACTGAACTTATTGTTTTCTATTTTTCTAACCTTTATTTTATTAATAATTATTTTACAATTATTATTTCAATTCATAAATTACATTTTATACTTTGAATTATATACTTATATATTTACCTGTACATATTAGCATTTCATTTTTATATATGAGAATATGGATTATACCACAAGTTATTGTACTCATCGCTTTGTCAATAAGAACTTATTCTTGGACAATAAAGCACAGTTTTGATTTGATTTGATTTGAATTTTGCCATTATTATATTATTTTGGGGAATGTTGTTATGATACGAAACATTGTAAAACAAAGTAGAAATGTAAAATTGTGGATATCAAATGTAAAGGAATGAATATGTGATGTAGTTATAGATAGATAGATAGATAGATAGATAGATAGATAGATAGATAGATAGATAGATAGATAGATAGATAGATAGATAGAAGTTTATGGATCAGAAACCAATTAACATTGGATTGACAAGTCAAAATACTATAGTTACATTTTGCTTATTGCTAAAATAGGATGAGAACTATGAATTATCAAAGTACGTAAAATATAAAAATACCTAAATATAAATATCCAACAGAATTAAAATAGTCAATAGGACTCTGACACACATGATGCAAAATGTGCAATCATGTGAAAGAATAAGTCAAACCCAACTCAACACAGAACCTATACTTAACAAAATGTTATTAAACTACTTCCACATCAATAATAGTCGCTTCCATCCTCTTCCATCAAGTCTAAATCAGCCGAGTGCCAAGAAACATTTTCATGAAAAAATTCATCTTGAATGAAAACGCGTGTGGCCCGAGAGATTTTGTGGCGCAGAAAAAGAAGGCAGAACATGTCCATTTTCGAACTTTAAAGGATCATAACTTGCAATTGTATACCATTCGAATAAAAAATAAAAATTTTTGGAATTGTGGCAACATCGCACCAGTTATCTCTATGCAGCTGTCAAATGACTGAAATTTCATGAATGTTGGATCTGAGCCCAGATTCTATTTCACGAATTCGATTATCGAATTGTTCAGAATATGCGTATATTTTTGGTACAGCGCATCTACAGTCACAGTCTGAGCTACTCGACAATCGAATTCGTGAAATAGAATCTGGGGGCAGGTTGATGCCAACTTTTTGACTTGTAGCAATTAAATTCTAGTAATGAATACAAACTGTATGAGCTGTAATATGTTCAAAAACATAATATTTATTCAAGAATAGTATATGTAGATATAATTTCATGAATGTAATGGTAAGTACAAGGATGATATAACAGTGAATCTAAGGTTTTTTTCGAACTCTCCGCACATTAATTTTTATTGAAATGAGGTTTTCCAATGGTTTCCGCACAAAAATTTCATGTTTTCCATTCATTTCAAGGTACCCTGAACTTCCCCTGCGATTGTCATCAGAATCTGAGATTTGACGTGTTCTACACCTTTACCGTATTTTTGTATGGTTATTTCATAACATTTGAGATTCGTAGAACCGATATATCGGTTATCAGACATCCTCCACTGATAAAATTCGCGAAGATAGCTGGGCAATGAATCACCGAGCTCAACGTAGGTTACACATTTTGAAGTATTATAAAATGAATTATAATGATTCTCTTGATACTAGAGTTGACTAAATTATTTGAATCACTGAGACATGATTTCAAAAATCTATCACAACAGTCAGAAATCTGCAAACAAATATCCAACATCCTTATTTAAGGAACTTCTCAGCTGAGCCTAGTTACTTTAGCAATAAAGTTCAGCAATAATTATTTTTTTTTTGACAAAGGGTGGTAAGTAGAACAAGTAAAGTCTTTTTCTGGGATTCTAGCGCTGTTAATAATATCCCACGGTTTTCAGGACCGGTCTTTATAGCTCGAGCAATATTTTACAACTTCCTTGATATGAACTCTGTCACTTTGTTATCTCAGCATGACAATCAAAATGGACTGAGGAAAAAACCACATGGTCAAAATAATTTTTCCGGGCGTCCAGGACCGGTTTCACCCCGGCAATAAATCCCAACTTTCTTATTATGGACCCTGTCAGTTTCATATTTTAGTAAGACAATAAGGAAGGGTTAAGCAAAAAAGCTACGTTGTCGAAATAATTTTTCCGGGCGTCCAGGGCCGGTTTCACCTTGGCAATAAATCCCAACTTTCTTATTATGGACCCTGCCAGTTTCATATTTTAGAGAGATAATAAGGAAGGGTTAAGAAAAAAAGCTACGTTGTCAAAATAATTTTTCCGGGCGTCCAGGGCCGGTTTCACCTTGGCAATACATCCCAACTTTCTTATTAGGGATCCTGCCAGTTTCATATTTCAGTAAGACAATAAAGATGGGTTGAGGAAGAGAGCCACGTTGTCAAAATAATTTTTTCTGGCGTCCGGTTTATCATGTTTTCTTTTTATAGGGTGAAAAAGCGGTAGCAAAATCCCCTCCACAAGGGAATATTAAAAAGTTATAAAATCCTATATCTCGTTGCATCTAAACGCCTGACGTCACAGGCCCCGGGGATTTTGGCAACAAGTATTAAGTTCGGACATTCTGAAACGGAGCATAGGGAGCACAACACATGTACCTGAGGAACAAATGATAGTGAGACGAATAAAGAAAGCATATTTAGCCACGACTTCTCAGCCAACGTGCCCCCCGATTGAATCTCAGCCGTCGAAGTGAAGGGGAGCGGTCAACGCAATTGGAAGTTATTACCATACTGATTTTCATCAGCAACATAGCTTTTTCTCCCACTTATATTAAGCCAATTCTCTTCATTATTGATTTTCGTACCGAAAGATTTTGCAGGCTTCTATTTTAATCACAAGCGAAAATTGCGGAACATTCAATTTTCGATTTTCAAGAACCCCAGCCGCTCCAGTCTGTCTCCGGTGGTGACTCAGAAAATATCACTCGATTCCCTTATTCAAAATTTCATGCTCAACCGCATTACGAAATATTGAGCATGCTAACTAGATTACAAATATGGACAAATGTGGCTAATCTTTCCGAATTTTGGGTAACATGTCGTTATATCGTAACAATCTCCACAATTTTCAACTCGCAAGCTAAGTTAGGGGTTTGGCTAATAATTCACACATTTTCAACACAGTACCGCTAAAAATTTTCACAATTTTCAACTCGCAAGCTAGTTTAGTCAGGTCAGGTTAGGGTTGGCTAATAATTCACGCATTTTCAACTCAGAACCGCCAAAAAATTTCACAGATTTCAACTTGCAAACTAGGTTAGTCACGTTAGGATTCGCTTATAATACACGCATTTTCAACTCAGTACCGCTAACAGTTTTCACAATTTTCAACTCGCATACTAAAGTTAGATCAGGGGTTTGGCTAATGATTTTCGCAATTTCAACACAGTACAGCTAAAAAAAAATCACAATTTTCAAGAGGCAAGCTCGGTTAGTCAGGTTAGGTTTGGCTAATAATTCACCCATTTTCAACAGTACCGCTCAAAATTCCCACAATTTTCCTCTCGCAAACTAGGTTATTCAGGTCAGGTTAGGTTTGGTTATTGATTCACATATTTTCAAGTTAGTTTGCCTTCTTCTTGTCTTGTCAATTAACTATAATTGTTGAAGTTTTCGCATGAAGTTTGGAATAAGGGAATCGAGTGATATTTTCTGGAAAGTAGCGAGAGGAAATTCGTTTTCAATCTCTTTTTGATTTAGAGTAGTTTGTTTTACCAAAATACCAATATGGAACTATCATTTATTTCCCATGTTCAATCTGACTACCATTATAATCTAGTCTTTTCAGAAAATGATTTTTTTTTAGTTTTAGTTACTTATCTGTGATGCAGACGGCAATATTTCTGTTGTAATAATGAAGTATTATATTTTTATTTTTAGATGATGACATGTTTTTTTTGCGGAGCTAAATCTTTCAAAATATCTGATTTAGTGGCAATCTGCAGAGAAATGAGGACCTTGAATCTCTATTAGTCACCTCTGAGTTTCAACCCGTATTAGTTCCAAATCTCCTTTATTAGAATTCAATAATACTATACTAATATATATATATATATATATATATATATATATATATATATATATATATATATATATATATATATATATATATATAAAAGAATCCTTCAAATTCGGGTATGCAGTCAACAAGGGTATGGAAAATAAGGAACTCTTTTTCTATTCAAGCTTTCGAGTCACTTATTGGCTCTTCATCAGGAACTCTACAATGAACTAAAATTAAAAATTATTTGATTTGAAAGATATTTGGGCACGTGTGTACTTACGAAAGTGAGGTTATATATCCCTTTCACCCGCCGTAATTTATGAAATATCATGTCACAACGGACAACACTCTTGATAAAATATTAAACAGACCGGAAATAATATTTTGACAACATGGCTCTTTTCTCAACCCATCCTCATTTTCTTACTAAAATATGAAACTGACAGGGTCCATAATAAAAAAGTTGGGATTTATTGCCGGGGTGAAACCGGTCCTGGACGCCCGGAAAAATTATTTTGACAACGTGGCTCTTTTCCTCAACCCATCTTCATTGTCTTACTGAAAAATGAAACTGGCAGGATCCCTAATAAGAAAGTTGGGATGTATTGCCAAGGTGAAACCGGCCCTGGACGCCCGGAAAAATTATTTCGACAACGTAGCTTTTTTCTTAACCCTTCCTTATTGTCTCTCTAAAATATGAAACTGGTAGGGTCCATAATAAGAAAGTTGGGATTTATTGCCGGGGTGAAACCGGCCCTGGACGCCCGGAAAAATTATTTCGACAACGTAGCTGTTTTGCTTAACCCTTCCTTATTGTCTTACTAAAATATGAAACTGACAGGGTCCGTAATAAGAAAGTTGGGATTTATTGCCGGGGTGAAACCGGTCCTGGACGCCTGGAAAAATTATTTTGACAACGTGGCTCTTTTCCTCAACCCATCTTCATTGTCTTACTGAAATATGAAACTGGCAGGATCCCTAATAAGAAAGTTGGGATGTATTGCCAAGGTGAAACCGGCCCTGGACGCCCGGAAAAATTATTTCGACAACGTAGCTTTTTTGCTTAACCCTTCCTTATTGTCTTACTAAAATATGAAACTGACAGGGTCCATAATAAGAAAGTTGGGATTTATTGCCGGGGTGAAACCGGTCCTGGACGCCCGGAAAAATTATTTTGACAACGTGGCTCTTTTCCTCAACCCATCTTTATTGTCTTACTGAAATATGAAACTGGCAGGATCCCTAATAAGAAAGTTGGGATGTATTGCCAAGGTGAAACCGGCCCTGGACGCCCGGAAAAATTATTTCGACAACGTAGCTTTTTTGCTTAACCCTTCCTTATTGTCTTACTAAAATATGAAACTGACAGGGTCCATAATAAGAAAGTTGGGATTTATTGCCGGGGTGAAACCGGTCCTGGACGCCCGGAAAAATTATTTTGACAACGTGGCTCTCTTCCTCAACCCATCTTTATTGTCTTACTGAAATATGAAACTGGCAGGATCCCTAATAAGAAAGTTGGGATGTATTGCCAAGGTGAGACCGGCCCTGGACGCCCGGAAAAATTATTTTGACAACGTGACTCTTCTCCTCAAACCATCCTTTTCATCTTACTAAAATATGAAACTGGCAGGGTCCATAATAAGAAAGATGGGATGTATTGCTGGGGAGAAACCGGTCCTGGACGCCCGGAAAAATTATTTTGACCATGTGGTTTTTTCCTCAGTCCATTTTGATTGTCATGCTGAGATAATAAAGTGACAGAGTTCATATCAAGGAAGTTGTAAAATATTGCTCGAGCTATAAATACCGGTCCTGAAAACCGTGGGATATTATTAACAGCGCTAGAATCCCAGAAAAAGATTTTACTTGTTCTACTTACCACCCTTTGTCAAAAAAAAAAAATATTGCTGAACTTTATTGCTAAAGTAACTAGGCTTCTCAGCTGCGGTATGATTTCTGACTGAGGAAACGACAAGACATTCAGCAACCTACAATACAGTACTTATTAATCATCACTCTTACTGGAAAATACTTCACTAAACACTTTACACAAAATAGAACTCAAGACTGACATGAAAACACACTGTACATTGAATTTCACTGACTAGACATGAAAACAAAATAGAAATTTTGACAGATTATGAATGACATACACAATTTGGTAAATTACAAGAATATTATTGAGAGATGAATGGAAAATGATGAAAAGTTAATAATATAAATATCAGAAACCTTTCCTAGAAATCACAATTTAATATATCATGATCAATTGTACATAGGATTAAGAAAAAATGAAATGATAAGTAGTGGTTAGTGAAAAATTTCGTGAGTGAAAAACGGGACCATAGCAAAGGTGTGGAGAATCAACAAGAAGGGACGCGAGAAATTTTACGAGAAGCCGAAAAGATTTTGAGAAGATTTAGAGACAGATAAACCTGAAAGAAAGCTGATGATATCCTAGCCAGTAATAAGAGCCGTAAAAGAAGAAAGAAAAACTAGTACGTACCAGCTAATACAACTCCCAAGTTCCTGTAAGATAGCTGAATTCCAGGCTTCACGAAACCTACTCATGTCCAGGTGAACTACTCCCATTGAACTTTTCCATTCCTGATTGTATATTATTTCTATTTTCGACCTCCCGAACTTTATTTTCAATCCTATATCAGAAAACATAACCAATAGACTATTTTACCGCGACCGCGAATCAAAAACATTTTGGTTAGATTTATTTGTTCGTTGTACGAACATTCTTTCAGAACTCATTTGGAAACTGCACTGAGCAGAATCATTGTTCCAATTTTTACTATATATGTTTTTAGTAAATTTAATCAAATAAGTTGGTTTTCTCCTAGATCAGGGATTTTAAATATGAGGAAATTCCAAGATCAATCTATAATATATTTGAATTTCTGATTCTGAAGATGAATGGGTACTGTAATTGAGAAAAAAAATTGGTATTAGATTGGATATTGAAGTTATTTTATTTGCTTCTCGCTTTCTCTCTCACGAAATACATGACATCAAGAGATCGCCCTGCAGTCCAGAGAAACCACACCGCTGAGAAGGAGTTCATCATGTTCATCTACTCGGTATATTCACATTTTGCAAACTATAAAAGATATTTTGAAAAACAATTTTACATTTCTATACAAACTTATAACTTAAAAACTTTAAAATAGTAATAGTAAAATTATATATAACATACTGACGCCCAAAACGAGGGGCACATCTGGATAGGGCAAAACAGCAGTCAGTGTGAAAGATTGTGAGTGAAATAGAAAATATGGATTTGAGAGATGTTAAGAGAGTAGGCATGGAAGGAGATATGGAAGATGGTGATCATGGAGAGACAAGTGCAGGAGAAAAAAAGAGAGAGAATCAGATGGAAAGTGGAATGGATGGAAAATTTAAAATGTTAAGGGAATCCATAGGAAAAAAGAAAATCTGGAAAGGATGGAAGAAAGAACAAAAGAGAATATGAAAGAAGATATGGAAAGAATATAAGAAAGTGTGGATTATAGGATGGAGAAAATGGAAGAATATATGGTGGGAAATTTCGAGGAAAATGAGAAGGAAATTATCAATAAATGTAATGATTTTGAAAAAGAGGTTGAACAACAAAATACACAATTTTATAATAAAATCAATGGGAAAATGGGTAACAATAGCAATTCTGTAGAACAAATAAGAGATATGAGAAGAGAATTGGAAATTACAAATCTAAATACCTTAATAGAAATAGGAAATGTAAACAAGAGAGTAGACTAACAGGAATCGAGTTCAAATAAAAAAAATTCTAATATCGAAAATGAATTACAATAATCAAGGAAAAATAATTGCAGGCAGAGATAATGGTGATCATTCTGATAAAATGAAAGAGTTGGAAAATAAACTGAAACAATAATAAGAAAGTAGGAAAAATGAAATAGCAGAGACAAGGATGATGGGAAAAGAAGCATGAATTATAATAGCTATGCAATACAATCATATTTAATAGCACAATACCTAAACCCAAAGATGAATGAAGAAGAGATTGTAGGTAATATCAGTAGACATTTTATGCAAGAAATATTTGAAATCATTAGCATGTATGAAATCAAAACTGTGGCTAGGCTAAGTGATTAATTACTGAGGTTAGAAAGGACTCTATCATACAGAAATGGGGATAGGAGAAATTGAAGTAATAGGTATTCTAATAATGAAAATCAAAATACTCAAACAAGGTATGAATATAGAAGGGAATATAATGATTATAATAATAATGACACGGATCAACAAAATGATAGGTATGGTAGAAGTAATAATAATTTTCAAACACGTAGAAGCGCAAATAACTACAATAATAGGTATATGGGAAATTAAAATAACAGAGAATATAATAGAAACAATTATAATAATAATAATAGGGATAATTATCAAAATAGATACCAAAATCAACATAATAATAATAATAATAAATATAGAACTCAAAATCAAGGTTACAAAAAATCAACAAAACAGAGAGTAGAAGAAATAATTATTCTGGACGAAATTAATACAATAGGAAAGGTAGAAGAAAATCATATTCTGAAGTACAAAATGATGAACGTACTAGGCAAGTACATTTTCAGAGAAGTTCAAATAGTGCAGAAAGATTATCTGATAATGAACAAAGACAAACAGTGCAAAATGACTCTGGGAATTCAAATTATGTACAAGAACAACAATTTATGAACATCCTATGGAATATATTGACTTAAATGGTAATGGAAAACAAGACCAAATAAATAATTCGATAACATTGCAAGGAATAATAGGAGATAAAATTATAAAAATTCGGTTCGGACTTGTAAATGAAAATAATTTAGGAAATGATATTGAAATTCTGAATAAAATGGTTAAAATGACAAAAACAAATTTAGTGAGGATAAATGGAAAGAAACTAGCAGAAGCAAATAAATTCAATAATGTAAATTTAGAAATTGAGGAAAAATCAATTGAAATGCAACTATTGGTGGTACAAAATATATATATAGATGTAATAGTGGGTACAGATCAGTTGAAGAAAAATAATGCTAAGATAGATTATGAAAGAAAATCAATAAAACTAATGGAGAATTGGTTCAATTTCAAAGATTTCAATGGTAAAGTTGATCTGAACAAAAAAATTTGGGTATAAAAAAAATTGTGAGAAAAATGAGTGTGTAAATAATAATAATGATAATGAAGAAAATAAATATGAATATGAAATAAATAGAATGGAAAGTGATGATATTAATAATGATAAATATGAATGCGATATAAAATATGAATATTATGTATGTGAGTTTTTGGTAAAGTATAAAAGGTTAACAATGTATGAATCAAGAATGGCAAAGAAGTATGTACACAAAATAGAAGTCAGAGAAACTGGGAAATTCAAATCAAAAAGTTATCCGATTCCATATAGATTTAGAGAACATGTAGGAGGTGAATTAGAGAAAATGATAGAACAGGGAATAATCGACAAATGTACCACAAATCATATGAATCCAATTGTTGTAGTAGAAAAGAAAAATAAAGAACTTAGATCATGTTTAGATGCTCGAGAACTAAATAAAATAACAATACCTCAGTATGAATCTCCAAAGAATATTGAAGCCATATTTGGCAGAATCACAAAAACAAAAGTATTTCCAGAAATTGATTTGAAACAGTTTTTGATTAATTCCATTAGGTGAAATGTCAGTAATTCAACAGGATTATGTATAGAAGGGGTGATCTATAGTAATTGACTACCATTAGTAGTTCCTTGGAAGCAGATTCTTCACAAGGTTCTTCATGGTGGTTAACCTAAAACAAAACAGAATGTAAATTAATCATATCAGAATGTTGTAATCATATAAATTGGGTAGTATAGGTTAATTACCTATTATTAATAATAAATTTATTATTAATAATAAATAATATAAAATAGGAATTGTACAGATTAGTAAAAATTTATTTTTGAATTTTGCCATTATTATATCAAAATGTAAAAAATAAATTTTGGGGAATGTTGTTATGATACGAAACATTGTAAAACAAAGTAGAAATGTAAAATTGTGGATATCAAATGTAAAGGAATAAATATGTGATGTAGTTATAGATAGATAGATAGATAGAAGTTAATGGATCAGAAACCAATTAACATTGGATTGACAAGTCAAAATACTATAGTTACATTTTGCTTATTGCTAAAATAGGATGAAAAAGTCAAAAGGACTCTGACAACACATAGTGAATTCTTTTATATCATAAAATGCGTTCAGAAGTAAAAAATATTTCAGTTCGAACTTGAATCTGAACAGGTTTGATTGATTTTCCAATTCATGAGGTAATAAATTGGCACCTGCATATTTTCTAAAATTGGTGTATGTGGCTAGTTCTAGTGTAAATTCGTTGTTTTTGCGAGTTTGATAGTTATGAAAATTTGAATTTTGCATGAGACTGTTTCTATGAATGTAGGTATGAATCAGAAGTTTATATAAATAAATACTCGTGAAAGTTGAGAGTTTTTTCTTTGAAGATATTTCTGCAGGATTCTCGATAGTCCAAATGGAAGATCAGGCGAATTATTCTTTTTTGTGCTAAAAATACTCTGGTGCTTCCGGTGGCCAAACCATAAGCTACAATGTTATAGCTTATAGTCGTATAAACCAAGGCGTAGTACACAGAAATTACCCCCTCCACATCGAGACAACTCATCAGATTTTTTATTGCGAAGTGATGTTTATTTAAATTGGAGCAAATCATGTTGATGCATTCTTTCTATCTGAGATTGCTATCGATAATTGTACTAAGAAATTTGCAGCTTTCTTGAAATATTATTGTTCGATTATTAATATTCAGTTGTTCAGTGCAAAGTTTTTCTGTTTGCTATCTCTGAAATTGGACTGCAATGGTTTTGGAATAGTAAATTATAAGACGGTTCTTTCTACACCAATAATCAAATTAGAGACACATGGTCCGGGTGATTGCCCGGACGGGCGATTGGCCGGACGGACGATATTTTGATGGACAGAACACACTACATCCGAGCAAACTCCCGTCCGGGAGATTTTATTCCACTTGTCGTCATTTTCGGCTTGATTATGGACGAAGATAGACGTAAACTATTAGCAGTGATTTGTTTACTGTGTCACAGACGTAAAAAGAAACGTAATAGAAGTGTATGGATACATCCTGTTGTGCAGAAGAGAAACATACTAGGACACTTCAATACTCTATTTTTCGAATTAAGAGAAGATGAAGAAAAATTCTTCAACTATTAATAAAAAATATTATATTTTATTATATAATATAATATAAATAATATTTTTTTCCTGTTCCTATTTTGGCAATCGCCTAGGATTCAGAAGCTCATGTGCAAAACATCATCGTCGTCATTATCAACTCTCTAATATATGAGTATATCACAACCAAGCACCAAACCACCAACCCGAGAATGGGCACACAATGACGGTCACTACAACAGACTGCACGTGTTCGCCCGGACCGTGTGTTCCCGCCTATTTGACACAATGCCCCGTCACCTGTCGGACGGGTGAACGCCCGGCCGGGTCTCGGATGATCAGTTGAGAATACATCCGGGCGTTTTTGCTATCGGACGGGCAAAAGCCCGTCCGGGTTCCGTGTGTTCTTCACTAATTTTCACAATGTACTTCTGGATCATCCGGAGCCCGGACAAAACTCGGACGGGCGATTGGCCGGACGGACGATATTTTGATGGACAGAACACACTACATCCGTGCAAACTCCCGTCCGGGAGATTTTATTCCACTTGTCGTCATTTTCGGCTTGATTATGGACGAAGATAGACGTAAACTATTAGCAGTGATTTGTTTACTGCGTCACAGACGTAAAAAGAAACGTAATAGAAGTGTATGGATACATCCTGTAGTGCAGAAGAGAAACATACTAGGACACTTCAATAATCTATTTTTCGAATTAAGAGAAGATGAAGAAAAATTCTTCAACTATTTATAAAATTATTATATTTTATTATATAATATAATATAAATAATATTTTTTACTGTTCCTATTTTGGCAATTGCCTAGGATTCAAAAGTTCATGTGCAACCAAACCACCAACTCGAGAATGCGTACACCACGACGGTCACAACACTGACTGCATGTGTTCGCCCGGACCGTGTGTTCTCGCCTATTTGACACAATGCCCCGTCACCTGTCGGACGGGTGAACGCCCGGCCGGGTCTCGGATGATCAGTTGAGAATACATCCGGGCGTCTTTGCTATCGGACGGGCAAAAGCCCGTCCGGGTTCCGTGTGTTCTTCACTACTTTCACAATGTACTTCTGGATCATCCGGAGCCCGGACAAAACTCGGACGGGCGTTTACCCGGACCGTGTGTCCCCGGCGTAACGTTATTCGTCTTTCTGAGTAGCTCATTTGCATATTATGGGCTAGATACTATTTAATGCGGCGGTCGGACCTCGTTATTGTTCACTAACCCAATATTTTGGTATAACCAAACGAGAATACTACCACTATTTTAACGAATGTTTCTACATGGAAAAATGAATATGAGGACTTTTTCTTTTGGTCGAGACCAGAATTATAGGTGAAAAACTTTGAGTCTCCATATCTCGGGAAATAAAATAGCTATTGAACTTTTTTTTCATTCAGCTATAGCTAGAAATAAGCTCTTTCATATAGTACTTAAAGTTTTGATTTTCAATACAAAAATATTCAGAAAACAGTTTTGTGAAAAAAATAAATACTTTTTTTCTCACTGTTTGATTCACCTCGACCTATCTCGCTTATATAAAACCCTTTTGGAATTATTTTATATCCAAAAACTGCAGAATTTCATAAGCTTCATTTTTTACCGATTAATGTAAGATCCATTTTCAAAAATAAACTAGCTGGAGCTGGAGCCTTTTGAACGCAGCAATTCACACCGCGGTGGCGGCAGTTGAGTAGCGTGCCGTTTTGCGTCTTTCGCGATTAACTGTTCGTTCATTTTTACACATATTATTAATATTTGCAGCAGCTATTACTTGCAATCTTGTCAAAAATCTTGTCAAATATATATATATATATATATATATATATATATATATATATATATATATATATATATATATATATATATATATATATATATATATATATATATATATATACATATATATATTTGACAAGATTTTTGACAAGATTGCAAGTAATAGCTGCTGCAAATATTAATAATATGTGTAAAAATGAACGAACAGTTAATCGCGAAAGACGCAAAACGGCACGCTACTCAACTGCCGCCACCGCGGTGTGAATTGCTGCGTTCAAAAGGCTCCAGCTCCAGCTAGTTTATTTTTGAAAATGAATCTCACATTAATCGGTAAAAAATGAAGCTTATGAAATTCTGCAGTTTTTGGATATAAAATAATTCCAAAAGGGTTTTATATAAGCGAGATAGGTCGAGGTGAATCAAACAGTGAGAAAAAAAAGTATTTATTTTTTCACAAAACTGTTTTCTAAATATTTTTGTATTGAAAATCAAAACTTTAAGTACTATATGAAAGAGCTTATTTCTAGCTATAGCTGAATGAAAAAAAAGTTCAATAGCTATTTTATTTCCCGAGATATGGAGACTCAAAGTAAAATTTTTTTTTTTTTATTTTGTCAATGTTTTTCACCTATAATCCTGGTCTCGACCAAAAGAAAAAGTCCTCATATTCATTTTTCTATGTAGAAACATTCGTTTAAATAGTGGTAGAATTCTCGTTTGGTTATACCAAAATATTGGGTTCGTCTCTAAAACGACGAGTTATTAGCGTTCCGCCGCCGGACTAATCAACATTTTCGAGCTCCAGAAGTAACAGCGCCAGCAGCAGCAGAGCAAAGGTCGGTCACCCGGTAGGGGCGCAGTTCGTAAAGAAATGTTTGGTATGCGGTCGAAAAAATAATCAACAAGATAAGTGTACCTTTCGTGAATGCTTTTGTCATGTTTGCAATAGGAAAGGCCATCTAGCGCCAATGTGTCCAAATAAGAAAAAAAGAACCTTACTAGAATTTCTAATAATTTTTTAGTATCAGATAATTTGGCATTATTCAATTTAGATCATAAATCTGATCCAGTTCTCGTAGATTTGAGCATTGATAAAAGGCCGTTCACTTTTCAATTGGACACAGGGGCTAGTTTTTCGCTCATTTCAGATATTTTTTATAAGGATATTATTTCTGCAACATTAATTTGCGTCCTACGGATAAACTGTTCACTTTGTATAATGGAAATAAAATAAAGCCATTGGGTTTATTCGAATGTGAGGTAGAATATAATGAAAAAATTGGACCACTTCTGGGACGCGACTCTTTCAATTTATTTGATTCGGGTTTTCATCATTTGAATTTTTCTGATCTGCCCGCGGATTTGCATTTTCTCATCAATAAATACAATAAACTACTTTCACCACGATTAGGAACTTTCAATAAAGGAGTTATTTCTATCAAAATTAAACCTGATATGGTAATTTCACCAAAATTTTTCAGAGCCCGTCCGTTATCTTTTGCAATGAGAGAGATGGTGGAAAAAGAGTTAGAACGGTTATGTAACTTGAAAGTAATCGAACCTGTGGAGTACTCGGAATGGGGTACACCTATAGTACCTGTTTTAAAAAAGATAGAACTGTACGCATGTGGAGATTTCAAGGTTACAGTTAATCCTTTCATAGAGATAGATAGTTATCCACTTCCTGAAATTGAAGATCTTTTCCTACAGTTACAGGGGGGTGATCATTTCACCAAGCTTGATTTGTCAAACGCATATCAGCAAAGTTTGTTTGGACGAGGAATCTAAAAAATTAATAACCATTTCAACGCATTAGGGGTTTATACCGTTACAATAGAGCTCCATTAGGAATTGCTAGCATACCTGGAAAATCCCAAAGAATTTTGGAATCTTTGTTAGAAGGGTTGACTGGAGTCGTCTGCTTTTTAGACTACATTCTGGTAACTGGAAAAAATCGATCAGAACATACAATGCGTTTCGAGCAAGTTTTTTTTCGTTTACAAAGTGCAGAGTTGAAACTGTCTTTGGAAAAGGGGAGTTTTTTAAATCCAAAATAACATATCTTGGTTATGATATCGGTAAGCATGGTTTGCATACGACTGATTCGAGAGTGAAAGCAATCGTTAATGCACCGGTGCCGCACGATATCACATCATTAAAATCATTCTTAGGATTGGTGAATTATTATGGCAAATTTGTGAAAAACCTTCCAACTTTGTTACATCCCTTGTATGATCTGTTGAAGAAGAGAGTAAATTGGAACTGGTCGAAAGATTGTCAAATTTCTTTTGAATTAGTTGAGAAAAAAATATTTTCTTTACCAGTATTAGCACATTTTAATCCTGATTTACCGCTACGTTTGATAACGGACGCTAGTAGTTATGGAATAGGATCGATGATTACTCCTATAACTCCGGATCGTAATGAAAGAATCATTTCATGTGCCTCGCTCATTTTATCGGATAGAGAACGTAATTTTTGCACTCTGGAGAAAGAAGGACTGGCAGTAGTCTTCGAGTTATGTAAATTTCATACCTTTTTATATGGCAGTTATGGAACCTAGAACAATGGGAGGCCCCCAATGGGTACCGTCACGAGGCACTTACCTCAGCAGGCACGTCCACTGACTCAGCTGGGATAGAACTTATAAAACCAGAGCCAAGCCGTCGCCATCATTTTTTACTACTTTGAAGTCGTACAGTGCATATGTATATTCATTGTAATAGAAGTTCCTCCAAAATAAATTGTTTTTAAAAAGTCACCCTCACGAAAAGAACTTATTTCTGGCGCAGTCAGTAGAATAAAAGCCTGACGGTGTAGACAACAAAAATCGTGTTTGTACCGGTCTGTATCAACAGTTTGCGGGTGGAAACGAGGAAAAGTGGCCGAAGAAAACAATTTTGGAGTACCGGAACCTGAGGACAGCATCGCCGACAGTTCCACAACCCTGAAACAGAGGACAAACATCGCCGAAGTTCCAGAACCCTGGTAGAGGACAAAAATCGCCGAAGCCAGCCTAGCCTAGGAAGTCCAAGGACAAGAGACAGCATCGCTCAACTCCCACTGGCAGTAGATTAAGAAGAAACCAAGAGAAAAAAAGAAACAAGAAATCCAAACAACCAGCAACTAGAATAGACACTAGAATAAGAAGAAACCGGAGAATAAGAAGACTACTACTAGTACTGTTAGTCAAACATTGCTCATCCATATACCATTTTTACGAATCCATTTCATTACTTATAATTGTATATATTTTCTTTTTCCACTTTATACTGTAGAGTGAAACACCTGTATATAATCTCATTTCCACTTTATACTGTAAAGTGAACAACCGTAAATAATTTCATTTCCACCTTATATTGTGAAGTGAAACATTTTTTAAATACCAACTCTGACAACAATTTAATGATCGATTCTGACATTGAAAATCTAGCTGAATTATTTGAAAATAATTTGAATTTAGAAATGGCAGTCGCACGTCAAGTCAATTATCAACTATTGAGACTATATGTAGATGTTATTCCAAATTTCGAAGGAAATCCTAATACGTTAGGAGTAATCCTAGACAGTTGTGAAAAAGTGATTGACGTATTTTCTGATCCGAACAATCCTGAGATTAATACTTTTATTTTGAGAGCTATCATTGGAAAGTTAACAGGTAGAGCTTTGAGTTTAATTGGTTCACGAATCGAACTGAGAACCTGGGATGGAATAAAATCCGCTATTAAATTGAGTTTTGGTGATCAAAGAAACATTGATTGTCTAGTACAAGATTTACTTGCATTACATTCTTTCAAAAATGAAGCACCCTCTAATTTTGGCATGCGTTGTCAAGATGCCAGAAGCCTAATAATTTCAAAATTAAATTCTATGGGTTGAAATCAGAACGAAATCCGAATTCGACTACAAAACTATAATGATTTAGCTTTGAAAACTTTTATAAGACGATTAACCAGACAACTTCAAAACAATGTACGATTGAGAAGCCCTGACAGTTTAGAAACAGCCATGTCACTTGTGATTGAAGAAGAAAATTTTCTTTACAGCAAACAGAGAGGTAATGCCTTGAATACTCAAAATAACTTCAAGCCATTACAAAGAATTACCCCAATTAGTTCGAAACAAAACATACAAAGAGGTTTCGCACCGATTCGAATGCCTCATTTAACACATATTATGCCTTCATATCAAAATAATATACCTAAACCAAATTTTCAACAATATTCTCAAAATCAATTTAGTAGACCACAATTTCAAAACAATTTTCAAAGACCACAATTTCAAAATAATTTTCAACGACAACCTTTAATAAACAATTGCCAGATAGACCGAGAGCCAGAGCCCAAAAAATTCTCTGAATTTACTAAGCCTGGTTTTTATGGCTTATTGCAGTGGTTGTGTACACAAACATACTGCGGTCAGTCAGGCGAAACTGAGAACAGGTGTCTCAGGTACGCTATCGAACCTGCCGTGTCTGCCGAGGTAATAAAACGAATTTAATAAAGCTGAAAATAATTAATTTACTACACTTAAAAATTTTTGTGAGGGTATTGAATGCTATATGAAACATAAAAAAAATGATCAGTTATCGATTTTGCGGGACAACGCCCGTCAGTCAGCAAAAATGGAAATGAAAATTTCACGCGCGCGTTCGGCCTTGAAAGCGATTTTAAATCAGAGTATCGGCACAGCTTAACTAAGCTGTGGTATCGGACTGAGCGCAGGTATACTCGCTTGTAAGAGACCTATCTTGCTTGAAACCTGTCTGCTAGTGTACGCGACCCAATAATTGACAACAATTCCGGCAATTATATCGTATATCGCAAAAAACATGCGAAAATTTTTTCTGTAGAGATTCCTGCACTGACACCTCTCGGAAATAGTTCTGACAAGTGGCAGCCTATTAACCTACTGTGTAGGGAAACTTGAGTCTGGTCTGAAACTATTTTCCTTCAGATGATTTGATTCGTATCCAGTTTTCAAGTGTATTCACCGTCTATGGAGAAAGAACATGAAACAAGTGTACGAGATATATGCAACTTTCCAGTGTTGCAGCAACAAATTGCATCATGGGATTCAGGTTTACTGAATAGATGGAATGCAGTAAAAAAAATTGTCTGGTGAACTCAAATCGCACCTTGAAACTGCGGTTGCAGAGTACAATTTTGTTCCGTAGTTTTCTTGGTTTGTAACCTACCCTAATCTGAAGAAATGAGATTGAATATCGGAATTTATACAAGTGTAGAAGGGCAGATTTTTGATCTACCCTCAAAAGTTGCTGCGCCAATGGAAAAATAGTGCTTTCTGGATAGAACAAGTCCAATTACTCAGCAACTTCTCGTCATCTCGAATTTTGCCTATCAAAAAATAATAAGAACTAATATATATGAAAACAACATACTTTCGAATATAGAAATCGCTATAACCTTTTCCAAACTGAATATTTTTCATAACTCAATGGTTGAACCGAATGAGCTAATGAAAGGGATAAAATCAATTAATCGTCACTTGACAAACAATAAATTGCCTTTTGAGCCAAAGATCGAAAACATTCTCATTTTTGAAAAAATAACGGAAATCAAAAGTTTCAGTAAAAGTAACCAAATCATTTTTATAATTGAAGTACCAATAGTGGAAAGGAAAAATTACAATTATTACCATTTATATACCCTTCCAGTCCTTCAACAAAATATTTTCCACATAATTATACCTCAATCCAAATTCATCATCCTGAACGATCAAACCTACATACTGTTTGACTCCGAATGCCAAGAAGTGAAGCCAGAAGAATATATTTGCCACGAGACAATACCAACTAAAGTTCAAGAAGATGCCCCGTGCGAAGTGCAGATGCTGAAATATTCAAAAACTCTATCAAATTGTCAAGCGATTCCCACTGAAATCAAGAAACTGAAAATCCACCAAATGGAGCAGACCAAATGGATCATCATTTCTCCAGAACAATCATTAGCCAAACTGTTGGATTCGTTGGCGTTCTAGTGGACTGTAACTTTAGGTTGGCTTTGCTTTCTATCGTTTATGCTTCTAATAAAATTCTATTTCGTACTATATTCGTTTCTAATAATTATACAGCTCAAGAAAATTCGATATTGACAATATAATACAATCTGACATCAAAAGTATTTACAGATGTTGCTAAGCGCCCTTATACTAGTAACACATACAGTGTGTAAAGTTTTATTCAGATGGAAATTCAACTTTGTTTTTTATTATTCTACACAACACAAACAAAATTGTGAGAATGAAAAAGACGTCGTCCCAATCCAAGGAACTTTCGTACTAGAACTGGAACCTGAATGTGTTGTGCAAATAAATGACTTTCAGATTCGAAATTATCAGAATTCATACAAATCTTCCAAAGACATTAAACGACCTAAACTGAACTTTACTAATTTTGAAAATAGAGATTCAAATTTGAATTTTACGCCTCTGATGTTAGATACTCTTGATTTAAATGAAGTAAATCATATCAAATATGCACTGAATATTCAACATGATAAACTAAATACGATTTTAAACAAACCGATTCATTTCCACAATATTAGTGTCTGAACAATTATTATTTACATTATGATTTTTATGTTCTTAATGTTTTTCATTTACAAGCTTCTTCAAAGAAGAAAAATGAACAGAACCAGGCAGCCACAAAATGTTGAGATGCAAGACTTCCCCCGGGAACCCTCGAATCCTGTTGCTACCCCCAGGATTTCACTCTAAGGGCGGAGGAGTTATGGAACCCAGAACAATGGGAGGCCCCCAATGGGTACCGTCACGAGGCACTTACCTCAGCAGGCACGTGCACTGACTCAGCTAGGATAGAAGTTATAAAACCAGAGCCAAGCCGTCGCCATCATATTTTACTACTTTGAAGTCGTACAGTGCATATGTATATGTCACTATTCTTGAGAAGCAGCGATATGTTTTCCCGTCTTCCACAATCTACAAAAGAAGATTCTTGTGATGATATAGATTTGAATTATGTGCATCATTTTTCAAATAATGAATATTTTCCAATTGATTTCGAGATGGTTCGTAGGACCACAATCAAGTATGATTTACTTACAGCTGAATTCAAATTCGTGGAAAGATGAGAAGTTTCGCAGTTTTTATAGAATTAGAAATGAGTGGAGCATCGAATCAAATTGTTTGATGTGGAACAATAGGATTGTAATTCCAAATGAATTGCATTCAAAAATGTTGGACAGTTTACATCTTAGTCACATGGGGGTTGCAATAAATAATAGTTTAAAAAACTAAAAAAACACGCTTTTATAGCTAACCGAACTAAAAAATAGAAAATAATTTTTAATTACAATGAGTTTATATTACGGTAGTAGAAGGCTAAACAATCATTCATAGTCAATCACCTCAAAATAAAATTATAATATAATTTAAGTAATTAACAGAATAAAGTAATTCAGAGTAAAATCGTGGGGTGCTTGATATATTATATATTACAATCATTCTATCGGTAATTATCTTTGAGAGGAGACTTATGAAATGTAGTAAAATGCACCCCACGCTTTTTACTCTGAATTACTTTATTCTGTTAATTACTTAAATTTTATTATAATTTTATTTTGAGCTGATTGACTATGAATGATTGTTTAGCCTTCTACTACCGTAATATAAACTCTTTGTAATTAAAAATTATTTTTTATTTTTTAGTTCGGTTAGCTATAAAAGCGTGTTTTTTTAGTTTTTTAAACTATTATTTATTTTAATTATTTTAATTATAAATTTTAATTTCATAAGTCTCCTCTCAAAGATAATTACCGATAGAATGATTGTAATATATAATATATCAAGCACCTCACGCTTTTTACTCTGAATTACTTTATTCTGTTAATTACTTAAATTTTATTATAATTTTATTTTGAGCTGATTGACTATGAATGATTGTTTAGCCTTCTACTACCGTAATATAAACTCTTTGTAATTAAAAATTATTTTCTATTTTTTAGTTCGGTTAGCTATAAAAGCGTGTTTTTTTAGTTTTTTAAACTATTATTTATTTTTGATTTTTTAGTTCAATTTATCAATTAGTTTCTAGTGGAAATGTGATATTTCTTACGAATCATTCCGCAATCTCATCATTTCATTTAAAGCTTCACTATTGCATGGGGTACTTCCTGTTAACTTAGAGCAATCAAGTTCTTCAATCCGAATACCGTTTAAAGATCTTACACGACTAAGTGCTACATAGGCTTGTCCAGCAGCAAACAATCGCGAGCCTAGATAAATTACTGCATGATCAACTGTACAACCTTGCATCTTGTGAACGGTCGAAGCCCAACTCAGGATTATTGGCAACATTCGTCTTTCAGCAGTTCCGTGGCTGTATCTCGCTGGGAACTGTATCGATATCGGTTTAATCATGTGCACACCATCTGGTCCGAAATCGATACGGACTGACGGGATGTCTTCCGCGTATAGTTGGGCTCTGCGGAAATTTGGCCAGACAATTTCTGTAATAAAACCCATATTGCCATTCACTAAACCTTTCGACACGTCAATGTTCGACCTTAACATCACTTTAGCTCCTACGAATATTTTTAGGACACTCGGAAGACCTCCGGTTCTATTAATATCATTAGGTATCACAGAATCTACGTCCTTGTTACCTAGATTTCGAGTAGCATCAATGAGTTGGTCTTGTGCTTTTATTGTATCAATAACTGTCCCTTTACTCTCAAAATTCTGGAGAACTTTTTCGTTGTGTTATCAGACTCATGTACACCTACGCATGTAGGATGAGGAATGGACATTGTGAGAACGCAACTACCCTGAAAACGTTTCTGCCTCCGTTGTGCTGTGCCGAGTGCCCGAACGAAAGGACGAAAGAGTAAGTCCGAAACTGCAGGCATGCGCAGAACGCGCGCTAGCTCTATTTTTTTACTCCACTACAGAGGATCTATAAAAAAGAATTTATTAATCCTGGTGGTCCTTATAAGGATAATGGAAAAGTATGAGCAAATTATTACATTGTCATCGGTCCTTGATATGTATGCAAAGTTTCAAATCAATCAGACTTCTGGAAATTGGTGAAAATTATGCTCAAAGATTCCGTTACATACATAGTTACAACCCAAGCTAATATAAGAGCGTGTTAAAAATTAATAATAATAATAATAATAATAATAATAATAATTGAATTAATAATAATGGAGTGTCTCCACAACAGAATGGTGCTGGATGGAGCCTGTAGAGTCATCAGGAGTTCGGATCCCCTACACTGCATGGTCCGACATCACGAACATGCAGGAGTCGGAGCCTTTTTATTCAAGGCAGCAAGGCGCGCTGCTGATGAACTTGGTATAGTCTTCGACACCGAGCGGGTGAACCAACTCTCTGTCACCGGGTTGGAGCCCGCACGGAGAAAAGCTCACATCAAGGCTGCAGAGAATACCAAAATGCTGCAGCTGCATACAGACAAGCCCATGCATGGAGTCTTCTTTAAGAACATCGAGGACCATGGCTTGTCTGTTAAGCTGACATTTGCCTTCCTCAGGTCAGGTGAGCTGAAGTCGGAGACTGAAGGGTTTATCATGGCGTGCCGAGACGGTGTCTTCAACACACTAGTCTACCGGAGCCGCGTGATGGGTATAGAGGTCCCTGATACTAGATGCAGGGCCTGCCGACAGGCGCCCGAGACTTTGATGCATTTGCTGTCATCTTGTGCAGTTTATGCGGTCTCGGCCTATATCCATCGCCATAACGCGGCCTTACGAGTGCTGTACTATTTTCTTCGGCACTCGTATGAAATAGACAGGACAACGGTGCTGCCTTACGCTCCAGGGGATATTGAGTCCGTTGTGGAAAATGAAAGGTGCCGAATTTTCTGGAACTTTTCATTTCCCACCCTCAGGCAAATACAGGCCAATAAGCCTGATATAGTCCTCTTCGACCACCGAAGTAAGACGATATTCGTTATTGAGTTTTCGGCCCCTGCCGAAACGAATATCGTCCGAAAAGAGGAGGAAAAACGGACAAAGTACCAGGATTTACTTTACGAACTCCGCAGGCTCCACCCAGACTATTCTGTCAAGTTAGTGGTTCTGATTATAGGTGTTCTCGGTGGTTCCAGATCAACGCTACTCTCGGAGCTCAAGATGATACCGGCATGCCGTAATGCGGCAGAGATCTTGGCCGGCCGCATGCAGAAGGCCGTTATTCTCGGTTCGTTGCGTCTGCTCAGGACTCACGATTCTCGGAGCCAGTGACCACTTACCCCGCGGTGCGGGGAGTGGTCATTGGTTAATTATACTAGCGCGTCCGCCCACTGGGTCGGAGCAGTGGGGAGTACGGACCCGACTAGGCTTGTTTAGACGACAAATACAAATAATAAAATCAAAAATGAAAAGCCTAGCTCGGTCCTATTTTTGGTGGCCGGGATCAAATGAAGAAATTGAAAGAATTTGCAAAACTTGTGAAAATTGTCTTTTAAATAAGAGAGCACCAGAGAAGGCAATTTTAAATCCTTGGCCATGGCCTACTCAACCATGGAGTAGATTACATTCAGATTTTTTAGGACCTTTTATGAATAAGCAATTTTAAATCATATTGTGAGCTCATAGTAAGTGGATAGAGGCATTTCCAATGACTTCTATAACTTCAACCATTGAAATTCTTCGAACTAGTTTTGCAAGATATGGATTACCGTGTCAAATTGTAACAGATAATAATAGTAGTTCTTTTCGTTCTGCAGAGTTTGAAATTTTTTTGTTGAAAAACAACTTTAATCATATAACTACTCCTCCTTTCCATCCTGCATCCAATGGTGCGGCGGAAAATTCAGTAGGTATTGTGAAGAAAGAATTGAAAAATGCCATGGTAAAATATGAGAGTTTTTCATTGAATATTGCCCTGAACAATTTTTTACTTGATAATCGTTCAACTCCGCACTGTACGACAAAAATAACCCCTGCCAAAATGTTTCTAGGGAGAGAATTGCGTAGGTACTCGTTTTGATTTTTTGTTACCTAATGACAAAACGGATTTGAAAAGTCGCATCTCAGAAGCTCAAGACAAGCAAAAATTTTATTATAGAAGTAGTAGATTTATTTGTTTTCAACCAGGTGAATCAGTGACAGTGCGAGACTACAGAAAGCAGAATTCGCTTCAGTGGATTAAAGCGGTAGTGATTAAGAGAACGGGTAGGTACAGCTGTTTACATTGTGAGCGTACCAGAGTTGGGAAATATTCAGTGGAAACGTCACTTGAATCAAATTAAAAAATTTCATGTTTTACCATCAAAAGTTTTGGAAAGTGATAGGTCTGTCGAGGAAGTTCGAAATGATGTTTCACTTCACTTCAAAAAATTCACATTGTTGTAAATCATGAAAATCCGGACACTAACGTTTCGGATATTGTTCCTGTTAGACCGAAACGAGTTCTAAAACCTCCTGATCGCTTAATGTATGAATAATTTTTTTTTTCCATTTTTTTTTCGGTTAAGGTCAGATTCTTATTTTTTTTTTAAGGTGGAGATGTTATATATGTATTTGGGTAATATTGTCACACCTTGTAATGAAGATACGACCACAATTCTAGGTGTAATTTTTGGTACGAAAGTATATGTTTTTTATATGTATGTGTTTTCTAGTCAGTCGAAATAAAGTCCTTGTCAAGTACCCATCTTATTATTATTCAGTGATCATCTACATTCATATTAAAGCAGAATATATCACACAAATCAAGTAAGCATTATCTTTATTACAAAAAAAACGTTCTCAGTATTTCACTATAATTTTCACAATATTTTTTTACATGCAATTATTCAGTGGATAGAAAAAATTACGATTGGTTTGGCAGTTTGTTCAAATCACTCATAATTGCATGGTGGGATTCCTAATCCTCATGTGGTTGTTCGAATCCGATCCAGCCTAGAATTTTTTTAATTACCGAGGATTATATGCTGCCACGATACACACAATATGCGTCCAAACAGAACTGTGTACCTACTAGTGGTTGTCTGTGTTTCGGATAAACCAACCGGCGTGGTAGTACCGCAAGTTTTTCGGTTTCAGCTAAACTTGTAATAGTCAATGCCGAAGAAAATCAGTAAGTTGCCTCGAAGCACTATGGCATCGAGACCGCTTGCCGCCTCTTGCCTGCACAGGCTGTGCCGCGAGAGTTTTCTACAAGGAAGTGTCCAATACATATTGAAATTTATGTAACTCACTCCTCTAATTAGACCCGAGAGTCTAAAAAGGTGAGGCTACTTCATATTTGAATTGTGTTCGTTTTGGATGAATTTGGACTCAGTCATTCACAAAAAAAGGGTAGAATTATGTATATAACGAAGTTTCAATTGAAAATCAGGCTTCAGGTGATGCCAGTTTTCCATAATATGTGTACATACGATCGCACTTTTTTACTGTTGCTTTTGCAGTCGTACAAAAATTTCGTATATAATATTCCCAAGGTCGTTGAAATACAGTAAAGTGGAATTATAGCTTCGGTAAAGGGTACAATGGGGAAAAGAGAGGGAAATTATGGCGGGTTGAAACAAGATCTACTAGAGTGTTTTGTTGTTTCTGTAATACAGGATATTGAAAGGGTGATTCATGGAAGTATTATACCCCGTATGTGAGTTTTATTCCAAGAGGTATGAGAATTTCAGTTTGACGTTCGTGTCACAGTTTAAGATCGGACAGACACTTGCTCAATATATTTGAGAGTAAACTCAGTGTTCAATAGTCTAAATGTTACTCTTCTTGTAGAGTGTACAACGTCGGCTCTCCAGATGCTTTCATTTTTCCGACGTAGGCTAACTTGCTCAAAAATGTGGGAGTTGCTGATATGCATATTTCGTGTATAATTCCTTGAGAGATAAAAGTATCGATAGAAAAGCTTAGGAGAAAAACGTAGGAGCAGAAACTGGAGAATCTTTTTTTTCAAAAAAGTCATGTATGATGGGCACTGTATAGTGTGTGAAGGTTTCGATAGTACATTATTTTATTTATTATTTTCTCCGAGTCATCGGAGATGAGTAAGCCTCTGAAGAAGTTGGCCACTCGCGCTAGCGAAACGTCAGGGAGAAATTCCAAAGAACGACGGCCTTCAAGCCCTAACAGAAGTAGTTATACTAATAACCCCTGCCGCGAAAGCCTTAACCATTTTGTCTGGTGGATTCGCTGGGATTCCGATCAATATACAGGACGCATCAGTGTTTTTTCCGTGCTGGGATGGATATTTTTTACTTCGTTATGTACAAGCTGACAATGCTCCTTTCAAAAATCTAATCAAAATAATATCCTCACTACCACATAACAAGTACAATGGTAGTCTTGCTAGATCGAGTTCAGAATTTCCTTTAATTGTTTTCTTATAACCCCAACAAAGATTAACGGTTTTTATTGGATTTCAAAACTATCAAAAAATATGTCGTGAACTGAATATTGAATTTTCTGGTGGTCGAATAGGCAAAATATCGTTAACAACAATTTTTCGGTAATATATTCTGTTGAGAAATTCAGAAAACTGGTAAAACAAAACCTTTATTGTCTAAATTATAATGTTTGTACATATTAGTATATTAAAACATATACAGAGAAATCAATAATAGTGAAAAATACATTTGAAAAAAAAATCATTATTCACGCAGAAAATCATAATATTTCTCGAAAGAGATATGGATGATGTTAGTGAATTGTGTACAGATTGTTTCTTTGAGGTTGGTTCTCACAAGCAAGTTATATTCTTCAAAGCATAACAATGATACGAACCCTTTATTATTTTGTTGAATCTATCGTCATATAGAAACAACTTCGGAGAACATGACACAAATAAAAAATATTTTTATTCATCTCCAGATAATTGTTTCCAAAAACAGACTTGTGAAACCTACTACTTGAAACATTTTGCAATTATTCTGTTTTCACCGTGCTACTCAGATCTATGTTCAGGATATATTTCTATTTTGTTATGATATATTTCTAATTTGTCGATTCTTCACAGTTTTGCAGGAGGAAAGGAGTCCCTCCACTTGCTCCCCATCCAGAAGCAGAAGCCTACCAGCGTCATAAAAGAAGAGGAACGGCTATTATTTTCAACCACAAACATTTCGATGTGGAAAAATGTTCTGTCAGACAGGGCACTGACAAAGATAGAGATAATGTTAAAGAACTCCTAGATGAACTAAAATTTGATGTATTTCTGCATAATGACCTGAAAATGAATCAAGTTTTGGAGGTTTTGGATACGGGTAAATATCTCAGTACCTAATAATAATAATAATAATAATAATATTTATATAGTATAAAATAGTTTTTTACAAGTTTATCTACAAGTCTAAATAAATAAATATGGCGAAGGTAAAAGTACAATTAATGAAACGAATGAGATGGATTTAAACTATGATCTGCTCAAGTTAACTGAAATCTAAGATTTGTCCGTCTAACTATCGCACTTATCGCTGCTTGGGTTTTTATAATTTTCATTTCAACTATGCATTAAAATATAGTATATGTAGCTTACATTGAAGTTTATCAACTATGAAGTAACTAGTGAGGAGATAAACGAAAAATTTATAAGTGTTACATATATGACGATATGATAAAATGAAAATGTATAACAAAGGAACCGTTTTCTTTCTTCCAGCTTCATTTATTATACCAGGCATATTGGTTCCAAATTCAGCAGCCAATACGTTTAAATCTTCTTGAAATTTATGTCATTTGTTTTTTCTTTTAGATTGAATATTTTCATTCCGATATACGAGTAGGTTCTTTGGCCTATGGATTTCAAAGTTCTTGGTGTTGTAATTGTCATGTTTTGGTTCAGTCGAGTTTTGTATTGATGATTTATAAAGTTCGTGAAACGGTTGTTCTTTAGCATATGTAACAGTGATACTTTATAAAATAGATTTTTAATGTTAAGTAGTTTGGATTGTTTGAAAATTATATTAGTTGGTGTTCTTGCATCTAACTTGAATATTATTTTGATGATTTTTTTTGTGTGATTTCTAGCGGTCTCATTATTGTTGGGTAAGCTCCGCCCCATCCTATTATTCCATATAGCAGATGGGATTGTGCTAAAGCATAATACATTGATATGAGTTCTTTAGTATCTAGTAAGTATTTCAATTCTGTGAATAGGAAGAAGATCGAGCGGAGTTTTTTTGTAACATAATCAATGTGGTAGTTCCATCGTATATGCGAGTCTATAATTATACCAAGATATTTTGTTCTGTCTGTTGTTTTCAAAAGCCAGTTGGTTTGTTTGCGAAAGGGAAGTTCTATTTCTATGTTCTGCTTTTCTGGAAGTCCAATTTTATTATTTGCAAATGGTATGCATACAGTTTTCTCAAGATTGAGTGTGAGTAGATTAGTGTCCAACCAAGCTGTGATTTGTTTCAGATCTTGCTGCACTTTTTCCTCTACTTTATTCCACGAGTCATCTTCAATGAATAGGGCAGTGTCATCTACATATGATATAATTTTTCCAGAACAATCAAGATTAAGCATACTATTGATGTAAACTATAAACAAAACAGGCCCCAGAACAGTTCCATTGTGGCACTCCATACTTTATCAGTCGCTCTGAACTCAGTGCATTTTCTATCTTGACTTTCTGGTACCTATTCTCCAAGTAGCTCTCAAAAAGTTTCAGTGCTATTCCCCTTACGCCTAATGACTCTAGTTTTTTATTAACAATCCGTGACTAACCGTATCGAATGCCTTGGCGAGATCTAGGAAGACCGCCGCACAAGGCTTACTGCGATCTAGGGCATGGTAGATGTTTTCCGTCAGATATCCTATTGCATCACTTGTTGATGTGTTTTGACAGAAACCGAATTGTCGTTCCGATAAAATTAATTTAAAAAAGTTCACCAGCCTTGATTTCGTAGCCTTTTCGAAAATATGTGAAATTAGATTTATTGGTCGATAGTTACTGACTTCATTTTTTTTCCAGCTTTGAAAATTGGAGTTATAATTCCTTCTTTGAATGCCAGAGGACATTCTCCTTGTTCATAAATCAAATTTATTATGTAGGTCAGTGGTTTGCAAATATATTCAGATATTTCCTTGATGATTTTGACACTAATTTCATCACTACCAGGAGTGGATTCGTTCTTCAATGAGTTTATATATTGCTTAACTTCATATTCGCCTACTGGAGTTAGGAAAATTGGTTCAGCAGATGGTACCCGTGTGTCAAGTGTTATTTGGGAGTGTGAATCTTTTATTTCAGATTCAAGTTGGGCTTTCATACTTTTGCCAATGTTTGTATAGTGAATATTGAAAGTATCTGCTATCTGTTTTTTATCCGTGATTATTTTTCCATGTTCATTCTTTATTTCAAAAATTTTATCTCTGCCTTTATTTCCACCATTTATATATTGAGACATCGTTTGCCAGATTATTTTTGGTTGGTTTTTATTTTTTGTTATGATACTCTTATAATAATTGGTTTTCAGGTTTTTGGACATTTTTGTGATTTTGTTCCTATATAGTTTATACCTCTGAAGTTTGTGCATATCTCCGTATTTTCTGTATTGACCGTATAGTCTATCCCTTTCTTTTATTGAATTCAGTAATCCTTCGGTTATCCACGGTTTTTTCTTTGTTTTTTTACTGAAAAAAATTGATTTTGTACTCTCCTTGATTTTAGTTTTCAGTGTTTCTAGAAATACGAGAGTTGCTTCCTCAACCAAATTTTTTTGTAAACATCAGAGAAGCAGTTTTCATCTTCTACTTGTTTCTCAACATTGGATAATTAGTGAAAGTTTTAGAGTCTTCGGGAGATTTTGAAGAAACAATTTCATCAGTAATTTTTAGAATTATTGAATAATGGTCTGTTATTTTTGAGTGAAGTATTATTGGAAAAATATTCTCTTGTTTCAGTTGATTACTTTTAAGGAACATATGGTCGATGCATGTAGAGGAAGTATTTTCTTGCCTTGTTGGGCAGTTGATTGGAGACTTATAGCCATTTTCATACATCAAGTTCAGATATTCGTGCACTTCCTCCGAATCGGTCAAGATGTTGATGTTCAAGTCACCTATTATTATTTTTGTGTCTGCATTTGTATCATTTTTAGACTCCATATACAATTATTGTAAGTCTTTTATAAATTCGTTTGTATTTGAAGAAGGGGATCGGTATATAGAAATGATAGAGTATGTTTTGCGTCTTAGCTTGAATGTCAGTTTGAGACAATTTGTGTTCGAAAATTTAATTATACATCTTTTGTGATTCAAATTTTTTCGAATGTAGATAACTATTCCATCGTTTTTGTTAACGGTTCCTCCATTATAGATTTTTTTGAAACCCGACAAGGAAAACATGTCGTGATTTCTTAGATTCCATGTTTCGGTGAGAACAATTACGTCAAATGCATTATCTAGTTCACTCAGCATAACCTCTAAATCAATGAAATGTTTGTTAAAGCTTCGAATATTGCTATGAAAAATGGATAGATTTGAATCTGATAACATGTATTCGCATTCCATAATGTTTTCACAGATTTCTATTGTGATTTATCCCTGCTGAAAGTTCCTAATATAGTCGTCCATTTTGAATATTATAATTATACTATGATGTGAATTTACTACTGTAGAATGATATGTATATATTTGAATATTTATATGAAAAAAAAAAGGAGAAGAAAATGAAACAAATTTCCACTCACAGATTATTCAATTGGGTAGCAAAGTTCGGAACATACAGTAATTTATTTGTTTGAACGTTGACTTCTAGTTCTCTCTTTCAAGGATGGTCCACCAGCTGCCGGTTTAGTGTTTTTTTTATTTCGTACATTTTTGGAGTGTGTGAATCAACGCTTGAGTTTTCCGTGTCCTTGGGAGTTTTCTTGGAATATGTGATGTTGTCTACTTCCTGTTGAACTCTGATTTCGTGTTCTAGATTTCTTGGGTTTGGTGTTGGTGGTGCACTGTGTGCACTACGTTCCTCTGATTTGTTGATTTCTTCCAGGTCTTCAACTGTATATGCTATATCATTGACGTACAATCTGTTTCCCCTGATATATGCTTTATCGACCGGATTTTGCCTTGATTTTGTCAAGAAGCTCCTGAGAATTTGGTTTTCCTTCCTTTGTTCAGATGTTAGGTCATGTGTTATTGCGACACCGGTATCTTTCAGTTTTTTACACTGTTTTAAGACTTCTATCTTCTTCAAATATGATACGAATTCAACTTTTATGGGAGGTTTTTCGGATTTGTTGAGGCGATAGAAATTATTCAGGTCTGACTCTCTGATGTCAACTTCTAGGAGATTTTTAAGTTTCTCACTAATATCATCGAAGGAGATTTGTGCTGGAGTTTCTAATTCGAAAATAATAATATTATTCTTTTTGGAGTTCCTTTCTAGCAGTTCCACTTTATTTCTTATTGTTTGATTATCTTTCTCGTGAAAATTAACTTTCTGTTTTAGTTCTTCAACTTTCATCAATAGCCGCGTTTTAGAAGCTTCTATGGCTAATTTTATCTCCTTTCTATTCTGTATCACTTCGTCCTGTAAATTCCTTATTGCTCTTAGTACTTCTTGATCCATAACTCTACGAGTGTGAAATTGAGTTACTTCGTATACGGACTCCTTTAGATATACCGTTTGTTTTGGTTCTTATCTCTTCGCTGGGTAGCGATGTCAGCTTCGGTAACACCTTGTAGTCTCAGTTTTTAGTCTCAGTTTTGTATTCAATTTGTCTGATTTTCATCAGTTGTTATGTTTAATAAGGATTGTAGGTTTTGGCACTCACTTTTTGACAATTATTCAATTGTTCAAACGTACCAGATTTTTTATTTTTCGGTGACAGCACTAACTGAAGACTTCTCCTCACTAAAGCCGTACATAAGTACATCGTAATATCCTAATATCGTAAAAATTATAGTTTTACAACTGATTTTCTGATACGAGCAAATTACAAATATTTGAGAATTTTGGTTTCTATACAAATAAGGCAACGGATAGTAGAGAGCGGATTGGCTGTGAAGAACAATCTCGATAAGAGTAGAACCCGAAAAAAATTATAATGATGTATTCACAATAGAGTTTCAGATATCGATTGATGATATGCACTTTCCGATAAAAGGAAGTGAAACGAACAAATATCTAATAAAACATATATGAGGTATTGTGCTGATAGAGATACTCAGAACACGCAGATTCTTCTATCGAAAACCTTTCACATTATGCATCTTGTGGCTGAGACTTTGTGAGACTTCCTTTGCAAGGAGCAGAATTAACAGAAGTAGCAGATAAACTCCATCAGATCAGAAGATCATATTCCTCGTCGCTTCAACTTCCCAAGGCTTAGGAGTCACAATTGACTCTGGTGGAGGCGGAGGATCGTAATATTCCTATAGAAGTGGCTGACATCATTCGAGGAAATGAGCTGGGTTCAATTCAGGAGATGCTGAAATGGTTCCATTGAACTTCTTGACACCAAAACAGCCTTTTCGATATTTCACGCCGTACATTTACGAACACTGAAACGCCGATAATTCTTTTACTATTTCATGACGTTAAAGGTCGATATATTCAGGCAATTATTAAATGTTCGGCCATTTTGTAGGAGGTGAAGATATTTACTCGATATCCTAGGGTTGTACAGTATTTGTCAGCAGCTCAAATGGATGTATCACAAGACCCCTCTTTCTACCTAATTTTTATCCAGATGACGAACAATCGTCATCTTGGAATTTTTATCTGTCAATTTCACTTCAAAATATAGTATTTATGCACCAAATGCATTATCCCAACTTTAATTTTTATGAGTTGGCCCGTTCAAATAATAAAATGGGGGCGGACATTATAGAAAGCCACTGTATATTGGTAGTTTTCAATGATAATTCTTTGCTGTAACTTTTTTTTCGTGAATTAACAGATATCATTCATTAGGTATTATATATCTTTGGTTTGAAAATATTTCTCTTGTCCTGATACGGCGCACTTCCAGATGATAAATCCAGAAAAAAAGTGCTGTGCACAAACAATAATTGTATCAATCTGTCTCCATTTCTGGTGAATGGTGAGTTACAGACAAATTATTGAGTAAAATAGCCGCTTTTCCACGTATCGGCAGTGATAAATTTTATTTTCACTTTCCGGAAAACAATTCTAAAAGCTTCAGGTACCTTAATTTTCGTACAACACTGGGTTCTTTGTGATACGTTTTCCAGGATATATAATCTTGAGGAAAACTCCATGGTGAAATCTGATAACAAAGTTCCTGAAATTATTGTTTCATATAGCTGCATCGTTCTGAATATAATTCACCCATGAAAAGCGTATTGAATCTAATAATTTTCATTTGCAGTATCGAAATTGGACCATTCTGATTCCGACTGTCTGATGATTTTTGTAATGTCACACGGAAAAAACGGAATCATCTGCGCCAAGGATAAAATTTATCAAACTAATAAGCTATGGATACCTTTCTCGCCGCTACATTGCCCTAGTTTGGCTGGAAAACCGAAATTATTTTTCATACAAGTAAGTACATTCATATTATTGAAATCCATTTTTTGGGTTATATTTCCCCCAAAAATGACAAACTTTGAATCCTTATGATATTTGTTTTCAGGGCAAACTAGCTTTTGCCCGCGACTTCGTCCTCGTGAAAGTCGAACCGAACCGTTCAGTCAGCGTACGCCGGTAAAGCATAACATCTTGCCCGTTTTTTCCGACTTGATCTACATATACTATTATTTTTCATCGTTTCACTCACTCCTGAATAGTGTAGCTTTCTGTTAGTGAAATAAATTTCATGATCGGATCAGTATTTTCGAAGATTTGCCCCGATATATAACTACAATAAAACGATAATTTTTTTTCAGGCATGCCGAGGGGAACTTACTGACCCAGGATTTGAAGTTCGATACGATGCCGAAGTGAATTCTGTAAATGAAGACAGAGTATATTCCATTCCTGTCATGGCAGACATTTTAGTCATGTATGCAACAGTCGAAGGTGAGTTTGTTGATCACAATAGTATTTCAGATTCTAGGATTTTTTTTTATTTATTCATAAACATACTTTTAAACAAAACACGTTCTGGTACAGGAAAGTTTAATATAACGAGTTATTCTCAAAATTAAAATATTAGAAATTTTGATGATTTCAAAGCTACAAAAACTGATATACACTTATGAAGACAAAATTCGATGGACATTATTTTCCTAGGAGCATTTTTTCAAATGTTTCTAAAAACTATAAATTGATTTGGTTTACCTAAAAATTTCTGGTATTTTATTATAAAGTTCAGAAATATCGGCGCCTTCACGAAGTATGAATGCTACAATGGGCAGCAGTGATATATTTCTTGCAATCATTGTTTATCGTATGCCTGTAAAAGTAAAATATAAAACAAATCGTTATATACAATATACAAACAGTATGTCCCTTTATCAATCTCACAATAAAACTATTTCATGTTTCGATGAGTTATCTGTAAAGAAGAAGATAAGGTTTCCTTCCGTATTATTAATTATCTTGTTACAACCTCCTCTGAAAAAAAAATTAGAGTTCTGTGATTAGATTCCTCTACAACACATTCCCCAATCATGGTAGTGAACAAACGAATGATGATTTAGCGATCATGGTTCAGTTCAATGATCGAAACAAAAGTGCCTCAATCATTACAACAAATAGTTGGTGATTTTTCTGACATTATCATCTATAATTCGGAAAATTTGTATTGCAGGTTATTACGCTTGGAGGCATCCTAAAAATGGTACTTATTTTATACAGGCTTTGGTTGAACAACTGAGGAAGTTCCACAAAACCAAGGACGTTCTATCTATTTTAACCTGTGTTAATCGACAAGTAGCTATTGACTTCACATCATCCGACATCGAAAATAATAAAGGGAAAGAAATGTGCTCTATTGTTTCAATGTTGACGAGATTGTTTTATTTAAATTGAGGAAACAACTGAAGATACGACGTCTCTACGATAATAATATTTTTTGATTTTGTATGCAATTTTTTGTTGTTTGAAATATTTTGAAAGATGGGATGAATATTTATATTTTGTTATCTCAGAATATGTATGCAATCATATTCAACTTATCTTACTTCATTCACATAAAATTTCTTGAAATAAAGCAGTCACACATCCATGATTCATTTCGATAGTTTTTTTTTGTATTCACACAACTACCTGCAGAGTAGGTCGGATAAAATGCAATGCCCTCAGTGGTACTAGCCAGGGGGGTGGTTGTTTTCTGACAGGTGCCAGCCAAAACCTACTGTACTGAAGTCGGTTTGTTTTTGGGAACCTCGTCCATAGGTAGATGGCGCAATGACTTCGTGTAGTTCCCATTAGTTTCGGTCGGGGCTTGATACTATTTTGTAATTATGGGAAGTCATCGACCTTATGTTGATGATAGCACTACCTTGTACTGAGTGGCCAAATAGCCCGAGACCGGTCTGCAAGTGTGCCCGTCCCAGTAATTGAAAATAAATTTCTTCATTTGTGTCGCCAACAGCAAAAGCAGGATTTTCTTCTGTGAAACCGGTCGGATATAATGCAATGACCATCGTGGCATAAGCACTAGCTCCGCTAGAATATGAAGGTGACAGGGCCCTTAATAAAAATATTGCTGGAGCTGTACCGCCCCCGACGCCCGGATTTTCGAAATCGACTCTGACAGTTCTCTCAATTCCGGTCAGTAACGCTCTGCTAGGATATGAAGGTGGCAGGGCTCTTAATAAGAATATTGCTGAAGCTGTACCGCCCCTGACGCCCGGATTTTTGAATTGAACTCTGTCATTTCTCTTCAATTCATGTCAGTAACGCTATGCTGAAATATGAAGGTTGCAGGGTCGCCAATAAAAAAGTTGCTGAAGCTGTACCGCCCCCCCCCCAACGCCCGGATTTTCGAATTCAACTTTGTCATTTCTCTTCAATCACAGTCAGTAACGCTCTGCTGAAATATGAAGGCGACAGGGTCGCCAATAAAAAAGTTGCTGGAGCTGTACCGCCCCTGACGCGACGCTCAGATTTTTGAAATCGACTCTGTCATTTCTCTTCAATTCCAGTCAGTAACGCTCTGCTGAAATATGAAGGTGGCAGGGTTCTTAATAAAAATATTGCTGGAGCTGTACCACCCCCGACGTCCGGATTCTTGAATTCAACTGTGTCATTTCCCTTCAATTCCAGTCAGTAATGCTCTGCTGGAATATGAAGGTGGCAGGGTCCCCAATAGAAAAGTTGCTGGAGCTGTACCGCCCCCGGACGTCGCCACTCTCGGAATTTTCCAATGGTCCCATCTATTTTTCCCGTTTCGAAACATAATTATCATTTCCAAAAGCCTCATCACTGTTTCAAGATAATAGGGTTTTTTTTTAAACATTACCGAACTTTATTGCTAAAGTAATTGTGTAAATGATCCATGTCCATGATATTATCCGCATTGAGGAAAATAATCGAAACTAGATGTCATCAATCCGAGATCGAAAGCATCTGGCGTTATAATCATTACGGCAAACACGCATTTCATCACATTCCATCGCGTATATAACAATACTATAGCCTAACTACTCCAGTCTATGACGGTGAAAAAAAGTGTAAACTGTGTCTTTATCCCATACAGCACCGATTCGTATGAAAATTTGGATATAGGTTCTACTTACCCTCTATTCCAAAATCTACCCCGTGCCGAGGGTTGCTTTCTCCCTTGGGGGTGGATGCCACCCCTTCTTGGGGTAACAAAATTTTTATTGGAAATAAGTGCGGAAATCAATAGATTGAGTGATTCTAAGCACTTATTCGCGAGTGAAATTGTCGGTTTTCAGTCAAAAAAAAACACGTTTTCAGATCCTTTTTCGCGAATAACTGGAAAATAATGCATCTAATCGAAAAACCTACGGAGAGCAAAATTATAGCTTCTGAAAAAATGAAGGCGAGTGTTTATTTGTGATGTATGCAAACCCACTAAAAACTGAATGATTGCTTGTTGAAAGTTGATTGGTATTTTCAAACGACAAAATGTAAAGTTTCTACGTACAATAGCCAAAAACCAATGCATTTTTCGGGAAGAACTAATAGGACCTTTTCTGAAGTCCTTCAAAATTCCTTCATTTTTGTTATTTATGAGAGTTTCTAGCATCAAAACTGACCGAGATATGAAGGAAATAATGTTGAATCCTATTTTTCCGTTGAAAAAAAATTGTGACTAACTCATCCTCTCTTCTCTCCCCTGTGAAAAAAATCGTTGTTACTCCATAATTTACTTCATTCATTTTCTGATAATGAGTTCTGAGTTTTTCATCGATTGAAAGTACGTAGTTTCGGAAAAATTTGAGATTGAAGAGAAAAAATCATATACGTGATTCAGCGAAAAATCACAATTTCTTCGAAATAACTCGAAAAGTATTGATCACATGCAAAATTTTCTAGAGTACAAAATTGAAGGTTATTCTTCGAAAATTTCGGTGTTTCATTTTTTCTGCAGGATAAAAATAGAGTAAGATATGGCCAGTTAAATATTGTGTGGGTTCGCGCAAAGTACCTTTTTTGAGCCCTTTCAACACGAACTTTTTCAAAAATATAATCTGAAACAAAAAATAATGTTAATGAGCTTATAGCTCTTGAAAAAAGCTACAAAATACTCTTTTTGTGGATTTGATTGCTTGAAGACTAAGCGAGTTATGGGAAAAAACCAAAAACAATTTTTGTAGAAATTAGAGTATGTGCATTAGTATATTGAAGAATACACATAGTAACTATATTTTAGGCCAAGTGGAACTATATGTATATTATATACAATCTTGATCATAAAGAACCAACTATAAACCTTTATAAACCTAGAGGATTTCTGGACCTTATTTCCATTTTCAAATATAAAACATTATTATTCATTCATTTTCTAAAAAACAACATCAACCATTCAAATATAAAGCTAATTTCAAATGATCACAGTCATTCAACAAGAAGAGCAAATGATTTTTCTTTGGCAAAATTTAAAACAAATTTCTATAAAAAATCTATTTTATACGAAGGCGTCATATTTGCTATAACAGCTTGCCAAAATCACTAAAGGTAACTAAAAATGTATCTTCATTCAAAAAAAAACTGAAAAAGTTTTTACTCTCTTGATATTTGTTTCGTGTTACACCTTTAATTGCCATTTCATTTAATTTGATTGTAAGTGTGTGTGTGTGCATTGGTGTGTGTATGTGCGCGCACCTCATGCATGAGTGATGAGTGTGTTCATTATTTTTTGATACATATTCCTTTTTGATAACTGCATTTACTGCTTCAACGGAAACTGTTCCCTATCATAAATAATTATTATTTCTTGGGAGCGATAAACGTTATTATTAAAAAAAAATATATGTATATATACATATATTTCCACTAGGCAACGATTTTTCCCAAAGGGGGGGGGGAAAGAGAGGATGAGTTATTCTCAATTTTTTTTCATGGAAAAAATAGGATTCAACATTATTTCCTTCATACCTCGGTCAGTTTTGATGCTGGACTAAACTTGACACTTGACATAATAGGAGAATATGTGCCTCAGCATCTCATCTAAACCGGGCAGAGCCGAAATTTGTTATGAGGTATTTTTTTTTTATTTTGCAAAAAATTCAAAGACTACAAAAATATATTTGAAGTAAACTGGATAGAATGAAACACTTTTTTTTACTCCCACAATTTTAAACCGTTTAAAATACATCTGTATTCTAAGTTAATGGCGGCCCCTTCCGGTATCGCTTTTCAAAATGATGGGATATGTAACATTTTAACTGATAAATTTGATCTCATGAACACTCTCAATTGCCCAAAAATGTTCGTTTGAAACGTTTCATAGAATTGAATCAAAAATAATATGTTCAGTCAATTCTTTTTTCAACAGTTTGTGGGTTGGTACTGTATCAAGTTATATCCATGAAGCAAAATGTACGCAACTCGAGGATAAGACTAGCTACGTGCACTCGCGAATTTCGGCAATGCCTCGTGCTCACATTTTTCCTTCTTGTTCCTCCTCGTTACGTAATATATGTTTATAGTCGAAAACCACATCGCTTTCAACTTTTGAGTGGTCAATGGCCCAGAAATGACCATAGGTTACTTTTTTCAGATAATCATATATCCAATTGTACCGAAATTTTTTATCACTTTGACGCGTAAAATACGTCATATTTCTTTCATTCGAGCTCCTTTTCGTTTACCTTGTGCATTTCGCAATTGAAGTTTTATAAAACGTTACGATTCCAAAAAGGAGAAAATGTCAAAGGGCAAAAAGTGTTCATTCTTGTCTAGATAATAATATATTTATGTCGTTTCCAGTCCGATTTTTCGTCCTATATTTTCAATTGCAAAATTCACAATGTTATTGGAGAGCGTCATGTAACACTCTCACAGATATTCTGAAGAGTAAATATGAAACTTTCATGGTCGAGTTCGAATTTGAAATGATTCAAATACTTTCTCTAGATCAATAGGTATATAATACCCGTCACAGACGTTTGATTCTCTCACAATTTTCTACTTCTTTCATAGAAGTTCGTATTTACTTTTTTATCCACTTATAAACCTAAAGATGTCCGTTTTTTGAGAAATTAAGTGTTTCATTCTACCCAATTCACCCTAAACAATCATTTCCGTTAGTTTCTGTTAATTTGATTTCTATATATATCGAATGAATATGATGCCAACAATCAGATAGCTTGTTGAAATCATTCAAAATTTCAGGAGAATATTCTATTCTGGCGAAAGAGTTCATGGGGTGAGTTAGGTATCGTTCTCACTATGAAACAAGCCTTCGCGTAAATTTTCAAATGGTTTCAAAGAGATTCAATATTTCCATTCGATTCTAAAATATTCGGGTAATGGAAATAATTTTTGGAAAATTTCCACCTAATGACACCTTTCAAATGGCTTGGTAGTACTAAAAATCCATAACACCATAACCCATCAATCATGTTCAGAAAGATGCTGCTGTATGAGACAATAACTTCTAGGACTATGCTTTGCACTTTTTGCATTAGAAGTGAATGAAATTGCTACCCAAACTTACAATATTTTATACTGCTAGATTCAGAAAAACTAATGAAGAACCAACCCAGTGCCGTGCAAAAATAATGGCACCATTACATTTTTTTGAAAATTCAACGAAAGTTCACGGCTCCTTACACAATTTATTTTTGTAGGGCAATAGGTTCTTCATAGTTTATTTTTCACGATCTATGAACTGTATAATAATATTCGGTTGTAACTTCCCATTGTTCATTCTTGGGTAGGAAATTCGGTTTGTTTTGTGTCAATTTCACCTCTAAAATGTGACGGCATAGTGCTAGAAGTTATTCTTTCGGCTTTCATATAGCATCGTTCTGAACATAATTCATGCTGGGTCATTTGACTCATTAAAAAAGTGAGTATGTCCTTAATTAAGTGCCCCATTTCAGCGTTTTTTATACTTGTATCGAAAATTTTTCAGGGTGGGAAGTTCTCCTAAGGAAACCTACCAATACATCTCATTTTTTGAAAGTGGTCACATAATTCATTAAAACAAAATTGATTTTCATTTCAGCAGGAATATGTTGCCGCGTGAAAAAATGTTTATCCCTGATATTTTATGGTCCATGTGTTGTGAACTGCCTATCACCCTATATACTTACCTTTATATATTACCCTGTATGCATATGTATCATTCATATGATTCCAGTGCATAGCTTTTGCGACGTATTGTTATATTCCACTGTTATAATATGCTTACTAAACAATATTAAGTAGAACTATGAAAGCCAGTTGCAATGTGTCTATCTCTTTCAGAACATTTCATGTTTCTTTTCAAAGCTTGCATTCAATCACGTGACTTCACTCTCATTTAAATAAACTTGGTGAAGCCACGCGAGACACACATATCAACTCGACTTCATAGAATCATTAACATTTCTGTTTAAACCATTTTCGGCCTATTTTACCTCCAAATTCACATCACCGATTAGCTACGTAAATAAATAGTGTAAGAAGAGTCTTCTGAGTTTCTATCCTCAACTTTCTGCCTCCCTCATCGACAAGCCGTTGACCGCTCGCAACATAATTTTGGTGTCAGTCAGTGTGGAGTTGTGGACCTAGAACCTAGAAAGATTCGCTGCAAGAGGATACAGAGACAGAATCGAAGAGACGTCTTCCATTTCCTTCTGTTTACCTGCTTGCCGCACTACATTGGAAGCCATCGAACTGCGAAATTCGAAGGTAGCCGAACTTCCAGCGATTTCGAACCTCAAGACGCCACTGGGATCCTGAGGAGTTGCTGAAAGTTCATCCCGAATCAAGTCTACTCAGAGGAGACGATCAGCCATCGTCTCACCCTGTTCAGCTACGAGAAGGAACGAGTCCGAAAATCCAGCTGAAGAGTAGAATCGGACGTAGCAGCCTGAACATCGCCTGCATCGGTTGGAATTGGTAAACTTCTAAATTTGCAAGATTTTTTCTACTTTCAATTTGTTTTTTTTTTTGCAATTTTTCATTTGATTTTTATGTGAAATTTTTCATCTGATTTTACTGCATTGTTTCTCACACCACTTATTTTCACTTTTATCATGGCTAAGAAATTAAATTCCGAATTAGCTATTAAAATGATACCTGAATTCAACGGAAATCGATCAGAGTTGGATAGATTTATTTCTTGTTGTGACACTGTTCAGGCCTGTCCAACTTCAAGTGGCCCAAGGGCCACTTCAAAAAAAAATGCAGTTTGGAGGGCCGCATTATAAAATCTTTTTATACAACATTATTACTGAGTTTTAATAGGTATATACTATAATATTATATGGATATGGTATACAAAAATAGTTTTTCTATCATTTTTATCTATTCAAAAAATATGAAATTACAAAAAAATCAGTGGGACATTTGAGGATGTTGGTTTTCTAATACTAATGCATCAATATTAACATTAATATTTGTTGTTGATAAACGAAGTAATTGAGTAAGTGACTTATCAGAGAGGGAACATCTATACTTTGACTTGATAAATTTCATGTTGGAAAAGCTGCTTTCGCAAAGATACGTAAGTCCTAAGTTTCGCAAGTTGGATTATCGTTCTCCTGGCAGTAACTTAAAAAAGTCCAAGCCAATGTCAGTTCTTCCTTGGTAGAAAGGATCTAATAAATAATTTATACATGTGATGTATACATGACCCGTAAAGCGGGGGCCGCAAGAAAGGAGTTCGCGGGCCGCATGCGGCCCGCGGGCCGTATGTTGGACAGCTATGCTGTAGATGATGAGTTTTGTCCAGAATCTGATGAGGATCTTTTGTTGAGTATAATTAAAACAAAATTAACCGGATCAGCTTACAATCTTATAAAGCATAAATCTTTCTCTAAATGGAGCGAATTGAAAAAAATACTTGAAGACCAATTTTCAGAAAAAAGAACTATACCACAAATTCAATCTGAACTGATAAATATCAAACAACTTTCTGGCGAGAATGTAAGAACTTTTGCAAATCGTGTTGAAAAACTCCTTTATGAATTAAATGATGCTTGTATAAGTAGCGAAGGTACGGACGCAAAATCAGCCATTGAAAATTTAAATTCGAAATCAGCTCTGCGAGGTTTTGTGGAAGGATTACATAACAACATTCGCTTCATAATAAAAGCCAGTAGATTCACTTCGTTGAGTGAGGCCATAGAAGCGGCCGTTGACGAGGAAAGAAATATTCATCATCAAAAATCCAAAAATCATTCCTTCAAAAGTTTTCAGTACTCGAAATGTACATTTTGCAACAAAACAGGTCATAAATATGAAAACTGCTTTTCTAGAAACCAACATAATTTGCCCAAGTTTCCGAATAAAGAAATTAAAGTGGAAAATGTGAATCAGGTACGTTTATCATGTAGTTATTGTAAGAAAAATGGCCATCATATAAAAGATTGCTACAAAAGAAAATTCAATGAGAATAAAAAGTCAAATTCATCAAATTCGGGAAACGCCACAGGACCCACACGGGTGCTATTTTCAAACATATTCGGATTTAATCGTGTACGATCTCTTGCACACGAAATATTTCCGACTATCTTTCTCATTTGGGATTTTCAAACACCAATCGAATCATGATTCTATCATGATCGAAAATTCGAACGGATTGATATGGCAACATGGCCAGTGACTACTTTTGACAGAGATCGACCGGTTTTCCCATTTTAATTCAAGTTGAGTTTTTGTTTATAAAATGAATAGTAAAAGAAAAGGGAATATTCCGCATGAACAAAAAAGGGAAATGTTAGAATTCCTGGATAAACATCCCGACTTGCAAAAAGGAAAGTTTACTAAAGACTTCACATTTAAAAAATCACAGGAACTTTGGATCACGTTAGCGAATCAATTGAATGCAATGCCCGGAGCCCAAAAAGAGTGGAAGCTCTGGAGAAAGGTAACATTTATCCCATTTTATACTGAACACGATTAATCTATTAGTTTTTCAGACATGGCAAGATTTAAAAGGATCTGCGAAGAAAAAACAATCAGACATAAACATTTATAGAAGAACAACCGGTGGTGGTCCAACCTTTCATACCTCCACTACTGAAGAGGATAACATGATCTTAGCGATGATAGGGACATCAGCCACAGAAGGCCATCCCGACATACTGGAATCAGAAACAATCTTTCAAGATTTAACAAACGTTTCAGAAGTTGATATGGTTAAAGAAGCTCAAAACGATAACAATGATTTTTATATTTTGAATGAACACTGTTATAATATTAATAACATTGAAGTCTCAAGTGTCCAAAATGAACAGAACAGTAAAGAAAACAAAATTGAATCATCTGGTGATCCGAACCAGAATATTGAATGTGACAAAATAGAGGGTTCTAAACAGAAAAGAAAGAAAACAGTGAGAGTTGAAAGATTGAACCACACCATAGCCGCCACCGAAAAATTGGCTGAACAAACAGATTTGATCACTAAACAAACCGGTGAATATCAAAGGAACAAACTGAAGTTGTTTGAGAAAGATATTGATGCCAAAAATAGAATAGCTTCTGCACTAGAGCAAATTGCCAAAAACTTGGCAGACTTGAAGAAACAATCTTGAAATTAAATTTCAAGCTCCTTTGTCATTTTCATTAGTCATAAGCTTATTATTTTGTGATATGTCTCAGATATCTGCGACTTTATGTGCAATGTGATCAATGTGTACCAAAGTATTTTTGTTGTTTTTTGTTTAAGAATATAATTGTTAATTTGTACTTAGAACTATATGAAAAAGGAATAATACAGAAACTCATCAAACACCGAAGCAGTCAATATTATAATTATTTTCCTGCATTACTTAGAATAGTGAATGGAAGTGGCCGTTACTTGATGGAAATCATTAAACAAATAATTTTCACATATTAGGGTTCAACTAAACAGCGACACGTGTTTCGCGATACAATAGCTTCATCAAGCAGGAACTTTAAACTCCGTTAAGTTACTGCTTGAGCAAATTATTGTATAGCGAAACACGTGTCGCGGTTTAGTAAACCCTGATATGTGAAAATATTACAAGCAACTGTATATTATTTTTTTATATAGAATAGCTATTATTCTAGCCTTTTGGCTCAGCTTGTATAGAAGGCATAAAATTAAAAATGTTACTCCAGTAGTCCATACCATGAAATATCTAGTTCTAATATTTTGAAAATATCAAGTGGTTCTCAAGCTATTGCCTTCTATAAAAACTAAGCACAAGAATATCTACTCAATCTGAAAACAAAAAAAAATCAGGTTGTGGAAATAAAAAAACTTGTGATAGGTACATATTTTTTATTCATAAATTCAACCAAATGTATTTTCCTCAAAGATTGAAATGGTTTCTCAACAGATATTGTTGCAAATTTCTCCCTTCTTCCAGTTCTGGATTTATTCTCCTGCGTCCACCTTGAAATGCTTCAGCATCAATATTTTGAACGTCATATTGTCCAAAGTCAATCTCTATAAACCTATCTTCATCATCAAAATTTACTGGTGCTAAATTGTTTTTTACACACATATTGTGCAAAAGTACGCAAGAATTTATTATTTTTGAACACCTATTTGGTTTATAGTGTAAGACCCTATGCTTGAGGAGACATCTGAACCTCAACTTCAAGACACCATTGCACCTCTCAATGAGAGATCTGGTACTTTTCTGTCTCTGATTGTAGTTACCTTCAGGAGTGCCCTCTTCAGCATTAGCTAAGGGTGTTAGCATCCAGGGCCTTAACGCATATCCGGAATCACCTACAATAATTTACTGGGTCAAGTTATAGAAATCAAATGACAATTAGTTTGTAAGCTTTACCTAAAAGATAAAATGTTTTATGTCCATTTAAATGAAGATTACGCATATAATGGTATGCAGTACTGTTATTCCACACAAACATATCATGGGTACTACCAGGATATCTGGCACACACATTCATAATTTCCAAGTTGTGGTCACATATCTAGAAGTAAAATTAGTTGATTTCAGTAAATGATAATTTAATGTACCTACTCATATTGCATATTGCCGAAATTATTTCCAAGTACACATGATTATCAATTTCACAAGATGAAATAGTTTACTTTTCTTGATATCTACATTTTCAGGGTTGATTGAGAACCCCGTATTCAACAACGATATTTGCTAGTGGATCACTCATTGGATGTTGAATTACCATATTGTAACATTTTTTCTTTTTAGTTTGTCTTGATCCTTTTTTGACATAATATAACTAGTCCAAATATGGGTGAGCCACAGAACAAATTTCAACTACTTACTCAACTACTTACCAATTGGACATTTATTGAATGATATCCTTTTCGGTTCACATATACCGCTTCTGGATATACCGGATCATCACTGTCTGGTGGGTATATAGCAACGTGGGTGCAATCCACACACCCAATAACACCAGGAAATTGATGTTTCTGAAAAAAACTACAAAAATGATGTCTGGTGATGTTTTCCTGTATATGCACACTCACCTGTTACGCAGATGTCGTAATTCCTCAATATTTCTAGGAAGTTTAACATGAGAATTAAGTATTTGTGGATCATTAAGTGCATCTGAAACCTCCGTGATGGATTTGCTTACACTGCATTGACTGACAGCATGATTAACATTTCTTCCTATATCCATCTGATAACTTCCACTGGCAAAAAAGCGTAATGCTATCAGTACCTATGAAAAATTGATACTTTACTAATTACAATTACTAATTAATAATGTTTAACATTTACTGAATTAGATAAAGAAAAAAATTCGTAGCAACTTACTTTTTGCTCAACAGTTAAACCGGATACTGTTTTTGGAGCATCAATGTGTGGCTCTACCAAGTTGACTATTTCGTTCACCAATGGTTTGGTTAAACGATATATTTTGACGAACTCATTATCTCTCAACTCTTCCATAGGATCAACGATCTGCCGGTAATGTCTTCTGCGTCCTCGTGCAAGTATTTCAGCCTCTTCTAAAGCCCCTATCCCAGCCAAATTAATAATTCCATCAAAGGCAGCCATAACATAACCTCTATCGAATTTCCATCAAATTTCTGATTTTCGTGTGCGAACTAATAGTTCCGGTTGGTTCCAACCATCCGATGCATATTGAACGGAACATTTCGTATGCGAGTACTCATACAGCATTTGAAAATACTGTTTATAAATTTTTACCCGTAAATGTGATAAATTCGTACACGAAACCCACTCGCATGCATTTGAAAATAGCACCCCGCTGGATCGAGCAGTGCGGTCCAAACTCAGGTCCGACAAATCAAAACAGCTGCAGCCGAACTTTGAATTCACAAAGTAAAAATTATATCAATTACTTACGAAGCTCTTTTCGAAACAATTTACAAACTCACTCAAACTCTTTACAATCTTCTGAAGAGACTTCTTTACAAACTTCTTTACAAACTCATTTTCAAGATTATTCACAAGGTTCTAATGATAATATAAAAAACTCTCAAATTTTACAAGTTTCTTTCAACGAGAGTTCTGGTGAATGTATTAATGTACCTATTTCTCTAGCTATGAATGGTAATGCAACCTTTTTAGTCGACACAGGCTCAGAATGCTCAGTTTTAAAATTGAGTTGCACAAATGATGACGAATTTATTGATACTACACGTATAGCTCAATTGAAGGGTATTACTGACGAAAAAATTAAAACTTATGGTACTTGTATTGGTATGATCACGGTAGGTGATCATAACAAAAATTTCACAGTGTACCAGATAATTTTCCTATTTTATGTGACGGAATTATAGGAAAAGATTTTATGAATAAATATGGGTGTAAACTTGACTATGAAAATAAAACACTTTCTTTCTCACATCAAAACAAAAATATCGTATTTGAATTGATTTCTGAAAATTCTATCACTATACCAGCTCGAACGCAGATAGTGAAACGAATTAGATTTTCTCCTAAAAGATATTCACAGTCGAATATATATTTATGTAAATCACAAGAATTATCTGATGGATTATTCATTGGGAACAGTATTGTTGAAATAAAAAATGGTTTAGCCCTTGCCACTTTTGTAAATTCAAATATGGAGGATGTTTGCTTAGAAAACATAGAATTGGATATAGATCCAATTGAAAATTTCAATGTTTTGTCAATTAATTCTGAAAGTTCTACAAGAGATTTAAACGATGTTGAGCGCATAGAAAAAGTAATAAAAAGTCTTAGTATCGACCATATGTCGGAAATTGAGAGAAACTCTATCATTGAAATTTGTAGTGCATTCAACGAATTGTTTTATTTAGAAGGTGATATTTTATCTCACTCGGATTGTATCACTCATTCTATTCCAACAACAGACGATATTCCAATTCACGTTAAACCCTATCGATTACCATTTTTTCAAAAGGAAGAAGTGAGTAGACAAGTAGAAAAAATGCTTAATGAAGACATAATTGTACCTTCTTCTAGTCCATGGAATTTTCCACTTCTTGTCGTTCCTAAAAAATCTGATGCGAATGGTAACAAACGCTGGCGTGTCGTTGTTGATTTTCGAAAATTAAATGATAAAACTATCGGAGATGCATATCCGTTGCCCAACATTACCGATATTCTTGACCAATTAGGAAATTCGAAATATTTTTCAACGTTAGACCTAGCGAACGGTTTTCACCAAATTCTTGTTTCTGAAAAAGACCGTTGTAAAACTGCCTTCAGCACACCTTCTGGTCACTATGAATACAAAAAACTTCCTTACGGCTTAAAGTCGGGACCAAATTCATTCCAACGTTTAATGGATCACTGTTTAGCTGGTTTACAGAATTTAACTTGTTTTGTGTATATGGATGACATAGTTATCTATGGGAAAACTCTTGAGGAACATAATTCAAAACTAAAAGATATATTTTCGCGTTTACGAAAATGTAATCTCAAATTACAACCTGAAAAATGTCAGTTTTTACAAAGCTCCTTATGTTACTTGGGACATATCATTAGCGAAGATGGTATATCTCCAGACCCGCGAAAAATCGATTGCGTGAAGAACTTTCCAATACCAAAATGTTCCAAAGACGTTAAATCTTTTCTTGGGTTGGCTGGCTATTACCGCAGATTCGTTCCTAACTTTTCTAAAATCGCACAACCTCTAAATAATTTACTGAAAAAGGATTCTATTTTTGTTTGGTCACCTCTATGCACAGAAGCATTCGAAAAGTTGAAAAATCTCTTAATCAACCCTCCTATTCTGCAATATCCTGATTTTTCTCGCGAATTTATTTTAACTACTGATGCAAGTGCAGTTTCAATATCTGGAATTTTATCTCAAGGAAATATCGGTAGCGATCTTCCTATTTCTTACGGTTCTCGAACACTGAGTAAAAGTGAAAGAAATTATTCGACTATTCAAAGAGAACTCTTAGCAATTGTTCATTTCACTAAGTTTTATAGACCATATTTGTACGGCAGAAGATTTATCATAGTAAGTGATCACAAGCCCCTGGAATATTTGTTCAACTGTAAAGACACAAATTCTCTTCTAATGCGTTGGAGACTTTCTCTAGAGCAATTTGACTATAAAATCGTATATAAAAAAGGATCTAGCAATACAAATGCTGATGCCTTATCACGCATTCAAAAAATGACTTTGAGATCAGATGTTGAAAAGAATGATGAAAGCCTGAATGAAAATATTTATCCTACCTATCAGAATTATTTGGAAGCACTCGAAAGTAAACTTATTCTGAATCGAAATATTATGGAAATTCATGACAAAGATATTTTGAAAAACGTCAACGATTCTATATTGTTGATATTCACAAATAAAACTTTAACCTCCAACTCAGTTTTGATAGATAAACTAGAAAATATAAAACCTCACTTGCAAGAAATCCAACCATCAAGTTTATCAGTTCCTGGATTTATTCCAGTTGAGATAAACAAACTGAATGCCTTGTATTTTATCACTCATGACAATACCAGATTAACGTACGAAGAATTTTATAATATGATATGTAAATTAAAACGTTATTTGCTGCAACATGATATTATAAATATCGCATTCGAGAATCCATTCCAACTTTTCGATTATTGTAATTTGAAATATGAAAACATATTTCCAATGCTACGCTATATTTTTAAGGACACTGATATTGTTTTACGAATTTTCGAAAATACAAAAGACGACGTTTTGAGCGAAGAAAATATTGCGAAAATTTTGAAAGAATTTCATGACTCGCCTATTGCTGGTCATAAAGGAGTAGGTAAAACATATAAGAAAATCAAACAATATTATTCTTGGCCTAATATGCGTTCAAATATAAAGAACTATATAAAAAAATGCGACTTGTGTCAAAAGAACAAAACGTGTAGAATTTCGAAACAACCTATGACTATAACAACTACAGCTTCAAAACCATTTGAAAAAGTTTCTTTAGATATTTATGGACCCTTACCCGTAACAAATAATAGAAATAAATATTTGCTCACTTTTATGGATGATCTTACAAAGTTTTCACAAGCAATACCTATACCTGATCAAGAATCGAGTACTATTGCTGAAAATTTCGTCAGATATATCGTGTTGAAATTTGGTTGTCCAAAATACGTTCTTACAGACCAAGGTCAAAATTTCATAAGCGAAGTTTTCAAAAATGTCTGTAAATTATTAAAAATTCATAAAATTCAAACAACAGCATATCGACCACAGTCAAACGCATCTCTAGAAAGATCTCATAGAAATCTTACTGAATATTTACGTTGTTTCATCAATAAGTCTCAAAATGATTGGGATTCTTGGATTGATTATGCAATATTCAGTTATAACACAACCATTCATTCATCAACGAATTATTCTCCTCATGAACTCTTATTTGGTTCCAAAGTAGAATTGCCCACTACTTTAACAAAATCCCCAGAAATATGCTACAACTATGATAATTATGCGAACGAACTTAAATCGCGATTACAACATTCCCATTCAATTGCCAAAGAAAATTTAATCAAATCCAAAGAAAAATGTAAAATCAGTTACGACAAAACAAGCTCAAGAAGAAATTTTTCTGTAGGAGATAAAGTCCTACTAAAAGACCAGGCAACACATAAGGGTAAATGTAAAAAACTCATGTCTGTTTTTACTGGTCCATTTGAAATAGTAGAAATAAACTCTGATGTTAATGTAACTATTCTCAGACAAAATAAACGTGTCAAAGTTCACATCGATAGACTGAAACTCTTTATCGAATAGACTTCGGTATAACTTGAGTTTAATTTTAGGTATTTGATATTGCAGGTATCCTTCCTAACCTTTGACCGTTCTCCGAAAATGAAGCCACATCAACTTTTGGGATTACTTTTGTCAATATCACTTCCGCTAGTAAAAGGGGACACCCTGTACAATATTACATATTTCAAAGATTCTACGGGAATTTATTATGAAAATTTGGGTACTTTGAATCTATACAGTAATGTTTGGAAAATATTAGTATTTTATGATACAAGCAACATTTACTTAGAGTATAAAAATATTCGTTATTATCATTCCAAAATAATATCAATCTGCGACGAGTTAAAACGAAATTCAGTTGAAATACGAGAATGCAAAGACTTTCTCAGTAGCGTCAACGCAACATTCACTGACCTAACTCAACAAACAAATATGCCATTGGATTACGTTGGCAAGGCTGACGTGAGTAGTAAAAGGAAACGAGCTCTTATCAATTTCGTAGGCGAAATATCCTAACAGTTGTTCGGTACGCTATCAGATTCAGATGCAAAACATTATGAAGAACAATTAAACTTACTAAAGTCCAATGAAAATCATTTATTGGAACTGATTAAAGATCAAACTTCTGTATCGGAAGCTTCTATTGATAATTTCAAAACTATAAATTCACAAATAACATCATTCAAACAAAAACTTTATGAATTCTCTAGTTTCATAGCGAAAGAAAAAGCATTTGATGTAAATAACTCTCAATCGAACAGATATTTATTCACAATGTCAGAAATATTTTCCACATTCGTTTTGATAACCGAAAAATATATATTAGAAATTAATAATTTTTTGGACATTACTCTGTACGCTGAACGAGGGCAATTGCATCCATTAATTATAACACCCTCAAAACTTTTAAGCGAACTAAAAAAAATACAACCTCATCTGAAAATGCACGAAACTTTTCCTCTACCATTAGATAGACAAAATATTGATTTCTTTTATAAATTCATTGATATCAACATTTATTTTTATAATAATAAACTGAATTTTGTATTGACAATTCCTCTTATAACGACACAGATTTTTGAATTGTATAAAATGTCAGTTATTCCCTTGAGAATAAATGAAAATGCCTTCACATTTATTTTACCTGATAAACCGTATATATGTATTGACCAATTGAAACAAAATTACTTTTTATTGGAAAAATATAATATCGATAAGTGTTTCTATATCAAATCTCGTTATATTTGTAAACAAAAATTTCCTATCTATATTATGGATGACTTCTCTAATTGCGAAGCAAAGTTATTTTTGATGCCAAATATAGTACCTAGTTCATGCGATCAACGAGTTATTAATATAAACAAACCAATATTCATTCAGTTGGAAACGACCAACGCTTGGTTATTCATTTGTAGAAAAACGTATGTGTTACACATAAACTACATAAACAAAAAAAATTCCATTAATATTAATGATACTGGAATTTTGAAACTCAAATCTGGAGCTATCGCTTATACTGATTCTGTGATTTTGAACACAGAACAAATCTTTTCCAGTAATATCAATGTTTCCGAAATTGTAATATACACAAAAATTAACAAAACCACATTGTCTGAATTGAATGAGTTGAAATTTTCTGAAAATTCACTCAATTCAACTTTGATTCAAACTGACGAAATTATGAATTTAGATAAATATAGTCAAAAAGTAAATAAATTGAAAAATGACGTATTCAAAACTCGTTTATCCAATGACTCATTTTATTCTATTTCTCTTCACAACATAAATGCGTATATTATTCTTATTTTTCTCATATTCATTTTGGCTGTGTATTTTCTTTACAAAAATTATTTCAATAAATGTTTCATTAAAATGAAAACATCTCCTAATGAATCTTCAGTACCTGAAACATCTCCGGAGTACGCAGAACCTGAAAACTTAAAAAATAAAAAGAAGAGAACTAGAAGTTAAGTAAAAAAAAATTGCACCTTTTATTAGGCACAATTTTTTTTCTCTTAGGGGGAAGGTGTTGTGAACTGCCTATCACCCTATATACTTACCTTTATATATTACCCTGTATGCATATGTATCATTCACATGATTCCAGTGCATAGCTTTTGCGACGTATTGTTATATTCCACTGTTATAATATGCTTACTAAACAATATTAAGTAGAACTATGAAAGCCAGTTGCAATGTGTCTATCTCTTTCAGAACATTTCATGTTTCTTTTCAAAGCTTGCATTCAATCACGTGACTTCACTCTCATTTAAATAAACTTGGTGAAGCCACGCGAGACACACATATCAACTCGACTTCATAGAATCATTAACATTTCTGTTTAAACCATTTTCGGCCTATTTTACCTCCAAATTCACATCACCGATTAGCTACGTAAATAAATAGTGTAAGAAGAGTCTTCTGAGTTTCTATCCTCAACTTTCTGCCTCCCTCATCGACAAGCCGTTGACCGCTCGCAACACATGGTTAATTTCAACTCCTTGCATCTGTTTGTTAGATGTTGTAGCTGCTGTCCATTTTGGTTTGGATTATCTCCAAGTACAAGTAAGTGCAGTAGGTTTACAGAAATTAAAAAGGGTTGTTCAGAAAGAATAATGTTATACTTGTTGGCTTGACAATAGAGGTCCTCTAAAGAAAGCCCCTCACGACACAGTTGTGTTATAGCAGGATTCAAGATTTTATCTCGGAAAAAATATCTAGAATTAAAATATGATATTTCCATGAGGTAGCTGATTTTCATTACTACCTATATACTTAATATGTACATGAGTTGATACAGTTTTGCTTGCTGATAATATTTCAGATAAACTTCTGAATTAAAGAAAGAAAGATAAATAATGAGATCCATATGCGTAGGCTCGTTAATCACAAAGATATCGCGCTATAGTGCAAAGTCAGTCCGAACAGCTTAAAAAAAGATTATTGTACCGGGTTTGATAAACTTACTAGTTATATAATACCATTTCAAACCTCCCAAAAAATAAAGAAAAAATAATAATATTGAAAAACAATTATATCACGCCGCCCATGCCATGCAAAGAAACTGCCGACTTTCGATGCCTATTCAGTTTTCTTATGCCATTCGAATTGACTTTGCATAGACTATACATTCATTATTGTAATGCCCTCGACAAATATATTTTTAATTTTCCATTCATTCGATAACTAATTCAAATGTCACTGATAACCAATCTTCCTATCAATGAAACTGATTCGTTCAATTGTGTGGAAGTATGATTCACTAAATCGAAAGTGTACAAATATTAATGAAATGAAACTCATATTGAAATATATTTTTCTAAATGATTAACCTGTGTCAGGATGTGTTGAAAGGGTTTATGCTGGATCTTTTTCGAGAGAATTGTCTCTGAAAAAATCAACTCAGTCCATTCTTCCAAACATTCAGATATTTGAATAATATTTCTACTTAGTGTCACAAGATTCATCGAAGTTATATTTGAGAAAGTAGAAGTTTTCATAGCAGTGGTATGAGATTTTTTTTTCGATGAAAATCATTATTATTATCATTATAACTAAAAAATCGGAAGAAACATTTATTAAATCGTGCCACCATTTTAAGCTGTCCATATTGCATTTATTACCAAAAATCAAGGTGGCCCTCGGAGACATTTCCATGTCATCATTAAGCTCTATTAACTACCGTAATCAGTTGTTGAAATCAACATATATTATGAAGACATCGGTAAGTGAATTACCAACGCCTTTGCCCTAGCAACGAGTAAACAAGACTAGAAGTTTTGACAACAGATACCGTAAGAAATCAAGAAAGCTAGATTGTGAAAAAATAGTATATTACGCAACGAGGAGGATAAGTAGTACATTACGCACGATCAAAACATTGTGAGCACGAAGCATCAGCCAAGTGCGGTAATTCACGAGTGCACGTAATTGGCCAAATCTTCGAGCTGCGTACTGTGCTCATTCTACTTCCATCATGCTTGTGTGGTAATTTCTAGTAGTGTAGTACAAATTTTTCACTCATGTTCAAAGATCGAAGAGACACTGAGTGACAGCCAGTAGGTAACACAACACAAACCGAAACAAACCTCAACGGTAGTATTGGTAGCGACGAAATATTCAATCCTGATCATTATATTGTTTTTCGCCAAGATAGACTGACCACCTCAAGCAAAAAAACGGACGGCGGTGGTGTCTTGATAGCAGTTCGCAAAAATTATAACGCTGTACTTCGAACAACATGGCAGAGCGATGCCGAAGATATCTGGGTCACTCTTCATTTGGACAGTCATAACAGAAAAGTTCACCTGTGTTGTGTTTATTTACCTCCCAATGATGACAACGCTAGAACCTGTTTCACAAATAAATTACAATCGATCGCTAGCAAATTATCTGGTTATTCTGTTATTTATGGGGATTTTAATATGCCGCATATAAACTGGATTGTCCAAAATAACAATAATAACTATAACCCTAGCAATGTTGATGATAAGAATTCTCATCTGATTGACATTCTTTTATCTGAAGAATTCGTACAATACAATTTTGTCAAAAACTTCAATAATAGGATATTGGATCTAGTATTCTGTAATATCGACTCTGCTATCCATAGCCTGCATAAGAGTGACTGTTCTTTAGTTTCAGTGGATAATCATCATCCACCAGTCAGATCCTAAATAGTAACTATTAATGGATTCAAATCCTCACCAATCCTAATAACCTCTGGTGTACCACAGGGTTCACACATTGGTCCGTTATTATTTCTCATATTTATAAACGACGCGACATAAAGAATTGTTTCTACCACTCAAATATTCTCTTGTACGCTGACGATTTGAAACTATTCTCTCAAATAAGATCAATTCAAGATTGGTATAATATTCAATCAGATCTAACTCGATTGCTAGGATATTGTAATAACAACCGGCTGTTCCTCAATTTGTTCTGTTGTACAATTTGACTATAACATAATATGTGGGAAGAACTTAGGCAGGGCCAATCAAGTTATGGATCTTGGGGTGATTTTTGAATCCAAACTATGCGTTGATTTGCATATAGATCATATAGTCAACAAATGCAGCAGGATGTTGGGATTTATCAGTAGAATTTGTAAAAATTTTCCATCACAAGAAGCAATCAAATCACTATACTTTGCATTGATACATAGTAAAATGAGTTTTGCTAGCGTAATATGGAACCCGTACTATAATTTTCATAAGATTAGACTCGAGACACTTCAAAATAAATTTGTAAGATGTCTCAATGTCAGAGTACATAATGTGTACAACGTGGAAAGTAAAAATGAAGGAAAAAAGAAGAGCAATCCCCGATCTGATTTTTATGTTCAAACTCCTTTCCAATCTGTATGATGCCTCTCAACTATTGTCTCAAGTAGATATTCTTGTACCAAACGTGAACACAAGAAGTGTATTACCTCTTAACGTTCGTTTTTGTAAATTTGTAATACTAATCTCGGTCTCAATGCTCCAATAACTAGGCTTAGTCGAACTTTCAACAAATACTGTTCAAATGTTGATACCTCTTGTATGTCACTTATCTCCTTTAAAAGAAGTATAAAAAATATCTTCACTGAATGAGTTTTACTTGTCTCTTGTTATTAGATTTATTAGTGGATTAGTGTAGTATCTGATAAGACAGAGTATCTGTAATCTACCGGCGGATACTGCTCTGGGTCTAGTACCTGTTTGTATCCCAAACTGTTAAATGAATAAATAAGTATAATTACTTGTCGATTTATAGGTATAACTGGATTCAGTACCAATCCACGAACTGGTACACAATAAATTTCCTAAAAATATGATTTTTCAGTCAATTTGGGGCAAAAAATCACTGAATTTGGTTTTTGGACACTTGAATGTAGTAATGACATCAAATCTATCAGGTTGAATGTTATATATCCCATCATTTTTGAAAAACAAATTCCGGAGACGGCTGCCATTTATTTGAAATACACGTGTATTCTAAATTAGCCATCACCTAACAGCTGTCAAATACGTAATGAACTTTTCAAAATAGTGGGAGTAGATAAAACTTTTTTCCCCTGGTAAAGTCTGGAAACACTATCAACACCCCAGTTGAAACTTTTTTCGTTTTCAGAATTACACGTCATGGTTGAAATTTATGGGCATAAAAAACTACAAAGATTTCACGAAATTCGATGAATTTGAAAGTTCGAGCTATATTCCTCAAGAATCGGTCACATTGATGGTTACACTATTCTCAAGAATGGTCTTGTTCTGGATACTGAATATCATCGGTTTCTTTCACATAATAAATATGGCCACGTTAGCGTACCAAGATAATGCGGTACTTGGAAATGGTAAGAGAAGAAAATCGGTGGTCAAGTATCATAAACATACGGTACACATTCCCGCCGGGCCACCGTGCTGGGTAATCGCACGTTAAAAGGTAAGGCCTCGTTGATCCATTGCTCGCACAAGTTTCGACTTCTGAGGGTTGACGTTCGTCAGCTGGTTAACGGAAACGAACAATTTCAGAACAATTTAGAACATATCGTGAGTATTAACTAAATGACAACGAAAGCATTGTTAATACAAGATGCCATTCAATTGTATGTTATGTTAAAAATTGGATATTCGGAGTGAAGCTCTTGTTCATTGATGTATATGTATATTTTTAGAGTAAAACAACTGTAGATCTCCTCCGTTTTGACCAGAATTGGATCCAAGCCAAGAACTTTGAAGAAAGCCTGGGTTATTTTTCAGTTTATTTTATATAGAATGGCGGTGTAATCACTTTAAAGTTATCGATGAAACTATCGTGAAACAACTTTAAAATTGTTTGAACGTCATTTTTTTGTGGTGGATCAATATTTGTTTCGTAGTTTTTTGGGTTTGTAACCTACCACAATCTGAAAAAATAAGAATTAATATTGTAATCTATACAAGTGTAGAAGGGCAGATTTTCAATCTACCCCCAAAAGTTGCTGCCTCTATTGAAAAACAGTTCTTTCTGGATAGAACAAGTTCAATTAGTCAGCAACTTCTCGTATAACTCAAATTTTGCCTATCAAAAAAATTATAAGAACTGATATATATGAAAATACTTCTCTGTTAACGTTTCGGAAACGATATCTATTTCCGTTCTCAAAACTTCTGGGCGAATTCCTTTTCAAGTGCAAATACCTGGTAAAGATAGTTTTCGTGATTGACATTTGTCAAATTATTTCTATATACACTTGTATAGATTACAATATTAATTCTTATTTTTCAGATTGTGGTAGGTTACAAACCCAAAAAACTACGAAACAAACTTTAAAATATAATAATGCTCAGTTTTTATTATTATTAAAATGCCATTATTATTTTTATTTTTTCGAAGATCTCAATAGGAAGTGTTATTCTTTGGAATTGATACCATAATATATCCCATGTTAAATAAAAAACTGTGAGGATGGCATATGTCTATTTCTTGTTCCAGAAGTAGTTATTATTCTACAATAAAAAGTTCTTTACTGGAAAAAGTATAATATCTTCGAGAAAATTCTCATAAAATCCTGCTGAAACAAAAACCGAAAAGTATTTTAACTAAAGAAAAATTTCTCTTCTTAGGATTTTTGTTGGAAACAAAAGAAATATTTTGTTTTATCACTCACCCGAGTTGTTCGACCATAATTTCGTCGATAACCTAATAGTGCCACCATATTGAATTTTGGAAAAATGGCTAATGCCTCTCTGGAATTGAAATAATTAGAAAGTTCGATAAAACAAAAGTACTGCTTTCGAAATTTCCATGTTGAAAGAATAATGAACCATTTATCTGTAATAATGAATGAAATGGTAGTTTGGTATTATATACCAAACGCCATCGAAGTCCTCAAGCAAGTAGGCTTGTTAGTAACTCCCTACACCATACCTCAGGAGCAGCATGTCATTCGGGAACCAGTGGACCATTAAAAGTGGCAGAATCATTCCCCAACAAGACATAGAGGAATTCTCGAAAGAATCTCTGTCCCGTTGAAGAATCGAACCCACGACCATCGGATCGTGAATCGGACGCGGAACCATAGCGCAAACTCCCTAGCCTAAATTGAATATTTTTCATGGATTCCAAATTTTTGGTACAAAAATCAGACTACTTAATTTTCGAAAAAATGAGAGTAAATTGATATGAATGGACATATTATGCAAGGCAGTGCCATCATCAACATAAGTCGATGCCCCTCTTCGAAAATATCATGCAGTTTGGGAGTCGAACACCAAAACATCTCGCCCACGGAAAATTTATTCACGAATGTATTTATTACTTATGTTTTGACTTGGGAATGAAAACTTGATTATCAATTGGATGGTCTACAAAAATATCAGGTTCAATTTAAAATTCTTGAAATCCTCTTACTAATATCCGATTTTCAACAACACACCAATTGATTTGTGGCATGTACAATGTATTTGTTCTCGTCCTGTATATGAAGGGTGGTCCAAACCATGACGTTAAAAAGTAGAAATTAGGTTCCTTGAATCGACGAGTATCCAAATGTACCCCATTTATATTATCCGAATTTTTGTACTTTTCGAGTTGAGAATATTTTTGTCCATCAATTCTGCCATGCTCGAAAGTGAATTTTCCACTTCTGAACAAAATTTTCGCAACTTACATTGATGTTAGGGACTTGATTATGTTCGACTACCAAAATTATTGAAAAAAAATTTAATCTGATTTGACGAAAACTTTTGCAAAAAATACATACTCGAAAACTACAAAAAAAACGGATAAAATAAATGTTTGAATACCCCTCGATGCAAGGAATCTCTATGATGGTTTACAGGAAAAAGAGCAAATCGTCGTCCCAATTTGAACACTTCCGACTCTAGGATTCGTAATTGGCAACTTTTTTATGGAGCGTTGGAAACGACCAACCGTTCATTGTCGGAAAATTCCAACCTTTCCCATGAAATGGATCCCAATTACAATAGCCAAAGCAGGAATGGAATAAACTCGACCGTCAGACCTGTAGCTGGGGCTAGTCATTTTCCGGAAAGTTTGGATTCTAATATTGCGTGCATTTCTTCAATTTTGGATAGTCCAAAACCGGACAACGTGAGTATAAATGATTACATTAGTGATATTTTTTGAAAGCTGAGTATCTTACAATAAGGTTTCCCCAATTAGTGCAAGCGCTGCGAAACATTCCGTTTGAAAAAACCGATGACCTCATTCTGATTGATGATTTGACTTAAGAAGGACTTAATTAATGATATTGTGGAGGTTGCCAGACGGAATTATGGTCCAGTTTTTTTTTTCGGTCCTATAATAGTTTTCGCTTCCATCGCTGTAGCTGCGAAAAAAAAATTGTTATTGACTATTAACACCTGGTTTAGGTAAGGTATGGAAAAAAACGGAATGATCTAATTCAATACAAATTTAATAAAAAAAGTGGTTTACCTATTAATAAGTAGTGAAAAATTCATTCAGGTAAGTTTTGACAATTACTGCCGATGCATTTGCAAAGGAAAATACAATTGATTTCGCTTTTTCTACAAGTGCAAAACATTGTCAGGCATTCAGTATTATATTTGCAAAGCCTGATCAAAGAATTTGTCATAGGTGGTTTTGCCATTTGCACCGGGTACAACTTTCCATCTCGTCTTTCATAACCGAATTGGAGTAAGTTTGGAGGCCCATGTATTGCAGCCCTCAAGCAATGTAAATACAAAACATCAAAAGTTCTAATGATTTCAGATACATTTGAATTGAATCCAAGCTTAAAAGATATTTTTTGGCTGATCCTTCAAACCAAATTCCTCAAAAACTACTATTCGATAGCTTATGCTGAAAGTGGATGTTGAGTACGAAAACATCGGAATCTGCACAATTTATAAAAACTTGTTCAATTCCTTCACGAACAGCAACAAAAATATGGCTGAAAATCCTTCAATCTGCTTCTGGTGAGATGAATGAACATATTTCGACGGAAAAAGGTTTCATTTTCTCTTTAATTATTAATATAATAGTTCATTAATAATGTTACGAAATTTTCTAGCGCCGGCCTTGTCGCTCGTAAACGCAGAATAATATGAATCTAACAATTCAGAAGACCTATTACCTTGGAGCTTGAAGATTTTTTGGAGTCTTCATATCCACCTGTACTGGCCAGCTGGGATTTTGGTTGAAGGACTTGATATAAATATTTGTAGTCAGTTTCAGTTAGTTTCGGTTTACCAGTGTCTGAGGTGTTCTTTTTTTTTAAATGATTTATTCAACGTCGGCCTGTTTCCCCTGCCAGGGCCAATCATCGACTCCGGTGACCACATTTCCCCCAACCAGAAATTTTGCCGAACACTCTGGTATTCCAACCAGAGGTAGGGATCCTTTACGAGTCCAACAACCATGGACTCAAGGCCGCCGGCTTTACGTCTCCTCCGAAGGACAGCAATTCCTCAATATATCTTGTGTTCATTGATATATTGCCTGCGAGTTATGATATAATACTTTGCTGCAGTTTTATGAGCTTTCGACGCGGTCTTTCCCTGCTCCTTAGCTTCAGATATCGAATGACTAGTCAACATGGAGAGCTAGGCCATGCTCGTGAGGTATTATTTTCATCATTCTTTTGTTGATTAACTATCATGATGGTAACGGTCATAGAATCTTCGCCACTCAATGTCCCCTTGAAAGTCATTGTTACAGTGTTTAAGATTTTTCAACAAACATATGTTTCGATTTAGTTAGGTAGGTGGTGAATGAATTCGGCTAGAGCTGTATGTTGCGGTGTCTTTCTATTCGTTACACTGATATATATCACTAAACACCGCTAATGCTTCATGGAGTGTATTGCCTGACAATTTTAGAATTTGACTGCTAAATGAGACTTGTATGAAAGTCTTCCATTTCGGCGTGAATGTGCATTTATTCGCGGCATCTTCTATAAGAATTTCATCACACAACTTTTCCTCTGGTATGAGTTCAGTAGTGGATAGTTCCTTTCGTAATTCCTTAGCACATATAACGATTTTGCTACAGTCTAGCCGACGAACACGTTCAGCTATTTCCTTAATGAACTTTCTGCCATGAAAACCAAAGAAGATTGCTTCCTCTCAGTAAGATATGAGAATAAAACCTTGTCACCAAATTTATCGATCAGCATCACTTTGAGATCACGATTAGAACGACATCCTCTACTTCAGCGAGTACAGTCATGCGTTGAGCCAAGTATGTCAATTCAAAAACGGTCGTCGAAACACCGTCTTTTATATCCGCCAATAATTCGTCAAAAGCAGCCAGTAACTGTTTTTGTGATATTTGTTGTTGGTCAACCTCTTTCGTTACTAGAAGATATTGGTAATGAAACGTAATTTCTTTAACACGACGTATGATATTGAAAGTTTCTGCAAACAAATCTTCCGGTGTTTCGTATAACAAATTTTTGTGAAAATTTCATAGTATTATCAACGCATTGAAAAACAGCAGAGCTGCTGAAATTTCAGTTAAAAGATGACTTTTTTTATTTTGGTTTTCGTCGTATACCACAAATGGAACATCATGAGTCACTCGACGAATCGCTGTTGCTTCTTTTTGATTTGCAGGTCAGTTGATGATCCAGCTACGCCCTGTGTTGTTGATGAAGCTCTTTCTTCCAGCTCCCTATGTAGTTACGACGACGAATTTTTTCTTTGCTGATATAGCTGGCCATGCAACTTTTATACCACGAGAAGTGTTCTTCATCAGCATTCGGATCAAACAACTTCTCAAATTTGTCTGAAATTTCGTCTTTGCGTCGTCTTGCTGCATTTGAATAGTTTCTTTCGGTTCATTCACCAGTTCAGCATGATTTTTCGTTCGCCTTTTTTTTAATCTAATAATTGTAGCGATATTTATTCACTTTAAAGAAATTTATCACAAAATTCGAAGTACTGCTATTTTAAATATTGGAAAATGTATCTGTTATAATAATGGATGAATTTCAGCTATAACTGAAGTCACAAAAACTGTTGAGAAAAGCGCGGCCCGCTCCAAAACTCGAGAGAAGGTATGTGACGCTGGGAAGGAGATTTATAATAAAACTGACAACGGGCTTTTCTGGCAACTTTCAGTTCCAGGTTTGGAAGGATCTTGCAAAAACATTCCAGTCGAGAAATAGCGGTCAATGGTTTTTGCATTCTATACAACATTTTTTTTTCAACAACTACAGCGGTGGAATCGAAAACTCCTATTATAGGGCCGAAAAAAAAACTGGACCATAATTCCGTCCGGCAACCTCCAAGTTATTATTCATCAAGTCTTCCTCAACTCAAATCATCAATCAGAATGAGGTCATCGGTTTTTTCAAACGGAATGTTTCGCAGCGCCCGCTCTAAATACCCTATACTTGTCCTACTTTAATTTGACAACTAACCCTAGTATTTTTTTGTCAGATAAATGGCATGCAAGATGAAGTGAAATAATTTCATACACTATATATAAACTGAATAGCTACTTGAAAAATAAAGGATAAGGTGCACGGAAGATTCATTTGTAATGCCAGTCAACAAAAATTATTCCCAATACTTTTTATATATTGTCTTTGTGGTGCCACCGTCAGCAAAAAAATAAATAAATTCACAAAAAATACGCGATTCCATAAAAGTCTTCATTCAAGGGAAAGCTTTCTAATTAAGTTTTGTTTCAAAATCTATTCATGTTAAATCTTCAAATTTAACCATGTATTTACTCAAGTGAAACAAACAGGAAAATTTTGTTTATATTTTCGAAATCATAAAAAATTAACACTTTTGAAGGACTAAATCAAAATTTCAACAACTGCTTGAAATATTCAATGAAGTTTGTATTATAGAATTATACAGAATATTGAAATTTTCGACCCTTACCTTCAGATAATGTCGCAATTTCTACGACTTATTTATGCGATGTTTTGAAAACCATAAAAAGTAATGGGGAGCTTGACAATTAATGTCGCAATTTTTACGACTTATTTATGCAATGTTTTGAAACCAATAAAATCTAATGGGGCAGATGTTCAAGCCACTTCCTAAAGCTTGCGAAATTCGCAACTCAAAGGAATCTTTCTTTGTTCGATGGGGGATATAAAAACATTGGCGAATTGCAAATTCATCAGTTAATACAGGTAATAGAGGGATTTTGTTTTGCAAAATTAGGCAGGAGTTATTTTATTGCATGGATAGTTGCAATCTGACGTACTTAACCTAAAAACACGAAATACTTACAAAAATGGCGAACGGAAGTGCCGCCATTTTGTGAAAAACCGTTTGGGCCTGTATCTCCGTAACCGTGCACTTTAAGCCCACAATTATAGGGACCTTTTTATAGATAATTAAATTTCCTATCTTTTTTATTCAAAATTGTTTTTGTAGCACTTACCGTTCACGACTTATATTATTATTACTTTCTGTTTATTCACTTTTTTACCGATATCTCTTTAAATAATTGTTCAAACAATAAATTGCTTGTAATAAAACTTTTAAATCGATTAATTTTCTACAACTTTCATTCGAAACTTTTTTCTCTAAAGTTAATATTTTTGAAGTTACAACGCGTTAATAAAGAGATCACTGTAAAAAAGTGAATAAACAAAAAGTAATAATAATATAAGTCGAGAACGGTAAGTGCTACGAAAAAAATTAATGTATAAAAAAGATAGGAAATTTAATTATCTATAAAAAAAGTCCTCATAATTGTGGGCCTAAAGTGCACGGTTACGGAGATACAGGCCCAAACGGTTTTTCACAAAATGGTGGCACTTCCGTTAGCCATTTTTGTAAGTATTTTGTGTTTTTAGGTTAAGTACGTCAGACTGCAACTATCTATGAAATAAAATAACTCCTGCCTAATTATGCATTATGGACACGAGTAGCTGGCTCCCTATTACCTGTACTAAGTCAAGTTCAGTTCAGTCGAGTACAGTAGTCTTGAGTCTAGTAGTCTAGAATCTAGTGGCTCGTATCAAAATTCTATTGTTCAAGTGAGTGATATAGTTTATACCTGAAAGTACAGTAAAGACGGTAACTAAGCTACTCAGTGCAGTAATAAATCAGACGCCAGAGGTGCTACACATTAATTTAAAGCGCTCCAGAGACAACTACTCAATAACATAATAATATAAGTCTAGCTATATAACCGAAGTGATGATTTCGTTATTTAACTACCGTGTACGAGATTTGTAATGAACGAAATTATGTGAGTTCTATTGACTTGTCGACGTATTTTGTGTTACGGAATCATCGATTTTGGCCTTATGTATTCCCTGCTTCATTTGTTGTATAACTGAATGTTCGAGATGCCGCTTATCATGAACAAATTAAAAACTGTTGAAAATTCCGCCAATTGTTATTATTTCCGCCAATTTTTATTATTTCCACCAATAATTCACGAACCAAAAATAATCATGTCCGACTGGGTATTTAACATCTCAAAGACCGCTCGCCTTTTTGCCAACCAACTATACCCGGTCGTCACATCTTATTCGATGGATGGCGGAGGATAAAATATCATTTTGTAAAAATAAAATTCAAAAACACAAGTGAGGAATATACTCTGAAAGAATATTCAGTAATTTTAGGTTTTCAGAATAATTCTTCCTTAATCGGTTCTTGAATGATATAAGAGAGTTCACCACAATAGTTATATTTAGGGTAATAACAATTTTTATTTACGAGTGATACATAATGTTAGTATTATACTTATGATTTCTGCAGTATAATGCCATATATTATTCGCTTAGGAAATAATGGCGAGGGATTAATGGTAATAGTCTTTATTCCCTCTCGTAGTCCTATCATAAAGTTTTTCGAATTGAATATTACCATGGAAACGATCCAAACTCCAAAGTGTCAGTGTGAAACGCGTAGGTAGTGTTTGGGTATTTGTATTGAGATGAATGAAACTGAAGAATCATTCATTTGTGATAAATAAATTAGTCGTAAATGAAGTAGAGTATACTACTCGCAATAATGACTATTATCATTGACTCGTGGCAAATTATTTTTTTTGAGAGTTTTTCACCGTCATGAAATCCATCTTCTGGATTTTTCTCTTCTGAAAATAAAACAAAAAGCTTTACATTTTCATATCATCTGTATTTTCAGGGTGAATTGGTATAAATCTTCCAACTTATATATGATTTTAAGTGTGGCTATCTCTTCCGCCGCTATACATACTCGTACCATTTGCCATTTGTTATCATTTCAAATCTTTAGCTCACCCACCATATTAACCTACGTTCTGGAGAAAATAAAGTTTTTTGGATCTACTCTTCATTTCCCATTCTCATGGGGAAGAATAGTTGAAAATGGCTTGAAATTGAATTTTCTGTTAACCAGCTGAGGTCTCTCTACGAACGTCAGAAACTCGAAACTTGCGCGAGCTGTAAATTGACGTGGTCATACCTTTCAACGTGTGATTCCCTGAGTCTATTTCAAGAATGAAGTACAGTAAATTAAGCTGTAATGTTGCCTTTGTACGATATGCGCACGTACCGAAATATGCGAATTTACTCTAACGTTATTCTTGAAATAGCACGAAATAGGTACAAATCAATAAGGTTTTGTTCCCTTTCCAAAAAGGGTAACCATTTGTCGTACCGTTGTAAGTTTTGAGAGTGACTGATGACTTCTCATGCTAACTCATGTCCAGAAAGTTTTCACCTGGTAAAACAGCATTACCACCAGTTGAAACATTTCGAGTTATGAGTAAAGAATGATATCCCATCAAATGGAGAAGATTGGCTTTTGGACGCATTGTTTGAATTTCGTACCGTTCATATTCATTATTTGCTCGTTGATGTATGTGGTGGAAAAATTTCGTAATATATAGAGTACCATCGAGCTGAGTCTAATTAGCCTATTATTATGTGAAGAGTATCATAACAGTTTCCAGTGAAATGATTATGCTACTTTCGACTTGACTTGGAGAATCTTTTTGACTCTTCAATCATATATTTTATAAGCGATTTTAAACAGTCTTCGTCCTAACCCTCACATTATATTTTGAAGGGAAGCGCAGAGTACAGGAGATACTCGGACGTGGCAGAATGTCTGGGCCCGAGGAGTTTGAGAAAAGGTAGCCTAGATTCTTTGCGGAGTCAGTTACCGTGGTCCTATATACCATCTACGAATTCTGAGGGAAGTACTTTCGACCTGGCAGCGGGAACCAGTTTGAGACGGAGCGGACAAGACCTAACGAAGAGTAATATAGCAAGTAAGATCAAAATGTTCAGGACCGTGATTGATACTTCTTTTTCTGTCCGTGATGGGAAAAATTTAAATTGCTTTCATTCATGAATAGAGTGAACTGGCAACACTCGTTTGCTGCTAATATGGTTCCTATAGGGCCAATTTCATAAACTCTACAGAATAGTTTTGGTTGTAGCAAATATTTTTTTTTGTACTGAAGAATGTCAAACGAATTATGTCGTCGTTGGCACACCCAGGCTGTAAAATCTCTCTCCTACTATGGTCCCTAGGGCCAATTACATAAACTCTACAGAATAGTTTTGGTTGTAGCAAATATTTTTTTTTGTACTGAAGAATGTCGAACGAATTATGTCGTCGTTGGCACACCCAGGCTGTAAAATCTCTCCTATTTACCATCTTGAGCTATAACTCATAGTCGAGCAGTTAGCAAAAAAGGCTCGTATTCATTTGTCTAGACTGCGAAAGCTAAAGTAAATCAAGTCGTAGTTTTTGATAATTATTTAAGAATACAATCGTGGTGCTTTTTTACAAAATGACCACTGAAAGTAAACTGAGTGATATAGATTGCTTTGTGGTCCAGAGAAAAATTTATGGAACCTTTGGTAAAAAAAGAACATCTTCGAAAAAATGCGACTTTTTCCTTCACGCCACCAAATTAGGTATGTAAAATTTGCATACGTAGCGACGTCGTGAATCACGATACTTTTGCCCATTACCGTTTCTGAGTGCCACGTCGAATTTTCAATTTCTTTACCACAAGTCGCCCACAAAATTTTCTACGTCTAAACTAGTGAGCGGTAATATAAAGCAGAAAAGCAAAAAAACTGACCAAGTTCACCTGTGATAAAAATTTGCAACGTTATCCAGTATTTGGCAGCGCGGTCGTTATATTCAATTTGCCTATTTCCCTTCTGGTTAAAACCGCGGTTGGGGCAGAATTTTTTTGACCGGCTCGGTGCGATAGGCAATTGTTAGTTGCCTACATACCAATCCTGGTCCCGGAAGCACTGTGGGTTTTTCTTGGTTTCCCTACAATGCAAATGCGCTAACGTGAAAACCGGTAAGACGCCCCAGAGTGTTTCGGCACCCAAAATGATTAGCCGACCCTTGCCTGCACAAGGCTCTGCCTCCAATATTTCAAAAGGAACCAGAATCATCCGCTAGAATTATAATAATTGAAAAGGCCAATAATCGTGTGGTAACATATATTTGAACGAACTACTGAACTTGTGAATTAGTGCATTCACAATCAGATCATCATTTTTCCTTAGTTAGCGCTTATTCCTTTGACAATCCAGATTCATGAGTTATAATGTTAATAATAACCGCAATTCCGTTTTGCGTTGACCTTTGTAGTCACAACAATACAAATGGTGTCAGGCGTTAAAATTACATCGTTTGAAAGGAATCCGTACAATAGATAACACTAGTTGAAAAATTAAATCTAAGACATTGAATTAAATTGGCAGATACTTGATGAAAATCCATATTAATCACAAACTACTATTCTCGATGACAATGGACTCTCAAGCAGGTTGAATTTTATCCTGCTTAAAGGATAAGCCAGTGTATGGCGAAACACATGTCGCGGTTTCGTAAACCCAACCCTAGTATGTGAATCCTACAGGAAATCGAAGTATTTTGTGCTAGATGTTAGACACATATTCATTGGATCAGGGGTGCTCAAACTTGAACTGTTGGCGATCTACCTCAATATTGTTAGACTACGATCGATCGACTCTGAGCGAAGCTCTACTCTAAAAAGTCAATGAAAAAATTATTCAAAATTGCGAGTTTAATAGTTCTTAAAAACAAACGAGTTGTAGTGTCTAAACTTAACTGAAGGGTGACTCTGGATATTGAAGCGTGGCACTGCATGTCCTCAGCATACTTTTCATAAGAGGGTACGTAATTACCGAGTGCAAATCATGTTCGTCAGTTAGGCGATTGCGATATTTTGACTTAATTATCTTCATATCAGAAAATGCAGACGCTCACAAATAAATCGACCCAAACGCGGCTTTTCTTTGACAAGTACCGCCGCCTTTTCCTGCTAGCAGGGGTTTATTACGATGAGAGAAAGTGGTGAGGGGGTTATTCTGGCCTAATTGTGGATCGAATAAATTTTGGTAGTTTATTTATTTCATATCGTTCTAGTGACCTATCTTCTAATAAAATCTGAGAAAAGCTCTATATCGGAAATTTCTCATCAAGATCGACTCAAAAAGCACTCGCGATCGACTAGTCGATCGCGATCGACCGCTTGAGCACCCCTGCATTAGATATAGGCCAACTAGAAATGCCACTGCAGAACCAACAAATGGTGTTTATCCTAGCAGAGTTCAAAACCATTTTGATTACTGAATATGAAAGAATGTTTCCCATCATTTTGGTTGTCACATGTGAAATTGTTTCCCGAACTATATTCAATTTCGAAATTATTTGTCTAGTTCAACTGAATTTATCGCAAATGTTTTGTTTCAGGTACGGCACTGTGATGTGATAAAGACGACTGAATATCATGGAATGTATACTTTACCGTTTTTTATGTTTTTATAATATAATTTTAAAATTTCAAAAATGTTTCTTTTTCAAGAGCGCCATTTCATAAGGACTCATATTGATCATTTTCCTCGACAGATCCATTCCAAAAAGGCACCTATTATTGATGCATTCTATCCTATCCTATGATAGATTAGATGGCGACACAACGAACGGCTTAGCTACCGCCCGAAATTTTATTTTGGAATAAGATTAGCTTAGTAGTTGGTTATTTTATTGGTTATTGTTGGTTATTTTCATCACTCCAGACGAATTTAAATATTGTAGCTTGCCTCTCTAGTGGTGTATCCCGAAGGATCACTTCAAGTGGTTGGCAATGAGGTTGAATTTAACATCTCACTAATTGATAAACGTTGTTGTTCCTGAGGATCTGTAGCACTATGTCCCACATTGCATTTTTTGGGAAAGATACCTTGCGAAATAGCAGGATTTACTGAAAATATTCAAAATTTCTATCAAAAATAAGAGAGAAAATAACCAAAAGGAACATCACCTGGACAAGAATATAATCAACACTCCTGAAGGAAATTTTGAGCATAAAGCTGCAATGTTTGTACAAGCTGTGCCCCACATGATCCAAATATACTTTCAATTCATCACAAGTCCTAATTATGACTGGTGTTATGTGATACCACAACGTTAACAAATCTAGTTTTTGAAGTCTAACAATCAGATAACCCTAGAAAAAAAGGGGAGTTTATAAAGATTAACGGTTCTATCCGAAAGATATCCTTTTCGCTAGACTTAACACTTTTGGATGTCGTCTACTGGGGATACCTTCAAAAGTTCTCTCTTCAATTTCTCAATGTCCTTCGTATGTTCTTTGCGCGTAACACCTGCAATTCAAAATACAGAAATGAACAGGTTATCCATTTCATCTTGGCACGGAAATGATGACATATTGTGCAGTGCGGGCAAGCAGCCATTTGAAACCTACACGAAGTTCAATGCGCAACCAGATATTGGACGAATTTCCCTATCAAGTTGGATTGGATAAGCTGTATAAACAATTATTTGGGAGCGGTTCAATTGAAAATTCTTTGACAGTTCTAAAAACCATTCCAATTTTGTCATTTGATGTCATATGACACGATTCCACCCAATCATGTCAACATTACACTGATGATTGCATTCAGTGCAATCATCAATCACTACGACAACACGATCGAGCTTGACAACTTCATTCCAAATGAAAAATAATAAAAGCTAGGAAAAATTGGCGTTGATACTAAAATATTGGGCGGTTCGTCCAAAGTTTTGCTACAAAAGTACTATAATGACTATAATATTGTGATCGACCCTTTTAACAGTATAGTTTTTAAACCAGCCCGAGATGCCCGCGATGCAATCAGGAAGAAACTCCGATCCATGTAATAGTAAGTTGTTTTGTTAAATTTGTCCGAAGTAAACAATGTAACTATTTCAAAAACAAGGAAGGAAAAAACGCTTTACCCCCATGTTATACATACAATTTATTCGCCTTTCTCAAATAACAGGTTATTTTTGAATAATTCATTTATGAAAGTAACAAACAAAATTCATTAAAAGGAAAAAGTATGATGAAAGGAAGTTATCTCATTGATGACGTACCATAATGTCACTTACTTTCACTCCCTAGGGAAACAAGCATTCCGCAGCCGCAAAATAATATATTACGGCCATTACACAGAGCGACGGCCGGCAAATTTTTTTACGGCCGTTGCCCAGATGAACTGCCGCCAAACTGAACATTTTTGTTGCTAAATATTTCATTTCTATAGAAACACTGTGATATTGACGCCATCAGTTTACTTTTCTGTATTCGCATTGAAACGTTGTCTTATTGAAAAGACAATATTTATTGAAATTATATAATTTTCACGGTTGTATACAATCTTGCCTCGGCCGGAGTGGCCTTGGTGATAATCTCTTTCGGAACGCGAGAAATCATTTTGCGTCCTTAGTATACAAATTACTATTTCCTCACTAGGGAGAAAAAGGAACGACTTTGCTCCCTGCAATGAGGGTTGACGTTCTTCAGCTGGTTAACGGAATCGAATAATTTTGGAATAATGTATACTTTATAAGAGGTAGGCGAAAAAATAATTTTGCTATGGGATGAAAATACTCCTGAAAGGTCTTATTCGTAATTTTTGTCATATTATTGATGTAGACTTAGCGTGGCGAGGAGAAGAGGCAGTTGCTTGTCTGATGGATTTTTAACAATTCGAAAAAAATAACGATGACTCTCCAGCAAATCGCATTGAATACAATCCGGTGTTCAGTAAAACGTACCAAAATGGTTCTCAAAGCTGTACAAGTCATAAATGTTGGTTTATTAAATGACAAAGCTGCCCTGTACGTCTTTTTCACAAACGAGGCGACAATATCACCTCCTTCAACTTTTGTTGAAACCAAATCGATGCTGGAAAAATGAACCCGACAAATGGTAAGATAATGTACCTGTTGAAAGAATACAATAAATTAATGGACTAAATCTGCTTCTGGGGCAGTAGGCTTGGATGTAAAGGAGAAAAAGATAAAACAAATCATTAGAAAAAATCAACTGCTGTTAGCGAATTGGCAAAAAGTGGTGTAGAAGAACAGCATTTGCAGAAAATTACTGGTCATATCTCTGTCAAAAATCTATAAAATCATGCTCAAATCTTGACCAAGAACACCACAAAATAATAAATATGCGTGGTAATATATATTCTACAGAAGAGAACAGCAACGAATCTATTGTTAAGGTAAATTTTAATTATTGTACTCTCACTATATAACTGAACTTTGAATGAATAAATAAATGTTCCGTTATGTTTTTATACATTTTTTGGCAAAAATTTCATTCCGAATATCCTCTGGACATCGACAACTGACTCATTAATTTATGACAAATTTCTCGAGCTCGTTGCTACCAAGGGAAATTAATGGGTACTGAAAACAAATTTCGTGTGGAAATGGTGATATTACACCTATATATAACTCAGATTCATACAGGAGGCTTATCAGTTGAATTTCTGAGAACTCCACGCAAACAGTACCTATTATTCGATTCACCAATCCTCAGAAACTACACGCTTTTATGTGAAAGTGACTCAACTCATCAAAATGTTCGTTAATTTACAGGCAATGATGCTATTGGAAATTGTTATCGCTAATTCCTTTTATCACGTTCAAGAATAAGATAAGAGAGTTATGATCTAGATGAAATTTATAACGCACGTTCAATCAATACAGTTACGCATAAAATTGTGGTAATGACGGTGTCTCCAGCGCAAAGAACGTTAGGGAAAATAGCGGCAACTCTGGGAATGGTAATTTATATTGTCCTGTTGAATTTGTTTGTGTTTTTTCCAAAATCCTGTCATAATTGATCTTCGTGAAAGGTATCGTGACAGAAAATACCTTCTCCCACATTTTCTACTTCGCAACAAACGTAGTTACAGTAATCGCCTGGTATAGTTTGTCGCGGTAGTGTAGTGGTAAGCACGTCCGCCTATCAAGCGGAAGACCGGGTTTCAAGTCCACGCCAGACCACCGTGCATGGATTCATGCATTAAATGGTAAGGCCTCGTTAATCCATTCCTCCCACAAGTTTCAACTTCTGAGGATTGACTTTCGTCAGCTGGTTTACAGAAAAATAGTATAATACTATATCCACGACGAAAATTTTGTTGCATTACATACATATTTTTAGATTCTAACAAATATTCCATACACGACTGTTAACAGGTTTGAGTCAAATTTGTTCGGATTCAAAAGCTATTTCGATATGACACCCACATTCAGAATCGCTGATAGCTCAGTTTGAATGTATTTCCCTTAGGCTGTGTAGAATCGTGATGTAACTGCTATTTCATTCAATTTACGTATGTAACACTTCTGCCAGAAGATAATATATCTCTGATGAGTAATATGTAATATACTCTATTACACTTTTGATGATTTTCCTTCAAGGTTCAAACTGTGTATTCTTCCATAAAACGATAATGTATAAAATTAGACGAAATGAACGTGATTAGATGCAAAAAATTTGGTTGGAATGAGGATTCGCAAAAATCTGTGAATACACATTTATTATACACCCACATCGATCAGACTTGCACAGCATGTATTGAAACATAACCGTTTCCTAATAAACACTCGTGTGTTTATACAGCACTACTCGCTAATCTTCAGCAGACTCGTAACGAAATGTTTGGAGAAACTGTTTTTTAGGTGAATATTTTTGTCTTCAATTCATGTTGCTTCACTTGTCTATTTCTGAAAGAACTGGGAACCACTTGAATGGTCTCTCAAAGTTTCAACCTCATTCAACCCGAAACGTTGTAAGCCTGAAGCCTAAGTGTGTAGTGAATAAACTGTTATTCAAACCATAATCACTTACTTCAACCTTTTTCGCGTTTTTTTCTACATTTTGACAAGAATATGCGATCAAATTTTTGAGGGGAAACGCTATCAAACCATCATTTATTGCTTATTGATCGTGGCTGTTTAAGCAAGGACGGCGTGTTTGTTCATTATTGAGCGATAAAGAGCTCTCTCCCTTCCTCTCATATTAATTGTAGTATTTGTCGAATGCCCTGTTCAGAGTTTAGATTGATTGCGTGGTGTTTTTTTTCAATACAGACCGCTTCCTCCTGTGGGGGACCCTATCGCCCTCATGTGAGATTTTCCCTATATTCAATAATTGTATTCATGGGTGGTATTTGTTCGAACTCCCATTTCATATACAGGGTGTCTTAAACTCGATGGCCTATTAGACATTTTTGGAAAACGGGACATAGGATTATTTTGAAAATTTTATTCCTTGAGTAATTAGTTCTGTTCTATCGATCCAAAATATTTTCAGCGCTGCGACGTTGCCGCTTATATTGAGAAGTAGCAGCAACTTTGATATTTTAAATAGGACATCCTATATATTATTGCATTTCTCGCTTGGTTATTGCTTTCCGATTATTTTTGTATGATACTTCCCTATACCTATCTCTAGTGGTTTTCGAGAAATTCATTGATTTCCTAATTTTTTGTGCGAAACATAGCTTTGATCAAATGCTTATTACTGCGGTATTTGGATTCGAAGACAGCTGAAATTTTGGATGTAGTATGACAATGCCCTGTGTATAAGTTGTGTCTAAGGAAATTTTTTCCATATTATACAGGGTCGTTCAAAATTTGTGATTTTACCGATACATACAAAAGTGGTGAAAAGTGCATTTTTTCAAATGGAACATCCTGTATATTATCAAAAATCCTGGGAGACAATTGAAGTTCCTTTCAAATGATGTGTCATGTTCCTATACCTAAATAATCAGGTTCCCGAAATAAATGCAAGTTTCTATAAAAATTGGATTATTTCGAATATTTTGTATTAGGTAGCTATGAAATGTCATGGAACATGTCATTATGAAAATTCGACAATTAATGCATCAATAATAAAAAGTTTGCACGTTCAATAACGTAAATTTCTAGGAAATTCGGCAAGAAGAGGTTCAGAGAGCAACAACCAACCATGTAATGACTTCGGTCCACGAATGTTTGCGTGTAAATGGTCACCACTTCGAACACATGAATTAGCGATTGATATGACCTTCATTTGTTTTTTGATTAAAATAAAATTGAGTTTTACTCAAGGTGAATCATGATTTCTTAACAGGTAAATGAATGACTTATGGCCGTTTTTCCTTTTCGCCTACAAGAACGTGTTTTTCAGACACCCCGTATAAAATATGGTCCAATCATTCGATAACACTGAAATTATTCAATATTGTCTGGATGATAGTTTAATTTGAGTCCTGTGTGTGAACGTCATTTTTGGTGGGGGAAAATCAATTTTTTACTAGAGTTTTTTTTTGGATTCGTGAACTTCCACAACTTAAAAAAATAATAGAATCAATATAGAAAATCTATACAAGAGTAGAATGGCAAACTTGCATAGTTTTTCTATATCAATTATATTATTTTTCAGGTTGTGAAAGGTTACAAACCCAAAAAAAACTCAAGTAAAGAAAAATATTTGAATTAAAGTTCGTCCCATTTTGGTAGCAAAACTATTACAAAATAATCAATATTCGATTAAAGGTAGAGATAGGTGTACATGTTTAGTAAAAAGTATTTGTATTTATCAGTAGAATTCAAATACGGAATGGAATATTAGGTGTTCCCCATTTGAAATTATTAAGTCGATATTAGTTACAAGCAGATGTAGCAACACTGCAACGGTGAAAATATTTTCAAGAGGTAGATCGCAATCACTTATCGTGGAATACAAGATTTCAAGCATTCTTGAAAAACATCTCCAAAAACGTCTAATAGGTCATCGAGTTTGTAATACCCTGTATATTATTCATTCTTTGTACAATCAGTTCGTCATCTTCACACACTTCAATATACTACAGAACATTTTGCATGTTCTTGCTAAAATTTTATCACATTGAACATGAAGAATAACAATTTCCATTTTGATTCTTTTCTAATCTAATTTACGTTATTGAACGCGCAAACTTTTTATTATTGATGCATTAATTGTCGAATTTTCATAATGACATGTTCCATGACATTTCATAGCTACCTATTACAAAATATGTCGAAATAATCCAATTTTTATAGAAACTTGCATTTATTTCGGGAACCTGACTATTTAGGTATAGGAACATGACACATCATTTGAAAGGAACTTCAATTGTCTCCCAGGATTTTCGATAATATACAGGATGTTCCATTTGAAAAAATGCACTTTTCACCACTTTTGTATGTATCGGTAAAATCACAAATTTTGAACGACCCTGTATAATATGGAAAAAATTTCCTTAGACACAACTTATACACAGGGCATTGTCATACTACATCCAAAATTTCAGCTGTCTTCGAATCCAAATAGCGCAGTAATGAGCATTTGATCAAAGCTATGTTTCGCACAAAAAATAAGGAAATCAATGAATTTCTCAAAAACCACTAGAGATAGGTATAGGGAAGTATCATACAAAAATAATCGGAAAGCAATAACAAAGCGATAAATGCAATAATATATAGGGTGTCCTATTCAAAATATCAAAGTTGCTGCTACTTTTCAATATAAGCGGCAACGTCGCAGCGCTGAAAATATTTTGGATCGATAGAATAGAACTAATAACCCAAGAAATAAAATTTTCAAAATAATCCTATGTCCTGTTTTCCAGAAATGTCTAAAAGGCCATCGAGTTTGGGACACCCTGTATAACTTACTCCATTGATACGTGAAGGGTATGAGACAAAAAAAAATCAACTACAAAAATAAATTACGAACGAGTGATTTCAAAGGAACAGTCAATGAAAGGAATTTAAATACTAAAAGTCGTATAAAAATAAATGAGATGTTGTACGAAAAGCAGCAGTGATAATTGAAACCTGTCAAATATTTCATTGACTGTGCCTTTCAAATAATCTTATTCGTATTTTATCGCTTTTTTTTTGTATTTTTTCAATCTTGTTCATTTTTCAACAAGCTTCGATAGAGTAACTGATGAAATTGGGCAATACTGGATGAATATCCATGATAATTCCCTTAAAAATCACTTTATTGTGTGATTTTCACTAGACAGTTTACAAAAAAGGAAGTGTTTCACTATACCATAGATTATTCAGGCGTGTTATAGTACTACCTATTATTACTGTCTAGAACGAATTGAACACATTGAATTGTTTCTTAATTACGTTCATTAGAATAGAATACATAGATTATGAAAGTTTGAGTGAATATCGCTCAACATGGAGCATGTCAAAAAATTGAATTTTTAATGCTGTATACCTGACACTAAGATGCCTAGAAGTCCTGGTGATTCAACTGATTAGATTTTGTTTAGATTTTTGTGGCGAAAAAAACAATCGACGCTTTTGAAGGTTTCCCCTATTTTTTCGGTAGATGACGTTATGTTCTCATTTTTAAAATTTGATGACAAGTGTCAAGTTGATTGTCATATTGTCACTTTGAAATTTTGATGTGTACGATGTTTTTATCGTGTTTATCTGTTGATTTCATTGCTTTTAAATATTCGAACGTTGTTACTGGTATCTCATTGTCCACCCATTATCCTTTAGGTTGCGTTCTCTTCTTGCTAGCCAATCAAATAAAAGTGGAAAAACCCGACTGCACATTTTCACTTAGTGCAAATTCAGCTTCAGACAAGACTGACAAGAGCGTGTTGGCGACATCTGTACATATTGTACGGAAACCTCCAAAAGCTCAATTATCCACCAAAAATCAAGCAATCCAGATTTCGCCACTTTTATCCCAAACTTCTACAGGTATAAGTAAACACACCAGGATTTCCAGGCATCTTACCTGACACATAACTGAATACCTATTTGTCGTCAGTACTAATCAAATGAGTTAAACATTGCAGATTTTTTGACAGTACAAGTATAGAATGCGGTATCACCATCTTTGATGTTTCACTCAACCCACTGGCGTTATTTCAATGATAAGACACAAATAGCGTCTTCATTTTATGCTATTTTTGAGAAATAGTCATCGAAAGTGAAAAGAGGACGGGAGATTTTCAATGATCCCCGCTCCCTTCAAATGAGATTTTACTGGACTCCTTCCACCCACTTTGAGCTTAAGCAATTGAAAGCACCTATAATTTTTTTTAAATTTCTATACTTTGGTGGAGGTAACTTCCATTCTGGTGAAGGTCGAAGGCAAGTGATTTTTAATTGAGGGTAACCGTCGACTTCGAAATCATGGTGAGAACTACCTTGGACTGACGAGGGGCCAAAGAGCCTGAGACCGGTGTAGAGGTGTGCCTATCCCAATGATTGAAGATCAATTCTGGCAGTTGTACCGCAAGAGCATATGGAGGAATTTATTCTGTGAAAAATTCCGCACTGATGTGGTGCCACCGTCAACAAAGGAAATAAATTCACAAAAAAATACTCGATTCCATAAAGTCTTCATTCAAGGAAAAGTTTTCTAATCAAGTTTTGTTTCCAAATCCGTTCATGTTGAACCTTCAAATTAAACTATGTATTCACTCAAGTGAAACAAAAAGGAAAACTTTGTTTATATTTTCAAAATCATAGTAAAGTATTAACACTTTTGAAGAAATCCAGAAACGCTTGCATAATTAATTCTAAATCAAAATTTCAACAATTGGCAGAAATATTCAATGAAGTCTGTATTATAGAATTATACAGAATATTAAAATTTTCGATCCTTACCTTCAGATCAACGCACGAGAAATGGACCGAACAAAAGCTTACCACTCTCGAGTTGATAGTGGGGGAGGTAATTAATACGTGTGACCTCAATACCGAAACTCGTGGCAAATAATGTCGCAATTTCTACGAGTTATTTATGCGATGTTTTGAAAACCATAAAAAGTAATGGGGAGCTAGGCAATTAATGTCGCAATTTTTACGACTTATTTATGCATTGTTTTGAAACCCATAAAATCTAATGAGGCAGCTGTTCAAGCCACTTCCTAAAGTTTGCGAAATTCGCAACTCAAAGGAATCTTTCTTTGTTCGATGGGGGATATAAAAACATTTGCGAATTTCAAATTCATCAGTAGAGCCAAGTCAGTCAGTCAGTAAAGTTCAGTTCAGTCAAGATCAGTACAGTAGTCATGAGTCTAGTGGCTCGTATCAAAATTCTATTGTTCAAGTGAGTGATGTAATTTATACCTGAAAGTACAGTAAAGATGGTAACCAAACAACTCAGTGCAGTAATAAATCAGTCGCTAGAAGTGCTGAAGTTAAACTGAAGTGTACTAGAATCGCTCCTCAAAATGTGTAAGTCTAGCCGTTAAAGTCGAAGCGATGATCTGATTATTTATGTACCATGTCTGTACGAGAGTAATGAACGAAATTATGTGAGTTCTATTGACCTGTCGACGTATCTTGTATTACGGAATCATCGTTGTTGGCCTATTATGTATTCCCCGCTTTATTTGATGTATAACTGAATGTTCGAGATGCCGCTTATCATAAACAAATTAAAAACTGTTGAAAATTCCGCCAATTGTTATTATTTCCACCAAGAATTCACGAACTAAAAATAATCATGTGCGACTGGGTATTTAACATCTCAAGGACCGCTCGCCTTTTTGCCAACCAAATATACCCGGTCGTCACATTTGGTGTCAGATTGTGTGGGGTGAATTCTTTGGTTAATTCATAGGTAACCCCTATGAATATACGGAAATAATTAACACGTAAACATTTGGCGAGAAAAAAAAATATATTTGACGAAAGAAAATTTATAATGGCAACTGAACCGGTTCAGCAGGAAGAAAAGAAAGAGATAATTTTTCCTGTTACTTTCAACATCGATTCTATCCCAAATTTCGATGGTAAAACAGATATAAACGAGTTTCTACAAATCATCGACGAAACTGCCAATATCGCAAATTGGACGGTAAATCAAAAAGTCGCAATAGTCAGATTGAAATTACGAGGACTTGCAAAACAATTTTTGGAATCTGAACCTAATTTGAAAACTACGAAATCTTGGGAAGAATTGAAAAAAGAGTTGAAAAAACACTTTGGCATTGTACAATATCCAGGACAGTCTCTTAGGCAATTTTTAGAATGTCGCCAACGACATGGGGAGACGTGCCGGCAATTCCTAGCAAGGCTGAAAATAGTAGCCCTTAAAAATCTCAAGGTTACAGGAGATCCAGCCGTTAACGTCATTCTGAGACAACAATGGGAACAAAACCTTGTTACCCAATTTGTCATGGGTTTATTGAACCCGATAAGAAAAACAGTTTTATCATCACAACCCGATACAGTGGAAGAAGCCATTGAAACAGCTGAGCGGGAAGAAATCATCGAAGAGATGACCAAACCCCAAGGGAGAGAATGTCGTGGAGTTTTTGCTAGTACGAGTGGGGAACAACGCGTGGAAAATACATCCATAAAATGTTTTAAATGCGATAAAAATGGTCATATTGCTAGAAATTGTCCTTCATATGAAAATGACAGGAATAACAATTTGTGTTATAAATGTCACAAGCCAGGTCACAGAATCCGAGATTGTGCAAAAGGCAAACCATGGGAACTCAGAGCATACAGACCAGAGAGAGACGAGCGAAATTATTTTAATCAACCCAGAAATTTTGAAAACAGGAGACCAGGACAATACAGGGATACATATACGGCCACGAGAGATTTTCGCCAAAGAAATGGACCACCACCGAGGAATTTAAACCACGAAGCGGCTGCATTTCAACCCCGCAATGTAGCTGCTCCCTCTCAGAACGATGCTTAGATACTGGATTGGCAAGGATACTCAGTTGTACTCAGGAAGACGAAAAACCCCGAAATATTGCGCAGATATGGATTCGAGGAGAATTATATACTGCTATGATTGATTCTGGGGCACAAGTATCCTTAATAAAGCCAGACGTCGTCAAGGGGTTTAGTATAGAAAGGACGCCAACATTTAATATAATTGATATACAGGGTAGAAAAATACCAGATAAAGGAATCGTGAAAATGCCTATATCATTGAGTCTAGAAAAAGTAATTGAACATGATTTCATTATAATTGAATCAGGAAATTTCGATGCAGATTTATTACTAGGATTGGATTTTCTGCAGAAATTCGAAGTGAAAATTGATTGGGGAAATGGATGTATGTATTTGTTAGAGGAAAAAGTTGAGTTGATGGTAGAAAAAAGATTACTAAGGAATACACAAAAATTATATGATGACAGGATACGAGAAATGGAAAAAGAATTGAACGAGATGAAAATTGAAATGATGAAAATGCAAAGATTAGTAAGTGAAAAATTCAAGAGCGACGCGAGTTCGAGGTCACCGTCAATGACTGAGGATTTCGCGACGCAGGGGTGTGACGACCCCTCAGAAATCGAGAACAACAGACTTCGTATGAATCTTTCACCTATACTACAAACAAGGAACTTGGCCAGTTTCAGCAGTTCATCAGAAGTTTCTAGAAAAAAATCAACCACCGGTGGAAATAAAATTAATACGAAAAAGGAAACTGGAAATGAAGTGAATAAGAAAAAGGAAACTAGAGATAAAGTAAATAAGGAAACGAGAAATAGAGAGTACAAGGAAATAGAAAATGAAGAGGAAATTGAGGAAATTGAGGAAAAAGATGAAGATAAAAATAAGAGAATACAAGGAATTCCAAGAGAGTTAGAAATGAAAGGAAGCGATACTTTAGTCGATCTCAAGAACGACAATGACGGACAGACAGAAACTGCTTCAAGAAGCTATTCTGAAACCGAAAAAGTCGTTACTGATGGGGTAGGAATTTATTTGTCCAAGGATTTAATTATTCCTGCTCGGAGTGTGACTATTTGTTTCGCTAAATTGCAGAAAGGTCCTGCACTGACTTCGGCAAATGTAATAATAGAAGGAGGAGAAACTCAACAAGGAATTATGGTGGCAAGATCTGTTTGTAAATTACAGGATGACATCCCCATACAAGTTATGAATATTTTAGAGACTGAACTATTAATTCAGCGGAATTATGTTATTGCCAGGGCATACGAAACTGATACCGAGGAAGAAAAATTATACGAGGATGCCAAAATAATACGAACAGTTAGTAATGTGGAAGAACACACAATTCTACAACAACTGCAATTAGATCAGCCTAGAGAAGAAAAGGATCGAAAGCTATGTGAGCTAGTAAAAGAATATATCGATGTTTTCAAGGCCCCAAACCAAAAACTGACGTGTACTAGTCAGGTGAAACACAGAATTATCACGGAAGATGTACCACCTATAGCTAAAAGACCATATAGAATTCCATATCACAGACAAAGTATTATGAAAAAGGAAATACAGGACTTGTTAGATAATGATATTATAACAGAGTCACAATCGCCTTGGTCATTTCCAGCCATTTTAGTCGAAAAGAAACTACATCCTGGAGAAGAACCCCAATTTCGACTATGCATTGACTATAGAAGTCTGAATGCTATTACTAAGGCTGATTTCTTTCCTTTGCCTCACTTACAGGATACAATTGATCAACTTTCAGGGAATACCCTTTTCAGCGTATTGGATTTGGCAAGTGGGTACCACCAAATAGAGTTGGATGAAAGAGACCGAGAAAAAAGTGCTTTTTCTACTCCTGATGGGCACTACGAGTTCAAGAGATTACCGTTTGGGTTGTGCAATGCTCCTAGCTCTTGGATGAGGTTTATTTACGCCGTTCTGTCAAAATTGACAGGTATAGAGTGCCTAGTTTACCTGGACGACATCATAGTTTTCAGCGGAGACAATCTTGAGGAGCATCTCAACCGATTACGAAACGTATTCGAAAGATTACGAACCGCCAACCTCAAATTGAAACCCACGAAGTGTCATTTCTTGCAAAAAGAAACCAAATATTTAGGGCACATCATATCTGGAGAAGGCTGTCGCACCGACCCAGAGAAAACTGAAACAATAAAAAACTATCCAGTACCAACGACGGTAAAAGAAATACGTGCATTCTTGGGCCTTTGTGGATTTTACAGAAAATTTGTACCCAAGTTTTCCGAAGTCGCCCAACCATTGACACATTTGACAAAGAAAGAAGTAAAGTTCTATTGGGGAGAGTCACAGGAACAAGCTTTTCAACAACTGAAAAACGCACTCATAACTCCGCCGATCCTGAAGTACCCTAACTTTCAGAAACCGTTTATTGTCACTACGGACGCTAGTGGAACAGCTATTTCTGGTATTCTAAGTCAAGAATATGACGGCCACGAACTACCGATCTGTTACAGCAGTAGGACATTAAATCAAGCAGAACGAAGATATTCAACCATCGAAAGAGAGTGTCTTGCTGTGGTTTATGCAATTAAAAAATACCGCTGTTATCTAGTAGCAAACCATTTCATAGTTTACACAGATCATAGGCCTCTGGTCTACTTACTAACTATAAGAGATCCAAGTTCAAGGTTAGCTAAATGGGCAATGTCACTCATGGAGTACAGTTTCAGTATCAAATATAGGCCAGGGAAAAGCAATACTAATGCCGACGCTTTAACAAGACTGAGAACTTCCGATCAACCACAACAATCTCAAGAAAGTACAGTAGCTTACGTAGAAACTCGAAAAGAGGAACTAGAAAGCCAGCCCATGACAACTGTGATTTGGACAGCCGAAGAACTCAAAATAATGCAAGAAAACGATCCCGTTTTAGGTCAAATTATCGCACAACTTGCAACGAACGACGAACGCTATTATCTCAGTAACGAGGGTGTTCTTTATTTAAAAAGAAAAGACAATGAAAGGCATGACAAAGTATGTGCGCCCAAGGTAATAATAAAAGATATATTGAGAATATATCACGACGCTCCTACTTCTTCGCATATCGGACAAAGAAAATTAATGGATTCAGTCGCAAAAGATTTTTATTGGCGAGGAATGAAACAAGACATGATAAATTACTGTAACGCCTGCCATTCGTGTAATTTGAGAAAAACACAATACCAGCCACCAGCCGAGTTACAGAAATTGCCAGTACCATACTCAGTTTTTGGACGTATTTCAATGGATATAGTTGGTCCACTTAATCGCACCCGAAATGGTAACAAATATATATTGACAGTGATGGATTATCTCACGCGATATCCTGAATGCATTGCTATACCTGATATCACTGCAACTACCGTCGCTAAAGCTTTCGTCACCCAAATAATAACGAGACATGGCGCACCAAAGCAGTTACTTACTGATATGGGGAGCCAATTCACTTCCAAACTATTCAAAGAAATTTGCAAAATACTTCATGTTCAAAAACTACAGACAACACCTTATCATCCGGCTTGCAATGGGATGATTGAAAGGATGCACAAAGACATGAAAACCATGCTGTCTCACTACGTAAATGAAGATAACGACTCATGGGACGAATGGTTATGTTTCGTCATGATGGCTTACCGAAATTCAATTCACGGATCAACAAAAGAAACGCCATTTTACCTCCTGTTTGCAAGAGATATGAACCTACCTCACCATCTAACTATACGAGAAAACCGAGTTAAATACGACCTGGACGAAAATTACGCCACTGAAATGACTCAGCGAATACAAATAGCTCATGAAAATGCTCGCAACATGCTAGAGAAAACCGCGGAAAAACAGAGGCTGAAATTTAATGTTAAAGCCAAAAATAAGGAATTTAAAATTGGAGACAGAGTGTACCTGAACGACCCAGCAAAGAAAGGTAACAAAATAGCAAGCAAATTTTATCCCAAATGGACCGGACCTTACCGAATCATTAAACAAATAAGCCCTGTAAACTATATTATAAAAATCATTGGAGGAACACAAGAACAGACAGTTCACTCTAATAGACTCAAACTCTATAAGGGCAACTACGAAGACGAGTTAAGTAGCGCCTCCGAAAACACCGACAGCGAAGAACAAATTCTGGATGACCCAGTATATGCGAATGACGAATATCAAATTTCGCCCGAACCTGCAGATATCGAAAAAAGCCAACATGCCTTTAGCGAGCGCTCGGAGAACGAATCCAACAGCGATGCCGATATAAATATTTCCGAGGAGAATAGCGAACAAATTAACGACGCCGACTCTGAGAATGTAGACTCTGATTCAGAATCTATTATTGAAAATGAACCAACGCCGCCCATTAGCCATTCTCATCATACAAGATCGAAAGGGCCAGTACCAGAACATGACTGGGTCCTGAAAAAACGTTTCTAATAAAAGCGAAACGTAATGAGGAAGAAATGATTCCACAAGCCGACAACACCGATTTACCGAGATGCATATTGCGAGATACAGCACCACTAGTGTCAAAAGGAGGCACCGAGTATTGATTTTTAGACAAGGATTGCCCGATCGTCTCTGTCTTAGACTTGAGAGTGGCACGCGCGCGCCGATTTGATTTGAAAATGAAACCAAGAAACGATGGGACAAATAAACAAATTCAACCGACAACGGCACCGGATAATAAAATATATCATTCTCCTGAAAAGCCGCTAGCAGAGTTTGGAAATGCATCAATAGTACCAAAGATGAATCTGTAATTGCATTTTCGGAATCGCGTGAAGAATTACTTAACACAGGAAATCCATTTAGAAGTACATGGCAGTTCGAAAAGTAATGTTTATACTACGAAGAACCCTAGATTGATAATTGTTTACTTGAGATACATAAGGCCTCAAATACTTTTACTACAGCACATCGTTATCGTAAATATTAATTCAGCTAAATCTGCAGAATAGACATCAGAGGAAGCGCTCGGTCGGACTTAGTGTAACAAAATAATATTTATAATAAAAAACACTTAAAAAGCATAGACAAAAGTTCCAGCGTATAAATAAATAATTCTCAAGTGAAGTGTCAGACTCAGCTAAAATCATTTTTGCCTGGAAGGAAAATATATATATGAGGACTTCAATGTGCACGGGGACAGTAGTAGTTCACGACGTGAGTGGTAGATACGCAAATTCTAGTATGGATCAATTGATTGACTTAGTGAGATCCATGCCAAACACCGAGGGAAAATGGGCATTGCTTATAGTGATAGTGTCCCAACTAGTGCGGGAGAGACCCTATTTACGAGAACCAGGAGTGTATTCAGCTTACCAGTTGGGATATAACTTGATATATAGTATGGTGTTCCATGCCGAGCTAACACGAGTATCCCTACATCTGGGGAGGCACAACTGTTCCTGTCTATGGTGTGAGCTAGCGGGCAGACCACCCTGCCCATGCGAAAGATGCGCACCGCTACCAGAAACACCTGGCCCAGAGGCAGCCGGAGAAGAAATTGGAAATCCCCAACGACTCTCACCGATCCAAAACGGAAACGAGGGGTGCCGATGTCTGTTATGCAACCCTCCTTCTCCCCCTCGTTTCTTTGAAGGGAGATTTTCGAACGAGCCCAACCGAGTGGATGCAGCAGCCAATGCCTTTCCTGCCCCTTTTGATGCACTGCTGGCCAACCCCATTGCCAGACCCCCTGACGCTCTCGCCGCAGCCCCAAGGGAAGTCGACGACAGAGTTCTCCTCCAGCGGGAACCCCGGAGTCCGACGCCTCCGGAGCGGAACGCAGTGTGGGCGGTAGCCCACGACATGCCACCCACCCCTAGCTCTGGTTTCGGTGAAGAAGACGCGATGCCATTCGACGAAGTCGAATAAACTTAGAGAAAGAGTGAGTAAAAATTCGAGAAACAATGATAGGACATTCCTGATATTTCTTTGTATATTATCTACTTTAAGATTTTTGCATATAGCCATTTTTATGTTTTTCTATATAACCATTTTTATTACTTTGAGTTTTTTTGCATATAGTCATTTTCAAAATTTTTTCTCTATATTACTTTAAGGGTTTTTGCATATAGTCATTTTTAATATTTTTTCTATATATTACTTTAAGGGTTTTTTGCATATAGCCATTTTTATGTTTTCTATATAACCATTTTTATTACTTTGAGTTTTTGCATATAGACATCTTAAATATTTTTTTCTATATATTACTTTAAGGGTTTTTACGTATAGCCATTTTTACTATTTCTTCTGTATAACCATTTTACTACCTTAAGATTTTTGGATGTATTCTTTAGTAATAAGCATTTTTCGGGCTATGAAATGGATCATATAACAATTTTCTGAACTGACTTGGCTGTTCTATGGATGAAGGCCAGTAGAATATTTTTATTTGCTTATTATCTTTCTTATATATGTATAGATATAATATGTGTATATATTCCTGGGACATTATTGGAATCCAACGATGGGTAACTTTTGAGTTCTTTTGAAACAAAGAGTCTCTGGGAGCATTTCTATTTAACGATAAAACGATAAAAATTCTGTTTACTGTTTAACAAGTCATGAGAGTTGAAAATATTATCTTTTGAATCAAAAATGGTTTTCAAGATTAGGCAAACCATTTTTTTTTGGGGTATTGGAGGTAATGTGGTGCCACCGTCAACAAAGGAAATAAATTCACAAAAAAATACTCGATTCCATAAAGTCTTCATTCAAGGAAAAGTTTTCTAATCAAGTTTTGTTTCCAAATCCGTTCATGTTGAACCTTCAAATTAAACTATGTATTCACTCAAGTGAAACAAAAAGGAAAACTTTGTTTATATTTTCAAAATCATAGTAAAGTATTAACACTTTTGAAGAAATCCAGAAACGCTTGCATAATTAATTCTAAATCAAAATTTCAACAATTGGCAGAAATATTCAATGAAGTCTGTATTATAGAATTATACAGAATATTAAAATTTTCGATCCTTACCTTCAGATCAACGCACGAGAAATGGACCGAACAAAAGCTTACCACTCTCGAGTTGATAGTGGGGGAGGTAATTAATACGTGTGACCTCAATACCGAAACTCGTGGCAAATAATGTCGCAATTTCTACGAGTTATTTATGCGATGTTTTGAAAACCATAAAAAGTAATGGGGAGCTAGGCAATTAATGTCGCAATTTTTACGACTTATTTATGCATTGTTTTGAAACCCATAAAATCTAATGAGGCAGCTGTTCAAGCCACTTCCTAAAGTTTGCGAAATTCGCAACTCAAAGGAATCTTTCTTTGTTCGATGGGGGATATAAAAACATTTGCGAATTTCAAATTCATCAGTAGAGCCAAGTCAGTCAGTCAGTAAAGTTCAGTTCAGTCAAGATCAGTACAGTAGTCATGAGTCTAGTGGCTCGTATCAAAATTCTATTGTTCAAGTGAGTGATGTAATTTATACCTGAAAGTACAGTAAAGATGGTAACCAAACAACTCAGTGCAGTAATAAATCAGTCGCTAGAAGTGCTGAAGTTAAACTGAAGTGTACTAGAATCGCTCCTCAAAATGTGTAAGTCTAGCCGTTAAAGTCGAAGCGATGATCTGATTATTTATGTACCATGTCTGTACGAGAGTAATGAACGAAATTATGTGAGTTCTATTGACCTGTCGACGTATCTTGTATTACGGAATCATCGTTGTTGGCCTATTATGTATTCCCCGCTTTATTTGATGTATAACTGAATGTTCGAGATGCCGCTTATCATAAACAAATTAAAAACTGTTGAAAATTCCGCCAATTGTTATTATTTCCACCAAGAATTCACGAACTAAAAATAATCATGTGCGACTGGGTATTTAACATCTCAAGGACCGCTCGCCTTTTTGCCAACCAAATATACCCGGTCGTCACACTGACACCTGTCGGATATAATTCAACTTGGTATTGGCCAAGGGAATAGTTGTTTTCTGACAGGTGTCCATTAACCTACTGTTACTAGTAACATCAATTACAGAATCTTTCACATAGGCTTCTATCGAAAATAATACAGTTTAAACAACACGTCAGTTGACAGCCCTTGGTCTATGATTTTATTTCCTGTTATAAATGGACAATATTTATTCGATATTCTCAAGATCTGAACGAAGCCACAATTATTTTTTATTTTGTAAGAAATATCTGTCAGAATGGCAATTTTCCAAGTGGGTTCTGGGTGGGTTACCTTGTATAGATGTTACACTATAGGGTTTTCCGACAGATAACAGTGTTAAGTTAGAAAACTAGGGGGCTTTCAAAAGGCTGAACCTATTATCGATTCATGTGATTTGTCACAATAATTTGATTTTCATCACTTTTCAGATCCAAGGGTTGATATGGTCTGTATTATCCTTAACATGTATAATTATGTACAACCTGTCATCATCGGATATAGAAACTCCTAAATCGTATCACGAATTTATTGATTATTCGTTGTACTACTCTTTTCTAGCAGGTAAGTTCATATTTCTTATTTTATAATAATACCACGTACCTTATCATTCTCGGTCTTTTACCGATAAATAAGCGGTGTAATCTGTCTCAGACAACAGTAGAATCAAATTTTTCAAGAGGGTGATTATACATTTTTTGTGATTTTATTGCAAACCAATTCTACTCGAAAGCTTCATTATCCCAGAAGATGTTTACGGAAGGCCCTATATATCATTGATCATGTGAACTACGAAAGGAAAAAGTTTTGTGTTATTTGAGTCTATAATATCAATGATGTATGTCACTTTGAAGGTTTTCATCCAAATACTTCCATTTGATGGGAGATTCATTAATGAACTGTTTTACCATTTCAGATGTTCCAAGTCCTGGAAATGATTTTGTTATAAGGCCACGTGATTTCAACATTTTTATGTGGTTTTATTTTCTTTTGAGCTCCGGTTGGTTTGCTGGATCCGTCGACCAATTTATAGGTAGGTTAAATATTATATTTTTTAGAAATTATGATAGTAATCTGAATATATACGGGGTATGCTGCTCTCAGCAGTCATCAAATAATATTTGGATACTTATTGGATCCTCTGATATATGTAGAATCAATCTAGTGGATACAATAACACTATTGTAGACAGAAGAATAAACCTATGTGAAGGAATGAACAATTATCATCGAAATATTAAATGACCTATAGGTGTTTTTATCAGAAAAAGACAAGGGTAATGTATTTTAGGTTAATTGTTATACATTTTTGAGATTGTATTTTGACAAACCATAATATACTGAACGAGTGCTAAAGCTGACAACGAAAAAAAATAAGTGGTCATTACGCTACCTGCCCATAGCAACCAAGAGCAAATCCGAAAGCGCCCAATTCCACGTGTAGGAAAACGTCAATTTCTCCAACAGCCGGTGAGCCCCTTTGACTGACTTCGATTCAAATCATCTTGTAATAATTCTTTATCAATAATCAATAATTAATTTACTCGTCAGCTTCATTCTTTGCTTGGTATGATACTCTTCATGTTTAGTTTTAATCAAGGGGCACATGTACAACATCAAGCATTAAATGACTTGATGTTAATTTGATTTTTTTTTCATGAATTCCACTTTCAGGTGAACTTGAGTCCCCTTATCGTTCATTGTACGTTTGAGTAAATTAATTACTGATAATGTATTCCCCTTTTTATTTAGTGGTATTCATGGTTGTTCATTTCAATCAAGAACAACAGGTGCGATATTCCCGCTTTTTGAACTTACCAGTAGTTGAAAACCGAAGTTTCATTTATCTACACCCGTACTCTAATGATACACTTATATTTCCACAACCCGTTTTATAATGAAATCCATTACGATACAGATTTTCATTACGATACAGATTTTCAACCAATAGAAACCCATTATTCTTCAATCAAGCATGATGTGCAAGCTTTGCATTTTGACGTTTGTCAAGTCAAAATCAGTAGGTATTGAATTTTTGAAGAATTCAGTCAATTTTCGTCAATCGTATGAGAATGTCTTATAGCAGTGATATAGAAGAATTATCAGCGACCTTCCACAGATGTCTCAGACAAGAAAAAAATTCAATCGAAAGGATTATTATTTTCATTCGACAAATGGAATATATATGTTTTTATTTTCAACCAAACCATATGGGCTCTCATGTCAGAGTGGTCAAAGGCGCCGGCAGTGGAAAATTACGTCCAGGTTCAATTCCTGACCTAGGCAGTTTTTTTTTTTCATTTTTTTATTCTTTTCATTTCTCATTCTTGTATTTTCCGTGGTTATACCATGCATTAACTATAATTTTGTAGAATTTTTCAAAGAAATACGATTGATTACCTACTATTATTGCGTTCAATATAAATACCTAATAATATAATATTTTTAGTTCTTCATTATTTATTGGGTGTAGATAAAATAGCGTATGCAACTCTCATGTAATGGTTATTAATACACTCGCATAAACCATACGAAACTCACCTTCGGCTCGTTTCGTATCCCGGTTTATGCTCATGTATTAATAATCATCATTACAAGATCGTTGCATAATATACTATTATGTTATTATCATTCTAGAGCTAGGCCAAGCGCCGCGTACTTTTTTTGCGCTGTTCTACAGAACGGTTTTTTTTTCGAATATGTTCAGTGGTGTCCCTTCAATGTAGATCCAAGTTGGCGGGGGCGCTTGCGTCAGCCGCCATCTTGAAAAACACGTTTTATCTAGTATCGCGCATCGTACGATAAAAATAACAGGGATCATTTCTATAGATAATAATGTTCGCCGTTTTTTCATTTGAAACTTTTTTTTGTAAAACGCATAGGTTTTGAATTATAGTGCTCGAAACTTATTACAATATGGTTATTGCTAAATATATTCTTAACGATTCATGATGCATTAAAAATGGTAAATACCAAATTTGTAGAGCATAAAATTTCCTATAGATCGCATTTCAGTCTTTTTCCTGTAACATTTATAGTTCAAGAGCTGCAACTTGGTAAAACTTAAAACTTGCACTTCGTTCATTTATCAGTGGCAATATTGCTCATTGAATACGAAAAACATTTCATAACGCATGGAATGGCATAAAGTGTTCACAAAAATGTCAATACAGAGCTGTATAGCAAATCAAATAAAATTATAAATAGTGGGGAGAACAACTGAAAATTTATCGATATTTATTGTTAGTTGCGAGGTAAAACGGTATCATCGTAAAAGATTGTCTAAGTAGCAAAAAACAATAGTACACCACGCTACAATATAAGAATTGGTATTGTTTTTATCATTAATAATAGTAATCACCTTTTTCAACCTGAATACAGTTGGGATGTTAAGAGGGGGAAATTCCGAACGAACCAAACTATGTACCTATAAATTATAGGCGCATGATTGAATAAACAGCATTATAATCTCTATAAACTATAAATACTACGGAAAAAAATTTCAAATGATATTCATAGGAAATTCTACGCTCTACAAATTTAGTCAAGTACCACCATTTTGATGTATCATGAATCGTTGACTATATATTTAGCCATAATCATATTGTAAAAAGTTTGTAGCGCTATAATTCAAAACCTAGGCGATATACAAAAAAAGCTTCAAGTGAAAAAGACGGCAAACATTATTATCTATAAAAATGATCTCCACTATTTTTGTCGGGTGATGCACGGTTCGCGAGATTTTCGTTAAAACGTGTTTTCCAAGATGGCGGCTGACGCGGGCGCCCCCTCGTCCCGCCAACTTGTATTTACATTCAGGAAACATCCCTGAAAATATCAGAACGAAAAAATCCGTTCTTTAGAACACTGCATTATAAACCTAATTATATTGCTCTCGCGCTTTGCCTAAGCATAATGGAAGAAAAAAACATAATCCACTTTGAAAGTTGTTTCTTCTTAGTCTAAATAATGGAAGTTTGAACCACTCACTCCTAGTAATTTCCGATTCTCTGAAGGATGCATTGAACAATCAAAATTGTCTTTCGAGAATACATGGTCATAAAACTTTTATGCAAATGTATTTTCAATTCATTATTTTATCGGTTCAGGCATATGTGTGATTGACATCGACTTGTAGAGTACATGAAAAAAAAGTTTTCATTTCATATCAGAATAATGTTTTCAAAGAGTTGTGGACATCATGACGCTAATATGCATATTTCGACCATTCAGTACTTACGAAATTTTATATTCCAGCTTGTTATTTCAACAAGAAGCGACAATCCACTATGATGATAATATGGGGTAGTGTAACAGCAGTCATTTCTCTGATCGACCTTGTTTTCGCCTGTCTACTAGCCAGAGATTATGTACATTGTGGTGAGGTATTCCAACCGTACACAACAGCTTTTTCCTGTCATCTAGCATTTGGAATAGCTATGACACTCGTAGCCAGAGGATACACCCTTTGGGTTTTGAATGTGGCATTTTCCTTCATGATGTTCTGGAATGCTTGGAAGGTGAGAAAGATATCACTTGTTGGCTACAGTATTGGTGATCAAATGAATATTGTCTGAAATTGTTTGTGAAGAGATACATTAGATTCAAGAAAATTTTGGTTTACTGTCGACATTTCGAATGTTATTCATTATCAGTATTTAAAAATCATCGAAAATGTCCTGCATACTCATTCTCATTTATAAGCCCTATAAAAAAAATTATTGACCCTTCTAACTGATATTTGTTAGCGATATTCTAATGGGATATTAATAGTTTCTTCATACTTTTTTTGGTTTAACGAAAAATCAGTAAATCTCCTTGAAAATATAAAATGAAAAATTACGAGCTAGGAAGATCGATGATTATAATAATTGAATATATAAAAATAGAGCATTGAAAAAACTGTTACTTCATGTATATATCTTTTTCAGATCATCAAAGATGATTATATCACAGGGCAGAACTAGTGAGTATACATTTGTTTCAGTTTTTTCATTCGATATTTCAATAATTGCATTTTCAGTAACTATAAAATACCGAGAGCTAAACTACCAGCAGCATCCTCACCGTTTGGTAATAAGGATTTGTCTCAATTCAACTCTGCTCGAAATGAACACATTCATGGAAAGGATCAAGCCACTGTACCAAAAAATCAAGCCTCATCTCCAGAAAGGAGAGGAAATAATTTCAGCTACTGAATGGCCTATCTTTGTGAAAAATCTATCTATGTATTCTATGGAAAATTAATGAAAGAATACTTCATTTGGTCCTGTTGTCAGTATTATACGAATGTCTCCCTTATATCATTTGTTCAAATCAAATCTCATCTTTTTATATATTTTTTTCACAAATCAAGAAACATGTTGGTTCAATAACTTATCGAATGTTGATATTTTTGATAATAAACTGACACCATTTATGAGGTTTTTCTTCGATACTGAAAATACTTAAATTTATAGATTAATTTTCGTTGGAGTGGAATGATCGTTCCTTTCGTTATTACCACCAAATCAGACCTGTCAATGTTCACTGAAAGCGAACATTTCAGAACTTTAGCTTCATCAATTTGAAGGAAACATGACAAAAATTATTTTTTTATGAGTCTAGATCTATATGCGATGTTTTCCATAGATAAATATAAAATATTGCATTGATGTGTTTCTCAAACAAAAGCCACCTTGAAAATTTTTTTCTATTTTTTCGCCATTTTCTTAAGTAATTATATGACACCGAGTCGAATTTTTTTATGGGTAAGGAAAAATGAAATAATTGAATTACATGAGCTTTGTCTCTTTCATAAAAAAGTATTTGCTATTTATTATCTTAGATTTGATGGCATTATCAACTCAAATAGAATATCATGTTCAATATAACATGAATGTGCGATCAACATTACTTGAAGATTGCGGCCAGTTACTTAAAACATGAAAGTTTCTTGCTTTTGTGGTTTTTGGAGCTCGTCGATAGCTTTTTTATTGTTCTCCACTGACTGGATATTTACTAGCAAATGAGTATTCTTGTAGTGAAGTGTCTCCCTGAATTTGATTTTTTATTGCCTGCGAGTTTTTCGTGACAATACCAATTCGTTCGAGTATTGAGAACTTTATTCTTAACCATGCCTCAAAAACAAAAATTCGGTGGTTTCAGATCAGAGGAGTGAGCATGTAGATCATAGTTGAATTTAATTTTACCTATTAGTCTTTAGGAGAGGTGAATCATTCGCAACAGATACCATGAACGGTCTTCGATATCACACCAGTCGAAAAATATTGTGTTTCAAAATTAAACGAATCAAACAAGTTCATTCCACAAATGACCGATATCATTTTCATTGGAATTCAGGCATTTGATAAGATATGGTGGAGATAACCTATCCTTCATTTTCACCTGAAACGTCAGATTTTCCTTTGTTTGATCACAAACGCGTGGCATTTCATAGTGTTTTTAAATTACGAAATCGTTTTTTACGATGCTATCAGAAATGGAGGGTTGAGTACCAGAGATAACTGTTCAAATAATTATGCAAGATAAAAACGTATTCAATATGGTACACTTAATGAAAATGCCATATTTCATTTCTATTGATCAAACAGTATCGAAAAAGAAAACAAGTATTGTGGTTAGTAATAATATATGATATGCGGTGGAAATAGATAGTGTCTCTACATCAGTTCATCATGACAGAACAAACTGATCAACCAAATTCGGAAGTTGATTGGTTCCTTCAAACCAAGTAAGCATTATCTTTATTATATTGTGATACACAAATTTTTTTTATATGCAAAAAAACCCAATTATTCCAACTAAAGTACATAGAAAAAATTACGGTCAGTTTGGCAGTTTGTTAAAATCACTCATCATCGGACGGTGAGATTCCTGATGATGATGTGTTTGTTCAAATCCGACGGAATTTCCAATATATATATATTGAAATTTATGTAGCTCACCTACTCCTCTAATTAGACCCGAAAGTCTAAAAAGGTGAGGCTACTTCATATTTGAATTGTTTTCGTTTTGGATGAATTTAGAGAGAATTATGTTGATATTTCATTAAAAAAAGACAATGATTTGCATAGAATCTCTATGATACTGTGCCTTTTTGTGCAGGAAGTGCTCCTCAAATTTCACCCCTCATCGAGCAACAAAGCTTTAATTGAAAATTAGGCTCCAGGCACAGAAATCAGAACTACACAGAAGCGAATGTAAAGTCGGCACCTTTGATGTTGAGGGGGCAGTTTTTAGTAACCTCTAACTTATATGTTGAGTGAAATCATGCATGGTACACTGAGAAAAATTACTATGTTCATCATTCAAAAATAAATCTTGCTACACACAGAAAAATAATTCAAAACAACATCAGTTCCTCATTGAGGTATAATAAACGGTTGAATGTTTCAATGAATAATTAGGAGGCATTCCATAATTTTCAAAAAGTTATCCAATCATCATTAATAAATAAATTACCCTCACCTTCTTCAAATAAAGTACATATCCGATAGAAAATATTAATATATTCGGAAAATGTTTTACGTTTACAATACAGTGACAACAGAGAAAATAAATAAACTGAATAGGTACATGCACATATTGAAATATTCATGAATTGTATATGGTTGTGAAATGATCAGAAAAAGCTTATTACAAGTTTTTAAAAATTTGAGACATTATTCACAAGTTTCGAAGAAATTACATTCCCTCTTGTTAAAAAATTTTATTATTATTATTGAGTATTTCGTTTCTTTAAACTTCAAGATGGATTTATGCAAGCCAACTTGGATTTAACTTATCTTAAAGAGATATCTTGAAAAAGGGCATTCATACAACAACTAAACTTGAAAAGCGAAGATACGAACAACTTATTTTGACAGCTGACAAATTTTTGAAGTATTAGCAGAAAAAAAATATAAGTTACTAAATATAAAGGCCGCCGTACATTAAGCTACTTCGTGGCAATGAAATTCACTATTTAGCAATCGTCTCCGTTTCTTGCGTCTCCGTATATTATTCTATTCTGGAAATGCCATCAAACACCTAACTTGCATAAAACTTGCAGTGTGCATAATTGCCTCCATTTGATTTCGAACATCAAACTTCTTGAGTTACTAAGTTGAACTGAATAAAAGTTAAGTTGTCTTGCATGAATCCACCTCAAGTATTCATCAGAATATTCATCTGCATTTAGTAAGTATATTACGAATGCTAAGGATTTTCAGATGTCCACTTTATTGTTGACCCAAGGCCTCACGATTATCAAAAAAAAAACTTAGTAGTATGTAGACATAATTTATTTCACAATATCCCTAAATTCTCATGAAAAAATAAATAAAATTTTCAATGCAATACTCATTGATTTATTTACTAAACCTTGTTACAATTATTATACAGGAATACATCAATAAACAGAAGAAAACATATAATACCTAAACTAGATTTTTTTACTCCCACTATTTACAACCTTTCATTACGTATTTGACAGCTGTTACGTAATGGATCATTCAGAATACACGTGTATTCTAAATTAATAGCAGCCGCGTCCGGAATTGTTATATGGATAGTTATATCCATGAAGCAAGCAATTGTTTTACCTACTTGTCATCCAGTGTCTCATTGATTATTGAAAATAAAGTATCACGAAGAAATTTGTGCTACACCAGCAGAAACTATAGCATAAGCATGGTGGGAGTAGAAAAAAAAATTATGCAACTCAAGGATAAGGCTACTTACGTGCACTCGCAAATTGCCGTACTCGGCTATGCCTCTTGCTCACAATTTTACGTTACGTTACGTAATACACTATTAAACCTAAAATAATGTAACAAAAACACAACACTAATAACAGATAATCACAGACGTGCTATTGAGACTTATAACAATAAAGATTCAATTAAAAATGTATTTATAAATGTGATAGAATGGTCAGTTTTCTGTTTTTTTTATATTTTCTTTTATCTGTTATGATATTTATTCGTATATTTTAAGCAGTAAAATATTCTTAATCTAATAAACAGTTTCAATACATATGAATAAGGAAATTCAGAGCAAGGGTGGAAAAATTCTATAATATTCAAAGTGTTAAAAAATGAATGAGAAATTCCCTGAGTACAACTAACTTTATCAAACATGGAGGAAAAGCATGTCTCTAATTTGTAAATATAATTAATAAAAGACTCACTCGGAACCCTCAACCCACCATATATACTTTTATCGCAATCATAAGCTTTATAATACGTGAATAATTTACTAGCATCCAATCCTTCACATTCTTTGGAATAGTCGACACATATTTGACAGGTATGAACGTTGAGAGTTTTTTTGATCAAATAGCCACAAACATAATTAAATGCATTTTGTGTTGTTATATTTTCTTTCCTGTATTCGTAATGTGGAAGTGATATGGCTTTGGAAAAATTTTCATAATCTCTCTCAGGAACAATTACATCTGCTGCTTTTAAATTCATCAACAGTTTATCGTGATCGTCTACACAGTTCATATTATTTGAATGTAAATAATTTTGGCAAAAAAGTTTTCTGAATGCCCTCTCGAATTGTATTGGTGTTGGATTCACACTGTTGCCTCCTTGCTGTCTAATACTTCCAAAAAAATTTTCAACGCAATCTGAATTCACTCTCCTAGTTTGCAGATATTTAAAATCTGCCAATAACAATTTCTCCCATAATTTTTTGACTCCATTTATGGTTATAATCCAACACTTCACTGATTTACATTTTGAAGTAATGTCTGAACCTTTTCCATTTATGATTTTCAATTTTCCAAAGAATGTCACCATTTCATCCAAATAATCAAGCTGGTAATCAGCTGCTTCGAAAACATTTTTGAATTTGTTTTGACTATTTCGATAAGAAGAATTCAACAAATCAAAAAGTGTATTGAATTTTTCTATCACTTCAATAGTCCCTGCTGCTTCTGCAGGAAGTGCACCAAGACTCAAATGGATATTCATACCACATGCAACTGTGTTACTTAGAGTTTGAGTAGCTAGCCTTACTTTCATTTTTTCGAAATTTGTTGGATGAATGTGCGAATCGGTGAGTTTTGGTGCACTCCTATAAAACTCTAGCTTATCACTTTGATAAAATTGTTCCAAGTACGACCAGGATGTCTTTTTTCCATCAAAACAAAATACATTTTTGATCAAGTTATTCCTAGTGGCTTTGAGCAAGTGACAAGGATCAAATAAATGAATCATTTTAGTGCCAGCTATCTCAAATTCAGTATTATCTGGGCAGACTCCAAGAGACTTAGCAAGTTCAATGAAGTTTGACCCCATATCACTCACGAGACAGTCTACATGTAAACCCAAGTCAGTTAATTTGGATACACACTTTTCAATAAGGGGATGTAACTTTCTTGCCTCAACCTGTGAACCCGTGAAACAATAAGCAATTGGTTGTTTCCAATTGGAGTACAAACCTCTAGCCATTATAACTAGAGCATTTTGAGCAATTGAAATGTCCTTCCCATCACTTCCAGCATCACTCAGTCCAACGATTTCGTCACGACCAGTATGATAAAACAAGTTAGACTTCAAAGCCATTTCATCTATACAAAGCGTACAATGTTTGTCTTGAGGCAGCATTGTTTTAACCTTCACCTCAAGAGCTGAAAATATTGGTTCATTATCCAATCCAGGCCGGCAAACAAGGTTTTCAGTCATCTTTTGTAAGCTTCTCTCAGTCGGAAGACACAATAGTTTACCTATGAAGCTGTAAGCCCGAGGACCCAAGAAATAAAGAGTTGAGGCAAACTGCTTATAGCTCTCCGAATACCTTCTACCTCGTGGTTTTCTATTTTTCAATATTGCCTGAGCTTTGATGATCTCTGCCAACGGCATGTTCAGAAATTTATCACAGAGGTAGTTAAAGTCATCCAGGTATAACTTCCGTTTCTTTAGAGGTGCTCCCTTTCTTGCCTTCCCCAAAGCCTTGATTTTCCTCCTCAACTTTACTTTTCGAGGAGATCCAGAGCTCAAAGTAGCTGGGGTCTGTGTCGAAATTGAGTAAGACAGCAGTGGTGAATAGATTTTGGAATTAAATACCAGATCATCCAAAGAACCCCCATCGGCAGTTTCTGAGTACTGAGTACTAGTTGGACCTTCAATTGAAATATTTTTGTTACTAACACTGATCGAATATTTGGAATGTAACTGTACCTTGTATGGCAGAAGAGCACTCAGTGGAAGTTGGTTCTTTCAGTGGAGAAGCAATGGCAATATCTGAAAATTTTGAAAGAATAAAACTGTGATTCACTGAAATTTGTAATTTTGTAATTTCAAAAAAAACTAAACTGATACTCTACCTGATAGAATAATAATTTTTCTGTTTGCTTCTGCAGATTCCTTATGTCCAGTTTGTTCACGTTTCAATGTGTGTGAAAATAATGTTGGAATAGCCTGAGCGAAGAGAGTTTTTCGTGTTTCTCCTTTGGTTATATATTTTTCCTCAAAATGTTTTTCGCAAAGTCGATAACATCTATGCCGAGTGTCCACATTTTTTACAAGCAAATCTCCTCTATTACATGCTTTCGCCCACTTCTCAGATCTGAAAGAATGAATTGCTCAAGCAAGAAATTCTTCGAAAATATAGACGCAAAATAACAAACAAAACCAAATCCTAAATCTTATTCCACACATAGTTCGAAATAATGCAAATAACTATTCCTCTTTCATAGTAACATTCAGTGTCACTATCACGAGTATCTTTGGTTCATAACCAAAGCCATTTTATTTATACATACTTGATACATACCTCACTGGGTCTTTTGGAGAGGAAAAAAAACTAATTCCTTCTTGGTTATATCTGGAAGTACATCCACGATAAGCACATACAGTACCACCTTTCGATGCCATTTCAAAATTATTGAGAAAATATGTAATCAACACAACTAAATTTCACTGCCTGGTGCTCAGGTAAAGACGCAGGGTCCTCATTAAAAAATTTGCATTCGGTAGCGCTCTGCTAAAATATGAAGGTGGCATGGTCCTCAATATAAAAGTTGCTGGAGCTGCACCGCCTCCGACGCCCGGATTTTGAATTCGACTATGTCATTTCTCTTCAATTCCAGTCAGTAACGCTCTGCTGAAATATGAAGGTGGCAGGGTCCTTAATGAAGAAGTTGCTGGAGCTGCACCGCCTCCGACGCTCGGATTTTTGAATTCGACTATGTCATTTCTCTTCAATTCTAGTCAGTAACGTTCTGCTAAAATATGAAGGTGGCAGGGTCCTCATTAAAAAATTTGCTGGAGCTGCGCCGCCTCCGACGCCCGGATTTTTGAATTCGACTATGTCATTTCTCTGCAATTCCATTCGGTAGCGCTCTGCTGAAATATGAAGGTGGCATGGTCCTCAATATAAAAGTTGCTGGAGCTGCACCGCCTCCGACGCCCGTATTTTTGAATTCGACTATGTCATTTCTCTTCAATTCCAGTCAGTAACGCTCTGCTGAAATATGAAGGTGGCAGGGTCCTTAATGAAGAAGTTGCTGGAGCTGCACCGCCTCCGACGCTCGGATTTTTGAATTCGACTATGTCATTTCTCTTCAATTCTAGTCAGTAACGTTCTGCTAAAATATGAAGGTGGCAGGGTCCTCAATAAAAAAATTGCTGGAGCTGCGCCGCCTCCGACGCCCGGATTTTTGAATTCGACTATGTCATTTCTCTGCAATTCCATTCGGTAGCGCTCTGCTAAAATATGAAGGTGGCATGGTCCTCAATATAAAAGTTGCTGGAGCTGCACCGCCTCCGACGCGACGCCTGGATTTTTGAATTCGACTATGTCATTTCTCTTCAATTCTAGTCAGTAACGTTCTGCTGAAATATGAAGGTGGCAGGGTCCTTAATAAAAAAGTTGCTGGAACTGTACTGCCCCCGGACGTCACCACTCTCGGAATTTTCCAATGGTCCCTTCTATTTTTTCCGTTTCGAAACATAATTATCACTTCCAAAAGCCTCGTCACTGTTTCAAAATGATAGGGAAAAATTTTTAAATATTGCCGAACTTTATTGCTAAAGTAACCGAGGTAAATATCATGCATATTAAATGGCGGCTGAGTTCGCGGAATGTGACTTTCCTTCGCTTCTGTATAGTTCCGATATTCTGTGCTCCAGGTGAGGCCAGTTTTCCATAATATGTGTAAATATGATCGCACTTTTTTACTGTTGCTTATGAGTCGTACAAAATTTTCATCTATGAATTTCCTGAGAGATGAAAGTAGCGATAGAAAAGCTTAGCAAAACGAAGGAGCGGAAACTAGAGAAACTTTTTTTTTTAAAGTCATGTTAACAGATATTGTTTGGAGCAGGAAAGATAACGCTTATGATGGGCACTGTATAGTGTGTGAAGGTGTGAAGGTTTCGATAGTACATTATTTTCTCTGAAATGTTCATCTATGGAATGTAACAAATGGGCATGTATTGCGAAATACGATGCTAATGATGGTTCTGGTGGATTCGCTGGGATTCCGATCAATATATAGGACGCATCACAAGTGTTCTTTTCCCTGCTGGGATGGATATTTTTCACTTCGTTATGCACAAGTTGACGATGCTAACGTTATAAAAGTCTTTTCAAAATAATACCTTCACTACCACATAACCAGTACAATTATAGTCTTGCTAGATCGAGTTCAGAATTTTCTATTGATTGTTTTCTTATAACCCCAAAAAAGATCATCGGTTTCTCTTGGACTAACAAAAAATATGTCGTGAACTGATCATTGAAATTTCTGATGGTCGAAAAGACAAAACACCGTTAACAACAATTCTTTGGTACCTATTTCAATAATAAATTTTATTGAGGAATTCAGAAAACTGGTAAAACAATACCTTTATGCTTCAAATTATACTGTGTGTACATATTAATATATAAAACATATACAGAGGAGTCAATAATAGTAAAAAAACATGATCAACTCAGAAAATCATAATATTTCTCGAAAGGGATATGGATGATGCTAGTGAATTGTGTACTGATTGTTTCTTGAAGGTCGGTCCTCACAACCAAGTTATATTCTTCAAAGTATAACAATGATACGAGCCCTTCTAGAAGTGCCTCGAGAGCATATAGTTTCAGAAAGTGTCTGCAGTCCACTCATTGAATTGAGTTTTATTATTTTGTTGAATCTATCGTCATAATGAGACAACTTCGGAGAACATGACATAAATGAAATAATCTTATCCATCTCCAGATAATTGTTTCCAAAAACAGACTTGTGAAACCTACTACTCGAAACAGTTTGCAATTATTCTCTTATCACTGTGCGACTCAGTTCTATCTTCAGGTTATATTTCTATTCTGTTATGATATATTTCTAATTTGTCGATTCTTCCCAATTTTACAGGAGGAAAGAAGTCCCTCCACCTGCTCCCCATCCAGAAGCAGAAGCCTACCAGCGTCATAAAAGAAGAGGAACGGCTATTATTTTCAACCACAAACATTTCGATGTGAAAGAATGTTCTGTCAGATACGGCACTGACAAAGATAGAGATAATGTTAAAGAACTCCTAGACGAACTAAAATTTGATGTATTTTTGCATAATGACCTGAGTATGAATCAAATTTTGGAGGTTTTGGATGCTGGTAAATATCTCAGTTGTAATCCTAATATCGTAAAAAAGTTTTACTGCTGATTTTCTTATGCGAGCAAAATTACAAATATTTTGGAATTTTGGTTTCTATACAAATAGGGCAACAGATAGTAGAGAGCGGAGTGACTATGAAGAACAATTTCGGAAAGAGTAGAACCCGAAAAAAATTATAATGATATATTCGCAATAGAGTTTCAGATTTCGATTAATGGAATGAAAAAAGAAGAAAAAACGAAATATCGATAATTGTGGGCACACTACTCACGGATCGAATATTCTCTCAATTCAGCTAGTGACAAAGTTCCTTTCGAATAAAAAATATGAGGACATATTGTGCTGAAAAAGATACATAGAACACGCAGATTTTTCTATCGAAAACCTTTCACATTATGTATCTCGTGGCTGAGACTTTGTGAGACTTCTTTTGCAAGGAGCAGAATTGACAGAAGTAGCAGATAAACTCCATCGGATCAGAAGATCATATTCCTCGTCGCTTCAACTTCCCGAGACTTAGGAGTCACTATTGACTCTGGTGGAAGCAGAGGATCGTAATATTCCTACAGAAGTGGCTGACATTTAGCAAATTCACGTCATCGGTGGACGGTGGACAACAAAATGGCGGAACACTTGATAATTGCCTGGATACATCGTTAACTTAATAATTCGAGGAAATAAGCTGGGTTCAGTTCAGGAGATGCTGAAATGGTTCCATTGAACTTCTTGACATAAAAACAGCCTTTTCGATATTTCACGCTGTACATTTACGAACACAGAAACGCTGATAATTCTTTTACTATTTCATGAAGTTAAAGGTCGATATATTCAGGCAATTATCAAATGTTCTGCCATTTTGTAGTTGGTGAAGATATTTACTCAATATCCTAGGGTTGTACGGTATTGGTCAGCAGCTCAAAAGGATGTATCACAAGACCCCCCTTGCTGTCTAATTTTTATCCAGATGACGCACAGTCGCCATCTTGGAATTTTCATCTGTCAATTTCACTTCAAAATATAGTATTTATGCACCAATTGCATTATTCCAACTTTTTTTGAGTTGACCTCTTCAAATAATAAAATGGGGGCGGACATTAAAGAAAGCCACTGTATATTTTCGCGAATTAACAGATATTACTCATTAAGTATATATCTTTGATTTAAAAATTTTTTCTCTTGTCCTGATACGGCGCACTTCCAGGTGATAGATCCAAAAAAAGTGCCCTGCACAAACAATAATTATATCAATCTGTCTCCATTTCTGGTGAATGGTAAGTTACAGACAAATTATTGAGTAGAATGGAACCAATCATCATAGCCGCTTTTCCACGTATCGGCAATGATAAATTTTATTTTCACTTTCCGGAAAACAATTCTGAAAGCTTTCGCTACCTTAATTTTGGTACAACACTGGGTTCTTTGTGATACGTTTTCCAGGATCTATAATCTTGAAGGAAACTACATGGTACAATCTGACAACATATTTCCTGAAATTATTGTTTCATATAGCTACATCATTCTGAATTTAATCCACCCATAAAAAGTGTTGTGAATCTTACTATTTTCATTTTCAGTATCGAAATTGGACCATTCTGATTCCGACTGTCTAATGATTTTTGTAATGTCACACGGAGATAACGGAATCATCTACGCTAAGGATCGAACTTACCGAACTAATAAGCTATGGATACCTTTCTCGCCGCTACATTGCCCTAGTTTGGCTGGAAAACCGAAATTATTTTTCATACAAGTAAGTACATTCATATCATTGAAATCCATTTTTTGGGTTATATCTCCCCAAGAAATGACAGAGCTTCAAATCCTCATGATATCGATTTTTTCTGTTCAAACATCACTCCTGAACAGTGCAGCTTTCTGTTAGTGAAATAATTTTCATGATCAGATCAGTATTTCCGAATATATGCCCCGATGTATAATATAATATTAGGAAAAAGCAAAAAGTCAAACGATAATTTTTTTCAGGCATGCCGCGGTGACCACACTGACCCAGGATTTGAAGTTCGATACGATATCGAAGTTGATTCTGTAATTGAAGACAGAGTATATTCCATTCCTGTCATGGCAGACATTTTAGTTATGTATGCAACAGTTGAGGGTGAGTTTGTTGATCACAATAGTTTTTCCGATTCCCTTGAAAAAAAATTATTTATTCATTCATTAATTTTGAATGAATATACTTCTAAACGGAAAAATGTCTGGTACAAGAAAGTTCAACATATGAGTTAATCTCAGAATTAAAATATTGGAAATTTTAATGATTATATACGAAAACTGATAAATACTAATGAAGAAAAAAAATTCAATGGACATTATTTTTCTAGAAGAATTTTTTTCAAATATTTAGAAAAACCTAAACTAAATTGATTTGGTGTACTTAATTTTTCTGGTATTTCATTATGTAACAAAGCCAACCACCCCCTGTGTTTGTGCGATTGGTTCCTAGTGAAATGCGCTAGGATATCTTTTCATTCTATTATATTTAAAATAATGATTGGGAAGTCGGTGCGAACATTTCGTTAGGCAACCCGCACGGCGAGAACCTGTCGGTTCGGTTGCCTACCCCAAATCTCCGTTGTGGTCGTTCCAGCTTCTATCACTCGCTGGCGATATGAAAATATAAAATACTTTTTCGAAGAGTTTTTACGTTAGCGCGTTAGCCGATAAGTCCTGGCACCTTGTCGTGTTGAGAAAGCGAGCGATTTCTGATTCACAACGCCGTCAGACTCATGAATGCTTCTGGTTCGAAATCTGGGTGTATCTCAAAAGCTGAGGTTAATTATTCACGATTGTGCCTGCATTTATTAGGTAGGTTCTTCAAATAATTTCATTCCTTGGTACTAAGTACGCATTTATTAGTTTTAGGCGAGCGATTATAAAACCATTGTGTGTGCCTGATTAAAGTGTTTCTCCCAACCGTATTTCAACTGAGCTTGATTTTTGTCTCCAATCCACGAACCCTGAGTCCAAAATAAAGAGTTCTATTGCAATTATATAGTTCAGAATTAACGGCGCATTTACGTAGTATGAATGCCGGAACGGCAGCAGTGATACATTTCTTTGAATTATTTATCATCGTATGCCTGAGAAAGTCAAATATAAAACAATTCCTAATATAGAATATAAAAAGAGTGTGCCCCTTTGTCAATCTCACAATAAAATATTTCATGTTTCGATGAGTTATCTGTAAAGAAGAATAATAGGATTTCATCCGTATTATTAATTCTCTTGTCACAACCTCCTCTGAAAAATATTGTTCAATGAATCACAAACCAGAGCTGCTTTTGTTTCGTCACTATTCAGCTGGTAATAACAGTTTTTATCACGAAAATCATGTGCTTACAATACGAATACAATACAAATTAGAGTTCTGTGATTTTTCTCTCTACAACATATTCCCCAATCATGGTAGTGAAAAACGAATGATGATTCAGTGATCATAGTTCGATATAATGATCGAAACAAAAGCGCCCCAGTCTTTACATCAAATAGTTGAAGATGGTCGATTACGATTTTTTTGACATTATCATCTATTATTCGGAACATTTTTATTGCAGGTTATTTTGCATGGAGGGATCCTGAAAATGGTAGTTATTTCATCCAAGCTTTAGTTGAACAACTGAGGAAATCCCACAGAACCAAGGACCTTCTATCAATTTTAACCTGTGTAAATCGACAAGTAGCTATTGGCTTCACATCATCCGAGATAAAAAATCCAGAGTTTAATAGAAAGAAAGAAATGTGCTCTATTGTTTCAATGTTGACGAGGTTGTTTTATTTAAATTGAGGAAACAACTGAAGATACGACGTCTCTACTATAATAATATTTTTAAGTTTTGTATGCAATCATATTCAACTTACCTCACTTCATTCACATGAATTTTCTTGAAATAAAGCAGTCACACATCCATAATTCATTTCAATAGTTTTTTTTTGTATTCACACAAATACCTGCAGAGTAGGTCGGATATAATGTAATGCCCTCAGTGGTATTAGCCAGGGGAGTAGTTGTTTTCTGACAGGTGCCAGCCAAAGCCCACTGTACTGAAATCGGTTTGTTTTTGGGAACCTCGTCCATAGGTAGATGGCGCAATGACTTCGTGTAGTTCACATTAGCTTCGGTCGTGGCTTGATACTATTTTTGATTATGGGAAGTCATCGACTTTATGTTGATGATAGCACTATCTTGTACTGAGTGGCCAAATAGCCGAAACCGGTCTGCAAGTGTGCCCGTCCCAATAACTGAAAATCAATTTCTTCATTTGTGTCGCCAACAGCAAAAGCAGGATTTTCTTCTGTGAAACCGGTCGGATATAATGCAATGACCTTCGTGGCATTAGCAAGGGGAGTAGTTGTTTTCTGACAGGTGCCAGCCAAAACCTACTGTGTAGGTAGTTTGAGAATGGCCTGAACGAATTGTTCAAAAAATGGTATGATTTCACCATTACAGCATCAGGTTCCGTATCTATAGACTCGTCGTCACTGCAGGATAAACTCCAACCAACATATCGAAAGTCGTGAATTGCCACGAGTATCACACCTCAAAAAAGCTGAGATCTTGGCCAAAGAATATAACATGCACAATAATCTTTGTTCTTGGCCATAGTCGATTACATGTAAATCATCACCCTAGACTTGTCAAAAAACAAATATAATTATCTTATTATGTTATTCAGACACATGATTATTTTTGTAAATGATAATTCTGGGATATGAATCTTGGGTCAACCAGTGGATGGCAGTTTGCCTTCACGGTAAACACCATCTACAATGTGAACTGCAGATCAAAATTCTAAATTAGAACCCTTTCAAGAAATTTAACTGACAGCTGATATGTTTGCTTGAAAGTGGTTGACAATGTTCCTTGCTGAATGGTAATGGTTCGGACTTCCTTTGTTTATATTTTAGCTCTATTGAAACCTGTTGCTAAGAACGGAAGGATTAAAATACAAATCAAGTGAGAAAATCAAGTCGAATTCAAATTTTTGGTCAATAATGAAATCAGGGATCAATTGATGAAAGAAAATACTGTTGTTACAGTAAATCGAGATATCGAATATGAAATACGAGTCAAAAAAAAATTAAATAACGAAATGAATGAAATAATATTGTGACAAGGAAATTGAGATATCGAATACGAAATACTAGTCAAAAAATGTAAATAAAGAAATCGAATGAAATATTATGAAAATATGTTGAAACAAAGTTTCAAGTTAAGTGTACTCACGACGTTTCGATTGCTGGTATCCGCAATCGTCTTCAGGTGATGACTAACAATATTTCGAGGTGTGGTCGGTTATAAAGCCCCCCAATTTTCCTATGGTGGGGGAAAGGGTGGTACTACCAAGGAGGCAAGCGGGTGCTACTACTAAAAGTGTGCCGATCGATCTTCAGCGGGAGGTGGATGTATTGGCGTGAGATTCTCCCTCATAGAGCTGCAGCCGGTCCATGCCTTGGATAAGCGGCCTCCACACATTCCGGATCTCCTCGCTGGGATGACTGAATGCGTCGTTGTTGAGGATGTAGGCGGCTTCCTTGAATTTCCTCTTGAACCAGTGCTCCTCCTTGTGTATGACCTTGGCCTTCATATGACCTTGGCCTTCATACACAAGGAGGAGCACTGGTTCAAGAGGAAATTCAAGGAAGCCGCCTACATCCTCAACAACGACGCATTCAGTCATCCCAGCGAGGAGATCCGGAATGTGTGGAGGCCGCTTATCCAAGGCATGGACCGGCTGCAGCTCTATGAGGGAGAATCTCGCGCCAATACATCCACTTCCCGCTGAAGATCGATCGGCACACTTCTAGTAGTAGCACCCGCTTGCCTCCTTGGTAGTACCAACCTTTCCCCCACCATAGGAAAATTGGGGGGCTTTATAACCGACCACACCTCGAAATATTGTTAGTCATCACCTGAAGACGATTGCGGATACCAGCAATCGAAACGTCGTGAGTACACTTAACTTGAAACTTTGTTTCAACATATTTTCATAATATTTCATTCGATTTCTTTATTTACATTTTTTGAGTAGTATTTCATATTCGATATCTCAATTTTCTTGTCACAACATTATTTCATTAATTTCGTTATTTAAAAATTTTTTGACTCATATTTCATATTCGATATCTCGCTTTTCTGTAACAACAGTATTTTCTTTCATCAATTGATCCCTGATTTCATTATTGACCAAAAATTAGAATTCGATTTGATTTTCTCACTTGATTTGTATTTTAATCCTTCCGTTCTTAGCAACAGGTTTCAATAGAGCTAAAATATAGACAATGGAAGTCCGAACCATTACCATTGACAGCTGATACTTCAACACCACTTCATGTTCTAGCTAAGGCTAAAAGCAAGCTTACTATTGGCACAACAGCAAGTAATTGTTTGAATATAGCATTATAATTTATTATTAGTCCAATTATTACACCTGCATTGAGATAGACCGCAGGTACAACAAATTTGGAGGATGTGATGGCGTCATAACAAATTTAGTGGGTTCATTAAGAATGCAAAAGACTGGTTCGCAGTAATTAGTGAAATATATCGGGTGGCCAACAAAAAAATATCTGGGAGGGCCCTTTAGCAATGTAGCATACTTCACACATTTTGCTATAATCGTTCAATATTTATGATGATAATACTAAGCCGTTTATTTCCAACAGGTAAAAATACCCAATTACAGGAATATATAGACTAAGAATTTACTCAGGGATAAAAAAAAACAATGGCATTGAGGATATATTTCAAAGTGAAACAACTAACATATAATAGTATAGTATGCAACGATCGTGTAATGATGGTTATTAATATATGAGCATAAACCGGGATACGAAACGAGCCGAAGGTGAGTTTCGTATGGTTTATGCGAGTGTATTAATAACCATTACATGAGAGTTGCATACGCTATTTTATCTACACCCGATAAATAGTGAAGAACTACAAATATTATATTTATATTTGTATTGCACACAATAATACTAATTTAACGAATTTCTTTGAAAAATTTCACAGAATTGTAATTAATAGTATTACTTCGAGAAATAAAACGATGAAATATGAAAAGAAGATCAAAAATCAAAGAAAAAAAAGTCCACATGAGACCGGATTCGAACCAACGTCTCCTGCTACTAAGTTATTCAATGTCAGCTCTACAGACGGCTCGGCTATGGAGCAAGGGCGCACCCAGAATTTTTTTTCGGGGGGAGTTAATTTTCAATTTCAAGTTTCGAAGTTAGAAAGTACATCCCAATATATATTTATATATATATATATTTGATCGGTTAGGCTTCCGCGGTTAGAAATGTGCTGGCTGGAACTTCCGGTTGATCCGCGTCTGGAATGATTTACTTGTCTACGTTTCGGCTCCCATTTCGGAGCCATTTTCAAGACTTAGTGACCTTGCGTCTAGGTCTGAGTTTTCTTACTAGCTGGCTATCATCACTGGAGATCGAAATGGGAGCCGAAACGTAGACAAGTAAATCATTCCAGACGCGGATCAACCGGAAGTTCCAGCCAGTATATATATATATATATATATATATATATATATATATATATGGCATTGAGGAGATATATATATATATATATATATATATATATATATATATATATATATATGATGAATTTCATTCCGTGTTCTGTGGTTTTGATCCTCTGAAGGCTAATTGTCACAACGTTTCGGCAAAGTCTCATTTGCCATCTTCTAGGTGATGATTGAGTTTCGACCTCCGAACTCGACTAATTAATTCGAGTTCTGCTTCTCAATATATAGGGGTGTTCAATGATGGTATCGTTGACCTGGGCCCCTCCCACTTTCTTCGTTGGTCCGACTGCATTTTTCATTATGTCTGAGTAATTACTTGATAAGGTCCGACCTTGTTCACCTGATCGGCTTGTTTTTGTTTTGTGGTAGGATGGATTTCCACGTTCTTGGTAGTCTTTGGGCTTCATCTCTCTTATTCATACTACTCGGTCGTTTCTCAATTGCGATAGCCTCTGGTTGTTCGAGAGTAGAAGTTTTCATCGCTCGCTAATGTTTTTGTGTTTTTGAAATTGATGTTATGTCCTGTCTCCAATACGTGTTGGAAGATGGAAGATGTGGTGACGTTTCCTTTCACTGAAAGCTCATGTTCATCCTTGCGTACGTTGATCCGTCTGATCCCTGAGGTTATCGAAATTGAGAAACGACCGAGTAGTATGAATAAGAGAGATGACGCCCAAAGACTACCAAGAACGTGGAAATCCATCCTACCACAAAACAAGCCGATCACACCAGGTGAACAAGGTCGGACCATATCAAGTAATTACCCAGATATAATGAAAAATGCAGTCGGACCAACGAAGAAAGTGGGAGGGGCCCAGGTCAAAGATACCATCATTGAACACCCCTATATATTGAGAAGCAGAACTCGAATTAATTAGTCGAGTTCGGAGGTCAAAACTCAATAATCACCTAGAAGATGGCAAATGAGACTTTGCCGAAACGTTGTAACAATCATCCTTCAGTGGTGTTGGAAACTTATGTTGTCTCATAAGTGATAGTTGACAAGTTGTTTTTACTGTTCTATGTCTATGTTGAAATATGACATGTCAAATGTCTAGTTTTGCCCGCTTTTAAGTTATTCTTAAGATGGTAGAGAGGTCATGTGCACGAACTTGTTGAATGTTAAGTTTTTTTATTGTGATATAATAAAACTAATTAAACAGTTAGTCTCGCTGGTTTTTCCACATAACTAGTGTGGATTCATGCAGCACAAAATAACAAATAACGAATAACAAACAACAAATAACAAATAGCAAATAACGAATAATAAAAAGGTAGCATTCATGCACCCAAAATAGCAAATAATAAATAAAAAATAAGCATGCGCACGTCGCAGATCGGCAAATCTGAGATCTGATTAAAGTAACCCTCATAGACAAGAGTTACTGATAGTAACTAAAATGGCATCATCAATTTCCATAATAAAATGCGAAGTTGAACACAGGAACGAAATAAACCACAAATATTTGAAAAATAAGTGAGGTTATTGTTCTCATTTAACATTCCGTCGAATCCGCGTTCACCTGCGTATTAGTTGCGCACAGAACGAAATCTCGTTCATTTACAGTAAAAAGATAAAAGTTGGCCAACTCTTATTTGTTATTTGTTATTCGTTAAATGTTATTTGTCTGCATGAACCCAGTCATTGAAACCTAAGAAGTCAACTTTTTTTGCTATTTGTTATTTCTTATTCGTTATTTGTTATTTTGTACTGCATGAATCCACACTAAAATAACAGGTTATGGGCCCAGCATCAGTGCAAGACTAAAAAAAATCAATTTCGTCCTTGTCCAAACCAATCGAGGTCATTGAACTTTCTATCAAAATTCGTCGTCACATTCTTGATCTAAAATAAATCATGGGTGATAGCAGCTCTAACGTTCTGCCGTGCGAAAAGTTGAAAGGAAGAGACAACTATCAAGAATGGAAATTCCAAATGAGAAGTGTCCTCATACTTGACAACACCTGGTATGCCATAGAAGGTTATCCTGAGGGTGACGAAACTGATGAAGCCACTAAACTAAGACGTGATGCAAAAGCCCTAGCTAAGATTAACCTTAGTGTTGATAAAAGTGCCTTTCCCCATATTATCAACTCAAAAAAAGCTGTCGATGCTTGGAATGCACTAGTCAGTGCTTATGAGGATAAAGGTTTAAATAGCTGTCTTCGCCTTCTCAGACGCTTGTGTTCCATAAAGTTAATTAATTTTTCCACTATGGAGGAGTATGTTAATGAAATTTTGCACCTTTCGCAGCAACTAAGTGCAATGAATAGGCCAATTGAAGATGACTTTCTAGCTGTTATGATGCTAGCCGGTCTCCCAGACAACTATGAACCAATGATAATGGCTTTGGAGAGTTCTTCACAAAAGATCACTACTGATCTTATCAAAACTTAGCAGCTTAGGCATTTGACACATGAGAAGAGGATCGCACATCACATTTATAAAACAACTAGAACTCATGAAAGTTACTCAGTATTTAGAGAGCTTAGAGCTCGTTGTAAGACTCTGTCTAGAGAATGTTATTCGAATTACATCACTGGTGTTGAGGTCAATATCGGGGATAACATCAAGGCCTTCTGGGATTTTGTAAACGGCGCTAGGTCAGGCTCTACTTTGCCTGATAAAATGTTTCTTGGCGATTCTGTTGCCTCTTCCGGCACTGAAGTCGCTAATCTGTTTGCACGCCACTTTTCCTCAGTATATACCGATCAAATCCTAAACCGCAATGATTGTAACATCGACGCTCAACTTAACATTTGCTCTTACCACATCCCTATCTCCACCATATTTGAGAAGCTAAGCAATCTCGATGTTAGAAAGGGTCCGGGGCCCGATGCTATTCCCCCCATTCTTCTTAAAAATTGCAATTATATATTGTCTAGACCACTATTTCACATCTTCAACAAATCCCTGGATACTGGGATATTTCCAGACTACTGGAAGCTTTCCTACTTAACACCCATATATAAATCGGGTAATAAATCTGACATTAGTAACCATCGTCCGATCTCAATTCTTAGTACAATCCCTAAATTGTTCGAGAGCATCATTACAGATTATATGACTTTTGACTGCTCAGGGCTACTGATCTCCAATCAGTTTGGCTTTTCATCCGGAAGGTCGTCTGAACTTAATTTGATCACCTATACCAATATTCTGTCTAAAGCTCTTGATAGGGGTAGTCAGGTCGACTCCATCTATACCGATTTCTCCAAGGCTTTCGACAGGGTTAATCATGGGCTTCTAACCCACAAACTCAGTAGGTATGGTTTCGGAGGAGCGATTCTGAAGTGGATTGTCGATTATCTGACAGGCAGATATCAAATAGTGAGATTCAAGCACCATTATTCTTTTGAATTTCCTGCAACCTCGGGCGTGCCCCAAGGCTCACATCTGGGCCCCTTACTTTTCAACCTGTTCATTAATGACATCACTTCATGCTTCCATTACAGTAATGCCCTACTATTCGCTGACGACCTAAAGCTCTTTCGTATTGTGAACTGTGTTGATGACGCCGCTGAGTTACAGAGCGATATCTGCAGACTTGCTACTTGGTGCCTAACAAACGGTATGGGCCTAAACATAAACAAATGTCATATCATACGTTTCACTCGATCCCATCAGCCTGTCATTTTCGATTATACCATCAATGGACAACCCCTGGATGCTCTCGACCGTATCACGGACCTTGGAGTAATTCTTGACGAATCCCTAACCTTTACTCACCACATAACCTCCATTGTCAACAGGTCTACCAAAATGTTGGGTTTTATTAAGAGGACAACTCGTGACTTCACTAGTCTGAGTGCCATCAAAATCCTATATTGCACACTTGTTAGAACTCACCTCGATTATTGTTCCTCTGTCTGGTCACCACATTATGTAACCCAGATTTCCAAGATTGATCGTGTTCAAAAAAGCTTTCTTAGATATGTTTCTTTCAAATCTAACTTCTTTGGTGAATATGCCTCAATTTTGAGAGTTATCTCAATATTCCATCTTTGGAGAATAGACGTAATCAGCGAGATCTATTGACTCTTTACAAGATATTAAATGGTGATTATGACTGTCCTGATCTACTTTCTCAAATCAGTTTAGAAGTCCCCACTCGCCGCACTAGACAGATAGCTACTTTTCATATTCCCTACCATCGTACCAACACTGCTTATTACAGCTACATCCCAAGATCCCTTAGAGCGGCAAATTCCCTCGATATTGACATCTTCTCAACGCCTCTTCATAAGTTTAAAAATCAACTGTGTCAGTGACCATCTTGTCATTTTATCTTCCACTTTTACACTGACTGTACTGTATTTTTACTTTCCATTGATCTTTTTAATGTCTTCAACATTATCTATACCATCTATGATATGTCTGTTGTTGTATTACTCACATAATGTATATCTTGTAATAATTTTTTTAATTGGGCTTGCCCGTAATAAACTAAACTAAACTAAACTAAAACAAAACTTCTTCAGGATGATAAATACACAAATAGTGTTAGCAATTCACAAAGCGCTTATTTCTCAAATCATAAGCCCAGAAAGAAGCCATGGTGTTGGGTGTGCAAAGTCAAAGGTCACTACAAAAATGCCAATTGTAAACCACCAAAGGAGGATTTGAAAAATGATGGTGCAAACAGTAAATCAAATGATACCACTTCTCAGTTTCGTTTCAATAATAAAACAAAAGCACATTCAACAAAACAGAAAGCCTTGTTGGCACAAACTTATATAGGCAGGAGTTCAGGAACATGGTATATTGATTCTGGAGCCAGCTCACACATGTCTGGTGATAGGAATGCCTTTATAAACTTCAGTACCGATAACCAAAATAAGAGTGTTTACATTGCTGATAGTACAGAGTTAGAATGTGGTGGCCAAGGAGATATAGAAGTTGAGCTTGAGAATGGTGATACTACCTTGATTTCCAATGTCACATACGTGAAGCATATGACTGCTAACCTTCTTTCTGTGAATTCAATGGTGAAGAAAGGATACACTGTTACCTTCAACAAAAATGGATGTCAGATTATTGATGCAGAACCATGCAAACTTGAGGGAGAGATAATCGCAAAAGCGACAAATACAGGAGGTCTTTATGTACTTGATACCAAACTCACTGATACAGTTCTGTTAGTACAGGACCCATCTAAACATGAACTGTGGCATAGGAGACTTGCTCACCTTAATCATGTTAGTATGAAAGCTCTTCGAAATATATCAACAGGCATTGATTATCCCTTACATGCCAAATTTGATAAATGTATATCTTGCATCAAAGCAAAACAGCTTCGAAAAACTTTCAAATCATCTAAGACTCAGCTTGCTAAGGATCGGCTTGACTTGCTCCACACAGATCTTTGTATGCTTGAAAAACCTTCATGGAGTGGGGCAAGATACATGTTTGTTATTATTGATGACTGTACGAGAAAAGTTTTTATATATTTTCTTCAAACCAAAGATGGCGTTACCTCAGTATTTGAAGAATTTCTGAAAATGGTGGAAAATGAGTGTGATCGAAAAATTAAGGCAATACGATCAGATAATGGCAGTGAATATTGCAACCAAAGATTTGAATCATTACTTAAAGCACATGGGATAAAACATCATCTCACAGTACCATATAACCCAGAGCAAAATGGCGTTGCTGAGAGGTATAACCGCACGATTCTAGAGAAGATGCGGGCTATGATGATTGACTCTGGATGTGATGATCGAATGTGGGCCGAGGCGGCCAATACTGCAGTCTACCTGATCAATAGATCTCCCACCAAAAGGCTTCAAGGTATGACCCCAGAAGAAAAATGGAGTGGTAATAAACCTGACTTGTCACACCTGCGTGTTTTTGGTTGTCAAGCATATGCCTACGTTCCTAGTGTAAAACGCAAAAAGTTGGACCATAAAAGCAAACCACTCATCTTTGTGGGATATTGTGAACTTACAAAAGGATATCGCCTATTGGATCCTGAAACTCATAAGTTAGTTGTGGCTTGCTCCGTAGAATTTATTGAAAACAAATCCATAACATCTACCTGCGGCATGAAGAAACCAAATATTGATACTAGTCTCACTTTAGATTCTCAACCTTATATTGAATCTGAATCTGAAGATGATAGGTCCTTGACGTTAGCTGGAGAATCAGAGGATGACTCAGTAGAAGAAAGCGAGTTTGAGGATACCACTGATGAGCAAAATCTGGAGGATTGTTCCAATTATGAACCCGATTCAGAAGAATTATCAGCTGAAAATATGACAGATGAGTCCATTTCAGAAGGCACTGTGACTACAGCACCTCCCAGTGATGAAGAAGTTTCCCGATTAGCTCCTAATGCTGTGGATGATAGGAGGTATCCTATTAGAGATCGTAAAGTAAAAGAATTTCCAGATTTTTTGTCCTATTTCTGTTCTGAAGGAGAACCTGATTCATATAATGCTGCAATTTCTGATTCTAATAATAACAAATGGCAAGTTGCTATGCAGTCAGAAATTGATTCTCTTTTAAAAAATAAAACCTATGTTCTAGTTGATAAACCTGAAAATTGTAACTTGGTTAAAAATAAGTGGGTATATAAAATTAAAAGAAATTCAGATGGAGACATTTCCAAATTCAAAGCAAGGCTTGTAGCCAAAGGTTGTAGTCAGAAATACGGAATTGATTATACCGATACTTACTCTCCAGTTGTGAGTTATAGCTCTTTAAGATTTCTCTTTGGACTTGCTTCTGAATTGAATTTACATATTGACCATTTAGATGTAGAGACAGCCTTCCTAAATGGGGATTTAAAAGAAAAAATTTATATGGCACAGCCTGAAGGTTTTGTTAAAAAGGGGAATGAAAATAAAGTTTGCCTTCTCAAAAAATCCATTTACGGATTAAAGCAATCCTCTAGAAATTGGTATGAGAAAACCAAAGATGTTTTTGTCAAACTACGTTATAAACAGTGTAACTATGAGCAGTGTTTATTTTACAAAATTGAAAAAGATTCAGTTGTCTTTGTTGCTCTCTATGTTGATGATTATTTTCTCTTTTATAATAATAAGTCTGAATGTGAGCGTTTGAAAGGGGCTTTGAAAACTAATTTTGAAATCAAAGATTTAGGGTCTGCCAAACAGATTCTTGGCATGACAATTGTGAGAGATGATGATAAAATTAAATTACATCATAAACAATATATAACAAATTTATTACGGAAATATGGAATGTTAGATTCCAATCCTACTGGTACTCCACTTGAGCCAAATTTGAAAAATTAGAAAAACCTAATTCTGTAGATAATACTTACCCTTATCAAGAACTTGTAGGATCCCTTATGTATCTAAGTGTCACTTGTAGACCTGATATTGCTTATTCTACTTCATTTTTGAGTCAATTCAATTCAAATTTTGATAAAACACATTGGATGGCGGCAAAACGTGTTCTTCGATACTTGAAGGGAACTATAAATTATGGTCTTGAATTTCGAAAAACAAATGAACCCTTGAGATGTTTTGTTGATGCTGACTGGGGAAATGATCCCAATGAAAGAAAGTCATATTCAGGATTTTGTTTTTTGATGTCAGGCAGTGCCATTCATTGGGAAAGTAGAAAGCAAAGAATTGTTGCTCGGTCCTCAACTGAGGCCGAATATATTTCGTTAAGTGATGCTTCTCGTGATGGTGTATATTTATTTAATTTCATAAATGACCTAATTGGCGAAATTAATTTGTCTAAAAATTTGATACCAGCTGAAGGCATTTCTTTCTTTTGTGACAATAACAGTGCAATTTCTCTTGCAAAAAATGATGTTTCAAATAAACGAACAAAGCATATAGATATAAGGTATCATTTTATTCGACAACAAATCAATGATGGTTTGATTAATCTTAATCATGTTTCCACTAAAGAAATGTTGGCGGATTTTTTGACAAAGAGTGTTCCTAGAGATAAGCATGAATATTGTTTCAAAGGGATTGGTCTGTCTGCATAAAACCATGTAATGAATTGTAGCGATTTATTTTTTATTTTTGACACTTATGAAACAAAGGGAGAGTGTTGGAAACTTATGTTGTCTCATAAGTGATAGTTGACAAGTTGTTTTTACTGTTCTATGTCTATGTTGAAATATGACATGTCAAATGTCTAGTTTTGCCCGCTTTTAAGTTATTCTTAAGATGGTAGAGAGGTCATGTGCACGAACTTGTTGAATGTTAAGTTTTTTTATTGTGATATAATAAAACTAATTAAACAGTTAGTCTCGCTGGTTTTTCCACATAACTAAAATAGTCCGTGAGAATCTTCATACTAACATATATATATATATATATATATATTAAAAAATATAAATACTTGAAACTGATTTTTATTCCAACTAACCAAAAAATATTTTTATAAAATATTATTTATAGCAATTAGCAATGTTAATATTGCACGTGTTTTGGTATTTGGTAGTAATAGTTAACTATTCAATTTCGGGTCTCTTTCGGGGGGGGGTTATAACCCCTGAAACCCCCCCTTGGGTGCGCCCTTGCTATGGAGACACTGCAAGTTTTGATGAAAAAATAATTGATGAATCATGCATTTGTCGAATGAAAAATTCAATCATTCTAACTGTATTTCTGTCGGTGAAGGTGTCGAAGGTGATTCTCCCATATCGCTGGTATCAGACATTTCGTTATGATTATTGAAGTTTGGCTATATTCTTCAAAAGTTCAATACCTATACCGATTTTGACTTGACAAAAGTCAAATGCAGAGCATGCACATCATGCTTGATTGAAAAATAATGGGTTTCTATTGGTTGAAAATCTGTATCGTAATGAAAAATCTGTATCGTAATGGATTTCATTATAAAAAGGGTTGTGGGCTTATAAGTGTATTATTAGAGTACGGGTGTAGATAAATATTATAAATGAATGGAACAAATGTAGTTATGATAAAAAACACTTTGGTGTGCAAACAATTACTACGGGAGGACTGAGAGTCTGAGAGTATTCAACTGAAACATGTAACATATAATTCCACCAAATGTAAGGCAGGAGTGAGAAATTTCCTTCAAAGATTAGGCAGAAAGTGAGAAAGCAAGAAACACTATTAGTCAGTCGGATTGATCATCAAGTCAAAGAATTGTGATTAACATCACAGATCTCAGAAATTCGATAGAAGTTTTGACACATAAAGAACATTGGATTTTGATGTGAAATATTAGTTCGTGAGCCAGAGTTTCAAAAAGTAATATTATGTCTTGAACTAGATCTTGGCCAGAGCTGGGCAGTACTCGAGTAAATTGTACTCAAAATTGTACTCGAGTACTCAAAGTACTCAGTAATTGGTACTTGTGAGTATCTTTATTCTGACGTACTCAGTACTCGAAAAATTTTGAGTACTTTACATTTTAGAGTACTGAGTACTTCTGATTCATACATCTGACGAGTAACGAGTACGAGTACGGACGCGCGCACACCCGCACATACAAGTATGAGCTTGTCTTGAAAGTTGTGCCTTAGAGCAGAAGTGGCGTATTGTATTATTGTATATTATATACATATACTCATGAAATATACCTATACGTAACTCTGTAACTGTTCTTTCGAACTATCCTCTACCTGTGGCTGTACCTCTCTACTTAATACCTTTATCAGCTGCTTTCCTGCTTATATGAAAATTAAAATGCGAAAATTGGGTGTACACATTAATGGTAAGTGCAAATTGATAGATTTTTTATCTGTCGCTCTCATACTGACTGTATCTGACAGTCTGACGAGGCGGATACATTCAACGTTCATTATAATTACATATTCACTATAGTGACTTCTTCTTTTGAAATACTCATACTCGTTACTCATTTTTTACGAGTACTCTGTGAATTTTGTAAAAGTACTCATTTGCCTTGAGTACTTCTCATACAAGTACTCATACTCGAACACTTATGAGTACTATTTGAAGTTACTCATAGTGAAGTACTCATGAGTACTTAATTGCAGTACTCTGCCCAGCTCTGATCTTGGCACTAACCAGTTCGTTTTGTTGAGAAGATATGGACAATCGATATGATGATGTAGTAAATTGTAAAAGACAGAGATAAGATATAAAATCTCCTCCCTGTCCTCTCGCTGTATAAACGTTGTCTTCGCGAAAAGCCAAATATTTGAGAAATCTCATCTGGACTGATTCAACGTTATTCATATGGCATTCATACAGAGGACTTCAGATGAGAGACCCATATTCTTGTTTTGAGCACACAAAAGAGAAAAAGAAAGGTTTAAAGGTTTTCATATCTTCAAAATAACAAGAATTTCTCAAAACGAAACGCGGTACCTGATGGAACTGTTTGGTGCATATGTGAAGTAAACTTTACTTTTCTGTCGAAAAGAATTACAAGATCGTTCATTAAAGATTTAAACTCCAAGATCTCACTATAAATAGTGTAATTGAAAATAGTAGTATTTACACGTCTCACATAAAAGACAACAAAGCAATTTGACGTATTCAGGTATAGTGAATTTTGTTTACACCAACCACTGATTTTATCAAGAACAGATTTAAGATAAATGCAGTCATTAATAGACTCAATTCTGGCAGAAATTTATGTAATAGAGGAAAAGTAAAGGACCCAAATTCGAACCTTGAGGTACGCCCGAGGAGTGAAAAGAAGGATCTGAAATTATCATAATCAACGAATTGTTGAAAAACATGACTCTGTCATCGGAAATGAGTAAGATGCCTAGGAAACCCTGGTGTATCTAGTTATACCTGAATAATTTTGGGATAAACTTGGCGAAAACCGATTGCTTGATTTCTGAGATCGCAAAAGCTTCAGATCGCTTTTGTAGATGGCGATCAGTCAAATACCATATGAAGCCTAATTTTCAGTAGAGAGGAATGTGCAACCGAATATTCTACCACTGTTTATTATTTGCCTACTGAGAATTTGACAGCCCTGACAGCCAATCAAATGCGTTTCAGAAAACGTGCATGTAACGTGGAAACCTACCGTTAACAACCTGTCAATACTGTCACTGTCACCTGCTACCTCTACATGTTTTTAGTGTTTTTATATCGGTTTGTAAGACAAGACTTTGATTCCAAGAAAATGTACTTTGCCCATTCACCCGAGAATGTACGACAAAGTTCATGCTAGTGTATTGAAAGTGATAGACTGTCTTGGAATTGGGGATACACACATCAGTTATGCAACGGTTCAAAATACGTATCACATCGATATTTCCTTTATTTAAACAAAGCTTTTTTTTCAATATCTCATTGGTAAGAGCTGCAGATGTTTCCTTCTCGATATAAGAGATTCGCTCAAGCTGAAACGAATAAAATTGTTTACAACGCTACATTCATGTTATTATTTTGGGGCAATTTGTTTTGTACTCACCTTAGGTACTGAATAAAGAAGAATATCTGGATCCCTAGATTTTGACTGACCACACAAAATACGAAATTTTCTACACATCGTGAAAAAGTACTTGTAATAACTTCAAAACTTATTCTACTTATATAGACTTTTAAACACTTGAGTGCGAAGAAATAATTTCAGAGAGTTTTCATTGACAACAATGAACCTCAAAGTTACGTCAATCTGACAAAACCGACATTTGACAGATTTTCGAAAATGTTCATATAACGCCCCCTATACAAAAATTAGAAAGCTTTTGTAATCGTCGATTGTTTTTCGCCAAGAAATTCTAAACAATATCGAATCACTAGATACACCAGGGTTTCCTAGACATCTTAGAAATGAGTAAGCCTCTGAAGAAGCTGGCCACTCGCGCTAGCGAAACGTTAGGAAGAAATTCCGAAGAACGACGGCCTTCAAGCCCGAAGAAAAGTAGTTATTCTGAAAATAATCGTTTGAAAATATTGATAGTTCGTTTTGGTATATTTGATATTTCAGTTGTAGTGAACTCATATTGAATATCAGATATTGAATTATACATGTTTGGTGGTCAATGGAGGAACAATAATTTGCATCCTCCCAAGTAGCAAAACAATCCTCAAAAGATATGCGAAATAAAATGTTTTACATATATTTCACATATTTATTTTTTATTCAGAGTAACCACTTTTACAGCCGATTGCACCGACTTTTTCTTATGAAAGCATCAATCCAATGGGCCATTAATGGTCATTTAACGCACTGCAGCGATTGCCACATAGTTTAAGGGATTATTAAACACCCATTTATGTACCCTCACCTGGTCTTATAAGAAAAAGTAGGTGCAATCGGCTGTTAGTCTTTAAGTAAGTTATTAAAAAGTTATGAATTTATTCGAAGGGAATGTTTCTATTTGTTTTATATTTTCAAAATATATCATCTATCATTAAGAGACACTAGTTTCAGTGTTTTAATAAGTTAAAAATAAGTAATTTTTTTTAAAGTAAAAGTTTCGAAGAAGTATATTTTATATTTTCAAAAAATTTAGCTCACCCTCATTAGCTGTTTGAGATCAACTTTTTCATTTTTGAAAAGCATCTTATTCCCAGTATTCCCTCTGTCAGCACAGGTGTTGAGCTTATTTACAAAGGAGACTTACAAAAAAAAATCAACGCTAATTCATACCTAAACATTGGATCACGTGTTGAACTATGACATCACAGGTTTTTCTTACAATGGGAACTCGGAGATGACAGAAAACATAACAATACAGAAGAAACTAATTTGAGAGTGATGTTCTCACTGAAAACTCATTCACTCCTGTCATACTTTGAGGATATTTTTCTCTTCTCCGGCAGAAAAGTTTAATATAAAAAAACAGGCTCTTCCATGAAAATTACGAAACATCATTCGCGTGATTAATAAGTTGAGCTCCAGTAAGTTAGGAGCTGTGATAAAACTCATTGAAGATTTTTATCTGATCAACAATACACGTTTGCGCAACTACATTGTTCCATAAAATATTATCTTCTTATCATAAAATTAAATAAACAATTGAGCCCAGCCACACTAGTACAATAATGAAATGTAACCAGTGATGAGGTGTACATCGATATCAAGAAGAAAAAATGGCACCTAGTGGATCTTATATATCAATCAAATACATAATCCTTGCTGCTGCTATAATAGGAACAGTACGTACTAGCTAAATGTGCTTTGTCCGTCGAAACGATTGAGAAAAGTGTTGATAATAAGTCGAAAGATACGTATATTCTTTCCTAAATAGCAAAAACCTCTTCAAAGTTTATTGCGCTTCATAAAATTCATGAACCACTGATGGTAATGGAACTCCTGAATTGTTCTCATCATCAACTTATCTGTAGAGAGAGAGAGAGCAACTCAACAACTTGATATTTAATAATTTTATTGTCATGACTAATACATAATTTTAGATAAGTTTTGTTCGGTAAGAAGTTTCACAGTCGGGCTGGATGCATAATTGTTGACTTTCATTCTTATTTTTGGAAATACAATTCAGAATTCAAAAAAAAAAATCAAAAAAACTCAGATATCTGAGGTAAACCCGGAGCTAGAAGCTTTCTCTCTATCCTGACCTTTTGCAATCTAGAAGTGATTGCACTGAAACTTGAACCTCATTTCAATATTTTTCTTTATCATTTTTTAATTTTTCACTTTTCGTTTTTTTACTGTTTTTCTGTTTTTTAGTGTTATTCTCTGCCCACTCAATTTTATCTCAATTGTTTCATTTCACCATCTGATTTATCTTTCTCTTGGTTCCATATTTCGTTTTATTTTTATACAGTATAGGTATGAGGGTTGTATGGAAGAGCAACATCGTCGCATACCTTTCCACCAACTAAGTGCTTGATGACTAATAAGGACACATTATTATTATTTATAAGTTTCGACTATCATGCTGGAATCTTCATCAAGAAATCAAATACATATCTCCATCAATACAGCAACTTAGCTGATCTACCCCCTTCCGACTAGACCAGAAAAACTACAATATCAACTCCTTGAAAGGAGTATTTTGAATACCAGTTACTTAAACGCAGGGCTTACTGTCGAAGTTGATCGCACATTTTTTGTTTTTTCACTTTTTTTTTCCATTGACCTGCTCTGGATTCCTAGGTATAAATCTTACGACGCTCCAGTGATATCAATGGACACTTCAAAAAAACTTCATTACCAAAACGCTCATTTTAATAAAAATCGATAAAAAATTTTTTTCTCGAAGACATATTGTTATTCAAGTGTCTGGATGACACCATGATCTCTTCGAATTTTTAAACTGATATTCGCTAGTCGAAAACATTGATTTTGTTACGATCATTTGCATGCTGGTGTAACGGATTAACAAGCGTTGTGCGGAACTCTATTTTCACTATGAAATTAAAATATTTATTGCAAGTGGTGGGGATTTGGTGATACAAACTTTTCTATTGGAAATGTTTTCTTCTTCAAGAATCTGTTTGGAGAATTGGTCTTACATCAACGGTTTCCAATTTGTTTACGCAAATTGAACCCCCTTTTTGAGTGTTTAATTTGTTAATAACTATCGAAATAGTTTACTGGCATGGGCGCCGTTACAAAATATGTTAGGGGGGGCACAATACGAAAAATGTTAGTGGGGTGCACATTTTTTCAAATCAAAGTATTGCATTCAATCGAAATGAAAATCCTTTCGAAAAATACTTACGAGTATGGCTTAGAAAAAATTGCAGAATCATGTCAATATCGTGTTTACGCGGTGTGAGGACTGAAAAATCTAAAATCCAGGGGGGCGCCCGCCCCCTCTTGCCCTCAAGAAACGGCGCCCATGTTTACTGGCGGATAAAACATTCTTGAACGTTTTTCTAGGCGTCATTTCGAATCATTGAACCCTAGATCATGGTTGATCTTTGATTTTCAACTTGGGAGCTAGACTTAAAAAATATGTCACTATTTTCACTGATCTGACATTTTTTTAAATGAAACGCAAACGTTTATGGCATACTTAATCCATATCAATCACTCATTGGAGAAGAAAGTAAGCTTTTTGTGTTCAATGGAAATAACGGTACGGCACGTGATTGGGTGACATTTGAGTTTGAAAAATGACTTGTACCTTCCAATTGAGTTGTGCGGAAATCTTCTTTCCCGGATATGATTGGGCGTTCACCAATACGTACTTCATTTTATCGCTGTTGATGATGGCATTTGGATTTGATACAAACAATATCCCAGAATGATTAAAACTCTCGTCAGCGCAATCACAGTAGTGTGCTTTCCTAAAGTCCAATTTGTTTACGACATACAGTTCATTAGATATCCAATTATTTGTATGCAATTAATTTTCGTCCGAAATTTAATTCTTGGGGAATAACACAAACTTTTGGCAAAAATATTCTGGAAGGACAATGTTTATACATACTAAAAGATAAGATAATATGGGTGCGACAAAGTTTAACAAGATGCACTTCACACTATAAGCTAATGATTCGATAATATTTTGATACTGCAAATCGAAATATTTCCGTGATATCTAAAGGAATGATTAAATTATATCAATATATCGTGTGAATAAATATGCATCATATAGACCAGGGGTGGCCAACTTGGTTAGACCCGAGATCTTCTTTCCACTGACAACACCTTGTGCGATCTACCAATCACATACTTCTTGAAATCTTGAGTGGAACATCATAATTCAGTGAACGATTATGTAGTATTTTTTACCTCATTTATATTTATTGCCTTGCCGCGATCGACTGGACTAATAGTGGCGATCGACAGGTTGGCTACCTCTGATGAAGACGACTACTAATTTGATCGTGTCTCGGTTGATAAGAGCCCCAAGAGTGTTTTTTTATTTAACAGTTTTGTGACTAACTCATATGCGTTTTCTCTTTACACAACTTTGTAATTAGTTATGTTACTTTTTGTACACATACACCTGAATTTCACGACGCAATTTGACGCTGCTACCCAAAGTTGCATGCAATTGATGTCCATTTCATAGAACAAATTCTATTTTGATACAAGTTGCAGCTATCAACCTAGTTATTTTTGTTGTTATTTTGTTGCCACATACTCCACATATGTGATTCACGCGAAAGGGAAGCTCTGTAATGTTCAAGGAACACCGCGTGATTGAAAGGAACAGGAGATACGAATTAACATTAACTTTGAATTTTTGTGAGCCTCGGTAATGAGTTCCAAAGTCCAGCTGTTATATTAAAAAAGATCCCCGAGCAAGAGAGGTTCGAAAGGTCTCCAAGCTCACAACAAAGGGGTGAGAATTCTGCACTCGTTGGGTTATCCGTGTTGATGGTAATTTTGCATTGTTTGCTTATTAATTTTTGGAACTGAAGGAATTAAGGAAAGCAATATGTTGAGTTTATAGCAATTGCAGGACCTAAAAATGATCGAAATCATATATACTTTGTAATTATGTCCACTTTCAACTTGATAGAATTCAGTGATATTTTTTATTGTTGGATAAATATCCATATTTGCAGCGACAAATGGCTTTTGGAATTCGGGTGTTCATTTTTCTATAAACCTATTGGATGGTGACGAGAAACCAAATTCTTGAATATGAAATGAGGAGAGAAATGAGAATATCAGTGATTAGATCTGAATCGCTTTCAGAAATAACCACAGAGAAGTTGAATGTCATCATGTGCCAACCACAGTAGAAATATTGATGATGGACAAAACACAGCTTATTGTTGACAGTTTTTTAATGTATATCATTTTCATTTCGCATATTCACTATTTATGTTTATTGGATGATATATTAAGTGATTTCACTACTTTCATGAAAGTCTTGACCTCTTTCAACATTTATATTAGAAGTTAATATCAATATTTTCGAACAATTTGCATCTCGAAGAAGCAACCATCACGGAAGCCCTGAGTGTAATACTTTTCCTTTCCACTTACAATCTACTACTTACCTGAGTACACATGACATTCACTTTCCGTTAGATAAAAAAAACAGGAGATTAGATCGAACAATAGAAATAAATCCTCAATAGTTCATCGCGATTGTCTTTCCTATGCATAGTCATTCTGCCTCAAAATTCCAAACATTCCTTTTTTTACTGCTTTCCCCTACAATCATACATTTCTTAGAATTATTGTTGTTGTTTACTCATCATTAAAATAAAAAAGGATTTAATTCAATTAAATTAATTTTGAAACCTGCGCGATATCTATAGACCTCAATAGCCATACTATATCACCTATCGGATGTAATACATCCATCAACTCTAATCCACAAATTGATAATTTGTTAATGATATCGATAAAAAATAAACAATAGGGAGTGACGTAAACGTAAATGAAAAACATCAATACAAATTTCGTTGGTTTTACACTCTTGTTTTTCCACATTGCATGGAGATTCCAAGCAACCGACTTTCCATTAGTAATAAATGAAATTCAAGCTAGGTTTCATTTTCAAAAAACGTCGTTTATCCGTGTTTTCAGGCAAAACCTCAATTTTTTGTGGAGGTGTTCGTGTCCAAAAGTTTTTAATTTCAGTTATTCAGTTTGTTGGAAGTGGTCATTGAAACAGAATATCGAATTCTGTTCATTTCGACTTTCTGACCTTTTATTTGGTTATCTTCAGTACACTTGAATTATTATGAAGAGAACAATAACATTGTGAATTCAGGGTTAAAACATTGATAATATAAATGAAAGAAAAAACATACACAAGAAATTTGAAATACTGTAACTGTTACATCGGTGAACATCTCATACACTAAACCTACCGACAGATTATATTTTTTTTGTTGAGAAGTACATCAAAAGGATTTTCAAGACATACTTGAGAAGAGGATAACTCATTTTGAAAGTGAGATTTGATTCACTTCGTCTCAGTTATTAGAAACACCTTTCGTGCATACAGTAAACGTTTGTTTATCTCTGCAATAAGTCAGCGAAGGTGTTAGTGAGCAGAGAATTCGCTTCAAGAAAAATAAATCATAAACTGATATGGTGAAGTGGAATAACTTATCGACATCTCAGACCATTTTCATTCTTTTTAATTTTTTTTTATTGATGGCATTTTTTCGTTTCTTCATGTTTATCATTTCCAAAAGTGCTCGTTCTTATTCCTCGGGTGTTCCGAAATACAATTTTTCAGATAACTTCTTGTTTATCCAATGTACACGCCATTGAATTCCGCACTAGGTACTCAATACACATCTTCTGCTGTGTAGTTCGTTTGGTGTTCTGGTTTTTGAGTTTGAATAGTATATATATATGATTCTCAATGCCGCAATTTTTATTTTTTCAGTAGAGAATGTATGTTTTTCTAGTCCAGTTATTTTTTGTTTCATTAATTTTGTTAGGGTGTTGTGGTCGGGTACCGCTATAAAAAATTTATTGATGAGTTTGTGTGGGTAGTTATTTTTGAGTGAAAATTTTCTTATGTCTTCTAAGTTTTTTGTGGTGAATTGATTAGGATTCAGTATTCTGTTTGCGGATTATATTAATTTCTTGTGAGAATGCAATGTTTGACCGGTCTGTATTGATAAGACTTCTTTTATTTCTGATGGAAGAGATGTTGAGAAGGGGTATTTTGTTTTCAGTTTCACATTCAATGGTGAATTGCTCCATCTGCCTACCCCTCAGGTGTTATCTCAGGGGGAAGGGTTTGTGACTTGACGCCGGGGACTAAATCTGCCTCAATCCTTAGATTGAGCTGATTTCAATTGATTTTTTATTAACAATACTGAGAAGTAAACCAAAAAAAGATACGCAAATCTATGTAATTATAATTAAGGAAACTCAACCCCATATAAAATTGTATGAGCTGTTCATAACTAACGACACCGACGTAATAAATGAAGAATTATGGAAATTAAGATTTCACGTATAGTAGATTTGAATAAATTCAATGTTATTTTTTTCCTATTATTCAAAAATAATTCTCTGATATTTTTTTACCACCAACAAAGGTGAACACTGACTCAAATATCAAATAGAAAAGTCCTATCGGAAGGTGTTTCTTATCTCTACGATATAAATTCTTCATATGGTGTTCATGCACTATATCAACAGATGATAAAATGTATGATTCGTTTAATATCACACAAAGATGACAGCAAAATATGTTCCTTTTAATGATTTATGGTAGATGAGTGATTGTGTATCTAGTTCTTCCGTTGGAAATTGTTCTAATTCAGATACAATATAGGCGAATCTAAAAATAATCAGAAGAAAAAAATGGTAGCTTGATAGGAGAATATTTGATGTCAAGGGTTTATCATTGCTTCGTACTCTAGAGTATCAGTCGAACACCTTTTGATTCTGAAATGAATAGGTCAAATAGAAGGAAGTTTTATTCCTCGTTAGTAAGTAATGTATATGATTTAATTATAATCTGGTCATGAAGCCAATGTCAATTGAAAATTTTTGCGAATGTACCAATTGATTAATTCTTTGTAGATTGTAGGAAGCCCTTTGCAGAACAGAGCTTGACACTCGCAAAGCGAATGTTCCGCTGTTTTGGTGGCTATGCCGCAGTAACGGCAGTCTTCAGTGTCCAGTGACAGCCCTGCCTATTTTTCTGAGGTGGTATCTCAGTCAACAGTACCCCATGAGCTATCCCGATATTAAATTAAAGTCTTTTTCATTCAACAATAGAAGCAGTTCAGGTGTTTTCGGTAAACCTTTTCACATGTCGTTTTCCTAGGATTTTTTTCTAGTGGCATCTCAATCGATCATGTTCCTATCGTTAAAATTTCTCCTCCATGTGTCATTCTGAAAGCCTATAGAAGCGTTCCAGTTCAGAAAAAAGAGTGTTGGTTCCTTCTTATCCTAGAACATCAACTTTCTTCTTTCCTTCCATTCCATCATTAGCAGGTACCCATATTGAGGCTACTTGACTCCTTTGTGCCAGTTGTTTTAGGGAACATTTGCAGTTCCAAGTCAGCTTGGATTAGGAAGTGTACGACTTGAGGGCTATTAGTGCTACTTGACTGTTTGATAAGATCGGGATACTTACGCCTCGAGTGCCTCTGATGAGATACTTCAAAGCACAGGTATCCATAGCATGCATTTCTGCCTGAAAGATGATGGTGGTTTTGAAAAGCAATTTTAGCCTGCTACTCCAACTCCCACTCCTTTATCCATCTTCGAACCATCCGTGTACCATACTAAGGCTGGATTCAGACAGATCCGAAATCCGATCGTACGACGATCAGATAGCTTTCTGATTGGTGTAAATTCGAATTTAAACCAATCAGAAAGCTATCGGATCGTCGTACGATCGAATTTCGGATCTGTCAGAATTCAGCCTAATGCGTTCATACCTCACTCCATCCCAAAGTTATGTCTAGTTGCCATGATATCGTCGTGGGTTTGGATATGAAATCTAATGGAATCAGGTCCAGAATCTACACGTGACCGTACATGGTTCTCTGGATAATCCTAAAGGCCCTTTATCACACATACATGCAATGGAGGAAAATTCAGCATGGCCTCCAAAACTGCTGTTGGAGCTCAATCCATCAGATCAATTAGTTGAATCACCGATGAAATTCAACACCTGCCACATATTGATGGATTATTTTTTTCAGTCGATATCGAATCAAATGAATATCAAAGCCATCTTTCATTAAAACAAATTTCAGAATCCAAGAAGGAATTATTTTCTTGCGAATGATTTTTGTCTCATGATTACGATCATTTTTTATCTAGCTGAAACATATTGGTATGCATAATCGTTTATGATACACACTGATCTTATCGTTCGTTCACTATAAATATCGATGATGGTTTAGTTTACTGGAAAAATATTTTTACAAAATACCTTAATGATGAGTTACTTCGAATTCTTCTTCTCGTCTATCTACTCTTTATCTTTTAAACAGGAGATAAAAATTTTCTGTGGGGAATTAGACCTGATGAACACGATAATTGATAATTCCAATAATGATAATAATGATTCAGATCATAGGACCCCTTTGTGGGATGATGCCTTCGCTGCTCTCTAAAATTTGCAGGATTATCAGCTATCCAGTCGCAGAAGGCCGTCATCCCAGCCTGGTTCAATCTACACAAGAACCTAATATTTGGACCCAATGACCACTTGCTTCACGAGTGTGTCGAGTGGTTATTGGGAATTATGACAGCGCACCCTACGGATATAAAGTATTCTGATAGTGACGAAAGGAACAATGAGAGTGTAAAAAATAAAAAGGGGTATCAAGAAAAATATTTAAACAGTGTCAAGAACAGAACCTAGTAGTCTAAGATCTGGCGGCTTAATAAAATATTTCGAAAAACGGTTGTGCTTTTCGATTTGAATCCCGAGTGCAAAAGACAGCTGATTTCAATTTTTTGTCTTTTGTTGTTTTTCAAGTTGTGCAGTTTTGGAAATGACGGATTTATGAAGAAAATTTCATGATTTACGAATTTGTTTCCATATAATATTCACCATAATACTGGTGTGTCGCCATCAAAATTAAAAAATCACCGAGGTAAAGGCCATTTTTTTTTCCTATAAACATTTCAAATCGCGACTATCGGTAGAGAATTTAAGACGCTGGTTTGGTACAGCATCCACATCGAAATCCAATTCGATTGGTCGTTATTATCGGATACAAATATACCCGTACTTAAAAATGTAACATCAATATTATATCGTTCTAAAGTTGAGATAATCTATGGAATTCCCACGAGAAAAACAGAGAAAATGTTAATCATGCTTATCAGGAGATTTCAAGATTAATCAACGAAATCAACAACCTATAGAAACCACTGCAAGTACTATTCCATGACAGGTACGAATTCAGAGGTAGGGGAACAGGGTGTTTTTGTAATTTTCAATTCCACTGTTCGTGGTTATTCTTTAAAAAAACTTATCGACGTTTTTTATAATATGAAAAAGTTGCTGCTTATAATGCCTAATGACGAAACACATTGCACATTGCGCACAAGACATAATATTGTGGTCGATTTAGCTAATTTCGTATATCAATAGTAAAACTGGGTGAATTCACAGCTATTTTTCGCAGTAAGCACGTTGGCATACTTCCCAGAATATTTTTTCCGAGTTACTGATTGATTATATTATATCTCTATTTTTTTTATTTCAGTTCCAAGCAGCTACCTGGTTTGGTTTATCATTCATTTCAATATTGTTTTACGAATCAGCGATTGAAAACGACAACACTTCGAACGATGACTATGGAAGTTGTATATACAATTTATATTTGAGTGAGTTGTTCTTTACTATTTGACTATTTCGTATGTTCAGCTCACAAATATGACTTTCTTAGAATCTGATATCAACAAAATGGTTAAGGCTTTCGCGGCCGAGGTTTTCAGTATCACTACTTTTCTTTGGGTTTGAAGGCCGTCGTTCTTTGGAATTTCTTCCTAGAATCTGATATTACTTCCATGTTCTATTTGTCACAACATTCAACATTTTCCAGATCCGAACTATAATGGGGACGATATTTTCATCATTTATCCAAAGACATTCAACCATTTCGTGCTCATCTATTTGGTTTTGAGTTTCATTTGGCTTGTGGTGTCCTGTTTCATCATATGGGGTGAGTATTCTATTATTTCGAATGTTATTTTATACTGATATCTTGCTTATTTCTGTTGACTGTCTGACTAGGACACTACTGCAAAAATAAGAATTGCTCATATTCTCCTGGTTGAATTTGATTTCGCAAGTCACAGTACATTCGAATTGAATTCGAAGAGAAGAGGCAAAGAGACATTCAGGTTGTTGCAGAAAGAACCAGAGAAATATAATTCGTTTTTCCAATAACTGTCTGTATATATTTTGAATTTGAATCTGTTACATTTTAAAATTTCTAGTATTTTGCCTGCGGGGTATGACGCACTATTACAAGGTCTAGCAATATATCACCAGATTCGAAATTGGGCTAGAGAAATGAATATTTTTTTAAAATGAACTTTAACTCCTATCTCGAGTTACTTCAACTTTTTTCGTTGAACAGAATCCGCTTATTGTGCATTTCAAATGTTGTTTTACCCAAATTTTCTCACCAGGATATTCGATTCATTGGATTGGCTACTAAGAATGTACATGCTGAAAACATGAATAACTACTCCCTATACAGGTTAGGTTAGATAGGGTGATGTTTATTGTGGCTCACACAAGATGCATACTTCACCAAAAAGTAAAGCTTCTTGAAAAAGCCGATAGGAATAATCTCTCAGGTCCAAGGGCAGCAGTAAAACTCTCCCAAACATCGAAAAACTGATTCGATCCGCGGCGGGGCATGAACGTAGTATATGATCTGCTGTTTTATCATGTTCTAAACAGAAACGGCATTCTGGATCTTTCAGACGACAGCAGGAGCCTGTGAGAAAGCTTGTTAGACAGCGTAGGTCTTCCCTGCTCTACAAATGTTTGGTGCCGTACATCGAAGTACGTTGAAGTGGGCTAATCCTGCTGAATTTTGCCAGAAGACTGAAGCTCTTCTCGCAGTCTAAGTAGTATCCATGTCAACGCCCTCCCTTGCAAGGACCGCTTCGTTGCCTCCCAGGCCGCCATGGTCAGGAATTCACACCGAGAACAGTTTGTACGTCTTATTCCTATTAGGAAGAGTCTTTTCTGGGAGATCGATTCCAGCTTAGACGTTACTCGGTGAGAGCCACTTGGCCGTTTGGCTATCAGAGAATATGTTTATTGTTTCGTGCATTTGTTTGGATTCCATCAATCGAAGCACCTAAATCGATGGCATGTATCTCCGCTTGAAATATGCTCACATAAGCCCCTAGGCAGGTTGATATTTCTGTCTTAGGACCGCATACCTGTATCGGAACCCGAGGGTATTTTTGATCCATCTGTAAACCAACAGCTATCTTCACTTAGTATTTCCTCCTTTCGGAGGATCCAGTCTTCTCATTCAAGATTACAACAGTATAAGGCAGATCCAGGTTGGTTTTTTATCGAGGATGATGCCTAGATATTTCACTTTCGCTGCATATGGAATTTCCTCATCATTGAAGGAAAGTAAAGAGAAGTCACCCAATTTTCTCCTCCTGGTGAAGAGAAATATAACAGTTTTGCTGGGGTTAACAACACTCATCTGCTCTCTCTGATCACAACTGCGCACTTCGTCCAACTTTCTGTAAAGGATATGAGAAGCTAAAGTTCATTCCAATACAAGGTTCAGTAAGCTGCAATGAGGACAAGATATTATTGTAATGTATTTTCAATGTATTTGAATTAAACACAATATTCAAACCACAATGTATGGATTCTGAAAGATGCAATTCAAACAACATAATTATTCGCACTGAATCTGAGTACGCATCTACATCAAAACATTGAAAAGCGTTCGTTGCAGTTTAGGGTCGTTTAACCAATTTCATTGCAGATTCTAACAGGCCACGGGGTGATCACGCTCTTATCATTGTTTACATGCGCTGAATCTTGGATTGGAATTGAGTTTACCAATCCAGACGTGGTCCTCTCCAAGATGACCAGGTCATGTGCAAAAGCTTGCAGCTCTATTCCTCTCCTGTCGAGGAAATTAAGCAACCCGTCAACTCCCTATAAAACGGTAATCTCTATAGTCTGTAGAAAAATCCAATGAGAAAGGTTTTGTTCTACAATTTCTGAAAGTAGCCCGATAACTATTTGACTTTTTTGTGAATGCGTATGTGATTGATAAAATGAATAGTCCAGTTGCTATTAACATGTACCCGACTGGCACTCATTTTGGTTACTCTGGCATGAATCGTATTTTTCCAGCTGTGTTTAGGGGAAAATGGAACAGAATGACGAATCTGATGGTGTGTTGGTCAATTGTAACGATAACAATTGCAATACTTGATATTACTTTGATGAGCTTGGTAGCAGTGGATTTACAGAAGGCCCATGATACAATTAATACTCCTACGACTGTCCCGAGTACAATAACTACGAGTTCTTCAATAACTCCTACAGAACCTACTACTGTGAGTACGAGTCCTTCGATTATTCCAACAGAATCTACCACTGTGAGTACCAGTTCTCCGATTACTCCAACAGAATCTACCACTGTGAGTACGAGTTCTCCGATTACTCTAACAGAATCTACCACTGTGAGTACGAGTTCTCCAATTACTCCTACAGAATCTACCACTGTGAGTATTTCACACCAATGCTATATTCAGTACCTTCAAAATAATGGGTGTTACGGTAAAAATCTCATATGAAAATAACTTCATAAAATATATTGACATTTGAATAATTCGTAACTAGAAGGATTTTTCGATTTAAGTATTGGAGTTTATTGAGGTAAAATTTGCATATTTTGAAAGAGCCGGTGAACTGTTACGAAGATGTATATAAAAATGAGATGTCTGATAATGATAGCTCGATACTGATCTATTAATGAATACCATTAACCCGATTATTCTTCGTTTTCTTTGATAACTAGTGCATAGGAGATAATTAGGGTCTCTTCATGTAAAAAATTTGAAGGAACAGGGGGAAGTTACGTATAGTATTTTTCACAGTAAATGGTATTGGCTTATTAACTGCAATAAACTACCCGATTTAATCCCATTGTGTAGAAAATCATCTGGTAAAAGATGCAAATGTGCTACAGGGTCGAACTTAAGAAATTTGAATTTTGCATAATGTAGGAGATATACAAGTAATTTATTTAAATGTTACAATTCTATTCTATATTTAGTTCAGTGTCGCTATCGCTATCCTCATCTAAATTAATTATAATTGGCGCAATTGATTTTACAGAAAGGTACGAGATTTCAACATTTATAACATGACTAACAGAACTTTTCCAACTCTCGGTAGGAATGTCATTCATACAATTCCTAATTAATTCTACCACACTACCACTTAAAGTCGGAGAAGTATTTTTTCCGCGCACGCTCGATTTAAGTTGGTGCCACATAAGCTCTATGGGATTGAACACGCAGTAGTAGGGAGGTAGTCGTAACACTGTATGTCCCAATTCTTCTGCAATTGTATCACAAACATACGTTTTTTTCAAAGAAAATGACTGCAGCACTTGTAAAAGTTCTTTTTTTGTGTAATTTTTCTGAAAATATATGTCATTTGCAGCCATGACGTTTTGAATCTCCAATTTCGTATTCTTTGAGCCAGGAATTTTTTGCAATTGGTGGAATGTTGGGTAACAGACAATTTTTAAACCAATCTTCAAAAAGCTCTGCTGTCGTATCTTCGTGATAATCACCACAAGAGTCCTTAATATATTTGACAGAAAGCCACTTAGCGTTTGGGATCCAACCATTTTCTGATCCTGCGTGTAATATTGTGATTCTCTTTCCTTTATTTGATGGTGCTTTTGTTTCACACTTATCAGAGGAATCAGACCATCCTTTGGAAGGGGTGTCATGCGTGTCAAACCACGTCTCGTCGAGGTAGAGTATTGGCCGATTTTCAGACCGGTATTTTCTTATTGACGTTATATATTCAAAACGCCAGTTTATTAAACGTGTGGATTCCATTATTACTTGTCTCTTGTCAATTTTGCGATATTTAAAGCCCATTGCAGACAGAGCTCGCCAAAGAGTAGTGAGGCCACAGTTGATGTGAGTTTCGTCATTGATGAGCCGCTGTTTCAGACTTTTGATTGTATGGACACGCTGCTCATCGTACATAGTGTAGATTTTTCGCCTTATCAAATCTTTTTCCCAGTCGTCTAGACTTTTTGTGACACCGGAATCTTTACGCTTTTTTCTTGATTCCATGGAATTTCCAACAATTCGTCTAACTGAAGTAAGAGGCACCTTCGTCAAATTACTGGTTACTTTTGCTGCAGCACCCGCGTTATATCCTTGCTGAAGTAAGGAACTATACACATTTTTTACAATGATTTTCGCATCACAAGATAAATGATTCTTCTTTAACGAACCACTGGAAGAAGCACTATTACTTTCTATCCACGGACGCCACATACTGCCTATTCTGTACGTTGGGGTATAAAATATTTGCTATTAATGTCTGTAATAACAAATAAATGTTATAAAATTATTGCACGCCGTAACACAAGTGAACACTTCCAATGAAATACAAAGACTAAAATGAACAAGATGTGTAAGCTGTAATCCTCTACAATCCCTCTCTGAGAAACAAAATTACCTGAATCCGGTCCTTTTACATTTATGATGTGCATCTCGGATTTTACAACTTAAGGGTCTAATTGGTTTTATTATAATCCTTCAGTCAATACCATTTATTGTGAAAACTACTATAGCATAGTTCTTCAATTTACTCTTGGACTATCGATTAGGTAGAGGGATTGAACGCGATATGTTTTCCAAAACAAACTCCAATGGTGGCCGAAGCTTAACCACGTCTGAAAGAGGGCACATGAATCTGAGCATTTTGCTCAACGATTTCGCCAAAAATTGTCAGAAATATTTGAGAGTTGTAAACACAATTGGCAATTGAAATGGGTTGCGGTAACAATGATTTATTTCAATAATTCAATGCAGCTCATATCCAGAAGCATTTTGTTATTTTCTAGGCAAATATAAATGTATGATTCTCATTTTTAAGCTTTCGGAGGGAAACAACTCGTGAAAAAGTTCCTGAAGAGATTGAGAAACTATCTGCTAAATTTCATCCTATGAAGAAACTAGTCTTCTTATTATCACATTCAACTTTTTTCTGCTTCCACAATTTCAATTCAGTATTCGACAGGTATTGGGTAATGGCGCATTTAGAATACTAGCTTGATGGTAGCCGCGTCTGGAACTTTTTTTTCGTAAAATGATGGGATATGTAAATTTGATCTCATGACTCCATTCAATTGTGCAAAAACCGAATTTAGTGCGTTTTCGTTCCAAATTCTTTGTGAAGTTGAATTAAAAATCATATTTTTAGGAAATTTATTATTCAACAGTTTTTGGATTGGTACTGGAGATCTAGTTATATCGAAGAAGCAAGCAATTGTTTTACCTGATTTGAAACTTGATGTTTTACCTACTGCACTTGCCGCACTCGGCAACTCCTCGTTACGTAATATACTATTATTTTTATCACTCTGTCATACTCTCCATACTGTCACATTCAACCCGCTATTCTATCTGATATTGGAAAGTTAATCGGATCAAAAAAAGAAAGATGAGATCCTTCATAGAAACAAATTTTGCAGGCAGTTGATCAATTTCTGAAACTCAGTTATTTTCCTCAAGATGCTAACTTGGACAGCGAAACGAGCGTCGAAGATAATATTGATTGGAAGTAGGAATTATTCGTCTGTGTTGAAAGTTATCACTTTTACATCGAAGGTTCCAATCTTTGTCATAAATCCGGCCTGTAGGTATCAGTATTTCATTCTAGATTTCAGGAAATTCTTGGATAGTTACGCCTAGACACAGAATATGCTTTTTCACAAACTCAGTTGGAATCGGAATATTTTATGCATTACATTAGATAGTGGATGATTTCAAACGTTTTTACGTAACACCCTTTATTCAATATAAATATAGTCTACAAACACACCTCATATACACTTGCAGCTTAAGAAACAATTATTACAACGCAATACTCTCATGTAGTAAAATATATATCTAGTAAGAAAAGCCTTACATATCGGAATTAATGCTTGTCGACGCATGGGTTGATATATTTCTTCACAAGTAATAAAGATTTTCTGACAGTTTTTTCCCGTTGCTTGACAACCACTAGATTCAACTACTTTCATGGAAATTGGTACATTTTTCCTTAAAGTATCAACATTTCTCCCTATACTTTGGAAAGATTTACGAAAAAATGTTTTTTACGCGGAATATAACGCTTTTCTCACAAGATATATAATCTACTATTTCTAACTAGCATAGCAATTAGCATTACAAATACATGCTCAATACACTCATCCATAAAATACTTTGACCACAAATAACAAACCCAACTCTCAAAGACTACTACTTCAACAAGATACACTTCAAAAAAACTGTGTACCTAGACACCAGCATTATGATAGGCCGGAAATGGTGTTGATTCTTACTTTCACTACTAGCAAAGTGTACAAGTACCTAGTTGATAGATGAGCTGATGTGGAAATTATACATATGTATATTGCGAATCCATTTCTATTCAGTTTTTTTATCAATTGCAGAGCGTCATTTTTTGGCAAATAACCATTTATTTGAGCTTCAATATTTCTTTTTTCAAAAGCAGTCTATAAAAAATGTGCATCCTCTGTCCGGCATCTAGCGATGCCGGGCATCTCAATGACTTTTATAACGCTAGTGTTTGGGTACAACATCCCACAAGTGTTACAACTCATACCATTACAGACAAACATCACATCAGAAATATACACTACACTACACGGAAGGAAATTGAATTCAGAGGGGATGGCGTAAAATGGAAAAAATTGAAAGAACGTTCAAGAATATATTGAACACTGATTGATTGAAAAACAATGGGACAGAAGATGCAGATAAGAAACGTGGTGGATGTTGAAATCGAATCCCTAAGAAATCTTCCCGGCTTCAACAACTTCGCAATGAATGTTATGGATGAATACAATTGGAGTATTCCTACTGTACCAAAGAGTCTGACTACATCCGTAATAAATAAAGGAAGCGAATGTATGCTTTTAAGCTCGCAATAACCAAATCAACTCATACAAAAGACACGATAAGCAGACCTAAACGCCTCCTTATTAATAAAGAACTCCAGAGATGGTTTGAGTTTGAAACAGGGTTGCAGATCATCTTAGTAATGATTGCCCTAGATTGCAAAATTTTACTTTCTGTTTGCTACAGTGAATTTTTTGGTTGAAAATGTTTACTTGTGACACGTTTTTTTTCAAATATATCCGCAAAACTTTCTGTAGGAGTCGCAAGTTGCTTTCTGCCTGATTTTCATCATTTATGCTGATACATCGATTGACCAATAGATATATTCAACGGATAAATCGATTTACTCACCGATAAAAGGAAAATATGTCCTATTCCACTGTGTTGAGACTAATTTTTGAAGATCTTGGGACACGAATAGTTACGGAGACGTTCAAACAACCCAAATTATGAACCTACTTTTTTTAACGGAAATGAATGAGTACCTATTGCCAATAGTACAAAGTTGAAGGAAAAAATATTATAGCTATTCTATGATCTTAAATGAAAAATGATTAAAGGACCGCAGTTGGCAACTCAATGTTGAATTGAACATGGTGAACATCTTGTGGCTTAGCTTATTATTTGTCTTCGAGGCAGCAGTGCTGAATGTGAACATTTTGAAAAAAAATTGATTTGATGAGGTCCAATATGAACATGACACCCAGTTCCTCCAGAGCACCTGACAGGTTTTTGAAAACTAGGAGGGATGTGTGAGTAGCAATGAGAGCGTTCGTATCAAGATTTACGGGTCATGGAAAAACGTTGTCAGAGTTTCTGGGTTACGAATATGATGTTCGACCGTTGCTGGACCTGATATCGTCTTTTTCCTAGGTATAAAAACATAAAGGAAGAGCGTTGAAGTGGAGTTTTCGAGAACTCGATCAATATAACCTTTTTTTTTTTGTTTCGAACGAAACTCGAAAACCTGATAAAATATCTGAATACTGAAAATATTGTTTTATTTTTTTTTTTATTTATCGACCAAGTGCCCCCTGAGAGGAACTCTGAGAAGTCTTTGTAATACTCATGCATGACAGAGGTCTACGCCCCTTATCATTAACTCAACTTGTTCAGGAGCAGCTTGGTCATTGCCAGTTCCATCAACCCTGATGAAGTTGTTGTTTGACATGCCAGGCCAATTAAAAAAATAATGTCTGACCTTTTAGACACGGACACCATGAGTCGCTTGAAGAAGAACGTTTTGATTAACCTGGAGCGTCAACGAGGAAATTCACGACACTAATAAAAAAATGGCAAAAACATCTAAGAAACAACATTTCCACATTACACCAACAACACTCGACACATCTTGTGCAGCTTTCTAAAATTTTAATGGAATATATTAATATTGTAGGAAACATCGACTCGGATTACATCTTCGCCTTTCTCGTATTCTACCTCAACACCAAGTACAATGCGAACAACTGTGACTACACATACCACCTTCCCGACAGATACAGCAGAAACTTCTGATACAACATCCAAATCTACTATTCCTTCGACCACTAGTACAGAAACTACAAAAACATCATCTATATTGACCACAGAATCTAGTATTTTAACGTCTGAATCTACTGTTTCTCCAACTACTAGTACGCCTTTCTCGTCTTCTACCCCAACACCAAGTACAATACGAACAACTGTTACTACACATACCACCTTCTCGACAGATACAGCAGAAACTTCTGATACAACATCCAAATCTACTATTCCTTCGACCACTAGTACAGGAACTACAAAAACATCATCTGTATTGACCACAGAATCTAGTATTTTAACGTCTGAATCTACGGTTTCTCCAACTACTAGTAAGCCTTCCTCGTCTTCTACCCCAACACCAAGTACAATACGAACAACTGTTACTACGCATACCACCTTCTCGACAGATACATCAGAAACTTCTGATACAACATCCAAATCTACTATTCCTTCGACCACTAGTACAGGAACTACAAAAACATCATCTGTATTGACCACAGAATCTAGTATTTTAACGTCTGAATCTACTGTTTCTCCAACTACTAGTAAGCCTTCCTCGTCTTCTACCCCAGCACCAAGTACAATACGAACAACTGTTACTACACATACCACCTTCCCGACAGATACATCAGAAACTTCTGATACAACATCCAAATCTACTATTCCTTCGACCACTAGTACAGGAACTACAAAAACATCATCTGTATTGACCACCGAATCTAGTATTTTAACGTCTGAATCTACTGTTTCTCCAACTACTAGTACGCCTTTCTCGTCTTCTACCCCAACACCAAGTACAATACGAACAACTGTTACTACACATACCACCTTCTCGACAGATACATCAGAAACTTCTGATACAACATCCAAATCTACTATTCCTGCGACCACTAGTACAGGAACTACAAATTCACCATCTGCGACGAGCACAGAATCTACCAATTCAACATCCAAATCCACTATTACTTCGACCACTAATACCGCAACTACGAATTCACCATCTGTGCCAACTACAGATTCTACTGTTTCTACATCTGAATCTACTATTCCTTCGACCACTAGTACAAGAACTACCAGTTCCAAACTTACGACTAATTTACCAACTGGGCCCACTCATTTCACGCCTCCTATCCCCATCAGATCTACGACGGTAAGTCAATTAGCCAATTTTTAATCGAATCGTCCTTTGTAAAATAAATACAGTCAGTTGAGCATTGGCAGGTTTTCCATAATATTTTGAGAGTCATGGAAAAATTCTGCGATATTGAATTGTCGCTTGTTATTGTCAGATAAGAAACCTCATGAAACCAGTATTTAAGATTTTTCATTAATTTTTTCTAATCGAAATATCTATTCATATTCTCAGGTATCTCCTATCCTATCGGTACAAAGTGCCTCTAGCAGGATTGTGGTAAGTCTCTTTCACAATAACAATCAATCAATAAAACCTTCAATTCTATTTTTGACCAAAAATACCTTCTAGCCTTTTTGTTTGGATTTGATTGCCTTGTTTGATTTCAGTTTTTTTTCTTAGCAAAAAGTTTCGAATGAAGTTGGGAGTCTGAACCAATACCAGTCAGCAAGGAACATTGTCAATCACATCTAAGCATACTATATGGTAGTTTGGTGGTTCAAGACACTAGAAAGAAATAAGCGCCAATTGAATAGCAAATGAATAATTTTACATTTTATCTTAATTCTACGCTTATTATTATTTCTACTTTACTTACTACCATAACAACAGTAGTGTAGCACACACCGAGGGGTGAATAATGCACCACTTATCTTGGAAGGAAAATATTGTCTATCGAGGCAGTGTGTAGATACCGTACACTTCAAAAAAAGGTCTGGCCGACAGGCCCTAAGCAAGAGAGACCGACGGCAACGTCAAAAAGAAATCGGTGAATGCTGTAGCTGAGGAATGGTTGAAAGAAACGTTTTCTTTCTGGGAAACATATGTGAAGTAGTGGTGGGATAGTGTGTCAGGGTTAGCTTAGTGTATAACTACGTCGGTTTATCAGTTTAGAGGAAATCTGAACACTTACTTAATCCCGATGAGCTGTTCATTAATCAGTAATATTTTGTTTTCCAAAATGCGCCGTTACAGATTTTTTTTACGTCATACAGAATACCTCGAATGATACTCTGATTTTTGTCCATTTCGATTTGGGTTCATGCGATTTTTTACACCATCTACAAATTCACATCGATTCCGACAGAATGATTCAGAGTACTCCTGGGGCCTGTTTCATAAAATTACAAGTCTTGTAGCTACAAGAGGAAGACAATGCAGGTACAGGTAAAAAACGAGTAAAAAACAATTATTTTTCATCGTCTTTCTTTGTATTTCTCTTGTAGCTACAAGACTTATACGTTCTTGAAACAGGCCCGTGGCCTAACATTACTGGCAGACTCCTTTTCATAGAATTGCATGAAATTTCACTTGGCCATCTTCGAGTGATATTCTTCGACTCACGATGTTTTCAATTGTTTCAGGGAAGAGTTTTCAGGATACCCGAAATCGCCTCGGATGCGGTAAGCATTTTTCCAGTTTTCTGGAAGTCAATTTGGTTTTTTCAATCTAAAACTGACCAAGTTTCAGACATTAACAGTGATAGGAAAAATATGAATGACGCTAATGATAACCCGAAAGGTAACCATAGTTTGAAAACTCCATTAAAACATTTTTGGGTTTCCCTTTCGTATGAATCTGCATATAAGAAAAAAGGTCAATGGAAGCAATACCATACCGGGTGACAACAGAATCACTGTACACTGCGCCATTCAATAATCCATAGAGTCAAAGATTTGATATTTAAAAAGAAAGTATAGTTTATTTAGGCTGATATTGTTAACAATAAAGCAATTGCAACTCACTTCGGTTTGGACAGAAATTGACCCTAGTCACAAATTCTAAAAGATACTAAAGATTTTTGTACACCATTTCATTAAAAATGTTCTCCAACAATATAACAATCATTGCCAGATTAAAACCTGTCAATGGAGTTTTTTTTTATTTTTGCAGTGACCTTTTAATACGCCGTCATAGTATCGAAATCGGGATTGCAAATCGATTACTTACTATAATATAAATATAAATATAAATTATAAATATAAATATAAATATAAATATAAATATAAATATAAATATAAATATAAATATAAATATAAATATAAATATAAATATAAATATAAATATAAATATAAATATAAATATAAATATAAATATAAATATAAATATAAATATAAATATAAATATAAATATAAATATAAATAAATATTATAAATGTAATAAATATGATAATATGATATATGAATTGTTTTGTGTTCACTAAGTTTTCCTATTTAACTTCATCTTAGAAAAAGACTGGAATATCAATATAAAAATCGAAAGGGAATTGCGAAATTATACTTTCATCGATGAAAATTAAATTATTTACCTTGGATAGTGGCCACATCGCCCTCGAACCTATGAGCACGGCGTCTTTCGTCGTGCTTGTTGTTATATCTCCACTCTCGTTGTACAAACTGCTATTTCAGGTATCCCGTCAAATGATATATACATCAATGGGCATTGTTATGTCTATAGCTGCCAGAGGATACGTACTATGGGTTGTTAATGTCACTTTCGCCATCATGTTGATCTTGCTAGTTCAGAAGATCAGGAAAACGGTGGGTATAACAAGTATTGACAGCATCAGTTTGTTTAATACCTCTTGACATCCATTTTTTGGGTTTTCTCTCCTAGGGAAAAAAATGCAAGTAGCCTCTTTGAGTTCATTATTTGGAAATGATGAGATTGCTACTTGTTCACTGAGTATATCTCAATGTTGGATGCCTCTTCTTAAAAAAAGAAGTTTAACCAAGTAGATTGAATTCAAAGTAGGTTGTGTCAGGATCAACACTTGGTATGGCTTTTGAGAAATTATTTATGCTAGCGTCACATATCGACACAACCTGGTCTAAGAGGCCACGACACTAAACCTATAATGATAGGGCTCCCAAAAGTAATACATACAATTCGATATTTCATTCATAGGAGAACACAAAATGGCCCTGCTGCCATGTCTAGGATCGGTCAACGCCATAAAAAAAAAATTACAAAAATATTTTTTTTAGGTTTCTGTAATGATAAGTCTCCCGTATTGTGATTGTTCCTCCAAACAGGAAAGGGGTAGGGCTATATGAAAAAGCAGTACTACCTTTTCCAAACAGTGGACAACATGGCAGCAGCAGCGTTTTATCAGCAATCGGCCGGTTTTTTCCTATTTATATTATTGAAAATTGAAATACATCAGCCACTACCACTAACAATGAATTTTACGTGTTGTTCAAACAGATGAAATCGCATATTTTATGCGATGTTTTTCGATTTTTCAGCAATCTTAACTATTGTTTTATACTCAATCAACGACATGTAAAATCCATTGGTAGTGGTAGTGGCTGGCGTATTTCTATAATACAAATCGAAAAGAACCGGCTGAAAAAACCGAATTGAAACGCGAAATCGTTTTCCCAGAGGGCGACTTTTGAAACGCTGCTAAAGCCATGTTATCCACTGTTTGGAAAAGGCAGCAATGCTTTTTCATATAATCCTGCTCCTCCCCTGTTTGGGGAAACGATCACAATACGGGAGATTCATCATTACAGAAACCCAAAAATAATTTTTTTTTGTTAATTTTTCTTATAGCGTTGACCGGTTCTAGACATGGCAGAAGTGTCATTTTGTGTTCTCCTATGAAACGAATTATAGGTATGACTTTTGGTAGCCCTATAATTATAGGTTTAGTGTCGTGGCCTCTCAGACTAACCCACCAAAAATCCAATCTCATTACAAATTTTCAAAAAAGGCCTAAAGAAGGAGGCAGACAAGCTTTCGAAACGTCGCCAAAGAGAAGTATATCCTATTTTTTAATATATTTTTTAATTTCATCTCCAAATTTATAAAAAAAAACGATTTGTAACTGAAAAAACAGTCAGTCAATTTTGCTTCTTTAGAATCTCGCAGTGTCGTTTCGAGGCAAATATACCGAATTGCCCTGAAAACAGATAGGTATTTTAAGAATTTTAAGCATTTTTCCACAAGAGAGAACACCCAAAATATGTTTTTCAGGACATTTCTACCTCCTCAAATAATATTCAAACAATATTTAATGCCTCTTCAATATGTTCTGTATTTTTATGTATTTTTATAATTCTATTCCTTTTCAGCAACTGAAATAGAATCGAATTGATCATGGATAGGAAAGTTGTGACAATGAGAATCGATAGCAGTGTTCATACACCACGCTTTTACACACTGCTCGTATACGTTTTGTGTACGAGCGCCTCCATTGATTAGCACTGTGACAACTTTCTTGGAGTAAAAGTTAAATTTTGTATACGAACCATACATAAGTTTTAAGTAGACTACATTAGAATTAACATTTTTTCCCAGATATACCCCCAATTTCAGTTTTGTCGAATAGGTATATAAGTGTAATACGATGCACCACACCGTGATGTTATTTGGAATATTGGATTTTTTCTATATCTAATAATATATCAACATTGGGCTTATTTGTAGTCTATGTCTAGAACTCCGAAGTTGAATCTATCTGAATTTGAATTCTGGAATATATAGTAGGGAATAATAACGTGGGAATTGCTTTGATTCTCATAAGGGAGTACAGATGACCATATTTCAAGTTTCGATACATAATTTCAAATTTCAACCATTATTATTCATGTATGTGCAAAACCAAATTCTCCGTTATTCACATTTCACCATTATTCGACATTTGTATAAGTTGAGTAATGTGAAAGGATTTTTTTTTATAGAACCGCCCGACATTGTTACCTGCAATTGATGCATATGCCACAAGGTGAGTTGTAAAACCATATAATGAAAATTAACTTTCAATGTAAGACTTTCTATCAAATTCAAGTGATTATCTCATCAAGTGCACAAACTATTCGATCCTTCGATTACTCTAATTGCCACTATTTTCAAACTATCAGCAGAACCCTTATCAGCAAGTGCTACAGTAGTGATTACTGTGGTGCAGACCACCAGTCTCATCAGATGATTCTACTTCATCTTGACTGGAAACATTTATCGTACCAAGAATTCCAGAAACATTATTAAATTTTCTTTGATGTGTCCATATGGCATTCAGTTCCTGATCTGCAGTAAACTTCTAAATACTTGTTCCTCGACAGTGGGGATGTTCAAGAGGCAGTATATCAACCATTGTTCCTGATATCCTGATGTGTGATGGTGGCATATGTTCTTGAATTAAAAATTATTGGATGTTGATGCCGTACTTCATTTCAACAAGTATCGCTTTCATATGTAATATGATCTACAGTCTATGTGATTGGTATACAGAGGATTTGCTTTCCTGGGTAACTGGATAGTACTGTGATTTCTCCGAGTTTCCCTATAATTGAAAGACAGAATGCGCCATCAATAGTACAATTGATATTACTAGAGCGCCCCGGAAATAAACTGACGCCAATTATTAAAGGTTTTTTGTAATTTACGACATTCATAGTATATATTCACACAACGATTCTAGTTAGTATCAGTGTCATTACTTCTGCTAATTATATTTTGGAATAGATGTCTGTGATTGGTTACATTGCCAAAACTTTTTAATCTCATGGAATTGTTCGTTGCAGACCTCGCCCATTCACTTTATACGAGCAGACAGATATAGGACAAGGATACAACAACGATGGTTTCAATCTGGATGAAAATGTAATCTTCAGTCCGAGAACAGAAAACAACATACCTAGATATCCCTTGACCAACAGCAGCGGGAGCAGCATCAACAATTCACAACCACCAACCTTAGATCCTGTGAGACCAGTCGAGCTCCTGAGACCTGTTGACAATAAAAGGCAGTTCAAGAATAAGCCTCCTCCCTTGACAAAACTAGCCAAAATCGGAAAATCTGGCGGAGGACGTTTTTCACCCCCTCGAAACGTTCCATCGCCTGTGCTGCCAAATAACGTGCCGTACATTCCTGATCCAGACTACACTCCTCCGGCTAGTCCCTATTTCCAACCGAAGTCGGTTTTGAGGTCGAGGAGTAAATATGACCAGTAGATTAGAAGATTATTAGTTAGATTATTAGTCCCGTGCAGTATTTTTATATCGAGAAATAAATTATATTTATCTGTTCTTTGTTCATCATTGTCCGACACAAAAACGGCTTACACTTAAAGATGAAATATCGGCTGTAGAATTTTAAAACATCATTAGGTCGTCACCGCACAGTTGATATTTGAATAATGGAATGGAACACATGGTTCTGTCAGGTGGCCTGCAAGATCACCAGACTTAACCCCATAGGACGCTTGAAGTAATTTTTATCCCAACATTATCGTACGGATATCGTTCCTGCGATATTTTCTATAGCTTCATTAATAATAATAGAATAATAATGTTCTTTCAAAAAAATCAAGTTTATATTGCATGATATTGAAGATGAACAATAAATATAGATAAATGAAGAGCTTCCATGAAGGGATATATCCCTCTGCATGGAAAGGCATTTTAAATTTATTTCTGAAATCAATACGATCACCAATAATATATTCAGTAACGAACAATAAGCCAAAAGCTGTTTTTTGTTTCATAAATTCTATGACAACTCGCAAGGACCTTGAAGACGTCTTAAGGGGTTAAGTCGCAGACCATTAGAACTATGGGTATCATTAAATTCAGAAAATTATGTAGATTTAAAAAATGTAATAACATAGAGGACGTTTTACTTGAGAAAGAATTGTTAATGTTAATTCCAAAAAAATGTCCCATTACGTCAAAAAGTGCCTTTTCGTGAATATATTCAATATTCCGAATTTCGTGAAAGAGGAAATGAAGACAAAAAAGGGGTGTACCATAAATATGTGTTACTCGGTTTAATTTTTGCGAAATTCGTAGCAAAATTTGTGATTTGCGGACAAAATAATTCAGTCGTTGAACCCCGCTGATCATATTTAATATAACCGGTTATCTTTCTATTGAGGCATTTGACTTCAAGTTCGAAACTACTCCTCACCCCTCTCAGTCATGAGGAGTAGTTGATACCAAATGTATCGGATAAAAAGTTATGTTCTCAGAAAAAAAATATCAAGTTTTTTGTAAAATAAACTGGTATGCGGACAAGGTACTGTTTTCTGCAATACCTTGAAACTATGAATGAGATGCTGTTTCCAGAGACTCGTTGATATGAAGCAAAAATAGTTTTGTTTGTAAACATTTATCAATCATTATAAATAACAATTTGTACCTATACCACTCAGTTTTTACAAAATCATTATTCCAATCGAAAATGCTCTAAGAAAGTAAATGGAAAGTTATAGACTAATGAAAAGCAACATTAGTCACCAACAATTTTCTTTGAATCGGAGAAAGTGTATTAACGACAAGAAATAACACAACAATAGAAAGCAACGAACTTCTGATATATCGCATGCATCTCCATGCACTATAATTCATATATAATTATATTCTAACAGTATAAAAAAAAATAACAGAAATGGCCAAGAAATATGAACAAAATCGAATAATAAGTTCAGACAATAGTTCATCTGGATTGATCCATACGACGCGACGCTAAAGAATTTTCTGTTAAAATATATATCTAAACAGATGATATACAAAAACGAATCTACGTAACCAGAAAACTATCTGATAAGTGTTAAGGGAAATGAATTAAACCGAAGGGTCTTAATTATTTATGACCACGTTTATTTAGGATAATTGTGCATTCCTTCGTGCGTCGTAATCTTATATTTATGGATTTTTACCATGCCCCGAAATAGGTCTGGGGTGTGATGATAAATATTATCATGAAAATCTAGTGTGTCTAAAGTGGAAGCACTGAAATATACTCTCGTGTTCTCCTATTCATTGTGTTTTATTCAACCACTGATGAACTGTATCATTTTTCAATATTTTCATCATTTAAAATTCCCAAACAAAATCACTTGAAAGAATGGGCAAGAGCTATCTAGTGAAAATTATATTGAATAGAACCTCGTCAAGATTGCGGCATTTCTTCGTAATCTAGAACCAGATAAAATCACCGACTTTTGTAATCTGATGCCACTTATCAAAATTTCAGGTGATTTTTTCTCCTTAGATACCTCACAAGAAGTTGAAGACTTCCACAAAGAAGAGAAGAGAGAAAAGATGAATTGTTGTGTTTGATTTTTTGAAGCGGAAAGTGAATCATTTGTCTCGACTGAAGGTAAGTGGCCGTTACTTGATGAAAATCCATAAAACAAATAATATACAGTTGCCTGTGAGATTTTCACATATTAAGGTTTACTAAACCGCGACACGTGGTTCGCTATACAATAGCTTCCTCAAGCAGGAACCTCAAACCAATTTCAACACTGTAATGTTCAGATGTCTTTTTATTCTAAAATGACAAGAGAAAAATTATTGCGCCGAAAAGAGAATTTGTTCCAAAATTTTCAACTATTTTCATTCATAACTTTGTTAATATTCATTTTACGATGAGAATCACTCGAAATAAAATTGTAGAGAATTCAATTCTCAACAAAAGTTATCCCTTTTGATTTGTTTTAGGATGGATAGTTTGGCAGATGAAGCGCGAAAACTATTTGAACCCATTTTCAAGATGGCGGCCGCGGAATAAGGGTTGTAACCAATGATTATACACTTTGTAACCACAGAATTCATAATTATAACTAGAATGCGTTTCAAATATGGCGGATGGACAAATCATGCATAACCTGCAACACTGTATATAAATGTCCTCTTCACAGTAGCGGCGCAAAATATAACGTGCGTAACTTGGGGATGGGTTTGGTTTTATAAAACTGGAAATTTCAGTTTCAAATGGAACATCAGAACAGTAAAAATATCGTTTTATCCATAGACCATATAATAAAAAAATCCTTGAATAGAAGATACGAAATGAGATCTTAATTCACACCAAAAAGTTATTCCTATATCCTACTATACTACAATGAAAATTACATTGAAAACATGTTTTTTTAATGTTGAAGGACGCCAGACCGGGTCTAGATCACTTTCCCCAAATCTAATGGTATAAGCTTCAGTATGAGTTGAACCGAATTGAAAATGAACATGTTCAGTGCGGATTTTGATTTTGTAATGCTGTGGTTGAGGCCACTCCAATTGTAGATCACTTCCTAATCTACGAAACCCCTTTCTGAAAGCTGAAATCTGAAAACGATTTCTTTATTCTAGAGACACTTTCAACAGGTTTTTCAAGAACTCATTTATGGAAAGTAACGTTTTCTTTTTTCATCCCCTTTCTCCAGAAATTACCTAAATCCTTAACAAAACACTTCATCGTATCGAACGGGTAATGTACACAATATTACCAATATACCTATAACTCTTGTCTATGCACAATATAATCGATGAATAATAAATATCCAATATTTATATTTACTATCGTCACAGCGTCCAATATCCAAATCAGAAAGAAATAAAACTGACAACGCCGCTTTATTTACAAGTGATCTCAACAGACATACGTCCTAGATTTCTCTCATTTCCTCTTGAAATTACAAGAAATGACGTATGTGTTTACTTGGTGCAAGTTGTCCCCTTTACGAATGCCCATGATTTGTCAAGTTCACGTTAGTCGACGATACATGAAACGCATTCTAGTTTCTAGTTATAATTATGAATTCTTTGGTTGTAACCCCACAAACTTGAATTTAAGCTAACCCTAATCCTCCCCACACAACAAAAAAATGAAATTGCGTCCTCTGAGAAATGCACGCTTAGGCATTATTCTATTCTCAATCATTCGAAATAATCCCTTGAAATGAATGCGAGGAATAATCATTTTTGTGATTAATTGCAATATATTTTGTATTTCAAGTAGGAACTGCACATAGACAATCTGCATGATGCTCCCGCAAATGGCAATATTGTTATTCATCGTAAATGTTTCCTGCCTACGAAGAGGTATAAAACTGTTTCACAATTTAGCTTCGTTATAATGAACGCGTTTGACATGCCTGACAATCGATGTTTCCTTTATGTTTCACGAGGATTGCTGCAACCAAGCAACCTCTGGAATACTGACTGGAATTTTAACGACGTTTTCGACCATATAAAATGGACTGGACTTGGGAGACGGGGAGCGCTGGATCCTGTAACTGAGAAAACGTTATTGCTTTCACGGAAAAAACCGAGTACCAATTTACTGATCGTTTTTTGGTACTGAAATAGTGTTAAAAAAATAAATAAATAACTGTAATATCGTGTCAGAGATAGATAATTTTGTATAACTTGAATTCTGATGAGCAGAATGACGTCTGGAATAAAAGAAGAAGACTAGGTCTGGAAAGTGCCGAGAGGATGACGTGTTTTTTAACCTCGTCTTCTTCTGAGTGAACGACTGGTCTCTTCACAAACTCAAAGAAGCTTAGAAATAAGGACCTTTTTTAATGATTGTGAATAAATTCGCTTATCCTCGATCAAGAAAATCACATCTCTTCAATTAACGTCGTCATTCTGGAATATGTTTTTATCTTAGGTTTACACAAAAGCATGGCATGTATTTTCCTGTTCCTATTTTTGTGTGAAAAACCTACCACAATATGAAAAAATGTAAAATTAATGAAGACATTTTTTATAAGCTGTCTTCAATCACGAAAACCTTGTCAAACCAAAGCTGTATCTATGTTTAAATTACTATTATATACGAAGAATGGAAAGTGGTAAAAATAGATGTTTATAATCTGAGTGGACATATTTCTATTTATGCCAGTGGAGCTGGTGCATATAAACTTTTATGTCATACAGTTCGTTATTACATGTAAAAATGCGGAAAATTGTAGTCTTTATGGTCCACGTAGACCAAAAGTGACTTTTATGAGCCCATGGGCATAAACTCTAGACTGGACTATCATGTTTGTTGGTAAATGAGCAATGAAAATGCAATAATGAACTAGTAAGACATAAACGGAACTCATATCGTTTATCTTCTTCAATGAATTAAATTGCATGAAAATTCAACTTCTCGAAAATATTTCGTCAAAGACCTGCATTCACCATATAAAAATCAATTTAGAATGCAATTGTTACTTGCTCCTTCTATTGAAACTTTTCTAACAATTATTCAGACAACACGACTGTAATTAAAATATCTCTCCAAAGGAAAACTCTTATACAGATCATTTGAAAGAATGTAGTCAATTTCGATTTCTATACGATTTTCTGGTTAGTTGATATTCCAAAGCAAATGGCATACAATTACGATTTTACTATCTTATGATGAACCTAATTGATTACAATACATGATACCAATAATTTTTCAAATGACAGCCAACTAGAGCGAATCTTGAAATATTCTGCAGGAGTGGATCGAGCTGAATTTTTTTCTTCAAACTCTAGGTGAATTTTGTTCATGAGTTATAGAATCGATTGTAAAAGAATATACAAATATGGGGTTCCCCCTTGAAAATTCAAATTCGTCAAATCGTTTTTAGAAACACCAGATGAGATACATTGCCATGAGTAATAATGATCCCGGAATTCATTAGCTTGATTGACGTGAGAAGTATTTCAAGAATTCCATTCTTTCATGTCACAACGTTAAGGTCTATCCTTTATCCTAAAAAAACTTTATTTTATGTTTATGACTTATATCCTGAGCGGACATAGATATTGTCTTAGTGAAACATTCGTATTGGCTTTTTGGTATCAGCCGCAGTAGGTCCCAATTGTTTCTGACATTGAATCAGATAATTACTTTTGAGATGAATCCAGAGGATTCATTTGCAGATGACCTAAAACTATATCAAACACTTCATTATATACTTTCAAGATCGAACTCAAAGAGAATCTCCACAATCTGAAGAGCTGGTTGAAATAACTAACACACACCTGAATTTCGTTGAATGTCACTACAACTTTGGTTACAAATACATTTCTCAATTGAGTTGAAAGATTGTTGTTCCATTTGAGGTTGAAGGGGAAATACCGCCTAAGTCAGTTATATACGAGTTTTGAGATAGAGCTCACAGATTGTAACACATCAAAGAAGTTTTCTTTTGAGTAGGTATATCAACAAGGAAAAAAGTTCATTCTGCTGTAAAACAAACAACCAAAAAACCCATGCAATAACCCGCAACTTGAGAAATATCAAGTTAAAAAATAAATTCAAAAATGAGTTGAAAAAACACTATATATATATATATATATATATATATATATATATTGAACCAATAACATAAATTTAAATTTTATTGAATTGCCTTTTTTTTTCAGTATATGTATTGATTTGTCATGTTATCAATGTTACTTTAATTTTTCACTGTATTCATTTCATATATTGGTATATTTGACTTAATTGTATATCTCTGTATAAACCAAAGTGTTTCTTCGGATTTATAAAGTGAATTGAATATATCTTTAAAAAAACTAGCACTACCCGAAATTTGTATCTGTTGAATTCTTAGGTGTCATTAAATACGAATACTTAATTTTTTCTTGGAATTTGTATCATTAGGTTTTACATAATGCTCCAAGCAAGCCCGATCCTGTTTCCCATAACATCGCGTGTCTTCTTACCACAAGTATAAAAAGTTTCTCCACAATCAAAATACGCAGAAATGAGAACTTCGTGATGCAATAAACATGTTCTCAACTAATATTCTTTTATTCAGAATCATAGTGTTGTTGTGGGTACTATGTGCTGTTGCGTGTGAGCACCAAAAACGAGATGTTCACAGAATCGTAATCGAAGAGAGGGTTCCAAGGAATCACAAGAGAGGTCACCACCACCAAGGGCACAGCCATATTCACAATAAGGGGCACGCAAATCATGGTCATAAAAGTAAGAATAAGAAGGGCAAACATCCTCAGAAAAATCAAGAATCAGAGTCAAGTAGCTACGAGGACAGTGGCAGTTACAGTGGAGAATACGAGGATATCTTCTATGGCCGGCAAGTGAGTACAGTCCTTTGGGTTAAACAATGGTTAAACCTATATAATATTTTCAAATCGTAATCGGGAAGGACACAGAATGAATAGAAACTGTACACGGAATGATTTACTAGTAAAAGCAATTTGTAAATGATACAGTTACAGTAAATGTTTCATGCTTGTAACGATAACAAAAAAGATTGTGAAATGAATAACTTACATATTCAGGAATAGGTACCAAATTTTTCGCGTCTTGTCGAATTCATAAAGAAATATCCTACAGTTATTGCTCTTGCAATCAGGATATTCATTGTATTTACAAGAATGAACATCTTTATTTTATAATACAATACAAAATCTCCTAATAGTGGTCCTAATAATATGATCCAGAGCTCATTCGATTTGAAATCACAATCAACAGTTATCTTAAACTTCCAAATAAAAGGGGTTTTGTAGTTCGTAAATGACTTGATAAACGTTAACGTGAGGAGAGTTCTTCAAACAGATTTTTGATGAGGACAAAATTTCCAATAGAAAAGTTTCCATCACAACTCCACAACTAGTATTAACCATCTTGAATCCGCAGTGAAAATAATTTCTGTCAACTAGCGAATATTGATTTGAAAATTTGAAAAGTACATAGTGTCAGACACTTGAAGGAAAATGATGTGTTGGAAAAATAATTTTACATTGATTTTAAACAAAACGAGCTTATTGGCATTGAACAGTTTTTTCAAATTTCCATTGATATGTGAAATGATATAACATCGAAAGCTATCAAAAATATTTCCCTGCGTGGAATATATTACTATACTTTAACGAGATTTTATCATGCCATTTATTATACATTTGTCATAATTTATTATTTTTTCAATGTTGATGCTAAAATTAAAAATAGAGAAAAGTAGAGATATTTTTTTATGTTGATGTTTTATCATTCAAAAATACTATGCGATTACATGATTTTCAAATTTCCGGTGCTACTCGAAGAAAAGGTTTGAGAGAATAATAATTCTGTTTAGAAAACATTTTTTTTTCAAACGTCAAATAATGATGACATTACTTATCTAACTTGATCCTGTCAAAGTTTGATGTCTCCGCCGGCAGCAGTTTTTTTTCCCATTTCTTTACGGCGGAGGGAAAATTGTTGTCATGGCAACAATATGAAACATGTCACAAAGCAACAATACAAATGTCATTAACAACAATTAAACATCATTTTTATTTATAGTAATATTGAAAGTACAATTAGTCAATGAAGCATTTTCAAAATTGAAACCGTGCAAAAATGTTCCCGACTCTTGATACGCATTGGTAATTGTTGATGATACTGATGGTCGAGCACAACTATTTCAGCAATCATTCCCGATGTTGGCGAATCATGAGGGTTTAAAATTTTTTGAGCATTATCGTTCTTATTTCTTATTGAATCCTTTATATATCCTTCGGCAACCGTGCTTGATTTCCAGCCCCCATGTCGCTTGAGGTATTCTAGATTTCCGCCTCCATCAATTAAAAGTGTTGCTGAAGTTCGTCGTAAACAGTGACCCGTGTATGCGCTTGCATCGTTTAAATTTGAATAACTAGCTACTTTTTGGGCTACTGCGCTGATCGAATGTATTCCCATGACGCTTCGGTAACACTTTCCATTTTGGTACTTTATTAAAAATCGGTTTCCTGTGAAATTTTCAGGCCGCAGTGATGCATACTTTTTATACAGTTCAATGTAGTTTCGACCAATTATCGTAAAAGATCTAATTTGTCGTGTTTTACTGTCTGGGATTTTGATAATTATTACATTTTCTTTATCCTCAATGTCCACAGTCTTCATTTTTACCAATTCGTCGCATCGACAGGCGCCGGTAACCCCAATTAACAAAACAATCTGAAATATTTTTATAATTTAGTAGAGTATACTACATGCTTTGCAATATAATTTTTTGGTAATTATCCGTTAAGCGGGCTCCATCGTGAAATTGAAAAATTTTTGGTGGAACTTACGTATTTTGGCCTTCTGAACAAAAAATTCTTATAAAGTTTTTGGGGCTCGCAACTAGTTTCGGAGATACGGCCCCCCAAAGACAGGAAATCGGGGTTTTACGCCTATGTTCGTTTCTCATCCAATTCCGCCCGAAATTCCTCCTTCTTTCTATCAGCACAATATACTCATTCTATATATCCTTCTTCATCACTTTCCAACAGAATCATAAGCATTTTTCAGTGCAAAACTCTAAAAGGTAAATCGTCGAATTTCGAAATTCTATGACGATTTACCTTTTAGAGTTTTGTACTGAAAAATGAAAAAATGCTTATAATTCTGTTAGAAAGTGATGGAGAAAGTGGTATAGAATGTGTATATTGTGCTGATAGAAAGAAGGATGAATTTCGAGCTGAATTGGCCGAATAAACAAACATAAATGTCAACCCTGAAAACCCCGATTTCCTGTCTTTGGGGGGCCGTATCTCCGAAACTAGTTGCGAGCCCCAAAAACTTTATAAGAATTTTTTGTTCAGGAGGCCAAAATAAGTAAGTTCCACCAAAAATTTTTCAATTTCACGATGGAGCCCGCTTAACGGATAATTACCATTTTTTTTTACCTTTAATCCTAAATACAACTTATCTGGCACTTCAAACAAAAATTTATCAAACTCGTCTTTAGTGAAAACTTTAGACTTCTTTCCTTCGCTTGTCTTTTTCAGAAAGGCACGTACCTTTAAAAATTTGCTTATATCCACATTTTTTCTAATAACTAATAACTCGGATTTTATCATAGAGTATCGTGACCACATTGTAGAAGATTTCCATTTATTTTCATTTTCCATTATATTAAAATATGCCAGTAAAACGTCTTCGGTAACTTGCCGTACTCCTCTTGTATCGCACCACTCTTGGAAGTGCTTGTACGCTAACCGATACTTTATTCCGGACTTGGAGGGCCCCAAACGTGCTACTGCATCATTAGCCGCGGACTCAATTTCGTTTAGGTTTTCCATTTTCGCACTAAATTTGCGGTTGCAACAACAATGAGCTGTCTTTAATAACATAAAATATAACTGTCAAACAACTGTAACCAGGAAGACGCAAATCCCACCGACGACTTAATTATTTTGATTTCTAACATCTAGACGACTTTGATAGTTGTCACAGTTAATTTCGAGTAAAAATAGCGTATGAATTGTACTATTTATGGTTGAAAATTGCTACGTTTGAAGAAAAAATAGTATACTTTATTCGGCAAAGAACACAGAAATATAACCCAGGGTTATATTTCTGTGGCAAAGAAGCGATTTTTCTTGACTTGCCCTCTATTACGTAATATCGGGCACGTCAAGAAAAGTCATGCTTCTCCGCCTCATAAAGTAATATACTATTCTCGTCATTCCATTTGACAAGAAATAAAATGATTTTTACAAAAATAATCTGAAGAATATTTTTTCATTGTTTTAAATTGCTTTTTCAGTTTTTAAATTATTGAAAAATAATATTCCAAAAATTATTTTCACAAAATTATGGATTATAAATTCTTTACAAAATGGGTAAGAAATTGTTTTTTGTTTACATTTCATTCGTGTGGTGAATACAAAATTTGTTATGAAAACGTTTTTCGTGTTCACATTTTTTGAATATTGAAAATGAAATTCAAAAAACAACCATGTACCTCAACACGTCGCATAAAAATTACTTCAATTTCTTATACATTGAGTTTTGCTTCTGTAATGTTATTTACACCCTTGACATCTGACCTACCACAGATGCGACTATATTGTAAATATACTCATTCATTAGTTATGGGGAAATTATTTTTTGCCTTTCTCTTTCTCCGAATCAAAAATAGAAATTATAACTTCTAAGAAAGATGTAAAATAAAAAAAGAGAATCTCTCGAGTTCTTCAGTGGGAAAATGGATGAATTACGAAACACTTTCACTATAGAGACTCCAGACGATTCCAAAATATAACTCGTGACAAGTCTATTGTCAGTTTTAAATGACATTTCGGTGACATTGATTTTTTTGGTAAACAAACCAGCCATCGTTATAATGATAATTGGGACCTTGGAAATTTTGTGGAATGAATCAAATGTTCTCGAATGATACTTATACACGCACCTATCGACAGGAAAGTGTTATTTTTTTTATTTCACCTCATTCATCAAAATTGTAAGAAAAAAGCCAAAAAAGAATTCCCGATACTTCATTCTCTCCACAAAAATAACCAAGTTCTTGATTATCATTAGTTATCGGCATTGATACATGAAAATTTGAGATTTTCTTCCTATATATTCTGATCTTTTATGGCTTATAATTCATCAAATACTGAAGATATTGTAATAAATAAGCTTATTCAAGTGATACAAAATAATATATACCTACCTATGATAATCTTTTTGACTTCGGTCGTTTTTTCATGTCGAAATATAAAATCTTCGTTTTACAGGTGCAAAAACCTCATCGCCCTGTAACGAAACCGTCGCATCACAGGCCCTCATACCCGTCCAACTTAAAAATCGAAGAATCTCGACCCCATCAGTACAGAGAGAAATTCAAACCCAATTCTGACAATGAATGGGTCCCACTAAATACTGAACAGGTTCTACAATATTCCCAAGAGAGCTACAGGAGCACTGATAAAAAGAAAAGGAAAGGAAACCAAAATAACACTAGAAAACAGAACAGCAAAAATAAAAAACCACTCCATGTACCAGGCCACAGACCATCATATCCCCCGCTACATTTTGATGCCTCAACTCTTTATCCACCATTGTCAATTTTTCCAGACACTTTTTCTGAATTCAATGGCAAAGTATTGGTACCGAACCAGTCCATACTTGGCTCATTTGAACAACCAGCACATGACTTTACAAATACAAAAGATGGTTCTGATCGGCTGAGGAACCATCATACAAGTTATGATGTGAGAGAAGCTGATGTATCAGATATTGGTACTTTTATTCTGGTACCAGATGGCAAGACGAAGGATAATGTGGATGAGCATAATCATAAACATTACTCGAAAGCAACAGACATTAAAAAAACAAACAAAAATCGAGGGTCTGTTACTTTTTCGGGAACGGCAGACTTTTAACGTAGAGTTGCTTCCGAACACCATGTTGATTTGATACCAAATTAAAGTAATAATGCAGAGGAAGAAAACCTAGCTCGATCAATCAGGCATTATTTTCGTCTGTCTCAAGTGTGTATTGAGGCAGGAAAAAATTGTATTACTTCTTGAACATAATCACAAATTTATTTATGATAGTTAACAGAAAAATCCAATCAGGCAACGTGATGATTGGGAAGTTGAAGGACCGAAAGCAGATGCTTGAATTCAAGAAATCATAGAATCACCAGACGGTTCAAAAAATATACAGTCATCAAAAAAAGTCTAGGGAACAACAATTCAAATTCATGTAACTCTTCAGGAACACCTGGTATATTCCTGCAAATGTATAAAGATATTCTCTACAACCATTATCTCAATAAGGTAGTTGTTGCTCGCGAGAAAAATTCCACGTGAAAAACAAAAATAAATTGCTGTGTCGAATGATGTGCACATTCTTGCATTTCATTTCGATGATACAAATTGATGGTAAATCTGGTTAGATTCATTCAGTCACTGCTTGAAAACATGCCCCGACGACATTTGATATGTGAGGAGCAGTTACGAGAAGTTTGAATGCTCGAGGCTTGTCAAGCTCAAAGAGTTGCGGAGATTTTAATGACTGAAGCCAGTGAAATCAATCGATTGTAGAGAAGAAACCGAGGGATTGGAGATGTGAGAGAGTGACATATAGGCCCCGCACAAGAAAGGGCCCGTTCAGCACCGCTTTCTACAGTTGCAGGCTAATTTGTTCCCTACACATTTTTTAGCGTGTGTAGTTACATGAAACCAACATCTGTTAATCGCTTAATTAAAGTAAAACTTTTGTAGTTCTAGTAACGGAAAAAGTAAGGTGTTCTGGCACCTGGACAATATTGAAAATATACACGTCAAATGTTATTTAAGGGTCACAAAAGTGTACGCTACAAAAAACATTTACCAATGGAACTTATAGAAGACGGTTTTGACAAACCCACACAAAGGCTTATGAAAAAAGTAAAAATTCTTTGGAAATTGATAAAGAACTATGAATTGACTATCCAGTTATATTATAATTGGTAAATTATAAAGGCAGTCCTGTTCATAACCACATTTCTAATACATAATAAAATGTACCTACCTCCTTTGTAGTAGTAGGTTTTTATAATCATTTGTGGGATCAGTCTACATTTATTGATCTATTACAGGTCTAGTGAAAACTCAATATTTACTGCTTGAAAATATATATGATATAATTTCTGCCTAGCAACTATTGATTAATTTATAAATATAAAATATGTAAATAGAAAAAATTCAGGAAGGATTCGTTTTTCAAACAGTAAAAGACAAAACTGAATGAAAACTGTATTTATTGATGCAATTATATTATAAATAATATGATTCTTATGTTGATTTTCTATTTTTTTACAATAAAAATGATATCAAAAAACATTGTTTTTCAGTTCTTATATCAGAGCACGAAACTTGAAATAGTTGCTTTGATTACTTTGGGAGTTTGTAGTAACCATTAGAATAAATCAAATGATGTTCTCGAACTTTTCTATCCAAGAACACCTTCAACTCTTGGAGATTGCATTCGATGGTGGGCCCTTGGAAAGCAAACATCTTCAACATTTGATGTATTCTCTCCAGAGGTAAGGTATCCAAATTCATCAGCATTCCAACAATATAAGACCAAAATGTCTGAAACATCAAAAATAATTTATTATTATTCACAAACTAGAATGAAGTATAAAGATCACTACTGTCGCTTATTAGTCGCAAAAAACCTTAACAAAGGAAAAAAGGTATCAGAGGGTTAATTTTTTGATTTTGATGGTGTTCATCATGACTTATAAGCTATTGCTTAAGTGTAACAAATCAGATCCTTGTTAACTCACCTCCAAGTTAAATAACAAATTAAAGTCTATTTCCAACGAAATTAATTGTAGAGAAAACAATCTTCAATCAATAAAATTTTTGATATATTGAACCATATTTGGAAATGTTCACTTTCACTGCCGGCAACAGTAAAGCATAAGATTGATTCTTTACATTCTTAGATAGCTCAATATTTGGTAACTCATTTTGGAGGAAATTATTTCAAGAAAAAATGTTGATACTTTTTTGTTAAGGCAAAATATATTTTCACATTTCATTGAGTTGAATAGTGTATCACTTAGGCTTCCGGTGAAATTGTCAATTGTCACTAAATCTGACATGAACATTTTATTTGTACCTACATTTTCTTTTAACATGATGCTTCTTAGACCACTAAAAATTCCTCTGAAATAGGCATTCACCCGGAAAAGTTGATTTTTTGATGTAGTATAAAATTGTCAATTATAAATCACATAGCAAATTATGAAGGTGTCATTTTGGCAGGAAGTATTTATAAAAACCTGTTTATTAAAATAGAAAATTTTGTGGAAATGGAAAATGGTATTTGTTTTCGGAAAAAGTTTCAAACAAAAATTGCAGGAAATTCACAAATAATGTTCAGTGATGAATTCAGTAAGTTTGAGTGTTCAGTCAAAGAACTTTTTTTACCCCAAAATCCTCAATTTTTGCTTGATCGGATATGACACTTAATAACTGTCGTTTTCTTGAATACACTCATTCCAATCCAGATTTGAAACAAAACGCAGTTTATAAATGAATTCATAGATCCTGGTAGTTTTATGGTAAAAAGATGAACAAATCCAAATGCAAAGACATCATCAATGAACGATTCAAGAAATCAATGATAACCACCAAAAAACAACATATTTCAGAAACAGCACCATTCTTATAAATGATCATGTGTACCTGTAGCTCTTCCTCTCTCTGATCCTGAGCACTGGCCATCGCTGATTCGGATTCATAATCTTCCACAAACAAATCCTCCTGTGTAGTAGTGTCTTTGCTTTTCAAACCTTCCTGGATGCAGAAAACATCTCGAGTAGTTTCTACTATAATACCCTGAGATTGCCAGAAACAAAGTTTTCTCCGCAATATCGTAGGCGGACATTGCATAACCTTGCTCAACTCATCTAATTCCCAACTGTCTGCAAGGAAACATAAAAGAGGAAAAGAGAAAATCCTTCATTATTTCTCAAATTGATTTTCTATTGAAAACTTTGGTGAAAATTGTACTTTGTCATTTCAATAAAAAAATTATAGATACTGATAATAAAGTCATAATAAATATTACAAATTTTTACAAAAAAATTTTGGTTTCATATGGGGTCGATTTACGAATAATGATTGACGAAAAAAAAGTTGGAAATGAAAAAAGTTAATTTTTGACGCTTCATATTTCAATTCTGTGCAAAACTTCAATTCACTCACATTTTTTGAGATACAGTCGCTGAAAATTACAAAGAGGTTGAAATAATCACTTACTTTTATCTTGAAAATGCATGATGATAGTAGCATTAACAGGAGAAACAGATAAATTCAACGTTCTATCAGCTAGTTCAATTTCCAAATCGACAAATCCTAAATGGTTTTTCCAGCATAAGGTCCGACTTCCTTTCAAAGTTTCAAAAGCAGTTATGTAATTAGCTATTTGGGACTGCAGTTTGCTATGCAATTGCAACTTTTCCTCTTTGAATGGAGGCCAAAACTGTGCAGACACAATCATTGCAGTAATAGGTATATCATTTTCTGTATACTCTGGATCTTGTTTGATATGTTGATTTATCCTTTTCGAATCAGCTATATCCTTCAACATCACCTAAAAATATTACGCAAAAAGTTATATCAAACCTACTGAGCAGTCATGATTTTGAATTACTTCACAATAATGTAACTGTGAATCACCAAAACGCAATTTCAGCAACTCCAAGTACCGAATCTCTTTCTCAGTATCACACAAATATTGTGTTAAGAGTCGGTCAGCGAGTAGTGTTCTGTATTCGTTCACAAACAAATCTTTACTGCCATACACATTGACCAGCATGGAAATAATATCTGATGTTCTGCGAAACATACAGGAATTGCCTGAAATCAGAATTAACAATTAAATTTTTTTGTTCAAAATAACGGCGAATCTGGTGCTGACGGTGTAAACATCTCAAACTCCTACTTCACCAAGAAGAGAAGACCTCTTACAGCGGACACATCGTACGTGAAGTAGGAGTTTGAGTCTTTAGTCGTCATCCAGCAGATGGCTTTGCCCCTTAGAGGTTTACATCATCTGCATCAGATTGAGACTTTCTGGCATTGGATTTGCGAATGCAACCATTTCGGAAATAGAAATTCTAAAAAAATAACTCTACTAATAATTACTTGGAGCGGCATCAACGGGATCTGGAACCCAGGTCTCCCAATTTGCATTATTCTCGTCTGAGGAGGTATTTTCATCCACCTGAACTGCTTCACCTCTGACAAGTTCTTCCGCTAAATCATTCGGCCCTTCTTCCGTCAAACTGGTAACGACGCATCTGAAAAAAAATGATAAGTATGGCGATGGGATAGAATTGCTACTTATTTTCACGATATACGTGTAGTAGATGTAAATCCGATATTAATCTATCCTAGAGATCACTTTGTGAATAAGAAGATGCGTCCGAACTTGAAAGCAACTGGCTACCTTTCAGATAAAGTGGGGCAAGATGCCTAGAAAACCCTGGTGTATCTACTTATACCTGAATAATTTTGGGATAAGCTTGGCGAAAACCGATTGCTTGATTTTTGATATCATATAAACTTCAGATCGCTATTGTAGATGGCGATCAGTCATATACCCTATGAAGCTTAATTTTCACTGGAGAGGAATGTGCAACCGAACATTCTACTACTGTTTATTATTTGCCTACTGAGATTCAAAGACAGTCAATCAAATGCGTTTCAGAAAACGTGCAAGTAACGTGGAAACCTACCGTTAACAACCTGTCAATGTCACCTGCTACCCCTGATTTATATCAGCTTGTAAGACTAGACTTTGATTCCGAAAAAATATACTCTGCCCATTCACCAGAGAATGTACGATAAAGTTTCCTTCTGTTAAAAAAAAAACATGCTAGTGTATTGAAAGTGATAGACAGTGTCTTGGAATTGGGGATACATACATCAGTTATGCAACGGTTCAAAATACGTATCACATCGATTTTTCTTTCATTTGAGCAACACTTTGTTTTCAATCTCTCATTTATAAGAGCTATAGTTGTTTTTTTCCAAATTGTTTACCATAAAACAAACCAAATGCTTCAAATTCTTATTCACCATACCGACTACATGAATTTCGGCAAAGTTTCAGAAACTACAAAATCTACTACACATCGTGAAAAAGTACTTGTAATAACTTCAAAACTTATTCTACTTATATAGACTTTCAAACACTGTTGAATGCGAAAAAATAATTACAGATAGTTTTCATTGACAACAATAAACATCAAAGTTACGTCAATCTGACAAAACCGAATTGACAGATTTTTGAAAATGCTCATATAACGTCCCCCTATACCAGTTTCCGTGGAGAACAGACAATTGAAGTCTTTGCTAGCTCTTGCTTGGTTGCTTCGTAAGGGGAGTGATTGACCAGGACGGTATGGACAGATATTCGTCTCACAGTTCTTGAAAATGAATTCAAAATGGAATTCGAAACGTCGAACAAATCAGAAAATACCTAACGGATAAAAACCCAGAAAAATTCATCTTGTATATCGAAGATCCGTGAAAACATCAATTTCTACATAATACCTGGATGGGCAGGATGCAGCCTTAACATCGGACGCAGTCGGATAATGACTGAGGAGAGTTATTATAAATACCAGTTTCCGTGGAGAACAGACAATTGAAGTCTTTGCTAGCTCTTGCTTGGTTGCTTCGTAAGGGGAGTGATTGACCAGGACGGTATGGACAGATATTCGTCTCACAGTTCTTGAAAATGAATTCAAAATGGAATTCGAAACGTCGAACAAATCAGAAAATACCTAACGGATAAAAACCCAGAAAAATTCATCTTGTATATCGAAGATCCGTGAAAACATCAATTTCTACATAATACCTGTACTACACCACGATCAGTCGATTGACTGGTAACTGGGTGTCCTTCTCTTATTGACGCTGACGGAATTTACAACTTACCTTCAAACAAGGAGGCTCTCGACTTGGTCAGACTATGCAAAAGATGAGCAATTTTTCCAATGTCCTCAACAAAACGTCTGTAGTAGTAGCTACAGAGTCCCAGAAAACTCCTAACTTCATCTTTGTTTTTCGGTTGTTGTTACTCTCGAGAATTTACTTTCTCTTGGAAGAGGCAACACTTCTTGGGATTGTAGGTGAGCATTGTGTAACCTCTTAAATAGAGCGCGCAGGTTTAACGGATAATCGTCAATCCTCTTGCTCGTCAATGTGATGTCATAGACGAGGCAGAAAAATTTGAAAATAGAGTTGTTGAATGGTTTGGTAGAAATAATATGAAAATAAATATTGGCAAATACTCAACTATGACATATGCTCGCAAACAAAATATTACTAGGATTTTAAAATATCAATTGTATACGTTAATTTAGTTAAGTGTTGTTGTAATGACATGTAACACCTCTCTTGAACTTGTTTGTAAGGATTTGAATAAATAAATATAGGTTTTCCAAGTGAGCCCTCTGAGTACTACTTAGTTCCATTGAAAGTCCATTCAAAAACAAACGTTCAAGTATGTATTACACAGAATATTCCACGAAAAACTCCTTGAAACGGTTCTTTCTCATACATTCAACAACCTATACCTGAAAAACCAGAAAATATCTCTGGAGGCATTAGTTTAGAGAATTGGGAATATGGGCTGTCGAAAATCAGGATCGATATTAATTAATGTGAGATTCAAAGGAACTATAACACCACCTCTCCATCGTAATGAGTTGTATAAGAAATCATTCTCGTTTCAAATACCTAAAATATATAATGCTGTCCCAGCGTATTTGAAGTCACTGATTATAACTTCTTTCAAAAAACATTATGAAAAAATTCTATTAGAGCAGCAACTGAATTGAGCACATATCTGTAACCATCTTTCTCGGGTACAGGAAAATTAGTCAATTTAGTCAACTGTGATTCATAACTATATACTACCAGCTATGAGTTGTAATGATTTAACTAGAATTCATCTTTGTTTGGCTTGAGAATAATAACAGGGGCTGCTTGCAGCTAATCTGATCTCCGGCCTTTTCCCACCATGTTTTGTATTTTTCTTTCCTTTAAGTTTTGTCGTATGATGGAAAATAAAGTCCTTTATTATTATTATTATATTAGCAGTGAGTATTAGCTCACTAATAAAATTCAATTTCACCTAATGGCATGATTTAATAACATATTCAGTCAACTTACCTTACAGTATCATCTCTGCTTCTCAAGTATTGATGAACAGGTTGAGTAACTGTCTCTAACAATAAACCAGTTGGATCTAAAACTCGTAAAGATCTGATAGCAGCTATATATGCAGTTAAAACATCTGGAGTGCTCACTCCAGGATGCAATAATCTTGTCTCCATAGCTTTTTGAAGATTTTTAGTGAGCACTGGCTTCAAATCAGTTCTGGGAAGGCATAATCTCAGATCTTCCAAAGCTGGTAGAGATTCAGGGTATTCTGCAAGTGCATCGACATTTTTTTTGTATGGACATACTTGTATTAGGAAATAATATTCAGCATTGAAGTATGATTCTGGAGTTCATGCTATCCAATATAAAATGTTACCTATGATTATATTGAACAACTGATCAATCCTAGTTTTGGTATAGCTATTGTACAAGAAGTTAATCAACTTTTTCTCGAATATATCCATCGACTCTCCAAGAGCAGCTGATGAATCATAGCAATAAATATTACGAAGCCAATTCAACACCACAGATTGTAACCACTGCAAAAAAAAAGAACTTTTTGAAAGTCAGACATGCATGATTGTATTATGAAATATGAATGAATATACATGTCTTTATAGGCTATAACTAATGAAAGAATAATTCTGAGTGGGAAGAATTGCCATTCTCCCCTCGAAACAATTTCTTACTGTTATGGAATAAACTGTCTGAGCCAAATTGAAAAAAACTTATTGAGTTGGGTGCACAGATTTTCAGGGTACATTGGGAATTCAAAAAAAAAATGGCGAGCTCCATGCATTTTGGCATAATGTTCATGTGTTGTTGATATTACAGAAACAGACAAAAAGTCAAATAATGCCTCTCTGTTAAAATGTGTACACATCCCTGATTTTCAATGAAATCCCGAGACGCAGTGTTTGCTTCAAAGCAAAATTATGAAAATGGAGACATTTTGTTCCATTGAACCTGGTGTAGAAGGAATATGTTGAGATTATTTCCAGAAAAAAAGGTTAACTCAGAAAACTTCAATTTTTTCATAGGTTATCCACATGAAAGGTAATGATCTCTAATAATTTCATTTGTTTTGTCGACATATTTCATAGAATTCCCTATAATTTTGAAGAAGACGACATGTGTATCTGATTGATTGAAATACCTTTTCTAAAATAGACACATAAGATGAGTCAAAGCTATCCTTACAAATTTTTTGAATATGGGAATGGATGTATCCATATATCAAATTTGTTAAAGTTTGACCCACTAAAGGCTCCAACAGCATCATTTCACCAAGCTTCCTGTAAATCGGAGAAACAATTTCAATGTGAATTAGATTTTCAGCATGAATTACCTATTTGTTTCTTGGAACAAGTGCAAACAATTGCAGTGTAGACTCTCTTGAGAGCATATAATACATTGCCCATCATTTCCTTGTTCGATATCTTCCATTCTGAGTGCAGCTTCATAGAAATTCATAACTATCATTTGATAATCCAAATTTATTTGGTAAAGGAGGGTGGCTTTCAGAATTAATTTTAGGGCATCATGTCCACATTTTTCAGAATACACCGACTCTGCCAACTCAATGGATTCTTTGAACATGCCAAGTTTGTACACTGTATGATCAAGTAGCTTATAAGCATCATACAAAGATTTAACGGCATTATAAAACTGTTTGAAACCCTTATTCTCATGTTCATTATATTTGAAGTATGACCAAAACTCTGGAACTACTTCATCCCTCAGTTTCTTCTCGATTTTAGAAATTATGAGATTTTGAATATGCTCTGATAAGTTCAGGACTTTGATGAACCTTGTCACATAATGAAACTCTTTTTCCGAAAATGGTCTCTCTTCCAGATCACTCAAGGAACAAGTCTCTTCTAAGATTGGAAAAAATTTTTTTGTGTGAGACCAAGCTCCCTTGAAATCAATTTTTTCACTCATGTTCAAACTATCATTACTTCCTCATCTTGCTTGTAGATAATCTGAAACAAAAGTTGTTCTTACATTTTTCGTAGAACAAAGGCAAAAAATCAGTATGAAAGCTGGAATAATTTCCACCAAATCCTTTTTTCTATCAAGATTAGGAAGATTCTCAATGAAGGCAAAACTCGATTTTTATTTCAGCACTAGGTAATAGCAATTTGAAAAAACAATCGTAAAACAATAATAATAATAATATGATCAGATTTTTTTAATTTTCAGATCATGGATCAAGATCAATAATTCATAACATACTTCAGAAAATTCTCTCTCTAGTATTTCCTGGCCTTTGCTTCCGTAAGGTGCATTTTGCTGCTTTTAGCTAGCCATCTTTAGAAAATTAATTTCTTTCTTCGAACTTCAAAGCTAGGTTAGGTTGGTTGGTTGGTTGGTAACCGCATTCGCATTAATGGAAATCGTCCTTGGACATATACCCAGCATTAAGTTGATTTGTTGCAATGTTTCAGGTTGGAAGTTGGAAACATAGAGGATGGATTCAGACAGATCCGAAATCCGATCGTACGACGATCCGATAGCTTTCAGATTGGTCTAAATTTAAATTTAGACCAATCAGAAAGATATCGGATCCTGGTACGATCAATTTAGGATCTGTCTGAATTCAGCAGGCGTTTTCTGGCACTCATGTATTCAAATATATTCGTCTATCTCCTTCTCTCTCACTTGCGGCCAGTCAAATAGTGAGAAAGAGATGGGGAGAGGAATCATTCTCAAATACAAGAACGCCAGAAAACACCTCATGACATTAAAACCAACGGACTGGCCCTGAGAGATAGAGGACTAGAGGTCTGCAGAATGAGCAAGATGGAATATAGAATACTTCGAATGTAACCACAGAATACTCAATTACAGAAGGGAAACGGTAACCTAACACAATTAGCCCAAAAATATTTGAACTTGATTGAACTTTGGCACCTTCGTGTACACTGAAAAATCTGACAATATACACCAATACACTGAGAAATTTTAAGTGACATGCGTCAAATTAATTAGCTGTTTTCATCTGACTCTCTGAAGTAAAGCAATAGAATATTTTGGTACTCTGTTACGAATAATGGGGGTGGAAAAAGCAATAATCCCCTTTATGCTTCTATTTATTATATATTTTCAATACTGATAAGGTTAACTGTCGAATGAAATCAAATCCCCAATATATAACAGGAACCAAGATGCTGAACAAAGAAATTGACGGATATAAGGTAAGTGTTCCTTTCTCATATTATATACGGCCTCGACTAGGGCATTCGTGGGTTCTCTGTATGGTTCGATTGAGAGGGTTTAAAAGAGGCAAAGGAATGATACACTTCGTATTGCAGAGTGATGCATTTAATGAGTGCAAAAATGTTTGTACATAAACGAATGCGATTATCGTTTTCAACCGGACATATGCCAGTAACAAGCTTCAACAAATTTTCCCTGTTTATGAAATCGTTGAACTGAGAATAATGAACCGGAAGATACAACTTCAACAAAGTTACACGTTGAGTAAGCCATTCAGTGATCACTCTAGAGCTCTGACAGTTATTGTCGTGGATAACATAAAATATGTTCTCGTTATATAACCATTTAGAATCCCACAAAACAATTATTCTGCGAATAAAATTAATAACCTAGCATATGAACGCACTCATAAAGTAGAAGAAACAATACGAAATTTCCACAGGTACAAATATATCGAAATTTCCAAGAGAAAAATAATGATTATGAAATAATAGGCTCATCTATGAAGGCTCCAAGTGTTGAAGGCCAGTGTCCTCAGCAGTACAGGATTCCACTCGGGTGGCGATTGATTCGGATAGCAGGTTCCTGAACGATACCCCCAAATAAAAGGATATGGCGTAACCGGTAACAGTTAGCAGATCTCCAAGTATTCAGCTTTATGATTAACTTCTTTAACTCGTCTGATGTCAAAAGTTCAGCTCTCGACGATGGTGAATGAGGTTGAAGCAACAGGTGGTTGGGAACTACCCCCGACGACAAGATGCAGAAGGTGGTGACGTCCTTAATCCACGTAATGATCAATCCTAGCCTCTTCCAAACTATTCAATAGTAGTAACACAGCTCAAAAGCCAAAACAGAATGCCAGGATTGAGTTCAGTCTTATAAATTTCAGTATTTATGATCCCCAATGGATAAACTATTTAACAAATTTCTGGAATAACACCTTCCACTTGACTTTCTAGATGAAGAGAGTACGAAATCACTTCCCCAGCCAGAAAAACCATCCGCCCCAAAAAACATAGTTTGCCGATAAGCAAACGAATTTCAGCTCTGGCCAGAGTCTACTCGTTTAACAGGATTACCGTATTACCGGGGAAGATCAATCATTGTACCAAATCGCCTAATTCTCGCAGAAAAACAACATCTTGGATATCTCCAATTTCTAATAAATTGAAGCAGTCTCATTTGATGCATTGTTTGCTGGATATGCGATAATTTCAATCAAAATTCTCAGCGAAATCCTAGGGCACGCCTGAATGCATTGTTGGTTGCCGTCCGTCGGCCGTAAAATTCGATTATTGAAATTTTTGTGGATTTCATGCATTTGATAATCGAGAGAATACAGGGATGGCGGACAACAACAACTCCTGGGATAACAACTCTCCTATTGGTGCACCTCGGGAGGGCGTGGCTTTAATTAACCGAATATGTCAATAGGCCTTTTCGGAAACTAGCTCTGTGTCACCTACCCGATCCACAGAGATCACGTGACGGATCACTTAGATTACCTACCCGAAATCCACAGTTTGCGAACGGATAAGATCAGGATTTATGTGACTGTCGCGAACGTGAACGCGGCATACGAATAGAGTTTGAAAACATGTAAGGCATAACCTAAAGTGTGGTGTATTGCAGATGCTTGCGGAGGTGTATTGTGTTTATCTTCTTCTAAGATAGCATCATGTATACTATCTCCTTTTCCATTTCATCATCGACATATAAATCAAGTGATAATGCAGTTATTTTTTGGAATGTTGCAGTTTTCCTTTTATCCATGATCGTTATAGAACCACCGATACCAAAAAAATGCCACACCACATCAAAATTACACCAAAGACCAGAGGACTAATAGCAGAAGCAGAAAATAATGTCTAATGTCTCAAAATGTTAACATAACCAAATACCTATTCCATCATTTGTGACAAATTCAAAATCTTTTGGTGATGCGTATGCTGTGCCAGTATCGACTATAATGACCCTGCTTTCGAGTTAGGTTACGAAAGACGAACCTGAGTCAATGACCCAGTTAATAACACCAAAGTATCCGAATGTGGGTTGGTAACTCAGGTTAGTTAAACAAACGGGCGGGTTAGGTACCGTGTAAACCCGAGTTGGTTTCCGAAAAGGCCTATTGGATTCACTTCTGTATAGTTAAGAATTCTGTAGTATAAATTCTCTTCAATGTAGTAGATACAAAGAGAGAGAGTAATTCAGGTATCAAATTATCATTAACCTTCAAAATATCACTTATATGAGCATACCCTTTCTCTCTCTAATGTTTTCCGCATCGTGTCATATGGAAAACTGTCATAAAGGCCAGTCCATTAGTTGTAGTCTATGATTGGAAATTAGGCATTCCAGGTACTTGTCAAAAGTGTCAAATGAATCTATTGCGGCATCTGCCCCCAGAAACTTTCGTTTGCTCTTTTCAAAAGAGTGTGACTGGTGTTTGCACCCATATATATATTAATACCAATATGAGTAATACCTGATAAGAGCTAATGTTAACTAAGTGAAGCCGAGTTATATCTCTGTTGCAGTCCCACCATCCGGTTTCTTTCATTTTTTGCGCATGCGCGATTTTTAACGTCATATGACAATTTCATTTTTTTGGTTATGTAAATGTTATTTTAATGTCAAAAAAAAACAAACAAGATTATGAAGATTTCAATAATATTGAATATATCTACGAATGTAGCAGTACGGAAAATTCAAAGTGCATTTTGGTTTCCCAGGAAGTTTGGAAGGTTTCTCTAATGATTGAATAACTAAATGAGTTCTATTGCATATTAATTGTGATGTGAAATGATGTGTAGTGTTTAATAATACAAAATTAAAAATCTTTCATTGATCTCGAGACCAAGTTTTCATCAATTTCGAATAGGAGAATGAACTGCTGCAAGAGGATGGCTGCTCATTATGGTCAATAGTAAATATGTGTGAAATTGATAGGGTTTAAGTTTCACTGATTGAAATATTCAGTATAAAATTCATGTTACTCATTTTAAATGTCCATTTATGAATGTAATTTTAAAATCCATGAATTCAGCTCATAACAAATTCGTTGAAATAAAGGTTGTTTACTAAAAAGGATCAAACGCCAAAGTTGAGATACTATGCTCATTCTGTTGTGTTACTTATGATTGAAAGCTCAGAAATAGGTAAAAAGATGGACACTTGGTCAGTTGGTGGAATGCACGAAAAAAATTAGACATTTGTATCATGTAGGTAAATCAGAATTATACACATTATCCTAAGAAACCAGGGTTTTACGAAATGGCAGTTGTTTCTTTATTTGTTATACCATTCGAATTATCTAGTTTCTTCATCAAAGAAAAGCAAATATACTATAAACATTGACTGATTAGCTATATTTTTCATGCATATATTCTGAGCATATATAAATACTCACCATATCACTTTATCCTATCCACAACTGCAAAGGAATATAAGGATTCTGTCAGGCTATTGTAGATTTGATTTGAGTGTGAATAGTTTTCATTTTGAATAATCCTTATTGGTGAACGAAATATGAAATGCTCAAAAATGAAACTATCTACCAGAATCAGAGTATATTGCATGTATTTCTGCTTCTCTTGAACGCTTTCATGAATGGAAAAATATATGAAAATGTGCATTCCAAAAGAATATGCAATAAGTCGCCTGTTCTAGTAGCCACCAAATAAACTGTTAGGATAGCAAGGAATTTTTCTTGTGAAATTAGTACTCCATATTTCTAAATACAGAATTTGATCTGGATTCCTAGTGAGTGTTGTACAGCCTTGTACAGCGATTTCTCATAATGAACATTGTTCAGGATACAGTAATATGGATTGATTAACTATGATTACAGAATACAAATTCAAACAGTAAATTACTGAAGCGACAATCCATGCTTCGGGTAAGCTTGATGAACTTTCTTGGGTTTTTTATATTTCTTCTTCTGGTATTTAATTTTATATGATATTATATATATATATATGAAACTGAATTTTTCTGGCATGAGCCTCATCCAGTGCATGTCGCCAAAGGCTGAAAATGACCAGGACACGTCATGCTGTGGACAGCAGTTTCGCCCTATGGGGCTCACCAGCATGGCGAATCAATGAGAATATTCCTTTTGGAATGATATGCAGGTGTCAGATGTAATCCAGCATTTTAATTAATTTTAATACACAAAGAAAGAGTTCAGCTATTCATGAAATAATACTGCAATAATTTAAGAAAATTTTTATTCATATTTCTCAATAGTTACATCATCTTTGGAAGTCGAAAAATTGCAGGATTCACAAATATGAAGGATAGGTATTCATTAAAAAGGCAGGAAAGGTTGATTAAGATTGTAACCACATGGTCATCATCAGATGATGATACCAGAGACAGCGGATATTGGAGAATTGATGAGTACGTAATTTTTTAGTGAATAAAAATTACTATTTCATAAAGATTTCAGTAAAGATCGACAATCCTGTAAAACACACAACCATTTTCAAATACATATTCAGTATCAATTTGGAATTTATATATTGGAATGAGAAATTTATTGAAATGACTAAAAATTAAAATCTCGCAATTTCGTACCATGTTATGTTTAGTTACATTCATGGTAGGTAATAAAACATTTGAAAAATAATCTCAAGCTACAACATATTGTATACAAAACGAAAAAACAGTTAGACAAAGCATTACTATACATATAAAGGGTAAATTTTTAAAGTAACTCATACCATCCAGAAATTTATTCGAATAAAAAGAACAATGCAGCAGATTTTGCAATCACCGTCCTGAACTAGATTTCTCATATATGATTTTTTTCTGTGTGGTACGTAGTATATGCCATGAAGGCTTTCTTACTCGAGCATTTCTCAGTAATGTAGACAGGTTGTTATCTTTGTTGAAAAATAAGAAATAAAAGTTTTTTCATTTACGTTTTTTACTGTTCTCCGCATTCTTTACAATACGATTTGAAAATCCTGATGTACATTCTTCTACCTCTATACATCAGCAGCAGCAGTCTAACAACATGATGTGATACATTTAACATTAGTTATAAGTCTGTTCAATTTAGAGATTGAAAGTTATTTGGACACGTTATATTCACATCATTTTTCTACACAAAATACCTTTTGCAATTATGAATAACATTTATATATTGGGATTGTTACTCTTTTCCCATCATCCTCCTATATTCCATACTCACAAATCTATGCATAATGATGTAGCAGGTGATGGTGATATCTGTTGATAAATGAAACACTACATTACCATCAGATGGTCATTAGCACCACGAGATATCAAATTCTTTGATTTCAAGTGTCCCAGAAGTTTCTTCAAACTCTCAGTTTTTTTAACATATCATCGTCTGTTTTTTGTTGCAGTTGGCGTATTTTCCTTCTTTGTCTTGGATCACAACTGAAAACAAAAATAACATTGAAATTTTGTGCTTGGAGACTAACAGACAACTGGAGGTCTATTTTTATCGTTCACAACTGAAGCATTCGCAAATATGGTCAAATTCTAAGATCAAGTTGCTATATATATATATATATATATATATATATATATATATATATCAAGCGGAAGGCCGGGGTTCGAATCCTCGCCGGGCCACCGTGCTGGGTAATCGCACGTTAAAAGGTAAGGCCTCGTTGATCCATTGCTCGCACAAGTTTCGACTTCTGAGGGTTGACGTTCGTCAGCTGGTCAACGGAAACGAACGAACAATATATATATATACATATGTATATATATATATATATATATATATATATATATAACAGTATTGTTTTAAAAAATAACAATGTGACATTATTTTTGTGAGGTCACTGCGATGTATACATTGGGAATTCAAGAATTTGAACATTTATTCAGAAAACAGAATTAGGACAGATTTTACCAACATTGCCAGCAAACTGACTGGACATTTTTTTACATTACCCTCTTCCTTTCAAGTCATTTCATAATCAATTAGTAGTAAACTTCAACAAAGCATTTTTCATTCAAAAATTGAAATTAAGAAAGAAAAATCCTTGGTTCATATGGAATAAAAAATCTGACAAGAAACGGAAACTTCTCACATTACATTAGAAAATATGTACATCCGAATCAAAAATTCTTATTTGAATATAAAAGAAATATAAGAGAATTTACACAAAACTGCTTATAAGTAACAAAACAGATTTACTATAAAAAGAGGATGGATTGGGCGGACAACAAATCTAAAGGTCTGTTAAAGAACTACTACTACTACTACTGCTCTATAGCTGACAAACTCACTCTGAACTTATTTTGAAACAAAAACTCTTGCCTCAAAAAAATTGACATTGTTGAAAGCTTCCAATTCAATGAAACCAACCCGAAAGAACTGGAAGCCTTTATTGAAAATATGAAAAACAAAATTGGTTCTGGTCTCAATGACATGTCGATCAAAATATTCAATTCAAAGTTCAACCGTATTCCTTTTTACTTGTGCTATCACAACTCATCAATCGATCTTTCATGTATGGCAGAGGTCACTTCTCAGTTTTCATATCTTTCAAGGAGAGCAAAAGAAGCTAAGTTCATTTATTAAGCTCTGAGCGCTCACTTAGCTCGAAGCCTTTCGTTTATTACAATTCGAGCTCTCCAAGCTTGTACATAGGTGTCCATTTCACCTTCAGATCCTGTAAACTTGTTCTAAAGTGAGGATATGTGCAATCCCTGTTGACTTCCATTCTAAACACTAAAATGGTGATACATTAGTGTTGATAATTTTCAGTTCGTTTTCCCTTATCAAAACAACATATCTCATTCTCTCGTTTTACCTTTAACACAGGCAATCATAATATATTGTTAAATACCCCAAGGATATGATGTAGAGCGTGTTCAATCTTTTCTGTGTAGCATTGGGAAACTTGGACTCCTTTCAAACACTTCCACAGTTTTTCTTCTCGTACCGCAGGAATCATGTTCATTATATAACATGAAATTTTTCCTAACTGGTTATAACATGAATAGCAACTATTTCAATTTCTCTAGCCTCTGCCCAAGTGAGTACAACGGACTAGCAACAATGCAGCGTATCAATGTTGATATGTTCATCATTGGAGAATGGAATGCCAGGCCAAGTCTGAATGTGAAATCAACCTCATCTACCTATAAACACATCATCGTAAAGAAAACATAAAAATTCAACCTACCTACATTTTCATTCAACATGACCTTCATATGAACAATCTGCATGGCGAATGTCAAAGGAAAAATTCGTAAATATTCAAGCAAAAATTGCTCGAAAAAGATAATTAAATACAAAAATATGAGGTTATGTTACATACACGACTTCTTAAAGCTCCATGCGCAGTGATCAGCTGATCTCGGCTCAGTCTCTACCCGCTCTACTCGATGCATGAATAATTAACGAACTTGGCTAGAATTGTCCAAGAGTGTATGTATGCTAAATGCTAATGCTAGAGAATGCGCTGAATAATGTTGCAGTATGAGGCTGAGGCTGCAGTGCAGTATGCCTGTTTGAAAATCACATAAATAATCAGATGTGTTGATAGTAGATATGAGGTGCCGAATAATAAACGAAACTTTACCCTCCATTAGTCAGAAATAGCTTGTTTCAAAATAGACTAGTTTTTAAAAGATTCATTATGTCACTTACCAACTGCAGCAGGGGCATATGTTGGATAACGTGAAAGCAGAAGGCAAGTTATATTTTTCAAAAATGTTTCAACTGTGTTCTCAAACCCATTTCTGTAGGCTTAGTAAAAAAATCGTCCTCGGAGAAATTATTTGCACATATATTCTTATGCTGGAAACGTCATCGGTACTTTCCAAATTGCAAATATTCATCAACAATAATTTCAGGACGGGGTCTTTTGGAAACCTGAAATATTAGTCGTGTGATATGAAGACAATAATTAATCTAAATTCCATATTTACCGATGGCAGGAGCTCGAATTCTTGCTATTGCACAGGAAGCAGGGTGTCGGGGACATAGTTGAAAAAATATATACGAACACTAACTACAAAACTCTCAACTACTATAAAACCCAACTTTGAAAAGAATGGGTAAAGTATAAGAACTCAAACTCAAACACATTAATCGCATAAAACACTAATAATTGAGAAGACGATAAAGATACTCCAATAAAAAGAATTGGCTCGATGAATATTTTCAACAACTGTCAGACGCAGACGCTAAAATCTTTGGTTATGTTTCGGTTTCAATCATATGAAATAAGGAATTCATTCCCACTATCGGTCTTGGTCGAAGCTCACGCATGTTAGAAAGAAACAGGTAATTAGAAGTATGTGTATCATTGAAGGAATGTATTTTTCTCGCGCATGCGCATAGGTATAAAGAAACCGGCGATCGTCTTTTTTTTCGGATTCACGGCAGTTGTCCTTATTATCCATATTGGTATTAATATATATATGTTTGCACCCCAGACATCACGTGATCTGGAATGCCTAATTAGGCTGGGAGCATCTCGTTGCAACCACATTTCGTAACACCCACGATGCGTTAGGCTGAATTCAGACAGATCCGAAATCCTATCGTACGACGATCCGACAGCTCCCTGATTGGTCTAAATTTAAATTTTCATTCGGCGGGAAGAATTCATCCGAAAGTTTTAGCTTTCTCCGATGTTGGATGAAGAAAATGGATTCTGTCAAATGCAATGCCCAATTCTAACGATGTTCTGACTGGTGCATTATTTTTGGCAAGAATCATCTGATTGAAATGTTGTTCTGCTCTCGGATGTCGGATAGAGTTGAAATATATTTAACTTTGTCCGATAAAGTTACCCACGGAACACAAAGGACACATATTCTGACAGGAACCTGACGTTGTAGCGGTGGTTTGTAGTGAATGTTGGTCGGGGACTACCGAATACCCTAGTACTAGTAATCAGTAGACTCTACAAAGTGGTGAAACCCATTAGAATTTTATAAAAATTTAGATACATCGCTGATTTTAAACTGGTTTGACTATAATCTTTTTTTTATATCAAATTGAAGAAAAAGGCGATTCTTAAAGAGGAATATGTCTGTTTGAGGAGTCTGTGGAAACTTTCCTCAAATATTGCTCAACGTAGTAGTAGCAGCTATAGGAGGGCGAGTAGGGAGACTTTCTCATTTTAAATTCACTAAAGAACAATGTGACCTCAAATTATGACATATTTGAATAAAAACTGCATCTCTTCATTATAAATATTCGTTGTTTTCGTACCAATCAATGTTTGATAAACTTCATAGTATCAGTATCAATCATCAAATATATTTTCCTAGTTTTATAAGGTGTTTAGGATCTTCTTTGTATTCAAGTCATGTCTGTTATGGATTTAGAATTTTATCTACTGATAACATTACAATACTAATTAACTTTTCTTCAAGTTTATACACTAGAGCCTGATATGGCATCATTCTCTGGGCTGGTAGTATTCTGAACGAAATAAAAAATACAATTTGTATCTATGATAAGAATGTATTTTTATTTACGTTGAAAAATTTAAGAAGTAGGTACTCATAATTAATGCACTGGAATTGCTATGGATTTTACCTATCCCTATATGTCATAGAGGGGCACTTTATTCTTGAATCAAATTGTTTCAATTATTCAACAGCAGCACAGCAGCTCTTAATCAACAACTCGTACAAAAATTCTGTGACATTGAGCCATATAATAGATTACTTCAGCAATAATTTAAATGTTTCAAAAGATACCATTTCTCTTTATAGTTTGTATAAAACTCTATTTCTTTAGTAGCTTGTACATTGTTATTATTATACATCGATTCTATTAATCGATGTATTTCTACGGTTACGTTTCGCAGAGCACCGGACAGGGCAGCGGGCAAAACTTTTTTATTTGAAGAGATATCGAAAAATTTCATTTGGATAAAATGATCAGCGTCGAAAAATAGGCCGATTGAGCCCAACTTGATTTTTTGTCTGTCCGTGTGTGTGTGTCTGTCCGGCGTTGGAATTCCTTTGGAGCAGGATAGCGGTCGAACGGAAAGAGATATCGATTCGAAACTCGGACCGTAATTAGACCCCGTAGGGATACAGAACCCTATTGCTTTTCGAAAAAATCGGAAAACCGGAAAGTCGTTTTTCAGACATTTTCCATTTTTTTTTTATTTTTGCCGTGGCTATCAGAGTTTCGATGGCAGAATTTTTTTGTCGCTATCTATAGAATTTCCTAACCCCCTGCTACAACTTTTGTTCGAAGAAAAATAATTTTAAAAAATTAGTTTAGATTCTATTGGTGTTTTTTGTGTAAAATGTCGGACACTCTGTAGACCATACCGTTGCTCGTAATCGAAAAACGAACAAACTGTCGTAAAGGTCTCGTGATACTCTACAACTTTCAAAGAATAACATTTTTCCTTGAACCAATTGGAAAATGTAAAAATCGGGAAATTTCTGAAATTCATGTTCGTCTGGAGGTTTTTCGTCATTAAATGTGTAAATATCTCGGAAACGGATGAGAAAATAAAAAATCACCAGGAGTAAAAAAATGATCATCTCAGTGTATACTATGAAAACCCCAAATACTTTTTTTTTTTTAAATCAACAGTACGGGAAATATAGACAAATTTACAATCGGATGATTGAAAATATGATTTTTTTTTAAGAAAACAAACGATATATCTCCGAAACCACTCATCAAATCAAAATTTGTCGCTTGCAGATCTCGTCAAATGCTATGGAAAACCTGAATCCATTTTCCTGTAATATTGATCGTTTAGTAAATATTGATGGAAATTCGTAAAATACAATCATTTCGAAAACGACTATCAAATACGAAACTCATGACGTACTAACGACGTACAATCAGAAAATGAATTGAATTTCGTCAACAGAAAATGCATGTAATGTTCAGTTAGCATCGTTAATAGCGATGAAATATTTAAGAGTCGTGTAATGAAGGAATTGAAGATTTTAAACAACCGATGGCATAGAATCGCTGTATTCACACTATTGGTTTCCAATAATAGTTTCGAGACGAATTTCAGAGAAGTTAGGTTGAATATCAATAATTGATTGGTGGTGAATAGAAATACTCACGGGAACTATTTGAAAACAAATGAAGAGTTGAAACGAGTGACTGCATAGTACGAGAAAAATTGAGGAAATTATTGAAAAGTGACGGCGTACAATCGATGTATTCAAACCATTGGTATCCAATGATAGTTCAAAAAAAAAGTTGAGATGATTTGTCAATGATACGAAGAAAGTTGAAAAAAAATTTAAAAGTGATGGCATATAATCGATGTATTCAAACCATTGGTTCCCAATGATAGTTTAAAAAAAGTTGAGTTGATTTCTCAATAGTACGAGGAAAATTGAGAAAAAATTGAAAAGTGACGGCATATACTCGATGTATTCCTAACATTGGTTTCCAATGATAGTTCAAAAAAAAGTTGAGTTGATTTCTCAATAGTACGAGAAATATTGAGAAAAAATTTGACAAGTGACGGCATATAATCGGTGTATCCATATGAAAAGAGTGATCTAGGCTCATCGAGATCCACCCTATAGCTTGTTAAACTAACCATTACGCGGCAGGGGATTATATGAATTGTGCCCACAAATGACAAAAAAAGGGTTTTCAGGGTTGACATTTATGTTTGTTCATTCAGCAAATTCCGCTCGAAATTCATCCTTCTTTCTATCAGCACAATATACACATTCTATACCACCTTCTTCATCTCTTTCCAACAGAATTATAAGCATTTTTCCATTTTTCACTACAAAACTCTAAAAGGTAAATCGTCATAGAAATTCGAGGTTAGCAAAACAGTAGAACGCGCATCGCGCATTTCGCGGGTGTTACGAAATGTAGGTGCAACGCGGCACACAGTGAATGTTTCGAAAAATTTCAGAATATTCGGCAAAACTCTAGCGAGATGTGACGTAACCGACGTATGATGAAGAATAAATTCGACATTGAACTATAGGTGAGATTATTTTTTATTGTTGAAGAACCCGTTTTTTCCAAATTCTTGCAGTTTTGATTTTATTTTTCAGATGTAAATAAAGTCATACTGACGAACGATACCTGTTTAGTAAAAGATTTTGAAAACAAACCTCTCGAAGTACCTAACTACCTAATCTCGATTTATGCTAGTGTTATCAGATATGTGATTCGTCCATTTTGTCCGATGATACGAATACGAATCGGACGTCGGATATCGGATCTGTCTGAGTTCACCTCAAGCTGTAATCCACCGTCTTGAGCTGGTCGAATGCGCCTTGGAGGAAGCAAAGGCCAATAATCTAGTTAGAGAGAAAGACTTCGTGAATTTCTTATATAACTGACACCAATATGAATATGGGATTGCGTCAAGCAAGATTACCTATATCCCCGGACGAAGCAGTTACGTAACGGGAGGTGACTGGTCGAATGCACCCGACGGGACGCAAGAACCAACCAAAATAGAAAGAGAGAGGAGAGAGACATTTCTAGGTTAGGAAGCATGAAGCATGTCGAACAAGGAAAATCAACAAGTATTAGTGATTCAAGGTATTGTTCAATTGCCAGAAACTAGATGAGTACCATTATTTTTTGCATACAGGAAATGATTATGTATTACCTTCCTTGATACATTCTAATACATTGGTTTATATAGTGATAGAAAAGAAACCCTTGCAGCGAACATTTACCAACAAAGTTGGAATTCATTAATGGTGTTGAGGGAACCAATAGTGGCCAAAGTGTATAGAGTGATAAAGACCTATTTTTTTCGATCTTACTGGAAATACACCTAGTATGGATAACAAAAAAGACAGAAATGATCGATTTACTTTCGGTCATCAGGAAGAAGACAAGTTGGTAAGGAATAAAGTTGAGATGCATAATAAAAGTCCTAGGGATTACATTAATGTAATTGGAAATGGACGTTTAATCGATATCAGAGACAGTGATTGTGAAATGGCAGTTACCACTATTCAACATTCTCCAAGTAAGAGAAAATATGGACCAAAAAAGCAGAATAGAAGCAGTGATGACAGGAATAATCAACTGTTAGTCGAAAGTAGAATGAGTCACTCAAGTAGTGATCCATGCAAAAGGGAAAAACTGAAGAATAAGCAAAAGGTTGAGGACAATATTAATGAGTACTTTACTGATGAAAATGGGATTGAAGGTAGTGAACTAAAATCTGGTAAGAGTAAACGTGGAATCAGGATTCAAAATGAGAAAGAAAAGAAATCAAAAACTGAAAGCCAACATAAAGCTAAGAAAAAGACAACTGACTCCGAGAAAAGTTTCATTGAAACTCTTATGGAGTACTATCAAGCCCAAAGTAACCTTGAAAGTGAAGATGAAGATCATTCACACAATGTAAGTATAGCAAAATATAAAACAAAAAACTGTGAAAGAAAAAGAAGAAATTCTGGAGACTGTATAAATGTTTCTTCTTCAGAAGAAAATTCATTTGTAAAACAAAATCATGATCAAACATTGAAAAAGAAGAATAAAAAAGGGACATTAGCACATAACATTCAACAAAGGGAATTTTCTGTTGATTTTTCGATTGATGGATTATATTCTGGTAATGATATTTGTAGCAAGTATTCAGTCAAAACTGAATTGTTAACACCAAAAAAGAAGGAAGGAACAGCAAAATCAAATGGCAAAGAAGACAATTCAATGACTCATATGCCAGACAAAGATAAATCTGAGAATGTAAAAATAAGGAATAGAAAGGAAAGTTTTTCTGTTGGGTGTAATGATAGGGAAGATTTGGGTAATCCAGAAAAAGAGGAATATGAAAGAAAGAAGCTTAAAAGAAAAAAACACAAATCGAAGCACAGAGGGAGTGCAGAATCTGAAATCAGTTCATTATGTCATGTAACAATCACTGAGGACTCGGTAACAAGAGTCACAAAGGAAAGTTTCAAGCAGGTTCCTGAAGCAAATTCTGAGAACATTGGTAGTGCACATGACATAAAGCAACTGGAGGTTGAATCCAGTGGATCTGAACTGGTTGAATATTCTCCATCTAAAATGAAGGAACAAGTAAATAACAATTCAATACATTGTTTTTCTTCCTCTGAGAAACCTGAGAACAGTATGACAGTTGAAATTTTGTCCCCCGAAAAGGTGATCCCTGAAAAACAATGTATAACATCAAATGGTGACGAAATCAGTTATTACCGAGAGTCAAATGATGAAAATGAGTTGGAATATCAAGCAAATAAAGGAAAAGGGAATGGAAATCATATCAGATTGAATGACATTGGGGATGAAAAGTCCAAAAATGAATCGGTGAATGACACTGGTGAATCTGCACCTAATTTGAAACTTAGATCATCTGAGAAGAGAAAAAGGAAGAAAAAAAACAATTCCCTGAAAGACATTACACTTATCGATGAACAAGAATCAGAAGAGAACTCATACATAAAATCAAAAATCAAGAAAAATAAGAAGCGTACAGAAATTAGTTCATTGGAAAAAAATTCCATAGTTGATATGAGGCCAAAACTAAAGAAAATGATAAGTGATTCACCCAAACCTGATAGTTCAGAAGGCTCCTCAAAACGGACAAAGAAAAATCAGAAAAACCTTAACAGTTATGAAGAGTGTTTGGAGAAATCACCAAAGCAGATGATTATCAATAATATCTTGGAACAGAATTGTGGACTCAATACATCACAAAATGAAATGGATGGTCATATGGAGAGAATTGAAAATCCTAATAAAAAATTCAGATCAAGTATTGATGACTCAAAGAGTAACATTGAAAACTATGAAACTGCACTATCGATTCATGAATTTGATGAAACCGTGAAAGAAGAAATTGATATATCTTTCAATGATCTGAAAGAGTTCAATATAACTGACAGTATAATAAATTATTCAACGAAAGAAATCAGAACTGGAAATAGTGGAGATGAAGATCCTTTGCAAGATGCAAGTATAGCGAAATATAAAACAAAAAACTGTGAAAGAAAAAGAAGAAATTCTGGAGACTCTATCAGTGTCTTTTCTTCAGAAGAAAATTCATTTGAAAAACAAAATCATGATCAAACCTTGAAAAAGAAGAATAAAAAAAGGACATTAGCACATAGCATTCAACAAAGGGAATTTTCTGTTGATATTTTAATTGATGGAAGAAATTCTGGTGATGATAATTGTAGCGAATATTCAGTTATCAAAACTGAATTGTTGACACCAAAAAAGAAGAAAGGAACAGCAAAATCAAACAGCAATGAAGACAATTCAATGACTGATATGCCAGACAAAGATGAAACTGAGAATGTGAAAATAAGGAATAGAAATGAAAGTTTTTCTATTGGGTGTTATTCTAGGGAAGATTCGAGTGATCCAGAAAAAAGAGAATATGCAAGAAAAAAGCTTAAAAGAAAAAAACACGAATCACAGCACAGACGGAGTATAGAATCTGAAATAAGTTCATTATGTCATGTGTCAACCACTGAAGATTCGGTAACAAGAGTTATAAAGGAAAGTTTCAAGCAGGTTACTGAAGCAAATTCCGAGAACATTGGTAGTGCACATGACATAAAGCAACTGGAGGTTGAATCCAGTGGATCTGAACTGGATATTAATTATTCTCCATCTACACTGAAGAAACATATAAATAACAATTCAATACATTGTTTGTCTTCCTCTGAGAAACCTGGAAACGGTATGAAAGTTGAAATTTCGTCTCCCGAAAAGGTGATCCCTGCAAAACAATGTATAATATCAAATGGTGACGAAATCAGTGTTTCCCAAGAGTCAAATGATAAAAATGAGTTGGAATATCAAGCAAATAAAGGAAAAGGGAATGAGAATCATATCAGATTGAACTATGTTGGGGATGAAGAGTCCAAAAATGAATCGGTGAATGACACTGGTGAATCTGCACCTAATTTGAAAATCAGATCATCTGAGAAGAGAAAAAGGAAGGAAAAAGACAATTCCGTGAAAGACATTACACTTATCGATGAACTAGAACCAGAAGAGAATTCATACATAAAATCAAAAATCAAGAAAAATAAGAAGCGTACAGAAATTAGTTCATTGGAAAATCTTTACATACTTGATATGAGGCTGAAACCAAAGAAAATGATAAGTGATTCACCCAAACCTGATAGTTCAGAAGGCTCCTCAAAACTGACAAAGAAAAATCTAAAAAACCTTAACAGTTATGATGAGTGTTTGGAGAAATCACCAAAGCATATGATTATCAATAATAGCTTGGAACAGAATTGTGGCCTCAGGACATCACAAAATGAAATAGATGGTGATATGAAGAGAATTGAAAATCCTAAGAAAAAATTCAGATCAAGTATTGATGACTCAAAGAGTAATATTGAAAACTATGAAACTGCACTGTTGATTCATGAATTTGATGAAACCGTGAATGAAGAAACTGATATATCTTTCAATGATCTGAAAGATTTCAATATAACTGATAGTATTATAAATGATTCTTCAGAAGAAATCAGAACTGGAAATATCAAGAAAATAAATGAATACATAGAAGAAAATCTAGGTAGGTACTTGACTACATGAATACCTCTGTTAGTATTGATGAACAGATAATGGTAACATTCAATATTGTAGCTTTAATATATAATTAGGCCTGAGGATTATAATTGTTTCGCAAATTTGTTTGAATTTAAACCTAATGGGGTTGTTTGACATAAAAATAACCATATTCTGGAATTCAGAATTGGTGACAACTTTTTTAAATCTACCTAATGATTCAACTGAAAGTAGTTCATTCACTCTTAAGAGAACTTATTGTTCTCTGAAGTTATAACATGAAATAAACACAATATTATTTGATGAACTGTTTTGCAGAATTCATTACAGTTCAGGAAGCTATGGGCCACATTGTTAGTCCGAAATTTAATGAAACCAAAACAAACATTATTATGTTCTCTTGTTTTGGAAGTTCCTTTTTCTGACTCTGTGAATATGCTTGGAATTACATTAGATCCTAAATTACAATGGAGTCCACACATTAACTTATTTTGTGGTAAACTGAGAAGGAATTGTTATGCCTTAAGATTTTTTTCTGCCCACTGTAGTGAAAAAGTATTGTTAACACTTATGTTAAATTTTACTCCCACATGAGATATGGTATCCTGAACTGGGAAATGTGTTCGTCCGTCAATAGAGTTTTCGTACTTCAGAAACATGCTGTAAGAATCATTGCAAAACTAAGCTATAGGGTTTCTTGTAGAGACTCTTTCAAAAGACTCACTATCTCAACACTCACTGCAACCTTTATCAACCTTTATATTGGAAGATTGTATTTTTGTTTTTAACAATATAGCCATATACAGACGAAATCGTGCATCACACATAGATTTTACCAGATTGAGAAACCAATTACTAAAATTTTGAATATGTTGGATGAAAATGTTTCAATCACCTATTTAACTCAATAAAAACTTTGCCAATTTAATTATTTATCACTTACATTTATATATATTTTTTATACTCATATTCAAATTCTACAACTTGACTTGTCCTATAACTTTTGTAAGTTCCACATGATAAATAAATTGATTGATTGAATAGGAAATTATTAATTGAGAAGTGCCGCTATACTTTAGAGGAGTTTTTCAATCAAGTTGGTGAATGTTCTTGTTTGTTTGAACCATCTAAATGTGTGTTTTATATTGATTCCAACTGAATGTATGTACTGACATTGTATTTTACTTGACGTATTTAGCAATTATTATGTTTGTACAATTTATTGTCCTTCTGTAATTTAAATGGAAATTAAAGATATTATCATTATTATTACACTCCTAGTGATTAATTTGTCTTTCTCGTTTGGAAATAGCTACTCCAATCAGCTTCATTGAGAAACAAACAAACTCATCCACTACTAATTGAAATATATGATTTTTTGGAAGAAACTGGTACATATATCTTAATAATAATAGAGTTTATTGGCAATTGATGCTGAGACATGTAAGCAGCCCATTATAAAGAAAGGGATTCTCAAACTGATACGTTCAGGTCTATTCTGATGACCTATTGATTCTTGAATATCACTATATATTGAGAAAAATTCAACAATGAGACCAAGTGCAATTTTATGGTGCACATAAACATAGTCAATATTTTTCTAAAATTTGCTCGGGAATTGAATTTTGTCATATCAAAAAACCAGTACCTACAAAATATTTCAGAAATTTCGATGGTGCATCATAATATTCTTCTATAACAAATATCATTTTTTTTCAGTAACAAATATTCAATATTGAAAGTCAATATTTTTAAATTCGTTTCAGAAATGGAAGATTATGGAGCTGAAATACTCAAAAAATTGCGCATCTCCATACCTTTTGCCATTCCTCCACTACATCTTCATTTGAGGAGACCAAGTAAACCAAGTGAGGAAGAAATTAATGCTCGCAAAGATTTAAAAATGAAACTTGGCGCTTTCAGCAAGGAAGAAGATCAAACTATAATAAACAACTGGAGAAGATTTTGTAGAGTAGGTAGAATACTGGTACTGTTTATTTAGGTAATCTAAGTTCAACTGGTTACTATAGTCTGCAGGAATATCATCATGACAAACGGTAAATTTCAAGGATGTGGTTGCATCTTCTGTTAGCTGAAAAATCCACACGTAACATTTGTTTATAAATATCAAATATACATATGAAGGTAAATTTTTAAAACATTTGTGACGAATGTGATGATGCACATTAAGTTGAATTTTATTGTATTATTGATATAGATGTTATTTATATGTTCTTTCACTTGGTTGATGAGAATTTTGTTCTTGGACTATAAAGTATATATATCTCTCTATTTATTCATTGGTTGAGTATGAGAAATATCAGAATAACAGCTTTAATGGACACGTCGCTTTATTTGTCATCAACAACGCCAACGCATGTACTTCAAGGCAAAGTTTTATTTGATGTGACAAAATCATTTTGTTGGAATGGCAGAACACAGAGAGGAGTCTACAGTCAAAGCAGAAAAAGACAACTGGATGGATAGCAACGAATCATTGATTGACCAATTACAGAGTATTACATGATCGAGAGGGAAAGAACCTTATTTTTCTTGGAGAAAAATATTCATAGAAGTCATTGACATATTTTTGAATGGTTGTGAAACTTTTCTGTTTTTATTGCATTACGAACGGGTACTTTACGACCTGATTAACAATCACTCTAGCAATTGACAGTATGTGGTGTCTATTCTCAGCACCGATTATTTTAATGGACTGTTAAACAGGTCGTAAAGTACTCGCCCTAAGTGTAACATATGTTTTGGATGGATTTTATAAACTTGATCATTCCGTAAATTTTAAGGTTTTCCTTTGCGTGAATTACAAAATGGAAGCATAATCAAGCATCATCAAAAAATATATCTTACTTGACAGCTTGTCAGAGTTGTTCACCGAATATGTTGAGTGCTTGATACTTTGAAAAACTTAAAGTGCTCAGATTCTGTACAGAAGGAACAAACATTCTGAATACTGAATATTCTTCAAGTTTCATTAAACTTTATGAACAATAAAGAACTTGTAACCCTACAAACACTTTGTGTTTTCTACCGCCTGAAATTCAACAAAAAACTACTTTTAAAAGATTCATCCACCAAAAAATAATGTCTTTCAAACAGTAATTGATTAGATATTATTTCACATGATCTTATAAAATTCCTTTAGAACAGGAAGCCATAATTATAATGAATAATTAAGTGATTTTATCATGTTCACAAAGTTATTTGTCATGATTGGATACCTGCAATCAGTCCAATGAGGTTTACATCTGTTATAAATATAAGCATGCTATATTACAGTGTTTATAGGTAAACCAATAACCCATGCACAGGGTTTCTGAAACATTCATTATTCAGTGAAGGTTCTGGTAAGGTATATAATTCGATTTATGTTTTGTATTTCAGGAGCACCGCTTGAATATCGAGCCCACTGCCTTCTTCAAATTTCCCCCAAAAATGCCGAAAGAACAAAAAATTAAATTTATGCAGTACATTTCTCATGGATTAGAAACTCGTTCTCCGCACAGAGTATACTTCCGCTTCAAAACACTCTTTGGAAACTTGGTTAAAAAGACAGGGCGGTAAGCATCAATAACTCGCTGCATGCATTATCCCATTTTAATATTAACCTTTCACCTGCCAGTAGAGACAGTTCAAAATATACAATTTTACATAATATAAGAAACTGAAATAATTCCTTGGCGTGACTGTCCAAGAACATGCATAGCACAGACGAACAGACAGAGTATTGCAGTACGTAATTCGGACATGACCTCAATTCTCTTCAAACATTACCATGAAACTGGACGCAAAATTGACTTCAACAACACAAAGACCATTGCCACCAATAAACCCTCCACTCACAAATAATTCGTGAAGAAATAATAATAATAACTTTAATGATCCCAAGAAACATACATGTTTATACAGGGAGGTGAAAAAAAAAGACAAAATAAAGAACAAATTAATAAACAAATAAAGTATTTTGTCAGTTGCATATATATATATATATGTATATATATATATATATATATATATATAAATGAAAGGATGGGTATAAAATAGTATAAATTAATCAGTTGAATCAGGCATTATCGATAAATCATAAAAATAATTTTGTGGATAATTAGTCATTGTTATTGATTGCTGTGAAATATCTTTTGATCTCTATTTTGAATTTCGCAACAGAATTGATATTTTTTATGTGTGTATGTAGACTGTTATAAATTTATATTCCAGAGAAGTACAAAGACTTTTTTCCAAAATTGCTTTTTATTTGTATGGTATTCAAATTTTTTAACTGTCTGGTTAGATGATGATGGCTATCAGAACATATTATGTAGGAAAGATTTGAATATTTATATTTACTCGTAGTTGAATGGATGAAAACACAAATTCTTGATTTGAACAAAGAATCTGTATTTGAAAGGTTCCTTGGTTTGTATAATTTACTAGTTGGCTCTAGAAATGGTAATTTATAAATACATTTAAGGGTTTTATTTGGTAAAGATTTTAATGGTTTCAATATATATATTTTGATGCAGTTCCCCAAACAGATATCAAATAATGTAATTTTGAATAAATAAAACTAAAGTAAATCATTTTTAGATATTTAATTAAAAGAAAAGACCGTATTCTATATAAAATTCCAATGATTGGAGATATTTTCTTCCCAAGAATTTGTATATGTGTTGTCCACGATAAAGTTGGATCAATGTATAAACCCAAGAATTTTGAGTTTTCTGATCTCAATGGTACAGTTGCCGGAAATAAGAGGTGGCATATTATTGGGTACATGTACATGTAGCTCGATTTGTGGGGATTTAAAGTTAATTTATGCATATTCAGCCACAATATTATGTCACAGAGGTCCTTTTCCATTTCATTTTTCAATTCATTAGTGTTTTTAGAGAAATAAAATAAGGTGGTGTCAACAGCAAATAATTTTAGATCTCCATGTAAATTCAGTTCTGATATTGAATTCATGTAAACAAGGAAAAGAGTAGGTCCAAGAACTGATCCTTGTGGCACGCCACATGAAACATTCCTTAGTTCAGATCTAGATTTCCCCATGTACACAAATTGCTTTCTTCCAGCTAAATAGTTGCGAAACCAATTATAAGTTGTACCTCTGATGCCAATTTGATATAGTTTGTTGAGTAATATTCCATGATGAACTGTGCCAAATGCTTTGCACAGATCCAATGATAAGAGACCACATTTATAATTGGAATCCAATTTCAGTTGAATGGTAGTAATAAGATCTACAGCTGCAGACTCAGTATCACTGAACCTGCGAAAGCCGTATTGACCATTATAAAAACAGTGTTTTTTTTCTAAATATTCTGAAAGTCTTTTGTGCATAATTTTCTCTAGAATTTTGCATTTTTCTGGGATAATTCCGGATTCAAATGATAAATTTATCAAAGTACTGAGTGCGGGAGCTAAATATGATTTAACCGTTTTTACAACTTGAACAGATATTCCGTCAAACCCTGGAGATTTTTTATTATCTAGGTCATTGATAATTTCTTCAACTTCTTGGGTAGTGGATGGTTCTATGAACATTGAATTAAGATAGGAATTTTCTGAAACATTCACACTGCTTGAACTAGTGTCTGGAATAACCGCTGCTAAACGAGGCCCCACAGTAACAAAGAAATAGAAATTGGAAAACGTCCTGAATGCCTTAACGGCCGGATTTACCAATCACCTACCATCTCGAGTTTTTGCGGGTAAAAGGACGAGGTAACACGGTGGGAACGGCTTCGTTACTTCCTTCTCTCTTCAATATCAGTTCCCATCGCAAGGAGTACACTCAACGCGACAATTCTGTGAAGGCTCATGGTCATCTAGCGTTTAAATTCAGGCTAAAGGGTACTCGACTCTATCTTTTATTGGAACGCCGCACTCTCATACAGTGGGGGCTGACAATTGAAAATCTTGCAATAGCTTTCGTTTTTTGATCATCGCCACCCTTTGATTTGATGCATGCAATACCAATATGATTTTTCGGCGAGCTGCCGTGAGTGACAAATATATGTCGCCTTGAAATGGTAACAAAATTTGTATCAATGCTACGGGGTCATATTATAAATGGTAATTTGGTAATAGAAGGGTGTACCGCATTTTACGAATGAATTAATTTGCTGTACAGAGTCGGTCCTTAGGAGAACATTTCAGCCCCTCGCGTTTGCATCGCACCGACAAATGAATTTTATGCGTAAATGCGATTTTATGAGTTTTTTTGATCTTTGCCGGCTAACTAGGGAGTAGGAATAATTTTATTTCATGTACCTACCTAGGCATTCGGTTGATTTGTCTTTCGTCTACAATTGTGGTAGCGGGTGTTTGGTTGTGGAGTAGACATTTATTTGTATCATTTCACCATGGGTAGACGAAATATTTGCAGACAAAAAGTGACGTATAAGAGAAAAAATCGATCGGGAAAAAAAATATTCTAGAGTACCATAGAAGAAAGCGTCTTGGCTAGATAAAAGGTGAGTGAGATAGGTATACAGTTGAGTTACAAATGAAATTGTTCGAGGGTGGATTTTCTTGTGATGAACTCAGTTGAGATTATTGCCATATAATCATCACTTAGATATTATAATGATAGCCTAAGAGACGGCCTTTGTTTTGTTTTGTTTTTTCTACTGAGTAAGTATAAAACCACCGACTCGCCGAAAAGGAACTGTTATATTTGTTTTTTTATAATATATAATTATTATTATGGAAGGTGGGTTTTCTAACCAATTACTTGGCAGGCTATAAAAAGTGTAATGTAGTAGGTACCTATGTGAATTCTGGAGAGAAGTTACACTGTCGCCTTATGCTCGGCTTTATCAGGCCCATTGTGGTGTCTCCAATCTACTTTTGTTTGGTTATAACTCATTCAAATCATTTATCAATCAACTTATTAACTAGCTGATATAAAGGTGTTTCAACTGCAGAATGGTGTATTATATAACGGGCGTGTAATGAAGATGATTATTCAAGAGAGAATAATAGGCGAGTGGTACTGTTTCGGACTTCTATTGTCTATTTTTATCAACTCTATTGAAATCTGTTGCTGAGAACTGAAGGATAAAAAATTTTAGAAATACAAATCGAATGAAATATTCAAATCCAAACAAAAATCGAAATAGATTTTTTGCCAAAAATTAAATTAAAGGTTTGATTGGTCGTGTAAGTAAATTATGTGACAAAAATTGAAATATTGAATATGAAATGTTAGAATTAAAATGTAAATAAAGAAATTAATGAAATAATATTATTTCACTCAATCAATCAAACCTTCAATTTAATTTTGTGACCAAAAAACAAAAATCTATCAATTTTTGTTTGGATTTGAATACCTTATTCGATTTGTATTTCTATACAAATAAAATATAGATAATAAAATAGACAATGGGAGTCCTAAGCAGTACCACTCGGCTATTATTCTCTCTTGAAAAATAGTCTTCATTACACGCCCGTTAAATAATACACCATTCTGCAGTTGAAACACCTTTATATCAGCTAGTTAATAAGTTGATAAATAAATGATTTGAATGAGTTACAACCAAACAAAAGTAGATTGGAGACACCACAACGGGCCTGATAAAGCCGAGCATAAGGCGACAGTGTAACTTCTCTCCAGAATTCACATACCTAGGTACCTACTACATTACACTTTTTTATAGTCTGACAAGTAATTGATTCGAAAAACCCATCTTCCATAATAATAATTATATATTATGAAAAAACAAATATAACAGTTCCTTTTCGGCGAGTCGGTGGTTTTATACTCACTCAGTAGAAAAAAAAACAAAACAATGACCGTCTCTTAGGCTATCATTATAAAACCTAAGTGATGATTATATGGCAATAATCTCAACTGAGTTCATCAGAAGAAAATCCACCCTCGAACAATTTCATTTGTAACTCAACTGTATACCTATCTCACTCACCTTTTATCTAGCCAAGACGCTTTCTTCTATGGTACTCTAGAAGATTTTTTTTCCCGATCGATTTTTTCTCTTATACGTCACTTTTTGTCTGCAAATATTTCGTCTGCCCATGGTGAAATGATACAAATACATGTCTAATCCACAACCAAACACACTTCACACACTTTTGTAAAATAACTCTGTCAATTATATAAGTATTCACAACAAAACAATTGAATTCAAAACACTAACAACTCGAAATTCCCGCTACCACAATTGTAGACGAAAGCAAATCAACCGAATGCCTACATGAAATAAAATTATTCCTACTCCCTACCATAGTTAGCCGGCAAAGATCAAAAAAACTCATAAAATTGCATTTACGCATAAAATTCATTTGTCGGTGCGATTCAAACGCGAGGGGCTGACATTTTTCTCCGGACTGTATGAAGGCGGTGCTAGAATTACTCCGACTCAGGTAGCATCCGAACAGTTGAAAATTTCGCGAAGTATACACTAATGTGCTTACAAATTGCGGACTATAACTAAGTTTCAATCGATTGTTTTTCGAATAGTTCATCTGTTAACATGTTGATCTACGATATGCGCATCAAGTTTTCCAATTACTATTTTAAACTTTGATCATTACTAATCAAGTAGAAGTATAATATTTTTGGTATCATTTCATCAAAGTATAATATATTTTGAAGAAATTCCCATACGCATTCTGTAGTATCATCTTCTGTTAATTACCACCAAAAAAATCAGCTTTATGTCTTTCGCCGTTTATCTCCTAGAAGAAAGCACAAATTTATTGTTTCGTCATATATTTCCTCTGGTAAATCCGACCCTTAACAAACGAGACGACTCACAAAGACTCTCCAATTCCTGGAAACTATTACTGTCCCATCAATTGAATCCTTTAATATAGCTTTAAATACCAAACAACCTCAGTCTTCACTTTGTTGCGATGAGAATTGGGGATTAAGGAGAAAAATTATATATTGGCAGATAAAATATGTTTGTAAAGGTGAGCAACAGGGGTGTAAAAAAAATTTCATGACTACGATTAATTAAAATTGTAAAATATAATCATTCAATTTTCAAATAATAGAGTTCCATCTATGATTTCTCGTGTGGAACAGTATTTGGGAATGTTTTTTTTTCAGTAGCTGACATATTAATGAATTCATCTGAAAAACTAACATATAACAACTAATGATATATGATATGATAATTGCTAACTCTGATAGGTAAACGAGCGTCGAGTGCAAGTAATATCAGTTTCTTGTTGGGGTAATTATTGATCTCTAGAAAAAGTCTCAAGATTCAAAGTAATTCAGAAATTGTCCAGGCCACTCACTCAAAAACGTTAGCATTCAAATAATGTTTTGTAATATTCCTCCAAACTATAATAGGATCTTTCAGACAGTCAAGTTTTAACTGCTTTTCGCAAGTTTATCAAGACATAATCTCTTCTATATTTTCCGATGGTGATTAAACTTACCCTGATGAAATATCGGAAAAAATAAATATTTGTTCCCATAAATTTGCTGATAAGACATACTGTTTCTAGTATGGATGTTGTGACCAGAGTGAGTATTTTGTGTTTTTGAAACGTGCTTAAATCATTCAATTTAAGTTTACATAGGCATCTCATAACACGTTTTTGTAGTAGTAGGAATATTGGAATATTCATATTGATCTAATCTAAAAAAAAATATCTTCAGTCATTGGATTCTTGTACAAGATTAGGAACTATATTCCTTTAAAATACTTACTCGACTTACTAACCTAACTTAATAAATTTTTCACACATTTATTCGAATTTACCGTATTTAATCAATGCGTCGAATACCATTCTGAAACCACTCAAGATCAAAGCAATAAAATGCATTTTCCATTTACCTTATTTGGAATCAACAAGAAATATTTATAAAACAAATCGTCTCCTCGACATCATTTCTATTCACAAACTGAAAATATGTACAGCTCATCCCATTCAACTTGCTTACTAAACTCACAGTGGATTTCGAATGGCTGCTTGCCCCACACTGCGCAATACGTAATCAGTTCCATGCAAAGATGAAATGGACAAGCTGTACTATTTTGCAATCGATTTTGACTAATAAGAAACATTCTACAATGAAATTTTTTAAATCTAATAGTGTACATAATCAAAAAATAAGGCAGTTCAATAATTTGTTAACTAAAAGTCTCAAGACTGAATTTTCCATATAATGGAATAAAATGTTTTTCTAAACTGACCAAATTCACAGTTGCTATGAAGCGTTATTTTTTAGAATCATTATTTCGAAAATTTATTTAATTTTATTTTCGAGTAATACGCAATTCTGAGAAGCAGAGACTGAAAATATGAGGATGACTTATAACTGTTATTATTTGAATTATTTATTTCCTTTTATCTGTTGAATATTTATCTATTAGGCCTCGGTGTCAGTTAGTTACTGTAACTGATTTGAGGTCTGGAATAAATATCTTAAAAAAACAATCATTGTTCAGTTCAAATATTCTCATTTAGTTTTCAATTTTACAAGTAGATAGTTACCACATAAACTATCTCGAAAATAGTCAATTCAACAAAATTTGAGTGGAGAACTGTATTTGAATAAGTTGGAAACTACTGTTGATCCTCTGACCACCGAAATCGTCGAAGTGAATCCTAATGAATTCAATATGGATATTATAATCCCACATTACTCCAGATGAGTAAGAAACTATTTGGATAATATCACCTGCCAGATTTGACACCTTTAGACTATTCGAAACAAAAGGTGTACGAAACTGAACCTGCTTCAATATTGAATATACGGCAGAGAATAATAAATATATTAATATTCGTTAGGAGCTTCAAGATGATGTATCAGAGACCCCCCTTCTATTAATTTTTTTTCCAGATGGCGTCCAGTTGCCATCTTGAAATTTTTATCTGTCAATTTTACTCCAAAATATAGTATTCACGCATCATTTTTTTTTTTTGGAGTTAACCCGTTCAAAAAATAAAAGGGGGGTCAAGCAAGAAAAGCACTGTATAAACTGTAGTTTCTTGGGAATAAATAACTGTTATTGTTATTGTTACAAGCTATATACCTATAGATAAAAGTTTTTGATAACCATATTTGCATTCTGGAAGATTATGAGTCAGAAAAGACATTTAATTTCCACAGGTTCACAGAGGAGGAAGATAACCAGATACTAGAATACATGGAGGAAATGGGGTCCTCTAAAACTCCATTCACGGATCTCGGAAAAATATTGAATAGGCCTAGTAATTCGATAGCGAGGCACTTTAAGCATATACAGCACGAGGAAAAATTAATGTGGACTCCAAGAAAAGCAGAAGAACTCATCATTCGCATGTTGAAAGTAACTAAACTTGAGAATGTAGAACAACTGAAAGATTCAAAGTTAACTGCTAAACAGTGGAGAAAGGTATCAAGAAAGCTAGGAGGTATTTCTGTGATAAAATTGCAAAGAGCGTGGAACATCACAATATATCCCCGGTTATTTGCGACTGAAGATCTAATATTAACAAAGAAGCAGATTATAGATATGTAAGTCCACTTTAACAATTCCATTCGTGGGTAACAGGATATATTTATGTAAATAAGGTTTTAAAAAAAATTTTTCAGATATTTTTACTATACACTTGCAAATTCTGCAATTCGATACCTGAATTCGCAAACATAACAACTCCTTAATGCTTGAGAGTCTCAAAAAGTGTTAAAAACAGTCTTCGAAGAACTTTCGATAGATAGGAAAAGAAATCCATTTTTGAGTTTTCTTCCCCCTGAATATAATAAAATAGACTTAAATTCTAATATTATCTGTTTTTGGGGCACATTGGTATATTTCCCTGCAATATAATTAAAAAGCAAATTTGGCTATTTTCTCAGTTGCATATCGTATTTTTCGTGAATTTGGATATTGAGTTGAAGAAATTAATTAACTTCTTGAAAATGGCTACAAATCGGAGCCGAAACGTCGAATACAGAATTCAGACGCGGTTCAAATCTAACTGAATGACAACATTATATAAAAGGGTAATCTTGAACTTAAAAGTTTTGCAGCAATGATGAACGTTCTATACTCAGACCTTTCGGTGCATGCAAAAAGGGGATAATCTTGGACTTGAAAGTTTCACATCAAACATGTTTTAAAACATTAATAATAATTATAATAATATTTTTTTCACTTGTCAAACAGTATGAAAGCATTGGAATAAAGACGTACATACAGTTACAAGGAAAACGTCAATGTATAGCTAAAAAAATTGACAACAAAACATGACAGATACTAATCTGGCTGGACATATAAAGGTAATTGATTTATAATTGATTAGACTTGTTTGTCTGATTGTTTTTCGCCTCAAGAAATAAATAAATCAATGATACACCTTCAATGCTCAATTTCAAAAAGATCATTTGGTGTATACGAGAAGTCAATTACAACAATACTTGCATTTTCACAATAGAGTGTTGGGCTGTCAGATTGTGAAGTGAATTACTGTTGCTGCTAAGTAGTTTTTCAAAATTTTACTTCTTTTGAGATTATGATCTCTTAGTTATGGGGGTACAAGTGTATCCTTAACATAGAGACTTGTGCGGGCAAGGGACGGTTATGTTCTTGGTGCAGTTTGAAGGTTGCCATTCGAATGGAGACAGCTGGTTAATGGAAAAACCTATTTTGAAACCCATATATACTAAGCATCATTTCTAACTGAATTTGGGGGGTGAAATAAAATGATTTGCAGATGACACAACACTGATTTATTGCAAGAAAAAAGAAGGAGAAATTATTCGTTACATTGATGAGATTTAAAGAAAATTTCGTTATGGTTGAATAGTCACAAGTTAACTTTAAATATTGGAAAATCCTCATGTTATTGGGGAGAAAACCAAATCATAGTAAGAATAACATTATTTTTAATTAATAATTTATTCATAAATATGAAACTAGGCTGTCCAAAAATCTGAGTACAATCAGTAGAATCAAAACAAACTTCGGAAAGAAATCAATTTTATACAATGGAGTTTTAATATATAACAAACTACCAAAGAGATTAACTGAAGATTTTTTTGACAAACGCTTCAAAAAAAACTTAAAAAAGTATTTGTTCCAGTAACACTTCTCTTTTTCCATCTGACATTGGATTGATTCATAATCTTTTTAATGCATGAATTGTAATAGTGATTTAGTTTTAAGATCCCTTCTTTATAAACATTCATGTTTCTTGGGGTCAATGAAGATTGATTGATTAATACTATGTGAGGTCTTTCGGTTTTGACAGTCTTATCCAGAATATGCTGTGAAAATATTATTCTTGAACTTGATTATATTTCTACAGTACATAAAAACTTACCGTTCGAAGATTCCTTAAGACTAAATGTAATGTTCTGTTATATTTGCAGATTACATAAACGTCAAGAGACCGATTGGAGGCGAGTCAACTGGAAGAAGATAGCAAAAAAATTTCCGGGATATTCTCCTGAAAAATTGTACATGATGTTCAAAAAGCTGGTGATTTTTAACGTTCCCAAAAACCTACAAAAAGATATTCGAAGTAACGTATTCGATTTGAGTAAAATGACAGATAACTCTATGAATTATTTTTTTCAGAATGCGTCGAATATTTGAGAGAAAAGAAGATAGCTAGGCCTCATAGATTCAGGAGATATGTATACAAAAATGGACATTTGGCCTATGAAAGTGACGGTGATGAGGATGATCATTCAGACAGAAAACTATTGGATCTAACAGTTCACAGCTAGGGCAGCATTGATAAGTAAAATAATTGAAATGAACTACTTCAATGTAGGTTTCATAAATTTGAATTGTACATTGAATGATTCTTGGGAATGAAGGTTATAACTGACTGAACTAGGACCAAGAACCAACCGTATCACGGAAAACCAGATATAAAGAAAATATTTTAAAATATCAAAAATTGAACTACTTCGAACTAACAACTAAGTAGATATATCGACCAAACTGAGAGGATATGATTATATCAAAAATATTTCTGAGACCATAACTTTCCTGGAGAATTATGAAGTTCAAGTAGTGAACTGAAGATTTTTCATAGTCAGTTCTTTATAAATTCATGTAAAGTATGATGTAGATTTTGATTTATATCATTATAATTTGAAAATGTTTCATATTAAAACGTTTTTATCCATTTAGTTTGATGAATAAATATTATTTATGTTTTGCATAATGTATATTAACTATACATTTTAGGCATACTAGGCATTTGATTTAGTTTTTTGTCATATTTTAAGATTGTGTAATGAAAATCTATGAACATGGCAGGTTGTTATTTTTGTTGTAATGTTTTGATATGTACCCAATATCAATCAATTTTAAGTTTATTATGTGTAACAATTATATTTTATTAGATAGTGGACATTATTATTTTTTGCCATAGCGTTCCAGCTGCAAATTTGTACAAGTATACAAGTTAGAGATTATTTCATTTGACACAATACTGATGTCATTTTTATGTGATGATTATTTTTTTCACTTGTCAAAATGTGACGTTTTTAGCATTTCAACCAATAGTAGCGGGTTATTCTATGGTTATTCTAGCCAATCATTGGGTATTATACCGATAAAACTGCCTGGTCCTTTCGATAAAACGTTGTTTACCTTTGAAATGTCAAAACTGTAAGGTTTACCGCGTCGATTCTATTGAACTGGCTCATATTTATATAAATTATCATGAATGAAGAGTTACCTTATTATTAATAGTCATTCACTTTTCACTTTTTCAGCATAATAATAACACATTTCAATAAACACTCAAACACGTAAATAGCTCATAACCCCAACTTTATGACAGATATAGCGAACGACCGATTCAAATATTTAAGGTTTCCTTAACTCAAATGAAGATGCGTACAATTAGTTTTTATTAAAAACAATTCATTTTTTGTGGTATGAGAAGAAACCGTTGTATGAAGATTTTGATAACAACGACATAACGAATGATTTTATGTTCCTTCTGGCGCGATTTTCATTTCATAGGAAAATTTTCAATTATCAACCTTGTACAATGAGAGGTGTGACGCCATCTCTTGGTATCGTCGGCAAGCATTATCATATTCAATGCGTAAGCATCATATCTTTTCTGGATCATGGAGGGCATACATCGTTGTTTGTCATTACAAATTTGTAAAATTTTCACCTAATCTCCGTTCCTTCTTATGTGAACGAAATACTGATCAATTAAATTGTTCTTCCTTCTATTTGTTCAAAAAATAATCTCTCCAAATACAACTCGTTCTTCAAATTTAATAGTGGTCTCGGTAGTTTAGTGGTTAGCATATCTGCCTATCAAGCGGAAGGCCGGGGTTCGAATCATCGCCGAGCCACCGTGCTGGGTAATCGCACGTTAAAAGGTAAGGCCTCGTTGATCCATTGCTCGCACAAGTTTCGACTTCTGAGGGTTGCCGTTCGTCAGCTGGTAAACGAAAACGAACAATTTTAGAACAATAAGATAAATTTTCATTTTCGAAACACTCAACCTTTTTTATTTTGAGGCAAAAGCATTCGAACAAACCGAATTAGATAAAATCACAAGTCCGCAGGACTCGTGATTTTATCAATCGGTTTGTTTTCATACTTTTGCCAAATAAAAAAGTTTTTGTGGAAAATGAAAATTTATCGTTTAAATTTGAAGGACTCGTGGTATTACCTTTGATACTTTTTCGCTAAAATTCAGCTCTTCAGAATGTGAAGTGATACTTGTGTGTCAACTAGTATTGAGTGCTGAAATGTTTTTTGAATAAGTTTGAATTTTCATCATATATTCTTATCAAAATCAGGCCCAGATCACCTTATTAATACCTTCACAAATTTTCCATATATTGTAGTAAAAAGATATGTTCAAAAATTATGCTATCCTCTGTAGAAATTATTTTTTTTTAAACAAATGCCGTAGTGCTCAAAGAAAGGGGGCTTCGTTAAATTCGTTCCAGTCTGGGTCAATAGCTGATAATTACTAAAAAGATAAAAAGGGTTGAAGGTGCGTGCACATTGCATGTAGAAGGGCCTTGATGAATTATGTAGAGGGAATTTTATTGCTGTATACGTCCCAACACTTGAAAATTACGTAAGGTTGTTGAGAATGATCAGTGTTCTGTCAGTGGTGAGTTTTCTGTCTCTTGTTGAAGAGAAACAAACTTTGACCAGCGTGGAAGGAGTCACAATGCTTTTTTTAGCACACTCTGAAGTGACCGATTTCCAAAATATTCTAAAATCTAAGAACATCACCAAACGGCAAGTCAATTATAACCACGGAATATCATGGTAGAATCGTTTCGATGAAAGTAAGTTGTTTTTACATTGATCAAAAATTAATTCTGTATACATTAAATAAATATACCATTGGTGCGATATTGTCTTGCTGTTTGACAACTACAGCAATATAAATTTAAAAAAAAATTTCGAGCTGCATTACTATTATGATTTCTGATAATCGAGTCATTAGCGGACAAGCAGGGTAGGCTAAGTAGTTACCTAATGTTTTGTAGGAAGTCCTATTTTTGAAAATTACTCACCTAGTATCTCATTTGTTTTTATTATAAATAATGGCTGGAAAAAAATCAGTGGCACCCAATTGTTCCTTCACAATACAATGTGAAAAAGTAGTAACCAAACATTTCTGTTGGGGTCGGCAAAATATGTGGGTCTCAAAACTCTAAACTTCTCAATCTGTGCTTGTCAAAATGTTGTGCAAAAAAATTGATGAGTCTTTTAATTTAAAAATAGATGTTTCTGTTAATAATAGGGGAGCCCAAGCGGGGATTTCGGGATTCACTAAAGCGCGGCAGATTAATATACAGGGGGATACCTTGTACCCGGTTAAGTACTTCCACCATATATGAGCCCAATATATATCGCCGCCCTTCAAGGATGAAGGATCAGATTAGTAAAAAAAATTTATCTGAAATTCTCGAGCGCGTCAGATTAAGGTAGGGTGAGTTAGTTACATCCTGAAACGTGTATTTTCCACTAATCTGACAATTCGAGAGTGACCTAAAGGAGAAGGGCTACAAAGTTGTAACAAAAAAAAAACATCTCGACATTCTCGAGCGTGACTAATTTTTTTTTATTTTGAAGGGACTAATTCAAGAATTACAAAAAATATATAATTTGACGATTTCCACAAGCCGAAATAATAAAAATTCATCGATAAAATTCAATGTGTGCAGCTAAGTGATGCCTATATTCCCCTCTCTGCGTTTTTATTTCTCTCTCACTCCGTCCCCACTCTGGTTTATGTTGCCGTGACAGTTGATCACACAGACTCGTCCGTTGCATGATATTGTTTACAACGAATATCCAACGTTTTAGAATTTTCAAAATTCAATTGCTTATAATCGTTTTCTCATATATACAAGTATTCTACTAAAAAAAAAATACACTTTTTTATTTGCATGCTTTTTCCTGAGCTTTTCAATCAAGACAATTTTTTTTTCACATTCTAATGTCGGCCGCGAGTCTGCGTCACATCCAAACCGTCAGACTATTATATAGGTGAGAGTTTTTTTTTAGGTTCACTTAACATCCCCTCAGAAAATCTGACGCGCTCGAGAAATTTTTTTTTTCATTTTCAACCCTCACGTACGACCACCCCCATCATGGAAACAATCAGATTAACATACATACCTTTTTAAAAATATGTAGGACATAGATGATATCAATATCTGACGCGCTCTAGTATGTCCATGTAATAGTTTTTTTTTACATTTTTGAAAATCTATAGCCGCTCCCCCCACCTATGAAAAGGTATACATTATATAACAGTTTTTCCTTTTATCATCTAAGCTTTGCAACACAATAGGTCTCTAGGACGCTCGAGTAAATCCCGATTTAGCATCGTGGGCGCCTCTAGTATAAGTTACCTTCTTTAGTGTACAGGTGAATTGTCAATTGCACAATTAATTGTTCTTTCCTTACTTTGTCCCCCAGACCATGTTGACGAGCATATTACCAACTCTTATAGAATAACCTTTAATCGATAGATTTTAAATTCCAAGTACTGTTTGAAAGTCATCATTTTGTGGTATATAAATGTTTTTTCAATAGTTTCTTGGGTTATGGGTTATTAAACTACCACAAAGTGAGAAAATTTAGAATTAATATTGAAATCATTATGAGTGTAGAAAGGCAGATTTCCAATCTACCCTGAGAAGTTGTGTCAATTGAAAGTAGCTCCTTCTAATACACAAAACTTCACTTCTATGTAGGTTTTTAAGAGAATTGTCGAAGATTTGACGTAGCGTTTTGTCATTCAAGAGTAGCCAGGTGAGAATTATATCAAATGAACTTGTTGAGGTGCGACTATCCTCAGACAGCATGATAAAAGCAGATTCATTCATTTTTTCCTGCTATTGATTTCCCTTGGTATCATTTGGATGTCATTCCATTGTACTGTGTGATCTCCATCTACAATGAGAATGTATTTTGATAATTTAGAACCACCGATCTATTTTTGACCGCGCGAACAATGAATTTGATGATTCCAATTCTTTGTGTCTATGTTATGTTAGTTGGTTTAGTATGCGTTGTGTCAGTATTGAATGTAAAGTGTATGTTGTTCTAAACAATATACCTGTCGCAGATCAGTTTTATCTTTTCAGATAATCGAGGGACATAGGTATAATGTTTGTTACAGGATGTATATATTCACTGAAGGGTGTGTTATGATTACTGATTCCTGTCAATGTTTTATCTATGGAATTCTCTAGATATCCATTTGTTATATGAGAAGTTGCTGACTAATAGGTTGTATTTCATTAACAAGGAACTGCTTTCATTAACTGAGAAACACTACAGGGTAGATTAGAAATCTACACTTCTATAGATTCCAATATTTTAGATATTCATTATGAAATACTTGGGAAATATCATTTCAATTATGATTTGATTTACTACACAACAAAACCTTGCATTTGTATGAAATGCAAATAGTAATCAATCCCTGACAACACAAACACCTAGTTATCCTCGTTTTCTATCACGGTATGTGATAAGTTCTCATGCATGATTCAACTCAAATATCTATGCATACTAGGTCAGTAATTTCTATAGACGGAATTTTATGAAAAATCTTACTGTATTTGCTTCGTAATATTTGTTTCTGAAAAATGTATATAAAAATTATACGAAATTATTTATATATATTATCACACACTACGTCGAAACTTTTGACTTTTGTTTTTTCATAGTTTTCTCTTTTGCTTGTTCATACAGTGGCATAAGCTTTCCTTCTTTTGCCAATATTTTGAGTATTTCCACAATCAGTGGTAAATAGTTATGTTTGCGTCTAATATTTTCTATTTGATAGCGGCGCCTTTTCTTTTCTTCTTCCATTATCAACATGTGCAACCTTGCTAATTCTTCTCGTTGAGAATCTGTTTCCATATCATTAGCGTCAGCTTGTTTACGAATTTCCTCCATTTGCCTTTCATAGAGCATTGCTCTATCACTTACAATAGCCATGAGATTGAAATGAATTTCTCCTTCACTATATCTGAAAAATCAAGTCAATTTTTGTTTTTATTAATACAAGTTGTTGTTTTACCTTTGTATGCGTTTTTCTATGATGGGCCTTACAACATCTGTCCAATCCGAATCTGCTGGTATGGCTCCCAAGTCAATGGGACCTTGCTTCAAGCCATCTAATTCATACAACCTTCCATCGATAGGAACATAACCCACAAAATGAAAGACATCTTCACTTTTATTGGCAGTTGTGGGATCAAACTCAAAAACATTTTGCCTTGCAAATGAATTGTGAACTGTTCTAATAACTGGTGAGTTACTAATAGTTAATCCTTTCATGTTGGCATCAAAACCTTGACAAAAGTCTTTCAGTTCTAAAAGAGTCTGACCTAGTTTCAAATCTGGATGACGGCAGTTCAAAAGAACGCTGAGGATAGCTTGAGTTGCACAGGCATTTTCAATTACTTGTCTAGCAAAAAATATTTTTTCCAACCTACTGTCTTGTACTAATGATCCAGAAGGGTCATCATCCTTTGTCCATTTGAATAAAAATATCAAACCATGAATTGGCCTGTAAAACATGAAATCTTTATAACCTGAACATGAAAAAAATTAAACAATTCTTACTTTAACTTTTCAAACAATTCTCCATCTAAACTCCACAATTCTTCAACTTGCACACCTTTGCAACCTGTGGGAACCAGTAATCAAAAAGGAGCAGGAAAAAATTTCACTATATACTTACCAAATTCACGTATCAACTCTGAAAAAATTCCAGGATCGCTTTCAATTAAACACCAATTACCTGCACTTTCTACCATACTTCCGAAATTACTCGACAATTTTCAGTTCAAATTAAAAATAACCTAACCTAACAAGTAATCAGTGTTACCGTTTTGATTGTTCTCAAAAGTCCGATAGTCCGATGACAAGAGAGAAATTACCCGCTATTACCCGACACAGTGTTGGCAACCATGGAAAATAAAAAAGATGCACAGGGTGTAAAAAAATTAGATTCCTCGTTGAAAAGGGGTCCATTTCTGTTTCGTTGTCTGCGCATGCGTGATACTAGACAAGATATTTCAAGGAGCTTATTATATTCTGTGTTGGTGCTGTCAACTGTCAAGTCAGAGGCAAATCCGTCCGAATTGTATATTCAATATATCTGGCCAAATGCGCCTTGAAGCAAACAAAGGCCACCAAAGGTTAGACCACTTATCCATTTTTACAAATCCAAAATTGATGAATTTCTAATCAGCATTTAGTTTTTAAATTCAAGTCTTCCAGACATTCTTCTAATCAAGGATGTAGTTTAGGTAGAATGAAGTGTGTACTGAGTATTGAGTACTACTAGCGAATTATGTGAGAACCCGTGTGAAATGTAATATTTGACAGAAATCATCTCATCCTTTGATATGTAGTGTTTCGAAAAGAGAAAGTAATACTCTTTTCTGCTTTTGTGTTTCATCATAAGTGTTCTATATCATCACTTTCACTAGTTTCACTGTCAAGTGTCATCTGTTCATAAAAAAAATAATATGTCTACCTGCAATGCAGATTTTTCAAATCATCAAATTATCCGCTGATTACCCGGATTCGAGGAGTGTTAGAAAATTACCCGCAACCCTTCCTGAAAATCCGCAAAACGGGTAATTACCCGGAAAACGGCAACCCTGCAAGTAATACGATAAAAGGTTTACCATTTACCGGTACCAGTGTTGGTTGGGCGGAGGCACAGACATTATAGACCCCGGGCATGTGACGTCACACGCATCAGCCTGCTGGACAAACAAATCGTATTTCCATAAATGTGTCATTCACTGTGATAGTGAATTATCCCCTTGTAACTGAATTTTGAAATGGCGACTTACTTCACTTTCATAATATAATGAATATTTAAAAGTTTTAGTGCCCTGTACAAACAAGTAACGCCATCTATGGAATTTTGATGCAACTATTGGAGTTGCTTCACTTTTATAATGAAAAATATTACTAAATGTGATACCATTAAGAAAAAAATTAAGTATTTTAAAAATATGGAGTTACACCACTTTTACAATGAACGACACAAATAACAATGGTAATTTAATGAGATTATAATTTCAATTCTGAGATACAAAATTCATGGATATACATACCGTTGCCCATTTCAACTTGCCAGTACTTAAATCTGCTCTTCTAGTTGCTTGAATCCACAATTCACGTCTGTTAACAGCAAACGGATTATTATTCTTTCTATTGTCGAAAATAGAAAGGAATCGATGGAAGGAAACTTCACAATCACTCAAAATTGAGTTATTACTGAGAAAAAATATTTTGAAATATGACACAAATGCACAAAAGCCTCTTTAGATCCGTTTGTTTGTCCAGCAGGCTGGATTTACAACTATCAGATATACTGTCGTCTGGCAGATATGCCCGCGGTCTATATTATGACCAATAGACCGTGGGCATGTGACGTCACACGCATCAGCCTGCTGGACAAACAAATCGTATTTCCATAAATAACAATAGTAATTTAATGAGATCATAATTTCAATTCCGAGATACAAAATTCATGAATATACTGTTGCCTATTTCAACTCATCAGTACTTAAATCTGCTCTCCTAGTTGCTTGAATCCACAATTCACGTCTCTTAACAGCAAGAGTATTAATATTCTTTCTACGGTCGAAAATAAAAAGGAATCGATGGATTGAAACTTCACAATCACTCAAAATTAAGTTATTACCGAGAGGAAATATTTTGAAATATGACACAAATGCCCAAAAAGCCTCTTTAGATCGGTTTGTCTGTCCAGCAGGCTGGATTTACAACTGTCAGATTTACTGTCGTCTGGCAGATATCCTCGCGGTCTATAATTGACAAGAAGAAGAAGTGACAGTGACAAGACAATCGACATTGGACAGATTATTATGAAATGACAGTGACGTGTGTTACAGATTGATTAAAATACAAATATAAACAGGAAAATAAGAAAATCAATAAAGAGCCTTTTGATTGTTGTTGATTTTCTATTCATGAAAATGGCTGAGTTACAGTCCAATATGCCACCTGGGTGGGACTGTAAAAAAGATGAAGCTACAGGCAGATTGTAAGAAAAAATTATATTGAAAAACTTGCCTCTTCATCTCGATATTTTTTTTTTCAGCTATTTCATCAACCATTACACGAGAACTACTACATGGGAAGACCCAAGGAATCGTCACAAACCTTTCCCGTCGACCCCAAAACATATTTCAGGTGGTCAAACAGAATATATACAATTGCAGGTGAATTTGCACTATAAAACATTTTTCTCTTCGAAATTAATCATTGCTCCTATCACATGCTGCTATTGGATGTGTATTTCACTGAAATAGCATGGATCACCTGATTCACGAAGAAACTATGTGTACCCTAGTCACACCTCTCCTTTGCCAGCATTTGAAATGCCAGCACTCACGAGTCCAAAGAGTTATCCTTTGCAGGTATTTGTAAAAAGTTGTATGTTTTGGAAGTGCTGCATTATTTTTATTTGGCGCTCTGAGAAAACTCCATTATAAGTGGACAGCTTTTCCTAAAATATAGAAGAATTTTTTCTTGATATTCTTATCATTATTCTTTAAATAATTGAGTACTGCTCCGAGTTTTGAAAACATTTTTAGATTTTGTATATGGCCCAATCAGAAAATATATAAATGAAAGTTTTTTGGAGAGCTCTATTACCCTAACACCAAGCTGAGATTACTCATATTAAATTTGCCTTTTGCTAAAGTTGATATCTTCAGAAGAAGAGAATTAATACTAAATCTAAACCGTAGGGTTAGCTATTTATATATCTTGTGGAAGATTTATGGAACGTTTCCAAGAAATAAGTCTAAAAATTAGGTAGTAATAACTAAGAATTCTACACCAGGAAATCAACAAGGGTGTTTAAACAATCAATACTAGTACTAAAAACTAAGGACGATGATCTGAAAATTAGCCAACTTTTAATTTAACCATGTTCTTATTCAAAAAAGGTAGTATGCATAAGCTAGATAAAAATAAAAAGGAGTGATAGCCTTCTTATAAAACTTGTCTTAAAATAAAAAATATAAGCTCCTGAAAAATAAAGCAAACAGAAAAAATCTCGGAAAAAAATGCTTTGAAAATAAGAATTGATTTTCAGCATGCACAATTGCTTCTCCAAGAACTGATACAAAATTGCATAAACACCATAGCTTGCTTAGTTACTAGTTATTAGTGTTGGTACTGGGAAATGTTGCATAAACCTTCCATTAGATTACCTTTCTGACTTTTTTCTGGCATGACAAGGACTTCCTCTCACAATTATCCCGATTAATTTTCCATTGGAAATGATTTATTCAACCAGATAAAAATGTTTTTTGAACCTCACCAAAACATGTACTAGCGATAGAAAAAGTTTGAAAAATTAAACTCAACAGATTAATTGCCTCAACAAATAGTAGATTGGATAAAAGCAGGGTGTTTCTTCTGAAATTTAAAGGAAGGATTTGAACAATTGAATGGGAATAATCAGATAATCAGAAAGTTTAGTTATCTGCATATACTTCTGTAGGCTTCAGTAGTATTTATCCAGGGTTATAGAGTGATTTGAAAGTTATACTCGCGGATTCTTTCTTTCTCATACTTACGTTATATAATTTATCTTAATGTTTCAATTACTGAGTGAGTGAAAAAAGTAGTTATTTGTTTATTTTAGAAAGAAGATATGTATTTATGGTTATTGTGTTCCAAACTAAATTTTTGTGACTCATTTCATATCATGTATCCAATACACTTCTTAGCATGTATTTCTGTGTGAAACTTCAGAAAAACATGCCTGTGCTAAAATTACAGGATCACATTGGTGGCATGCCGACAAGTTTTCAAATTCTAAATACTCATACAACAGCCTCACTCTATTTATCATGGTTTTTCTGACTGGGCCAGTGTCCCCACTGGCTGGGCGATACCTACTCGATCCTTATTGTGAGCCTAATGTTCCTTGAAACGAGTTTTTATATCTTGTCAACTCTGGCCAATGTACTTCTTGTTGTTTGATAAAAGGGTAACTAATCAGTACAAAAAGTTTTCTCTTTCACACCAAAAGATCTTACCGATTAAATATAAAAATACATATTCTCGCATATACTATTGTTAATTTTGCAATATGTATCGAAGTGGTATTACATATTCATGAGTTGGGAACTTTAATGCATATAATATTGAGAAAATATGTTTATCAGTTGAAAATTTTCAGAGTTTGATATCAGATCATATGTAAATTTACATTATTTGTTTCGGGATATTGCAAATCAGGAGTTTAGGATAAAACACATTTAGGTCACATGATTTTCCTTCCATTGCTTTCTCTTCTGTATAAAAATATTCTCGCTTCTCAGTTCTTGTTAATACACTTCAGTATGGTATTGTTTATGTTGGAGTTTTCTTTTTTTTAATTGTCTATTATATTTCCAAAACTTACATATTGGCCGATTTTTCAGTGTTCTAGAGTGTTTGTCATATAATCTTGTTGAATTTTTTAGTTTTTTTTTTAAATATTCATAATGCATATATACTGATCTGCAGCCTGGATGTTAGTTTTGTTTTCATTTGGGTATATTTATTTATATGAATAATAACAAGGCTAGTCAAATTCGAATTAATGCTTGGGGATTTTGGAAACACCTCTATTGGTGTTCCTTATGATTGATGAAAAAAAAATTGACTGTAGATCTGCTTCATTTACAGAGATTTGAAAAATCTGTTAACCTTTTCCAAAAGCACCTTTGATGGATGATCAGAATATTTTCAAACTCTATTTTGGATGTCTGCCGACCAGGTCACCCTCCATTTTGAGTTTTCAAGTACGAATCTGTGTATTTTTGAACTTTTCAATTGGCTACAAACATTTTATATTGAGATATTTAAGTCTGCCCGATATTCTCGAATGTTTCGGCAATACAAATGTTTGTATACATATACCATAGCATAATAAAGGATCAAACGCCCAGGGATCTTCATTGAACAGTGACTCATCATCAATGCGTTGAATCGGATCTCAGAGAATTCCATTCATTTCTCAATACCAATAGTTCTTATTTGCTCGATAAATGGATAATATGAAAAGATACGAAAACAAGTTTCAGATAGAAGTTACGTGATATCAGAATGAACACATTTTGAAATTAGTTTCAGGTGTACACGGTGTTGTATTTTAGCAAATGATATAATTCATTCAAATGGAACAACCATTTTTGTTTTCTGTCAGTAAAATGGTCTCATAGTTCCGCTAGATTTTTTCTGCCACTGCGTCGTTACAAATTTTGTTTGTGTAATTCGGCTTTCAATGAAACAGCTATTATTGAGTTGTTTTATGAAAGGTCTGAGAGATATTTGGTGGCTCAGAGAACACCAAAATGGCGTATTACATTAAATTTCGAATTTGTCGTTTCTGGTTTATCTACAGAAGTTGTTTTTAAATGTATTAATGGGGCACCAAAATAGGTAACTATACCCCAATTTAACCGATTATATCGTTTCCGAGATACCCATCATTAGACTCGAATTCGAACAGCCCTGTATAATAACTTAATAGTCACTTTGACACTTGATAATTGTTTTAAGTTAGGGCAACCTAATGATAAAAACATCTTCCCCTGTAACATATTGGCAATTATCTTTCTTGGGTAAAATAGTGCTCTCCAAAATCATGTTATTCGTATTTTGAGTATTTCCGATTTATTAGTTTTATGCATGTGCAACGTCTTTCATCCTGTCTGATGATTACAATATATATATATTCATTTCGAGTTTTCATTTCACATCTATATTCTATGATAGCAACACTGAAGTTTTAATTGTATTATTATGAACTGTTTAAAGGATATGAAACCACGAAAAAGTCCATTGACTGTAAGGTCAGCCAAGGTTCAAGACAGTTCCTTGTCTTCAACAACAGATATAGACGAGGCAGTAATGAAAGTTGCTGCAATGTTTCCAACTGTTTCTGAAGCCCACATCCGATTACTTCTTAGAAAGTAAGCACACACATCAGCTTGGCTCTATTTACAGTATTAACACCACAGTTTGTGTCCTTGTCAGTATGGAATTGTACTGTACGAGATGAGTTTTTACAATTGATATTTTTTTATTTATCATTGTGGATAATTTTTTATTTCCATTCTTTCAATCACTGGAATGATAAACTTCTTGACTATCCCGATAGCTAGTGTAAATTGAAAGTTTTGTTTAGGAGACATCAATATTAATGTTTATTAACTGACTCATAATCTTACTTTTTAAGAGTCTCACTTCGGCCATTTGTGGTGGTATTTCCAACACAAACTTAATAATATTACCAATATTTCAACCAGCACCAGCAAATCAGTGACAATGCAAAAACTTAAAAACTTAAGGAAACAGTCTATTCCAGCAAAGAGTAGTCTTTGTGACATGCGCATAATAATTTATTTCACAGATGTGAAAAGCGATCTTCGTAGCTGTTATCTATCTATAACAATTATTTTTCATATTCAAAGAACTATCTGCGAAGATTTTCGTAGCTTGCTTATATAAATTTTTGCTCGAATGGAAGGAGTTTTGCACGTATTTGATATACTTCTGTACACGAGACACGAGAGTTGTTTCTGTTATTTTCAACTCATTCTATGAGCATCTTTATAATTATTTGTATTCTCATACAGTTCATTGTATATCATCTATTTACTTCTTTTTTTTCCTTAAAGGCATAAACGTTTCATCTTTAATCATAATAATTTTTCGATACTGAATTTCGCATTTAAGATGGTTATAATGCATTCTGTTGGCGATGCTACAATTACAATATTCATATATCACAAACAATGGTCAGATAGAACAACCAAACAAGAATGTCTAGGTTTTGAACATTGTGCTAAAAACTAATTTAGTATGGAGTTTTCATTTTCTCATATAAATTTCTCTTGACACAAAAATGGGAATCGAAATTACTGTCTGCAAAAATCAACTCGTGCAATACATATTTCCCGGATGCTTTGTACATGAGCATTTTGATATTTTGGTGATAACTGACGAGCTTTTTGTCTTCTTGAAGAGTATTACTTCGAGCTTTCTCATGCGTTCTAACACACCCTCATACATAGCTTTCTGCCATTTTTAGGTATAACAGTCGCGAAGCTCTCGTTATAAGCGCCTTGCAGGTGGAAAAGCATCCAATCACGACACCAGGACCTTTTGCAACACCTCCTCCACAGAGAAACATACATCAACCGTTACATATGACACCGCCCCTGGGGTTTCGCATTAACTCGAGGGGTGGCAGTCCCATATTGAGACCCGGATCGGGCGCAAACAGCACCTATACGGGTTCTCCGAGAATTGGAGAAGGCTTTCGCAGCTCGCCAAGGCCCCATTCTTCACCAAAATTGAAATTAAGGTCTAATCTTTCTGTGCCTCGAACTATGCAAGAACGTTTTTTATTTATTTTTGCCACATGCAACTCAAACGATAGACCATATGGAAAAATCGACGAAAATACACTAGACTAGCAATATAGTCCAGGACGTGAAGCATTTTGGCTCGCAATTTTTTCGTCCACCATGGATTTACTTGAAATTTCCACAGAAGGTAGGGAATAGCTCAAGGATCATTTTCTATATCATGCCGCTGTACGCTAGAGCTTTGGGGGTGGTGTCCACCCCATCTCGGGGGTGGAAATTTTTTATTACATTTTAACTGTAGGAATCGACGGAAAAAGTAATTCTTAAAAAAATGTTTCATACGTTTTTTTCGTAAAAGTAATATTTTTTGGGTTATTCGAAGTTGAAAGTAACAGTTTTTTGACGAAAAAATCGACTTTTTAAAATGTTTTTTGCTAATAACTCTAAAAATATGCATTTTATCAAAAAAAGTGTAGAGAGCCAAATTGTAGCTTTTGAAAAAACAAAAACAATGCCTTTTTGAAATTTTTTCACGGCAAATACGAACTGAGATACAGCAAATTAATGCTTAGCTTTATTCGTCAAATGTATAAATTGGAAGATTTAAAGCGAAATAACGAGAAGAATTTGCATTTTCCGAAGAAAGCTCATAGAATATTCTTCGAAGTATTTCATCAGAGCTTTCAACCAAAAAAAAAATGCTCCTAGGATGAAAATTGACCGACTTATGATCAATATAAGATCTGTACCAGCTTTTTCCTACGTGAAAAATCTGTGAAAACAACCCCCAAAGAACTCCCTAATTGAAATTGATCGCCACCATTCCCTGATTCTCTTCAGATATGTACTATTGATACACCTACGAAGTTTGACCAATTTAAAATGACTAATTTCAGAAAAATTGGAGTTTAAAGAGATAACGATTTTTTTCAATTTCGTGTTTTTAACCCTTTTAAAAATATCTCCCAGAATACTAAAGATACGATAAAGTACTAAATTGTAGCTATTTTAATGAGAAACATTTTCCTGTGTGCAGATTTTTTGTACAGTGAATATTCGACGAGATATAGCCGTTTAACACCTACATTTACGACCGAATATCACCTTATTCAAGCGCTTTAAACTCTCCTCATTTAAAAATCAAGGGATCTTAAGTAATTCAATTCACATAGTCTTATAGCTCTTGAAAAGCCCTACAAAATCGTTTCTGAAAAAAAAATTCACCTAAAATGAAGGAGCTATGCTTAGAAACCGATCAATTTTGTTTTGGAAAAATTCGAATTACCTGCTTCGGAGCGTAGTAATCTACATAAGCGGTATATTCGGCCGTTATAAGTTATATGTTCCACTTTTTCCATTCATATTGAAAGAAACATCTGCTCACGTGTATGCGTGTGTCAGTGTTTACTTCGTTGATTTCTCACCAGCGCATTATAAAGTTCGAAGATATTATAAAAATTTCAATGTTTTCAAGGGTAGTTTTTAACAAGGGAAGGTTGAAAGATTATGAAATTGTATCCTAAAGCATGAAACAATCATTATTCAACTTTTTTACCCATATTTAGGTTTTTAATGTTATTTTATAATTTTTGACAATAAGGGGTAGTTTTCACCCCTAAAACACAAAAAGCGTACAACGGCACAATATAGAAAATGAACTAGAGGGTGGAATAAGCCTTATCCGAAATTTTTTGACAAATCGGTGCTGGACGAAAAAATTAATAAAAATTGACAGAAGAATTAAATGAGACAGGGAATTTTTATTCAAAACGGTTATAAGCTTACATTGTTGTGGATAATAATAACTGGCTTCAGACTTGCAAACGCTCATTCTGGAAATAATAATAAACGGCAAATGTTATATATTTCAAGTTCAAACTAATTAATTTTCAAGCATCTCATTGCGATGGTTAGGAAACAATAATCTTTCTAATCCCCATTTGGTTCGAATTTATAGGAATTCACGTTCTTGAACAGTTTTGTGTAGGGCACAGAAAATTACCTGTGAAGAAACCTGGTAGTTTGTCCATGATCGTTGCATGTTGCTTTGTTACTTCCCTTTATCGATTTTTTTTATTTGGATTCGTCTATGATTTTGAATTCCCATCTTTATTTGATTTTTATGATTTATGGTCCTCTTTCGTAGCTAGGTAGGTGTGCGAATTGAGTTTCGTTGCCTAATTTTGATTAGTTGCAGGTATATGAAATCCGTTTTCCCACAAGCCGATGAAACTCTCATCTTGGAAATTCTACAAAACAACGAAAATAGCATTCAGAAAACATCTGATGCTCTCAAAGACATGGGCTTTAATAAAAAAGATACAGTCAAAGTGGCTCAACAGAAACTCGAGGCTAAAAAAGAGGAAGAGCGCAAAGAGGAAGAAAATAATATTATAGAGCAACCCATTCCCGAGCCTCTGATGAAAACTGCGGAAGATAAACAAAAAAGTAACGACGACATATCGCCGTTAAAGTTGTGTTAACAGCATTTTTATTCTTTCAGTGAAAGCATCCTTGCAAGAGAAATATAATGACGTAGCCGAACACTTGATTTCAATCGCCCTAGAAAGCGTTAATTTTGACGAATCCAGAGCAAATCAAATCTTACAAATCATGATAAAGGAAGATAATCAAGCGGCTAATAATAGGAAGGCAGAGTGAGTTTGCTAACAAGTTTGATTGTGAAAAATTGCTAAGCCATAACTGCAGTGCATGTATTTAAAAAAAATATATCAGTCTCACTCTGGGTTTATACAGCAGAAGATAAAATAATGAATACGATGAGAAAGTTGAACATACTGTTTTCAATGAAAACGTTTATACATGTATTGAAATAAAATCAGAAATGAGGAATGAACTGAGAATAAATTCATTTTTCACTCTTAATTTATTTGTTCTTAAATATTAGTGCGCATGTGCAGCACAGACAACGAACTGAAGATTCAAGTTCACATTAGACATGAGTTCATTGTTTCAAAAGCCACGATTTCATTGGTTGATTTTTAATCCTTATTTAATCTTATTCTGTATGAACGAGTCAATTTCTGTCTCATTTCTTATGCTATTCCTTATTTTATCTTGTCTTCTGTATGGAACCACTGTCAGATATAATGATTCAATATGGTTTATACACTCGAAACAATACAGGATACTCAACCTGTATATTAAAAAAAAACTTTTCTTGAAATAAACAGTGATCTCCATTGATATGAAGGATCTAGTGGAATTTATCATTTCGACATTTTTATATTGTTTTCATAATTGGATTTTTCATATTGACATTTTTATAATATCTTTTTTTATATTGACTTTCAAAATTGGGAATGATTTTCATCAATCATTTATATTTTTGTGTTGTTGTCAAATGAATATTTTTGCGTTGTATTTTGACAAATCATGAGCCTTTTGACATTGCATTTGTTAATTTTCCTGTTTTTTAGTAACACAAGTTCCATAATTGTATTCTTCTAGAAAAAATGGGAAGTATTAAATGAATTAAATACCTAACGCATATAACATAAAAGTTTATTTTACGCGTTAGAAAGACAAAAATTTGCTGAGTGACAACTTTCCTGTAGTTGATTGCCTTTGTGACTGTCATTGACACTGCTTTTATTATAGCTGTCAAGCCCGAGAGATTAAAAATAACATAGTTTTTAAAGTTCAAACTACTCACTGGGAATATCAGCTGTCTCATCACAAGCGGTATTTTTATCAGATCTTTTTTCAATTCAGGGTGGAGGAAGTTATAAATATCTCCGACGCTCCTTCAACTTCAAGCGCTTCCATTTTGCCAATATCTCAGAGCAGACAGTCACTCAAGTCCCTGCTGAAGACTGAGAAAGAATTGGAGAAAGCTTCATTTTCGAGGTAAATTTTCTTAAGTGTATTTCTATCGAAAATTAAAGACATAGAGTTTCCATTTCAGAGTTGTTGAAGAGAATATGGAAAGTTACAGATCTCAAAACTTATCCAATACCAAAGGGCCCAATCCAGAATATGCAAAAGGGGCAAACGAAAAACTACTTTTGTAAGTACAGCATAGCAACCATTGAAATTGAATCCACGAACTCAACGAAATTTTCACAGCAAATATCACTGTTCTTCTGTCCTCAATGGAATGGAATTGTATATCTTTCTCGGACAATATATTTATTAAGTTGAGTTGGATCAATACAAATACGTAGAGATCCATTAGGTTTTTCAACAGCTACTACATTAGAAACCCATTCAACTGGCTCATTTACAACAGCAATAATATTTTTATTCAATAAAGAATCTAACGTCTCTTTCATTGGTATTCATCTTGCACTACTAGCATAGGGAACAGAATCAGCAGTTAATTTACTTTTACACTCATCAGGAAAACAACCTATTCCTTCAAACGAACTTTTGAAATCAATTAAAAATGTATGTCTTTCATCCGATTTCTGTTGCATTTGCTGTAGTGAGTCTATTCTTTTAATTAAATTCAATTTTATACAAGTTTCCAAACCTAATATTGGTATAGAATCATATTTTACCACAACAAAATTCACTACATCAAACATTGTTGGTGTTTCTACTTCAACACTCACCGTTCCCATAGGTTTGATTGCAAATCCACCATAAGTTTCTAATTTCAGACGCCATTTTTTTATTTATTTGTTTATTGTTTTATTTGAAATTTTCAAAAATTTGTAAGGTAAAATATCTATTTCACTCCCTGAATCTAGTTTTAATTCGATACATTCACCCAGTACTTTAATAATTTTATACCAAACTTTTTTTCTTCCAGTGAGTTAATAAGATGCATCGTATTTATAGAAAATTCTAGGTCACTATATTCTTCACGGTCATCACTTCTATCAATTTGGTGACAATTTCGGTTGTCTCTTCGAATATTTCTACAAACAGATGCAAAATGATTGGGTTTCTGACATCGCTTGCACGTTTTTCCAACAGCAGGGCATAATTCCTTGTAACCATGACTCCTCCCACATCTATAACAAGTCCAGATTTTTGACTGTTTGTATCCGCCTTCATTATTTCTTCGCTCCTCGTTTCTAGATATACTCTGCAACTGATCAGCCCTGGCTACATTTGAAGATGATTGTGACTCAGCCAAAATTATTTTCATACTGGGATCAGCTAATTCAACGGATTTGCAATAATCTATCATCTTACTTAATGTTGTATCATCTCGAAGTGAACGTTCTTGAACAGGTTTGGAATTAATACCAAGTGCAATTTGTGCTTTCAATAATTTATCTTCTTGTGAATCAAAATTACATTGTATCTGCCAAAAAACTTATTGAAAGGTTCATCCATTTGCTGTTTCCGAGTGAAGAATTTGAAAACATTCATTATTTCATTCTTTTTGGGTAAACAATAATTTTCTTACTCTTTCAAAATTGATGAAACCGTTTCATTCTGTTCGGGTGTTTTAGTTATTGATTTATATAACTTGAGAGCATTTCACCCGAGTAGGTTCTTCAGTTTGGCCACTTGGACTTCTCTCGGTTTCTTACTGGTTTCTGTTGCATTAATATATATATATTCACTTCTTCGTAGATAATTTTATAAATAACACCCCGTTTCGACGATGCAATTTTGTCGCTGCAACTTCTCGCGGCGACTTGTCGCTGCGAGATATGTCATCTAGCTGTCAGTTTGCATTGCCAATATTGAAAAATAGTACTGTATGTTACCAAGATGAACGTCTACATTATCACAACTGATATATAATTTCATTCATTTCTAATAATTGATATTGTGATTGAATCACCTTATTACTCAACTTGATTCCTCAAGTCTCGAAAAATAATTGAAATGATCAAAATCAATATTCTTCACAATGATGCCACCACATATTTGTGGTTTGCGGCAACAAATTCAACATAGAAGTAACTAACTTATCGCACCAAAAAATATTCATGCAACTCGAAAAACTTGCATGAACACATGCAATTTTCTGGAGTTGCAGCGACAAACTTGCATCGTCGAAACAGGCTATATAGTCCAGACGGAATGTACATGAATTTGGACGACTTCTATTCAACAGCCGTGCCAAATCGCCAATTTTTTTGTAGGTAGTTTGGACCTCAACGAATATAGTGTGAAATTTGTGGAATCGAGAAATGACGATTTCTGTCAAAAAAAAATTATTGAAAAAAACAAAAGACATATTTTGATGTTATTATCTTTGGAATAAGATTTATCGAAAAATGTTTCCTACAAAAAATGTGCGCCGTGATGAAATGTACAAAATAAGTCCTATGCAAAAATCACGTAGAATTATTAGTTTGGCGGTAAATCACTGTTAAACAAAAATTTTTCAAAAAAATTATTATTGTATTTACGAGGTTTATTTATGAAGTACTGTCCTCAAACTCATCCATCACCTGAAAGAAACTCCTCCTGAAGAGATACCGGTAAGGTTTATCCAGCCATGTTATATAGTTTAGCAACAATGACCGATTTTCGTAAATCTGGCGTGTCGCTATTGCATTTGTTCCACAAGGCCGAGAAGGTGCAAAAAAATCATGGTGATTCTTTTCAGCATGTACATTCATGATTTGAGTGAAAAAAATATTTTTAATTTTTTTTTAACATGTTTTTCGAATATGTAAGATTTTAGCTTATAAACAAATAGAAGTTACGCCTTATATATTCAAGTTATTTGAAATGTTCTTTAAGATTCCCGTAGATCTCAGCGAGACGCGTAATTTAAAAAAGAGAAGATTCCAATATCTTTATTCTAGGCCGAGATACAATAACTTTTACGTTTGTTTCATTTGTTATTGTTTAAATAAACATTTTCGCGAAATTCAAGTTTTCGGGCATTCGTAATAGTGTTAGGCACAATATTTGATATTATAGAAACCGTTTTGAGCATTTATCTCATGGTAGATCATGATTGCATTCGGTCACTCGCACGCGAAATATACTGACGGCGGCCTCGGTTCAGCCGGGTGACGCGTGCTGGCCTGCTAGCCTCGCTCCAAGGCTCCTCTCGCGCGGCTTACTTAACAATTTCCATATCTCCCTTATAAATTGTCGTAAACAAATGAATTTTTTTTTGATTCAACGTAGTTTTTTCTCGTGAATTCAAAAATGTTCGTGAAAATCGATGTTTTTCAATACGTACCCCAAAAAATTGTTTTTAAATTCAATGTTGATGTTGGGTGGCCTATAAATAATCTTATATTTGAAAGGTGACGAGAAAAAAAGTAAATTTGAATTCGTCCGTAATTTTTTTATTACAATTATCAACTACATACATTCTTACAAGTACCTTATGAAATACTTTTTTTTTTCTCTCCGGTTCATAGCTAGCGTTATCATCGTTATTCCCTACAATATTTTCATCGTCACTCACACACATCCTCCGTATCATCTATATCGTCTGAAATTCCTGAAAATTGTTCGTCGATTTCGTCATCGCTTAGAACTATTTCAGGTTCGATGACATTCGAACAATTTTGTCCGCAACATTTTTTGTACAATATTGTGCATTTCAGCCCTACTTTTCGACACGCACAATTAGTTTGACATTTACTTGTATCGCAACCGCAAGAAATGATTTCCAATGAATTGGCCGGAATTTGGTCTTTTTTACAAGTGATCGGCACCAACATACCGTTGCTTCTTTTTCACTTCCATTGCATTGGATCCTTTGAACAACCGCCTTGCCATTCGCACAGTCATAAATAAGTGCGAAGCGAATGTTCATCGCATGCCTCAGCGGTTGGGGGAAGACAGCTCAAATTGAACGTACTTTCAAGGGTTGACTTCGTAAAAACATAAGTACCGAAATTCATCAAAACAGAAGTTATAAATTTTTCGTGCGCCGCGTTATAACGATGTTCTGTCCGGCTGCCTGTATCGAACTTCATTGAAAATACTAGCTTCTCTCTTGAGATAATTACGGTCACTCCTCAAAAGTTTAATCAATTTGGCTTTTCCCTGCTTGTACAGCGAAGACGTTGTGTCACAGCCTATAAAAGCGTGGATAAGGTGTCGTATATCGGGATATATATATTCTTCCGGTTGCGATACAAGTAAATGTCAAACTAATTGTGCGTGTCGAAAAGTAGGGCTGAAATGCACAATATTGTACAAAAAATGTTGCGGACAAAATTGTTCGAATGTCATCGAAACTGAAATAGTTCTAAGCGATGACGAAATCGACGAACAATTTTCAGGAATTTCAGACGATATAGATGATACGGAGGATGTAACGTTTGCATTAAGTGACGATGAAAATATTGTAGGGAATAACGATGATAACGCTAGCTATGAACCGGAGAAAAAAAAAAGTATTTCATAAGGTACTTGTAAGAATGTATGTAGATGATAATTGTGATAAAAAAATTAGGAACTAATTCAAATTTACTTTTTTTCTCCTCACCTTTCAAATATAAGATTATTTATAGGCCACCCAACATCAACATTGAATTTAAAAACAATTTTTTGGGGTACGTATTGAAAAACATCGATTTTCACGAACATTTTTGAATTCACGAGAAAAAACTACGTTGAATAAAAAAAAAATTCATTTGTTTACGACAATTTATAAGGGAGATATGGAAATTGTTAAGTAAGCCGCGCGAGAGGAGCCTTGGAGCGAGGCTAGCAGGCCAGCACGCGTCACCCGGCTGAACCGAGGCCGCCGCACAGTGGGGCAGAATCCCAAAAAGCTGGCCAAAAATCAAATTTTTGAATTGTATGTATTCGTCTATATACGTTGAGGTCGGATTAACAGGTAGTCTTAGCATGAAATACCGGACCTATCAGGTATATAACTTCTCTAGGGTCGCCTCGGCATCAGTCGACATTCAGCCGTCGTTCGGTACGCACTGAACAAGTATACGCGTCAAAAAATTCTTGCCGGTTTCAAATTGCTGTAAAACGGACAAAACTATCGCAATTTGGATTATGCAAAATGGAATCACTTTCTGAATGTATGCAGAATATATAGTTATGCACAGTTATTGCGTATTGTATGTTAGAAATATTTAAATTCTGCAACAAGTAAACATAAAAAATTGAACTTTTTTTTTCTAAAATCGATTTTCTAATAGAGTTTTAAAAATGTCTTCGCGAGTCTCTGCCTCGTTTCGACAAGGAACTAATAGTGTATAGTATAAAGTATAATATAGTAAAAAACTGGCTGCTCAGGAGTGCTCAACGAATAGTTAGACTAATTTTTCGGGAGAAATACGTGGCGTGACATTAACGGACGTGTATCTTCAGAAAATTAACCATATTATTTGTGGACACCAGTTAGCAATCTAACATGCATCATTCATATTAAAAATATTCGTTTTCTTCATGAATATACAATCATAAGCATAAAATAATTTTGGAATAATCTCATTTAATTTTGTACATGTTTATATTGGTATTTTACAGAGTCTTACAAATCTTTAAGTATGGAATTGTCAAGTAAAGATATTTTTTTATGGTGAAGGACAGTTCAAAAAACGAACAAAAAGACGTTATGGACGTTTCGAAGGATGCAATTTACAAGAAAACCGAAGATGTGATACAAGTAGACGAGGATGAGAAGTCATTAGGACTGTTATTTGCAAATTTTCGATCTAGATGGAAAGCAGCAAATAGAGGCCAATAGGCTTCTTGTAACATCAGATCCATTTCTCTCAAGCATCAGGAAATTGCCCCAGAGACCGGCGAAATCTCTATATAAAGAAGCTAGAGAGATGTTTAAACAACCTGAAGTCATCAGACAAGAGACAAGGAACGATTCCGATTTAGATACAAGTGTGTCAACATCAGAATCGGAATCGAATGATTCGAACATCGAAGATGACATTCAAGATTTTTGTTACTAGAAATGAATAAGAGTTATTTAATTTGTTGCAAACTTTGTACTCAAAAAACTTTTGAAAAATAAATACATTGCTCAAGAGATTTTTTACTCATTCAAACCAAAAAAAAAAAAATTCATGAAATGTTTTCTATTTCAAAATATAAAAAATTTAAAATTTTTAGGGAATCGACCATATATCGCGTCTGCTATTTCAAAAATTAACATTTCAATAACAAATTCATAATCAGCGATCCCAAAAACCCTTAAGAAATACGATTGGGTATTTTTTACTGAATAATTTGACTAATTAGTTAAGTTATGTCTGCCATTTTGGGTCCGCCATTTTGAAATACGTGATTCTGATAACAGATTCGTAATCAGCGATCCCAAAAGCCCTTAAGAAATACGATTGGGTATTTTTTACTGAATAATTTGACTAATTAGTTGAGTTATGTCTGCCATTTTGGGTCCGCCATTTTGAAAATCGTGATTCTGATAACAGATTCGTAATCAGCGACCCCGGAAACCCCCGAGGAAAGAATTTAAAATCATTTACGCCACTTTCTGATTTTTGGCCAGCTTTTTGGGATTCTGCCCCACTGTGCGCCGTCAGTATATTTCGCGTGCGAGTGACCGAATGCAATCATGATCTACCATGAGATAAATGCTCAAAACGGTTTCTATAATATCAAATATTGTGCCTAACACTATTACGAATGCCCGAAAACTTGAAATTCGCGAAAATGTTTATTTAAACAGTACCAAATGAAACAAACGTAAAAGTTATTGTATCTTGGCCTAGAATGAAGATATTGGAATTTTCTCTTTTTTAAATTACGCGTCTCGCTGAGATCTATGGGAATCTTAAAGAACATTTCAAATAACTTGAATATATAAGGCGTAACTTCTATTTGTTTATAAGCTAAAATTTTACATATTCGAAAAACATGTTGAAAAAAATTAAAAATATTTTTTTCACTCAAATCCTGAATGTACATGCTTAAAAGAATCACCATGATTTTTTTGCACCTTCTCGGCCTTGTGGAACAAATGCTATAGCGACACGCCAGATTTACGAAAATCGGTCATTGTTGCTAAACTATATAACATGGCTGGATAAACCTTACCGGTATCTCTTCAGGAGAGTTTCTTTCAGGTGATGGATGGGTTTGAGGACAGTACTTCATGAGTAAACCTCGTAAATACAATAATTTTTTTGAAAAATTTTTGTTTAACAGTGATTTACCGCCAAACTAATAATTCTACGGGATTTTTGAATAGGACTTATTTTGTAGATTTCATCACGGCGCACATTTTTTGTAGGAAACATTTTTCGATAAATCTTATTCCAAAGATAATAACATCAAAATATGTCTTTTGTTTTTTTCAATAATTTTTTTTTGACAGAAATCGTCATTTCTCCATTCCACAAATTTCACACTATATCCCTTGAGGTCCAAATTACCTACAAAAAAATTGGCGATTTGGCACGGCTGTTGAATAGAACTCATGTATTAGTCTACTGGCCTAATAACTTTATTGACAATTCTCCTATTTTCAATTGACAATGTCATAATATCTTTTATTTCAACAACTGAACTATCCTATCAGATAACATATATATACAAGGTACTATGTATCTAAACACAATGCACAGGTTGAATGTTCAACTTATCTTCATGTAGTTATAGAATCTCGTATTTTTACATTGTATTCGAGGTAAAAATCAAAATAAAGCGGCCATTACATTTTGTTATCAATCGAATTCAGTGGGATTGATGAATTTTTCGTAGTTTTTTAAGTTTTTAATCATTGTTTTTTTGTTTCAGGGAGGATTATGTTAAATGGCAAGGGGCTAATCCTATTTTGAAACTAGGACCTCAGGGCCTGGCCAAAGGGCCAAATGCAAGCCTCCTCTCGAATAGATCTTACCGTCCTTGCGGCCCGAATAAAGATCTCAGGAAAGGTCCTAAATTCGGCCTAGCTAAAGGCAGCATGTTTTCTCAAATGAAGACAGTTGTTGTCGGACAATCTCGAGGAAACTAGCAGAGGATTTGTACTCTGTTGTAAGCACTCGGGCTTTATTCCCAACACCACTTTGTTCACGTTTTAGTTGTCACCTATCAGTATCTTAGTAAAAACTATGACTCATATCCTTCAAGGTACCTGAATCTCTTGATAGAAAATCGATCCGCATTTCATCTTGCAAGTACAAAAGTATATACTTTGAAAATAAGACATTCTACTTTTACAGAGAAAGAAATATTTGAATTGTGTTATCAATTTTATGATTCCATAATATCAGATTTTGTTCATTTACGGCTGGTACTTCACGGCCTGATTAACACTCGATTAAAATGATCTGTGCTTAGACTTTGCCTCCACTTTCACAATCGAAAGCACGGGGTAAGTATTCTCAGCCCCGATCGTTTTAATCGAGTTTTAATCAGGCTGTAAAGTACCGGCCCTTAGTTTGTAATTATGATTTATTGAAAACAGTCCTTTCGAGTATTAATCCGTGTGCGAGTTGTTGAAAGGTTCGACGTTTCGACTCTCATGCTGGAGTCTTTATCGAGAACTCAAATACATATCTCCATCAATACAGCAATTTAGCTAATCTACCCCCTTACGGATAGACCAGGAAAACTAGAATATCAACTTCGACAGTAAGCCCTGCGTTTGAGTAACTCGTATTTCAACATAGTCCTCTCACAATTCGGTCCGACTATTGATAAATCGATTTCGATTTTATCGGTCAAGCAGCATTGGTTGATCAGTTTTCTCTCCGCTTTTCTTTCTTCCCTTAATCGATTATTTATCATCAATAGTTATCAATAGTCGGACGAAAGTGTGTAAGGAATATATTTAAATATCAGTTACTCAAGCGCAGGGCTTACTGTCGATATCGATTTGTAGCTTTCCTGGTCTATCCGTAAGGGGGTTGTATTGATGAATATTTCCATCGTATGTTGAAAATCCCATATGAAGCGGGACATTTTCGATCAATTACAGCGATAAATTCCCGGCGGGACATTTTCGGGCCGGTAAATACCCGGTAGGTATCGAAAAATACCCGCTCGGTCCGTGTATCTATAGTAACGATTGTTAAAATGTACATTTGTCATCTTGACAGGCATAAATACCGAATTTCAAACGTCGTTGTTTTAACTCCGGAAACATTCTACCGAATTACATTCGTGCATCAAAATAAACCTGATAATTTTCCATTCAAGCATGTTGTCAATAAAAAAACTGCATGAGTATATTTTCATATTTTGCTAAAAGAGCCCTCCCCCTTCGGAGTCGGGCTCTTTCGACAAAATATGAAAATAAACTCGTGCAGTTTTTAGACAACATGCTTTCATGGAAAATTATCGGTAATTTTGAAGCACTTGTGTAATTACTCCCGAAGATTGCTGTATTGATGGAGATATGTATTCAAGTTCTTGATAAAGATTCCAGCATGAGAGACGGATATTTCAACAACTCGCACACATTAATACCCTAAAGGGCTATTTTCAATATTCCAGCGTCCGTGAAAACATTCATCTTTAGTGTAATTATGATTAATCATTTTTTTCAAGTACCTCACGTCACATAATTTTCAAGCAACTGGTGAAGCATGTATTTTTGGCATTCCTGGTATGGAATCGCTGATGATATTTGAATAAAGTTTGGAATGTGTGAATTGCATAACTTTCCGCTGGGCGGAAATGAGTCGAGAAGTAGTAGGAAATCAACTCCCGAAATTCAAATCGCATAAATAATAAATCCAATAACCCCGCATCGAACTGAGTACCAAAAATTCTATCGGTGAACGAAAGATCCTGCCAGAGCCAATAAGACCGTCGGTGTCAAAATTCACTCGAAAACTGCTGCCTGATTGTAATTGCAGCTTTGGGAAATCGCATTTCATCACCTACCTTGAAAAATGTAAGCTCTCATTGCATAGATGGGTCCCAATTTTTTCAGCCTACAATTATAGAATGATATACGTCCAAGGAAAGAGAAATGCTGATGAATCGAGCCATCTCCCTTTGAAAGAGGACGAACAGCAGAACACCATATAAGGTGGTTCTAAGAGTAACATATTACACCTAGCTCGACAACTGGTTAGAGTCCAGCTGAACTTCTTATGAATAGAAAATTAGTCACCAGACTCGATGCAAACCATCCAAAATTTATCAGAGACTTGACTTACCGAATCCATCATTTCATAGTCAGACCTACTAGAAGTAGAGCTCGCCCCGCATATCTACGAGACTACGTTTGAAGATACCTTAAAGTGTAAGTGAAGGGATGTTATGTTCTCTCTCTCTTGACCAAATACCCTGTACGTGAAGAACATTTGTCTGTCATAGTGTGCGGTTAGAAAAAATATGATTGATATTGTTATTGACAATCGTATGGAAAAGGAACTAGTGGTTTTCCAAAATTGAAATGAAAATAAGTCACGAATCGGTGTAACAGTTAAGGCAAAACAAAAAGCATATCAGTTAACGCACCAAGATTTTTATACATCTTGAATACAATTGCACCGTTTAACTGCTGTATGTTGTGAAGTCTTGTTTATTCCAATGTAATTTAGATTACAGCTTATCCATTTCATATTGGCACGGAAATGATGATGTATAGCGCAGTGTGGGACAAGCAGCCATTTGAACCCCACAACAAGGTTCAATGCGCAACTGGATGTGAGACGACTGTTTGTGCCAAGTTTGATTGGATGAGCTGTACATTCAGTAATCCAGTTTATTGAAATATCCTCAGCTGTTTCAGTTATATAATTTGCATATTATAGTACCCCCACTATAGCTATGGCTGCTAGTGCAAATACCATTTTTCATCAGAGTTCCAATTTGAAACATATCAGCTATCTGTCTTGCCAGTATAAAATGTAAATTGTGATGAAACTCTCTCCATACCTTGGACGTATCAGAAACTTTGAAAATTAAACAATCATTCAAAAGTTCATTGCTATCGAGGCTCATCAATTATAAGTTTAAGATAATAAGAAGCCTAAAGAAATTATTTCAAACGTTTGAAAATGTGCGAGATTGCGAGCAAAATGTTGTATTAGTGCATGTCATTATAACAAACTGTAGAAGGATGTCCAATAAAATTTTTAATATGCTACAGAATTATTGATTGTATATAACTATTAATCGATGTCCACTAAAATGCTTTTACAATTTTGTTTGGATTTGAATTTTCTTGATTGTTGCTGTTTTTTACTCTAGTATTCTGATACTTATAGTGCAATTTGGTTGAAATTATTAAAATTGATATTTGATCAATTTGGTTAATGTTGATGTTTATTTGGGTTGGGTTTGTGAAAAACGGATAAAATAAGATACACAACAGAGTAAAATGAGAAACTTGAACATTAAAATAAGAGGCAGAGCGTTAAAATGATTGAGATAAAACAAGGAATATGCAGTAAGCTAATAGTATCAACACGGATGACCCGACATATGTTATTGTGTTTTCATTCATATGCTTGTTTTATAAACCACAGCGGCGGTGGGGTGTTTGGAAAAAAAAGGGGACCGAGGCAGTACAAAGTTTGTATGGAGAAGTTTTCAAAACAAAAACATTATTGGGATTTCAAATTGACATTGCAGCACCACTTGCACTAAAGTCTCAACTAATTTGTATTATTTCGACATTTCTGACATCATTTGAGAATTCAAAAATAAAAGTCTGGTTTCGTTTTCAGAGTAGTTTCCAATCTTTATAATGCTTTATATCCGTTTTAGTTCAATTGTAGTCAATCTGCGCCATTTCGGCGAAGACTGCAACCAATTAGCACAAGTGAAATTTGAATCAAAGAGCGTATCGCTTCTCTTCAAATTCTATCATGGATTGATGATCTTCATTACTTCGAAATGATTGGTCAATAGTTATATATTTCATTTATAAATGGGTCAATTGTTATTAGTCCTTGTATTATTTCATTTTGTTTCTTATTTGATCTTACTTTTTCATAAACTCACCGGTAATTTTTGTTATATAATGTCATGTTAGTTATGCTTTTTTTGTTAGACTTTTGATAGTTGCATATTTTTACTTCTAGTTGTAGTTCCCATTGTTTATTATTGTATCCATAATTGAAAGCGTCATATGCTTATCCCAACGTGACCATAAATGTGTATATTTCATAAAGTTTTAGTGTTGAATAATATTTGAAAAACTGTGAAAATATTAGGACCGTCGGAGTTCCGGAGGGATTAAGCGGGCTTACACCACATTTCAAACCCAACCCTATTGTTTTCTACAACTCCTCCCTTTTGGCAAACCTGGAAATTATTTTCATTATTGAACGTATGTGAAGGAACATTTTTCAACAAATCTTAATTATAAAATTGAAATCTCATGTTTTGAAAACTAAGTTGGCGTTTTCAGGAATAGAATTGATACTGAAAATCTTTGTCTTCCTGCTTTATTACACATTTCAAGGGGTGGAATTACCTAATTGGGCCATACCTGTTCTACAAGTTGTTTAATTTACTTTGGTTTGCAATTCAATTACTCTGAAAACTGAACTGAATTGGTCTGCGATTATAGGGAGTAATTTACTCCCCCCCTGACTCGTTTCATTTTGACCAATGTGGCATGCTGTATCTGTAAGTGAGACACATGGATCTCAAGAGGGCCAATATTTTCGAAATTGCAATTAGGATCTATTCTTTTATTTTTTACGAATATAAGCGATATCAAACAAAAATTAACCACCCTCCTCCTCAAGAGTATTTCCTACCTCCTTGAGATATTTGTATTAATTATTCTGAAGGATCCAACTTAGGTGGTGATATGTTGTTTTTAGTCTATTTTTAAATTGATAAAAGTAGTATTTTTTACCTGGCATGTGTTCATTTTCTTTCATTTGTGTTATACACTATCCATTACGTTGAATATCGTGCAACATTCAAATCAAACCTCAATTATTCAACTATCAATAATTACGTTTATTGAATACCTGGTAGCATATTTTCTGAAGGAAACTATTTTTTTAACAAGTGAAACTATCAAGTCAGAATGTTATTATTACTGTAAAAATTGGATTAAATATAATAAACTTTCTGTCTCAACATTTTATTCTATTAAATAAATTGCAACTTTTTCATTGTTTTTTTTTGAGTTACTGATCCCAAGAAGCTAATCCTTATACATGGAAAATATTCACAGAATAAAAATAAAAACACAGGGAAGAAACCTTCAGATCATAAAATCAAAATGATAAAAAAAAGGATTTTTATCATTGGAAACATCATGAAAATTGTTTTTTTATCAATGACTCAAGAAATTCCATTTTTATTCTGACTCAAACTCATTTAGATTTTTTATTTCTTTCAAGTTTTGGCAAGGCATTATAAGTAAGAGCACCTAAGTAAAGCAGCGAATTTCTAGCAAAATTGCTTCTGATTTTAATTAAATCGTAATCACAGTCGAATTGTCTTGTATTATAGTTATGAATATGCGAATTTGGAATCAATTTATGGGCAGAATACCGTTGGATGATGTCAAATGAATAAATATTGTTATGAAATCTCCTAGCGCCAGCCCTGTCGCTCGCAAACGCAAAATGATATGAGGGGTCGAAGAGAGAACGTCATTTTTCCAGAAACTCTTGATTCGCGTGGAGGATTTGATCGTCGAGATTTGACTGGAAGATTCTCCATATACATAGCAAGTATATATACGGAAGCGATTCATCGCTACGGCAGATAGTTTATAGTTATCAGAGTTTCTAGCTGAGTGGAGTTCTTCAGAATTTCTAGTACAGAGATTTTTAGTTTAGAGCCTTGGATAGTTAGCGGAGCAGTTTGAGTGATTGTATTGTATTGCGATAAAGACCTATGACTAACTCAACTCATCAACAGAAAAAAAAATCATCAGGATTGAATAAGGGCATTCAGACAAGTTCTTAACTAAGCCCTGGAATTCCCATGTCTTTCATTTTAGAACAGTTGTTATTTATAAGTTAAGATGGCTTTCTTGAATCTGCAAATGAATAGAATATTTTTGTTCCAATCAGTTTTTTGGCCCAATAAGAAAAAAGAATATGCCTGTCTCCGATCTTTGAAGGGCCATAACTTCCAAAGAAATAGAGAACACTGCATTTTGACATCAGATTCATGTTCAGAGCAGCTCAAATTATATGAAAAGGGACAAACAGTTTTTCAAATGACTCTGGTGATAGGACAATATTTAATAACTGGATATAATGCAATGAATTTTTAATTCTGACTGAGAATGAATTACAAAATTAACAACTCAAATAGGTATATAACATTGAACAGAACTCACATAAAACCCCCTCTAAGCCAATCACATAAAAATGTATTCATTGTACAAACTTAATATATACACTATTTAAAAAAATTAGGAATATTCACTCTTCATCCTCATTTAATACCATCAGTATACCAGTGCTATATCAATAAGTTGGGGATATTCACACTTCATCCTCATTCAATAGCATATTTGGTATACCATTGTTGATCGGGAATTTTCTACCAGATTCAGGGCATATCAGCTCACCATTAATTATATCTACTTCCAACAGTACATGATGGACTTTTTTCAAAAAGTCATGATTATTTTCGAAATCGCTCACTAGGCTTTTCGGCAAATCTTCCAGCTGCCCAATACTTTCTGCAGCATTGTACAGAACGTCCCAGTCCAACTTTGGAATCATTCTAGCGACAAACTCTGGGTTGAAATCTACTTCGGAAACTCTAACATCAGATGCCTGCGTATAGAAAAAATGTATGAATTGTTTATTGCACATATAATGAATGTTCTCACATTTATAGCAAGGGGGTAGCCTACACTGACACCTTTCAAGCATTTGGAGGTCAACATATTATGCGTGAGTAACTTCATTTCGTTTGTACTTCGTATTAATTTTCTATTTCAAAAATTTTTTGGTGCGGCTGCTATCATATCATCAATATTCAATATTTGAGACTTGCCTTCAAATAAATATTACAAATACAAATGAAGTGACAGGTGACAGGACTGACAAGTGACTCCGAATAACCACCGTCACAGGACACCTTTCCTATATGCTTTGTGGCCACCGATAATACCACCGAAGTAAACGATGATCCCCAGCGGCCAAAGCGCTTTATATAATTACGATTGAGCTTCACAGGTAGCATGTAGTTTCCCTTGATAGAATAATTTCATTCGTCAATGTCTGTTAATATCGAATGACCGATTATTTTTATTCGAATCTTCCCATCACTAACTTGCGACGTATAGGCGAAAATCGTCAACCGATAGATGGCGCTGCTAAATCCAAGATGGCTTCACTTTACGGTGAACAACAAATTTTGGCCATTTGAAGTAATGGTACTATTAGTTCATGTTTTGCATTCTTGAGGCCTTGTTGAGTGAAAATTACTGTTTAAACGTCTTCAGTTGCTTCGTGTGCTGAGGTAGTTACATGTTTGGCTAGTATTACAGCCTTATTTTACTCGTGAGTGTTATAATTTGAACTACTTCACCAACCTACATTCCAGATCAAAATGTCTTATAGAATTGAAGCTACGTATTACGTAATGTTCTGGATTACGTGGAAAGCAGAACTAGACCGTTGAAAGAGGGTGAAGCTGTGTTCAAAGCAGGGCATATCATTGTATAGGGAGTGGAAGAAAGTAACCATAAAAATAAGGAGCTTATGTTTGCGAACATTAGCTTTAGTAGAGCATCCGCTTGAAATCAATATATTGCTGGCTGATGAGGAATGGAAATGCCAATGTTTCTGCAAAGCGGGTTTATCTGGGCTCTGCAAACATATTGCAACCCTCATATTATTTTGTTATTGAGTAGGTAATGTCATTTCCTAAATATATAGAAGTAAAAAGTTATCAAGGAATTTTTGCATGTAATTCGCTTTTTATGATAAATAAAGGATCAATATATCAAATTTAATAAAACATGTCACCGAATAGTGTTTCAACAAAATGTTTTATTTTTCCTATTCAAATAAATCATGAGGAAAACCTGATTTTTGTTTTGCTACAAAACCTTTTTCTGTACTTTAACATTGTATAATTCAGTACTGAGTATTTTGAAGAAAACTTACAGAACATAAGGTTTCTTCAAAAGAAAAAGCTGAAGAAATAGGTTGGGTACTCCACTTCTAACGTGGAGATATCAACAACCCTAACGCTGAACTGATTGATATCACTCGACTAACTATTCAATTCTTTGACAAGGTTATCATTTCCAGAAGAAAATTAATAATATCAAGTGTTAGAGTAACTGATCTCACACCAAAGGTTCCAATCTTACCAATCATGAATGAATCATGCTTTTAAAAAAATATGTCAAACCAAGGAGATACAATTGGCAGTTATGCTACTGACTAATTGGGGGATAGTGTGAAAGGTTAAAAAACAGACTAGGGGCTATGATTTATTTACATAAATGTAATCATACTTTGCTTTAACTATATATTATTAAATATTATATTATAGTCTTGAAAATGGCTTCATAGTGGGAACTGAAACGTCCACTAAACTTTATTTTCAGACGCTCTAGAAAGTGGAGGCTACTTTCAAACATATTTTTAGTTATTGGTTTACTAATTTTCAATATATTTTTTTCCTGAGACAAAGCTTTTTGTCGTTAATGGGGAATTTATGTAGTGAAATAGTACTAGTATTATATAATGAGCACTCTGACACCGAGCACATTTTTCTCGATTTTGTAGGAATACTTCAATGAATTCGCTACATTTTGGATTGTAAACCATAACAACACTTCATAATCATTTCACTATTCGCACTTCTGTACTGTATTAAGTTATAAATATTTCCAAAATAATAATTTCAAATCCAACACTCATAAGACTCCATAGAAATAATATTTGTTGTTCACCGTCCGGTTAGTTCAAAAAAAATATATAGATGGCGATCCCTTCGAAGTTTTAGCAAATTCCGTTTCCATGGGCGCGTTCAGCCACTCTAGCGCAAAGTTAGCGCTGGCAGCGGCGCTCTATGAAAGCGCTAGAAGGTGGCTGAACCCGCTGAACGTCTATGCTTTGATCAAAGATTATATGTTCTACGAACCTCTTTGCTTTGATGCTCTCTGACAAACAGATAAACAAACACATCACATAACCTTCAAATTATATTTTCTTAATATAAAGCGCCTTGAATATTAGCATTAGGAAAAGCAGAAAATCCTGTTAGAAATTTAAATTATTTCGAGGAAGTATTTCCAAGATACCCACCGCAAGACTTTTGTGAACATTTTAGAATGTCAAGAAATGTTATGGAAGTAAATAACAAACAATTAAACAGAATCATAAAGTATACATTCGAATTAATATTCATTGTAAGTAGATATAGGAAAATATTGTTGGTATATTTCCACATATTATTTTTCCGTCAACATTGAATTCTACGGTTGTATAACTATTTTCCGCCATAATTAATCCTCAGACACTAATAAAACCCAAATACAAAAATTGAACTTAGGTTAGGTTTAGGGTTTAGGTATTTAGAAATTGAATAGGGAAGAATATCGACCGATGAGGGCGCTGGTGGTGGTTAAACTTTATCCACCATCTTGAAATAGTTACCTTGTTTACATTTGTGAAATAACGCGCCAAACTGAAATCCAGTCATCAGTTGCCCCCGCTAGACAAGATTTTGGTGTTTTTTTGCTATATTTTCATTGTACGAAAATTTTCTCGTGAAGGTTAATATAACTGTGTTCATGATGCTTTGAATATCCGCACGATACCATTCATTGGAGGTGAACATAGATGCATTGTGTTTTAAAATCTAATGAAATTTGTTCCAGGACAATTTTTAGTTTTAGTGTAGTGTTAGTGAACCAAAGAGGCTTTTATTACATGGATGATGAAATGCGCCATAACTTCGCCTGAAAATAGACAAACAGACTCACCAGGTAACAAGAAATCATCTCTCTTGAAATGCAAGTAACACACCGAAGCCGCTCTAGGTGGTGATTTATGCAGTTTCAGTTTAATATCCCAAGCCTTGTACCTGTCTATTTTCTCTTTCAATCCACTTTCCGTAATGTTTCCCACCAAAGATGTATTTATCTTTGGAAACGTGTGGAAAGACAACTTTGGATTTCGGTTCCTATAGTTGCGGCAACTTGGCACCAAACACTTTATACGGCTCACTGAGCGATCTGCATCCATGATTGTTTGTTATTATTAATAAAAAAAAAATACAACTCCAGATGAGATTTCCTAAATCAACACCAAAGAACTCAATAAATTCACACACATAAAATGGAAGCCTTTTGTTTGCGAAATTATGGCAGTGCGTTATATTTCCGCCAGACGTCGCATAAAATTATGAACTTCCCAATTGAACTGGCCGATACTTGATGAAAATCCATATTAACAAAAATATATTACAGTTTCCTGTATGATTTCCACTGACCGCTGACCAACTTGGCGAAAAATAAATTCGCTGGAAAAAATGGCGACCGCTAGAGCTGTCACTTAGCGATCAAATTCGTCCTCCGCTTACTTAAGCGCTTACCTAGCGCTAGCGCGGCTGATGTTTGGTTATCCAGACTGGTAACTCGAGATGGTAGTCACTGTGGTAACCAGTACAACGGAACGGCTAATAGCCTGTTTCGACGATGCAATTTGTCGCTGCAACTCCAGAAAATTGCATGTGTTCATGCAAGTTTTTCGAGTTGTATGAATCTTTCTTGGTAGCTACTTTAGTTATTTCTATGGTGAATTTGTTGCCGCAAACTACAGATATGAGGTGGGATCATTGTGAAGAATGATGATTTTGAACATTTCAATTATTTTTCGAAACGTAAGGAATCAAGTTGAGTAATACTGTGATTTTATCACGATATCAATTATTAGAAATGAATGAAATCATATATCAGTTGTGATAATGTAGGCGTTCATCTTGGTAACATTCAGTGCTATTTTTTAATACTGGCAATGCAAACTGACACCTAAAGTGTTTTCTGGCGCTCATGTATTCAAAACGTATTCGTCTGTCTCCTTCTCTCTCACTTACGGTCAGCCCATTGACAATGGGTCATCCAAATAGTCAGAGAGAGATGGAGAGACGAATACGTTTTGAATACAAGAGCGCCAGAAAACGCCTCTAGGTGACATTTCTCGCAGCGAGAAATTGCCATATATCTATTAACTATTAATAGATATATGGAAATTGCATCGTCGAAGTCGAAACAGGGTGTAACATAGTAACAATATTAATATTAGGAAACGGAACGCGGCATAGGATCGTCCACTGTGGCGATGGCGGTGGCGACTGTCTTCTGTCACCAATCGCCATAGCGATTCCCCTATTTTAAGTTTTAGTAATATTTATAAATTCTGGTAATTTTGATTTTGAAATTGGCGCTAAATAGTAAATAATGGAAACCGAAGTTGACCAAGCTGACGATGGAGAAGTGGTTGAAGAAACAACGAATTATCAAGTGATTCCGGTACAACTAGTGGAGTCTTACGAAAATGTAAGCTCAAATACTGTACCAGTTGGCAGGGGAAGATATTACAAACAAACATATCGCCCGGCTTGGGAGCAAATGCCAGATTTTAAAGGTAAGATCTTATTATTTCTGAAGCATTTCAAAAAAAATTTCGAATTCTAGGTTGGCTTAAAGGAGTGGAGGGAGAGCCCACAAGAGCATTTTGTACTTATTGTCACAAAACATTACATGCTCATCGGTTGAGTTTACTGAAACATACCTGTACTATAAAGCATCTCAAAGCATCACAAAGATATAATGCCAAAAAAGTAAGTCAAGTAATACAAAGTGATTGATTTTTGCTATAGAGACAGTTCAGGATTGGGTAAAACTCCGTTAATCGGACTCAACCTCAGAAAAAAGAAATGGAACATGGAACTTACTTCCTCCTGAACAAAAAATTCAAATGAAATTTTTGGGGCTCCCATCTAGTTTCAGAGATATGGCTCCCTAAAAGACTAGAGAACGGGGTTTTACGCCTACGTTTGTTTCTCAGCCAATTCCGCTCAAAATTCCTAGTTTCTATCAGCACAATATACACAACTGATTTCTCCTTCATCTCTTATCAACCAAAGCATTTCTCGCTGAAAAACTCTGAAATGTAAATCGCCATAAAAACATGTGACTTTAAGGAATCCATTTTAATTTCATATTTTTAATGTTCATATCTTGCTTATTAATGAAGTTATACCAACCTGATTTCATTGTACTTCTCCAGTGGATAATGTTTCAATTGAAATAAGAGATGTCAAAATTCCATTTCTACTAAACAAGATAATTCTAGTTTGAGAAAAAAAAATCGAGAAATTTCGTTTTTGTAGAGCAAAGCCGTTCATGCAAAGAAAGCTGATCAAGAATCGACTGCAGATGAAAGTGTGTTGTCAGGTGAAAATGAAGATGTTGAATCCCCTGATATGGAAGATGGGGAAACGGAAAATGAAAATGATGAAGATGAGGATGGGGATAACTCTGAATATCAGATGACCGCAAAGGTGAGTCGGCATTGCTCATGTTACTTTTAAGTCTATTTGATGTACATATTTCTGGGTTTATTATTATATTTTACTATTTCAAAAGTAAGTCATCTATATATATGTATATATATATATATATATATATATATATATATATATATAACATCTGACATCATGTTGTGTATGTTATACAATTATATGATGATAAATAGAGAAAATGTATTTATTTCAGTGAAACTTTTATATGACAAATTTGACATCTATATTCTAAAATGCATTATATAATAACCACGTTCATTTATCACAGCCAAAATTACTCTCAATCCTATCCATATTTCACAGTTTGCTGACCAACACAGAGATATATCAATCTATATACATTTTTTTGAATTTATACTCCCCTTTGTAAATCCCCATATGAGAAATTCTCAGTCACTTGTTAGTTGGAACTCAAACCTCAATTCAGGTTTCACATACACATAAAAAATATCTGTGAATATTTTTTAGTGTTTTTAGAAATAATACTTTGAACTTTTTTCAATGAAAACTTTTCTAGGAATCTACTCAGAAGCCAAATTCCTCACTATCACCACCAATTTCTACGCAAGTCACTGACTTGTCCAAAGGAAGACCAATATCTGGATTGCAAGTCAGCCTTTATAAGTTGATCGAAGGAAGGTGGACTTACATCAATGAAGGTGTAACCAATGCTAATGGCAGCTTTTCACAATTTTTGAAAAGATGCGATTTTACACCTGGGAGATATAAACTACACTATGATGTTGATAGATATTTTGATGCTAAAAATCAGAGTACGATGTTCCCTTTCATAGAAGTAAGTTCAGTTCATTGAAGTGTTTTATTGCTGAATTTAATATGTTTCAGGTTGTGTTTGACTGCACCACTTTCGTAGAAGTCAATCATATTCCTTTAGTATTGGGTCCCTATGGGTACACAGCTTATAAAAGTTAGGCTTACTTCTAACAATCATAGGAATGATGAAGTTTCATAAGAATTTGATTACATACTAAATAGTTATGTTTCAAAGAAATACCAGTGTAATACCATTAGCCATTTTCATTGATAATTCATGTAAGTGTTAAAGGAAAGTAAAAAGGCACTTATTGAATATTGGTATATAAAGTGACATCTTTTCAAACTGTTGTAGGTTCACAAATATACTCTTACTAACTAGCAACAGAAAATATATCTTCAACACCATTTTTGACAATTTTCTCGAAGTGGAATATCTTTCAGTTGCAGAGCTAATAAATGGACAGCATTTACTTTTCTCCCACAAAAGTGGTAAAAAATTACTTTGAGGCAAAAATAATTGAAATGTTCATGACAATGGGTCTGTCCCACATATTCATCTTTTTTTACCATACCAATATTCATTTTTCATTATTTTTTCAAGTATAGGAAAGTTTAAACAAACAAAATTTCAAAACACATTAACAGTAGAAATTTTGCAACTCAGAAATTTATTTCTAATTCTTATTTTTATCCTTCTGTGCAGTGTTGGGAAATGACAGAAATCTATTGAGTCTGTGCTTGTTATGAAAAAGGAATTCGATATTTTGATCATTTCTATGTACTATATATTTTTTATTGTACAGTGTATTGATATCATTGGAAATGAACAGTTAGGAAAGATTCGAATCCATCCCTATAAGATGATTGAAACAGTATATGTGACTTATTTTGCTCCACAGGTGTTTGAAAATTCACAAAATTTCATCAACATGAATATAACTCATTGCTTAATTTTCGCTAGTTTTTTTTTCGCAAATGAAAAATTCAGATGGATGTGACTTATTTTGCTTTACAGGGTGTTTGAAAATTCACAAAATTTCATGAACATGAATATTATAACTCATTGCTTACTTTTCGCTAGTTTTTTTTCCGCAAATGAAAAATTCTGATGGCTATGAATGATTACACGATATATGATCATGAAATATGATAGGATTGGACGATGAAATTCCATTGACCGAAGTCCTTCGGCAATCCTCAGGAACAAAACGGTTATTTGCGGTCCCGTCAACCATGAAACGCGTCAGAGCCATTCTTCGATACGATAGAGAAATTGTGGAAAAAAAATCGGGATCTTTCGATTATGGGTCGAGAATAAACTTCTACTCTGCTCCTTGTCCAAGGCCTAGTAACAAAATAATCATTAGATTCAATGATTTATGATAAGAAAACGCTTTTTTTTTTGAAGTATTCTAAAGGTGAAAATACCTTCAAAGGTGCTAATGGCTGTCCATAGTCCATACACGCAGATTGAAATCGTGCCATCTCAATCTGTCAATTCAAAACGCCACGAATTCAACAGAGTTCGTCGACTAACCGAGTCTCAAAAATCCGCTGGTCACACAGTACTGTTGATCTGTTACATGCGAAGTCGTCCGTTAGTGGAAGAAACCAACGGATTTATCCACGAATCGGCCCGAAACCGTAGATCAGCTGGCCATACACGCAGTTACATATTTCTCAGGTTGGAACGCGGCGATTCAAACCGTTAGATCAATGTTTGTGTGAAAGCCTGCTGCGTCAAATTTATCCTGCATAGACTTGTCTGACGGTTCGTACCACGGCTTGAAACGAAGCCACCACTGATGTACAGCTTTAAATTTATTTATTTGTTTACCCAGTGTTGGAGTAGTTTTCAAAATTGAAGTATTTCAGCAAAAACCATTTTGAAGAGATTTGCAAATAAATATGCTGGTTTTATTCTTCAACTAACGGACAATTTTTCCTGAATTCTATATTTTTTTTGTTAAAAACTGTCACCTGCATTCGGATATGCTGTTTCACAGAACTCCAAAAAATCATCATATGCTTCATTGCTCAAGTTCCTATTCTTGACACTTTTGTATGCAACAATGAATTATTTGATGAAATTTTTGGACACTGTAACTCTAGACTAAGATGTCTATCTCTAGACATTAGATTGAACTGTTGGGGAAGGTAGGCCCTAGTCTGATTCACTGCAACCTTCTCAGATCAATTATGTGATGCACCTTGACTGACCCCTTCATATAGCTAGTAACGTCTGGTTTCTCTTCCCTGTATATCGTGGGTTCTCAGCCTCGCTAACGCTTCACATTCACAGAGCACATGTTTTTTCCTCTTGACAGAACCTGCATTGAGTTTCTTCTGCCAGACCCATATTGTGTTCATACTACTACCTTTATAACCTTACGGTCGTGGCTTAGCAGGTCTTCCGTGAATCTGGTCATTGTGTTCTATCAACTTTTTCGTCTGCCTCATTCATGGCTGTTTGTTCCACCAATCTTTCGATTCGGCTTGAATCCATGATTTGACAGATGTCTTCATAAATGCTTTCGCTCACCGGCAAAAGGGTTTTGGACCAATGATGGCCTTAAATGCTCCTTCACGGGCTGAAGCATCGGCCACCTCGTAGCCCTGGTGAAAAGACTCTTGGTATGAGCTGAACGCCTTAATTGCCGTCTGGCTATCAGAAAAACTGGCAATGGTTCTGCTCCCGACCTCCTGCCTGAATAATTCTTCTATGCAGTGTTCAATGGCAGCTACTTCTGCCAAGGCAGGCACTCTTTTCCTTGTAAACGCGACTACAGTGGTATTTGGGCATTCACTGAGAGATTCTCATACTCGCATTATGTCTAGAGCTCTAATCGTCGACTAAGGTTGCCCATAGAAATGTCCTTGTGGACACCCCGCTTTCCGCTCTTACCTGTATGGTAGCGTAGCCTCTCCTAGTATTGAATATCATCCTTTCTAGTAAGGTGGCTTTCTAGGTTAGTCTACACAGAGCGGCTGGTACTCTTCTTTTTCTCCGTGCGCCTATAAGCGACTCCGTGGAGATGTTATTAAAAGCCCCCCTCAATGTCTATAAATGTAGCTAGTGCCATTTCTGTATCGTCCAGCGACTTAGTAGCCAGTTGATATTGTCCAGCAGTACACATCGGACTGACAGAAGAGGTCTTTCCTTGAACGTCTCTTCTCTTATGCAGCACCCTTTCAATGGTTTTCATCAGAAAGGACATTAGACTGATGGGTCTGTATAAGTAAGGCATTCAGTTTCATACTTTGCTAATTTTGGGCAAGAACAAGAACACTTCTTTCACCTTTTGTCACGCTTTTATGATATATCCCCAGGCCACACAGGCTTTGAAAATCCTTCTTAAATGTGGTATTAGCACATCCAGTCCCTTTGGTAGCGGGTCCAGGTACATTACCTCCATTTCTGGTGTGGATAACATTTTTGAATCACGCACCTGATCCTATCCGCTCTCGTGGTTTCGGCGGTCAACTTCTAATCGATCCCCCGCTGTTGACCTGTACTTTTTCGAGATTGACTAAGCTTTCCCCAAGAGCCCAGGTTCAGATGTCGCTGAGAAATGGGCTGTTAATAATAGCCTTGAGCTTTCCCCTTCTATTTCTATGTGGGTTCCATCCTCTTTGTTGAGGAAACTCACTAATCTGTCCATACTGTCTTTGGCACTTGCTCGGTGGATTCTTGCGCAAGTGGGTGTTTCTTCCACCTCCAGGCAAAACCTCCTATATACGAGTCGCTTTTTGTCTTTCGGATTTATTTGTTTGTACTCCGAAAGTTTTTTTTTATGAGTATCCCAGTCTTGGTTTCCTTTGGCGCTGTTGAATAGCCTTCGCACTCGCCTCAGCTTTTCAAAGTGACGATTCCAAGAGATGGCTTTGCCTCTGTAGTGTTTGGCGTTTTCGGGACAGTTTTCCTGGTAGGCATCTATATGATTGTCTCGTTTATCTGTTCGACTGCCTACTCAAGATTTTCAAGAGATTCTCTGCGTGTCTTTATATATCGTTCTCAGTCGGTCTCTCGTGGATTTCGGAATTTTGCAGCCATCATAGGAAGTGAAATTGGATCGAATCGGATGTGTGCCTGTGATCAGAACACGATGGCCCATCCGACACCATCCAGTTTCCTATAATCCGCGCGACCGTGCCTAAAGTTGATTCGTTGCTATAACAAATGCTATAAACTAATCCTTCCCCTGAGATAAATTGTAATAATAGCTCACCTTCTGCCTTGATATCGGTGCTCCCCCATACTTTGCGTTGGCATCGCATCCTACAATCAGTTGGAGATTCCTGTTCGCACAGAAGATTGATTGATTGTTCAACATCTGTCGAAAACAAGTCCATTCATCATCACCAGGGAAGTAGGCAGAACATACGACCGAGCTTCTGTAACCTTCTTCCGTTGGCATTGACATGAGTGTTAAAACAAAGTCACCAGCGCATAGCGTAATTGGTATTTGAATGTACTTCACCCTGTTGATATGTACTAATCACGCGCGTGGCCTTATAGCGGTCTGGTCGTAGAGAGTACTTTACTTATTCTTTGGTTTTGAGGCCTGCTATTTTATTGGAGTAGTGCCAAGATTCTTGCAGGAGCTTCGAAACAAGGCACAGATCTGCAAATAATGGCTGATGAAGCCTTTGCATGAAGGCCCTTTACTCCTCCGCTCCCGTCGCTGAAGGCCTTATCCAAAATCCCCCTTCTGCGAGGCCGCTCCAACCTCCGTAGGTACCTACCGAGCTGACTGGCACCCCCTGTAGTTGCGTCCTCTAATTCGATTGAACGTCAAAAAACACAAAAACACCTCGGACTCTATGAACGATATGGAGCGTGGTGTATTACATCACATACGTCATGCTTTATTCTGATTATGATTTTGCGTTAGTCCATTTTCATTGGCCACGTTTACACCGTCGCTTGGTAAGCTGACTAATGACTTTATTTGAACCAAATCATCTTGGTGTAAACAGTTCACTTGGTGGGTGCGCTGCGTAACACCCACATTTCGTAACACCCACAGTGCATAACACCCAAAGTGCGTAACACCCAAATGTCATAACACCCAAATTTCGTTATGCCCACACTCTCCGAACATACCCGAATGATGCAGTGTTGCAAAATTTACCGGATATTCTGCAATTTCCTGTTAACCCAATCTAACTTAACCTAACTAACCTAACCTAAAAGAAGGATGAATTTGACAACAGCGCATCATTCGGGTATGTTCGGTGAGTGTGGGCATAACGGAATTTGGGTGTTACGCACTTTGGGTGTTATGCACTGTGGGTGTTACGAAATGTGGGTGGAACGAGAAGCTCCCCACTTGGTCTGGTGACCAGCTTGTTTTGGTACCGAAAATTGTTGCGTACCAGACCAAAATAGTCAAGTGACCAAGATGATGTAAACACCTACGGCCTTGACTATCCGGCAATATGCAAAATTTGGTTTGAATCTTTGCTAAGCGTAAGTACTAAAACTCCTCAAATCTATTTTTGTATCTATCAACAGAACCACATATATCAAATCTAATGTTTATTATTTACTTTGAATCTGAATCTATAAATCCCTGAATTATTGACGTTTTTATGTGTTAGTAGAGTTGCAAAGCTGTTTATACTTCTGTCACATTCTGTGGTATGTTTACCAAATAAGAACCAAACATGACCAAACTGTTTACTAATTGAACATGGTATAAACAGGCAGTAACTTATTGACTTGGTCTGAATTTGGTATGGTCAACTTGGTCAGAATACCAAATTAGCGCACGGTGTAAACGTGGCCATTGTTAGTAATAGTAATTACAGCTTATTCATTTCATATTGGCACGGAATTAATGACGTATATACGCAGACATGCGCGGCAGAGAGCACATGACGGCTGAAAGTCCAATCAGATAAAAATGTTTTTTAATTCTATTATGTCGAAATGAATTTCTAGTGTTTATTGCTCATAATGATAAATAGTTTATTGAGGTATATATTTTATATCTATCAGTTACGTAGAACTAGTAAAGACATGAAGGGCCGCTCTATATTTAATAGAGATAAACTAAGCTAGGTTTAATCACTCATATGGAATCTGATTGGCAAATTCATAGCAACAAAACCTAGTTCAGATAAACCACAATTGAAGCCAAGCGGCGCAATTGGCCCTAATATTCATTCATGGGTTAGCTATAAGAGAAACAAAAAGAGGCGAGTTCAATACAAAATTCGCTTACGATCAGTTTATAGGTATATAGGTACTCGAATTAGGTTTGGTAGGTAAGTATTGATAATTCTAAGATGATATCTGCCTTTTCCTTTACCGTCACTGATGTTAAATGTATACCTATAGGTGCATTGATACTTTCTTTTTTAAATTTGACGAGCAATTCGTACACTCAATTTGAACACCATTTTGTAATGCGGAGTTTACATATAAAAAACATTTAAATAATAATATTGGCAGTTTGCCTTCTGTTATTCCAATTTCTGAAAAGAATATTTAGCCTGCTACTCATATTTGAATTCAAATATCAAATCATATATGTACTTGCTCAGTGTGCGCATGACACGCCCCTTATGGGGAAGATGAAAAGATTTCGCCAAGACGATATTTCCGGTCGGCTACAACCAACGATTTTTGAACGTCCGGACGCGCCGTGTGCAATTTCTGAACGCACCCCGGGGTGAAGTTTGAGGCGTTTTCTGACGCTCATCTATTCAAAACAATCGCCTGTGATTCAAATAATTTTGTTTTGGCATTCAAACGGTGATGTCACATCAACTATGATTTAAAAAGTATTCAAGATTATTCAAAACTAAAACCTCCCCATTGGTTTTCAAATGTATATTCTTTCATTTGTTGAGTTTGAAAAAAGAGCGCTTGTAATAAAAAACTTATTGGAATCGATTATTCCCATCAATACCTACGAAAAACTCAAATGATAGTAGTAGTAAACGTGATTTATGGAATCATATATCAAACACACTCGACTTCTTTCGAAGACCTTCAGCAAGTAGGCTTTTTACTTATAACTCCCTAGGCTACTTCACGAGCAGCATGGTTATTCGCGGACTCGTCGACCATGAAACGTGGAAGAGTCATTCCCCAACACGACAGAGAGAAATTTTCAAAGAAAAAACTCTGCCCCCGTTGGGGAATCGAAGCCACTACCCTCATATTGTGAATCGGGCGCGGAACCAAAGCGCCAACTCATCCCTCGCCTTCTTAAATATTTTTTATCCAAAAGATCTTCAATTATAGATATTATGAAATTGATGACCTAGACAAAATATAACAATTCTTATTCTCTGATATATTTTTGCAAAAAAGCACTCTCGAGATTCAGGTCGAAAAATAACCAAATTTGACTATTTTCAAAAAATCATATCTTCACTTCTTCCAAATATTTTTCATCATCTTTACGAACGAAATAATCCCTGCGAGTTGAACCTGGATTATTTTTTTTATTAGACACCCTTTTCTTTAACCTCGTGAATTTTGCTGTTGAATTTATATATATATATATATATATATATATATATAAATATATATATATATATATATATATATATATATATATATATATATATATAAATATATATATATATATATATATATATATATATATATATATATATATATATATGAGTGAGACAATATTTGGGTATGCAGCAGGCCAAAACAGTGTACTCTTATAACACAGATTCCAAGCTTTCGATAATCTTTATTATCATCATTAGGGATGCTACAATATGGTGAAACAAGCAGTTAGATCCATGAAGAGAGATCAGTCAAACAACTTACAGTGTAAGTGAGGTTAAACGGCACGATGAATAAAATTTGTTGGACACAACATATCTGCGCGTAGACAATAAAACACGACAGTCAGGACGTTAACGAACAACAATGTTTCACATAATAAAATGCTTTTAAATTTATTTAAACCACCTGTTTGTTCCTTGATGAGGAAACGCCGAACACGCGGGAATAATCAGAATGGCGTTGACAAAAGACAACTGTCTGAATGTCTAAGGACATTGCATGGATTACAACGCAGTAAAAATTTTATCTACAGAAAAGAACTCTGCCAAGAGGCTCTTCTCAGAAATGGTACATATAGCACAATCTGATAATTCCTTGAATAAAAAAAAGACTTAAATCACCTAAGTGAGATTTACTCCTACTTAATTTGTATGGATAATCCAAAAGTGAGAGAAAATCATCAGATTTCCTCCACAAATCTTTCATCTCACAGATTGAATCTTTCGGTTACTTAAGACACATCATCAGAAATGTGATAATTTAGGCTTTCTTTTACAAAAAATATTCACTTTGAAAATTAATTGTACTTTTTCTAGAATTCTAAAAATTCTCACTTTTTCTCACAGTCATCTCATTAATTAAGTTCATAATTAACACGGATGTTGAGGAACTAGGAATGTATATATATATATATATATATACATATACATATACATATATATATATATATATATATATATATATATATATATATATATATACGAATATAGCGCACCACTTTTGAGTTAGTTATACGTGATTGAACGACAAAAAATACTAATAAATTGGAATTTTCATCTCATGCATTTTTCGACATTTATTCAGTTTATACCAGAACTCAAAAGAGGAGTATTTTTTGAAAAAAATGTCGAAGAATACGAAGTTTAAAGTTTTTCATAAAATATATATTTGATTATTTTTGTATTAATTTTTTTTTAATTCAACCTACCTTGATGAAAAAAATTAGCATTTGAATTTATACAATATAAAAGGGCATATATTTCATTCATAGGGAACTGTTTTTGATAAAAGCAGCACTTTTCGGGCTACTTCTACACTAGTAAGGATTCTAATAATTATTCTTAATTTTTTCAGATCGTCGTAGGTTAATATCCCAAAAAATACGAAGAAAAAATCAATTCACTACAAAATAATGACTTTCAAACAATTTTCAGATCGAATATTTGTCATTCTATATTATCAACCACTATGAGACTTTGAAATATAAAAATTCAATTGTAAAATTCACGAGATGAATGAAAAGGGGCTATGATCTCGGAGATCATTTTGCGCCCAAGGATAATCAAAGCAGAGATGTTTTTCCAAACTGATAAATTTTGCTCTTCTTTTGACCTTTCATCGGCCCTATATTCAGAAGAACATTGGATATATTGGTTATTGAATTAAGGCTAATCGTCAGGGTTTTGTTATATCCATGTGTCCTTTGAAAAAATATTATTTTTCCAATATTATAATGAAGGTTTTCTCCAAAAATGATATGTTGAAAAAAATATTGAATTTCGAAGCGAGATGCGAATCAAAAGCAGCTACGATAATTGGACGTTTTAAGGCTGAATCACATGTATTTCGAAGGGAATTGTTGAGAGATAAAGTGTTTGCTCAGTTCACTTCAAAAAGCATTCTTATAATGAGAATAAAGAATAATTGCTTCAATTCCTTCTAGAATTATTACCTCGGGTCATATCACAGTTAGCGATTCTTGAAAGAAATGGATCAATTTTATGTTGCGCGCATGCGCCTAGGGCTCTTCGATATTTGCTAAAACTTCGAAGGGATCGCCATCTATATATATTTTTTGAACTAACTGGACGGTGAACAACAAATATTATTTCTATGGGGTCTTATGAGTGTTGGATTTAAAATTATTATTTTGGAAATATTCATAACTCAATGCAGTACAGAAGTGCGAATAGTGAAATGAGTATGAAGTGTTGTTATGGTTTACAATCCAAAATGCAGCGAATTCATTGAAGTATTCCTACAAATTCGAGAAAAATGTGCTCGGTGTCACAGTGCTCATTATATAATACTAGTATTATTTCACTACATAAATTCCCCATTAACGACTAAAAGCTTTGTCTCAGGAAAAAAAATATATTGAAAATGAGTAAACCAATAACTAAAAATATGTTTGTAAGTAGCCTCCACTTTCTAGAGCGCCTGAAAATAAAGTTTAGTGAACGTTTCAGTTCCCACTTTGAAGCCATTTTCAAGACTATAATATAATATTTATAAATATATAGTTAAAGCAAAGTATGATTACATGTATGTAAATAAATCATAGCCCCTAGTCTGTTTTTTGACCTTTCACACTATCCCCCAATTAGTCAGTAGCATAACTGCCAATTGTATCTCCTTGGCTAGACATATTATTTTAAAAGCATGATTCATTCATGATTGGTAAGATTGGAACCTTTGGTGTGAGTTCAGTTATTCTAACACTTGATATTATTAATTTTTTTCTGGAAATGATAACCTTGATAAAGAATTGAATAGTTAGTCGAGTGATATCAGTCCAGCGTTAGGGTTGTTGATCTCCACGTTAGAACTGGAGTACCCAACCTATTTCTTCAGCTTTTTGTTTTTAAGGAACCTTATGTTCTGTAAGTTTTCTTCAAAATACTCAGTACTGAATTATACAATGTAATAGTACAGAAAAAGGTTTTGTAGCAAAACAAAAATCAGGTTTTTCTCATGATTTATTTGAATGGTAAAAATAAAACATTTGTTGAAACACTATTCGGTGACATGCTTTATTAAATTTGATATATTGATCCTTCATTTATCACAAAAAGCTAATTACATGCAAAAATTTCTTAATAATCAACTTTTACTTCTATATATTTAGGAAATGACATTACCTACTCGATAACAAAATAATATATAAGGGTTGCAATATGTTTGCAGAGCCCAGATAAACCCGCTTTGCAGAAACATTGGCATTTCCATTCCTCATCAGCCAGCAATATATTGATTTCATGTGGATGCTCTACAGAAGCTGATGTTCGCAAACATAAGCTCCTTATTTTTATGGTTACTTTCTTCCACTCCCTATGCAATGATATGCCCTGCTTTGAACACAGCTTCACCCTCTTTCAACGGTCTAGTTCTGCTTTCCACGTAACACGTAATCCAGAATATTACGTAGCTCCAATCCTATAGGACATTTTGATCTGGAATGTAGGTTGGTGAAGTAGTTCAAATTATAACACTCACGAGTAAAATAAGGCTGTAATACTAGCCAAACATGTAACTTCCTCAGCACACGAAGCAACTGAAGACGTTTAAACAGTAATTTTCACTCAACAAGGCCTCAGGAATGCAAAACATGAACTAATAGTACCATTACTTCAAAGGACCAAAATTTGTTGTTCACCGTAAAGTGAAGCCGTCTTGGATTTAGCAGCGCCATCTATCGGTTGACAATTTTTGCCTATACGTCGTAAGGGAAGCAAATTCAAATAAAAGAAGAAGAACTTTTCCAAGTTCAATGGGAGAATTTCCGCGGCAACGAATTTTACGAATTGCACACAATAAAAGTTGCGAACTCTGTGAAACGGCCCTTATATATATTCAAATCGTATTCGCAGATATAACATTTTCTTCGGTAGGTGGTTTGCCATTTTTTGAAATGAGCACAACTTCTCATTATCCCCTTTCGAGTGTGTGATAAAAAAAATCTTATCACATAACAAACAAAACCGAGCAACAAACATGTTGGGATGTTGCGGGAACCGTATACCCATTGCTACATATTTCCTAAGATGCCTAGAGGCATCTTAATATTTCCTAAAAGCAGTATTACATATATTAATATATTGCACACAATTGCACAATGAATTCATGAATTAAATCACGAATTAATTGATGAATTAATTGAAAAAAAATGTTACTTACACCCTCAATTTATTCAAACATTTCATTCCTGTATTTAATGTTGGTATAGGCAATATAAAACGAAAATGCAGGAGTTTATTGACATTGACAATAAATAAAACAATGCCTATTGTCATCAATAAATAATTGCTGAAGACATGAATTTATTGATAAATGTAAAATAGGAAAATTGATGGCAATAGTGGCCGTCAAGAAATTCATGAATTTATTGTACAGCACTTTGGAAAGTACTGCTTTAACTCTTTGTCATAGGGATCATGTTAAAAAAGAACGAATATTTCATATATGGAGCTCATGTATATGAAACTACTGCTGTAGACTGGAGAGTTTTCTGTTTTTTCAGGCGGGAAAGTGCAGTGCTGCTATTTGACAGTGACAGAAGTGGCAGGATAACAAAACGTTAGAAAATGGCGTTTCGTGAATTTTAGCACATGTCAAATTTTCTCCGGTAAGAAAAATATAATTTCTAGATGTTTGTCTGAAAGACATTATGTGATTTCAAAAGATTAGGTTTGAAATAACTGGAATATACATAATTTTCCGTTATTTAATTGTGTACCTTGTCTCGACAAATGACGTAAACTCTAAACACATCACTACGAATTTGTACTGTCATTGCTACAACGACAAAAAATAAAATTATTAATATTTCATGTAATCTGTGTGACTTACCTTTAAATTTATTCGTAAGGTTTCAGAAAATATCTATTGAAGTTACGAAATATTCTACAAAAGTCAGTTTTCTTGACCTAAATCCTAATATGCTATTTTCAGGACCATTTAATTTTTTCGGCAGAGGCGATTGAAAAATAATTCAAGATTTGTGTGATAACAGATTCGGTAAGTCTAATCTCGAAATTGAATTTGTATATGTGTCTAGTACTATTTATCTAGTTTATCTACGTGCATTTCTAAATTTATCTTTTGGAATCTGTCCAAAATATTTCTCCTAAAGTTCTTCAACGTTTGAGTAGGTATAATAGACATTGGTTTGAAGAATTCCTAAAAAGTAGTTTATTTCTTCCATAGCTCATGCCAAGAAATTGTTTAGACTAACCGATTAACAATATTTTTTCATTTGATTGATATAAATAACTATTACTTGTTAGATCAGAGGGATGTTATGAAAGTAGAGTGAATGAGGTTATTGACACATTTTTCCAAATATATTTTCAATCTATTATTGAAACATGAATCCGACTGTTGATGCAGACTTATTCAACTGATTTTGTGAAACTGGACATGTTTGTTCATTCAATAGTGTTTCCTAATTGTAGAAGTGAATATTCATCTCATTTTTATATTTTCATCAGGAAATGGTTTGTCTACCAGAAGATGTCCCTTCCATTAGGGTCACCATACGTGACATGATAACGCCACTAGGAAAGAAGCAGGCCTCCATAAACCTAATACCATCGAAGACAATTGATAGTATCTTCAAAGAAATCTGTAAGGAATTTGATTACAATGCTGATGAAATTGAGCTGGTATTACAACGTGGCAAAGGAGAAACTGTAAGTATTTTTCTATCAATCATGTGTAAAAAGATATAATTCCAGATGATCTGACATTTGGTTAGGTACAATTGCCAATAATGATTGCCATTGTATCCTTGATTCCCTATTCAGAGTACTTTTACCAAACTGTTCATTATATCTGTTTTGACAAAGTGTAAAAACATTTCCTTTCAATATGTAAGAATGAGGTGTCACTTTTTCTTTTCACTAGGTAATTTCTATACTACCAACAAAATTACCAACAATTTCTTTATAACAAGATTGGGAACTAGTTGGGTTAGCAAAACAGTAGAACGCCCATCACAATGATGTTTCTGGTTTTTGAGAACTCAATCCTGTCATCATACAGTACTGAAATATCTTTTGATTTGATGGGCATCAATACATGAATTCTGTGTCCTGGAGACACATTGATGAAATTTCTTGTAAGTTGTAGGGAAACCCAGAAAATATATGCAATTACGTGTGAATGGAACCTTTGGTGTGGATAGAGAGTATGCCTAAGCACCAAACAGTTGCATTTGATGCAGCATGGCAATTTTCTAGGCGAAGTGGATACTGTAAAATTGTTGGTTGTCAATATATTTACAAATGTTGAAATTAAATGATATCAATATCAAACAAATTGAATACCTACTACATTTGATAAAAAGTGATTTATATGTTATAAAAACAACTTACTAACTTGTGGTTGCTAATGAAGAAAGTCACAGTGCACTTCATTCTTGAAAAATCTTACCAAACAGTTGAAAATAAAATAAATATTATTAACGAGTAGGTATAATAATCTAAAAACAATCATGAGGTCAGTTCATCAATGAAAGGCATCTGATACCATTATTTTTGTTCTGCATTGGGTTCTTCATGATTAGTTCAACACGATATAATATGAAGAACATTTTTGGGTGGATAATTCAATTTTACCATGTCAATAGGTAATTAATTGTACCGCTAAAATCTGCAAAGTGCTGGGAGTTGTTCTTTCATACAGTATAATTGTTTTGAACATGATACATGCTCTACTCTTTGCACTCCCAAAAAGTATTACGGTGGCATAAGAGAAATCTTAGTCATATGGGGCAATGTTCATAGTAATTGAGCAGAGAGTGTTAGGGACATTTTTCTTTTCTCCTGGACAGTGGTAGCATGAATCCCATTCTCCTTGACTGAAAAGTCATGAGTGCTCCTCTCGAGAATTTTTCTGTGATTTTGAGGATGAGTTTGTCAAGTTTCATGGTTGACAGGATGAGAATAACCATGCTGCTCCTGAGGAATGGCGTAGGGGTTAGTAACAGAGCCTAAACTCTAGCTCCCACAAGTCTCCGTAAGACTTCTGATAGTTGCTCTTAAGAGGTAGCTGGTTGATGATGAAAAAAGTAATAGGTGACTCAGATAATAGTTATTTATGTTTCGACGGTACAAATATAACTTTTTAGGCGACTGATTCTGGTAGTTTGTTGTCAAATATAAAAAATAATCTAATTCCAAACATTTTCTTGTATAGCCAAAGCTTTGAGCTTAGTTGTGAAATGAGTCAAAAAAATATCTAAGTTAAATATTGAATTGTGTTGTCTATGATGAAAAATGTTTTTGAAATGAACTTTATATTAAATTTTGCTATATTTTTCTGAACTTCTATAAATTGTTATATATTTCCATTCCTTCAACATGAATAGATTGTTGCCCAACGTTTGTTTTAATTTTGATTATTGCTAGATTGATTGATTACCTCATTGAATGGTTGTGGGGTCACTGTTAATTCTAAACATCAAATTCAAATACTTCATTTTTTTACACAATGAGCAAACCTTTATCTGATACTGTGAAGAAATATCCAGAAGATATTTTGCTACATATAAATTTGTTGTAGGTTCTTGATATTCCAGTTTAAATATACATCCAATTAGTTTTTTCTGCTTGTTTCAATGGTTTTGCAAAGTTTTTGTGGCAGATCTGCAAACTGAGATTGAGGATAAGTAAATCAATTCACATTCTTTAGTGGCAAGAAATTCAGGATTCTAAATATAATACTGATAATTGAAGAAATTAGTTTCTTAAATATTCATTGTTGGAGACAAATTGACGCAAATCTTATAGGATCTTTCAGAGAAATGCATGCAATTTTTGTATGATGACCATGGATAATGAATTGTCATGATTTAATGTGAGTTTATGATAAATTAGTCGGAATATTACTTTATGAAGATCTTTTACATTGTTTTCGACACCTGGAAAACTTCTTACGCCTTATGATAGCGATGTATCATAAGAAAACATTTTAGATTCACCATTTGAATCTGAATAACCTGGATAATTCATATGGATGAGAAATAGCTCAAAATAGAACTGATTCTGAGAAAGTGTCCAGGGCTATCCTGTTTTTTAATTTAAGCGTTTCCATATTCGAGATATCGCTCGTTAACAATTGTTTAGGACGTACCTATTCCGAAACTAGTGTCAAGATGGACGTCTATATATATATATATATAAGATTACTTGAACTTTCTGTTGAACCGGGTTTTTTGTGGACGTTTCGGCTCCCACTTTGGAGCCATTATCAAGACTTTGGCGTGACTTGACGCTGGGGGTCTAAGTCTCCTTAATCCCTAACTCTCATCAGATCAAATTGAAGACTGAGGCCGTGTGGATGGAGGTCTGGTATTTATAACCATATGAGGGTCCGACGGTGTGGAAAATGGTATCGGACCAGATGTAGGGATGATTTGAGGTTTAATTGAAGGGTTTGCTCTATGAGACAATATTGGTGTCCAGGAATTGGGAAGTCTCTGTGAGTCGTCTCGATTGTTAAGGCATTTAGGACGTTTTTCAATTTCTAGTGCCTCGCGAATTATTCTGGAGAGGAGTGTTTTTTTTGTGGTAATGGTCTTTGTGTTGTTGAATCAATTTTGTGTCCGGTTTCATGGTGATGTTTGAAGAGGGTCGCGATCATATCCGAATAACGTACTGCAAGTTTGTGAGGTTGTAGTCAGATGAAGGGGCCTAATTTATAAAGAAAACGGTTTAGTGTTTTACGGTCGGACAAGTATTGAAAGGAAAATATTATAAAATACCGGTCTCTCTGACACAGAACAGACACTTGAAGTCCAGGATTTGTCTTGCTTGATTATTCCACAGGGGAAGTGATTATCCAGGACAATATTGATATGTATTTGTCTAACAGTTCTTGATAATGACTTAGTAATGGAAGTCAAAACGTCAAACAATCCAGAGGTAACCTAACCTAACAACTACGGATAACAACCCCGGAGAGACTGAATATGGTGGGTAGTAAGGCATTTTATAAACAAATTTTTGGAACACCAAAGATATCTCCGATTTTAGCTGACTACGTTTCAGAAAATTTTGATGACTGCTTACCTCTATTTCGAGCATTACAAAACGTAATGGTCGTATTTAATATTTGGCGGTGAAATAATGATCTATGATGAACAAACAATGCAAAGTATCAGAATATAGACAAAGAAGTAGCTTACGCCGCCGGTTAAAATGGTGAACTATTTGTGGTACCTCAATTCAGTAAATGTTGGCTCATCTTTTTTTGACGATGATATTCCGATTGCAACTAAAATGTCTATGGTGAAAGCTTTGGAAATATAAATACCAACTAAGGAAGGTACTAATCTACGCAAATCGAAGCAAAGAAATTCAGGATTTCATATGCGACGATAGTTAGAGTTTTTCACACAATTGAGTTTATCTATAGAATTCGTAGAACATGATCCAATATCATGGATTGACAATGAGTCTTATAAACAATGTTTAAATTTTGTAAACAATCTCAAAGTTGTGAATGAAGCGAGCCGTCAAACTCATTCGTGATTACAATGAACAAAAAATAAAGACCAGAAGCAGTTTTTACTCCATTTTATATCGCGGTTTCGAAAAATCACAAAGGAAATGCTGTCGCAAGATTTTAACTACTGCAAACATCCGTGTTTTCATGACTTTCATTCGCAGATAAAATAAGGAACTGGTCGGCGCGTATTACGTCTATTAAGACCACCTGACTAATACAGGATTATCTGTAACTAATCATCTAGCAACTAGGCAATATTCGATGATTCCGTTAACGTAGCTATATTTGTGAGACCTTGTAGACTTGAGATCGTATTTACTACTATGTATGACAAGAAACCAGATATATAACGAGCGTTTTATTTTGAAAGCTACCTCAATGTTTCCTACACTACAGATAATAATGTATTATGCGGCACCCCTTGCTCGAAACAGATGGGCCACCCCATCACAAAGGTGGGCTTACATCGGTTTTATTGTACCTATATTAGTTCAGGAAATGAAGCATTTTGGCTCGCAATTTTTTCGTCCACCATGGATTTCTCACAAATTTCAAATTTTCACAAAAGGTAGGGAATAGCTCAAGGAGCATTTTCTATATCATGCCGCTGTACGCTAGAGCCTTGGGGGTGGTTTCCACCTCAACTCGGGGGTGGAATTTTTTATTACATTTTAACTGTAGGAACCGACGGAAAAAGGAATTTTAAGTTGAAAATGTACCAAACGTTTTTTTCGTGAAAGTAATATTTTTTGAGTTATTCGAAGTTAAAAGTACTAGATTTTTGACGAAAAAATCGACTTCTTTAAATGTTTTTTTGCGAATAACTCAAAAAATATGCATTTTATCAAAAAAAGTATAGAGCGCCAAATTGTTGCTTTTGAAAAAACAAAAACAATGCTTTCTTCATAATTTTTCTATGGCAAATGAGAACTGAGATACAGCAAATTAATGCTTAGCTTTTTTTGTCAAATTTATAAATTGGAAGATTTAAAGCGAAATAACGAGAAAAATTTGCATTTTTCGAAAAAAGCTCACTGAATCTTTTTTGAAGCATTTAATCAGAGCTTTCAAACAAACAAACAAAAATGTCTCTAGCATGAAAATTGACCAACTTATGATCAAGATGAAATCGGTCCCCGCTTTTTTTACGAACAAAATCTGTGAAAACAATCCCCAAAGTACCCCATAATCAAAATTGATCGCCACCCTTCTGTGATTCTCTTGATATATGTACTATTGATACAACCACAAAGTTTGACCTATTTCAAAATGCCTAATTTTAGAAAAATTGAAGTTTAAAGGGAAAATGATTTTTTTTCAATTACGTGTTTTAAACCCTTTTCTTAAAAATATCTCCCAAAATACTAAAGATACGAAAAAAACGATATAGTACTAAATTGTAGCTTTTTCAATGACAAAAATTTACCCGTGTGCAAATTTTTTGTACAGTGAATAATCGGCGAGATATAGCCGTTTAATACATACATTTACGATCGAACATCACCTTATTCGAGTGCTTTAAACTCTCCCTAGTTGAAAATTAAGGAATTCTAAGTATTCACATAGTCTTATAGCTCTTGAAAAGCCCTACAAAATCGTTTTTGAAAAAAACTTTCTATCACCTGAAATGAAGGAGCTATGCCTAAAAAACCTCGAATTTTTTTAAAAATTCGAATAACCCGCTTCGGAGCGTAGTAATCTACATAACCGGTAACATCTGCTCACGTGTATGCGTATGTGAGTGTATATTCCGTTGATTTCTCACCAGTGTATTCTTAAGTTCGAAGACATATTATAAAAATTTCAATGTTTTCAAGGGTAGTTTTTAACAAGGGTAGGTTGAAACAATATGAAATTGTATCTTAAATCATGAAACAATCATTACTACTATTTTTATCCATTACGCTATAAGGTAGACACGATTAAATTTCCACAAAATTTATTGTCTTCGCGACATGTTTCGATACACTGTATCTTTATGAAGCGAATGTTTCTAAACACTGAAGACAATAAATTTTGTGGAAATTTAATCGTGTCTACCTTATAGCGTAATAACTATGGATTTCCATCAAGTAAAGGCCACCTCAATCCAAAATATTTTTATCCATATTTAGGTTTTTAATGTTATTTTATAATTTTTGACAATAAGGGTTAGTTTTTACCCCTAAAAAACAAAAAGCGCACAACGGCACAATATTGAAAATGAACTAGATGGTGAAATAAGCCTAATCCCAATTTTTTTTTAAAATCGGCGCTGGGCGAAACAATTGAGGTTTCACCAGTTTTTCAGCTTCATTTTCTGGACATTTGTCATTTGACCACAATTGACAATAAACGTTGTAGAGTAAAGAAGAGTTTTTCTCCAAATGAACTACTGAGTACACCTTTGTATATATATTTATGAAAAAATTCATGAAAAATATTCCATTCTGATTGAATATTCATTTTTGAGAACGTTGATATATTTAGCAGTGAGTTGTAGAGATCTCTCAACTCTCCTTCCAAGTGAAGGGACCATATTTAATTTTCATTTTATGTCTTCTAAACCATTTGTGATTATCTTGTTTCGTTCAGTAGTAATGAGTTTCATGTTTAAGTATGGTGTACAATCAATTGCTTTCCTCTTCAACGGACTATAATCTAGTAAGAATCGAACAAATTTGAAACATCGTTTATTCTATAGGACGGTACTGAATGAATCAAATCATCCACATATCTTTTTACAAAAGGTGTATTGAAAAGAAGTAGAGGTAAGCAGTCATCAATAAGATTTTTCGAAGGATAGTCGGCTAAAATCGGAGATATCTTTGGTGTTCCAAAAATTTGTTTATAAAATTCCTTACCCCCCCACCACCATATTTAGTATTCAGATGTGGCCAATATCACTTCCAATTATACAGTTAATTTTTTCTTCGACCAGGTAAATATTCCCGAACTCTCTTCAGTGGCGTAAATAACGCCTTGGCAACCTTGGCGGCGCCAAGGGGCGCAGTGCAGGAGGGGGCGCAACAAAAGGCATTCAATAACAAAAAAAAAGAATAAACTTGATGAATGTCATCAAAGTCAAAGTCGGGGCGAGTTCTGTTCCATTGTTTTCAATAGCATTGAAGCTGGTTGCGATTACTTTTTTGAATTAATTTTATAACTAATTTTCGCCACGTGCAGTCAGTCGCAGCGTGTTTATGGAGTGTTCGAAATCAAAACACCTACCCAGTGATCGAATTCGTCTAATATGGAAAAAGACTTAGCAATAAAAAGCGGCTCCAAATAAATTGAAACGGGAACAAATATATTCGTGAGAAACTGACTTTTACAACAACTTCAAATTGAATGACATAACATCTTAAAAAAATATTATCTGTCGACTTGATAACACGATACAAAATTTTATACAGAATGATCCGCAACATACTCCCACCTTGAGTTACGGAACTCCAATAGAAGTAACTGAAAATTACATGGTCAACCTTGATGGCGGTTCAACTTTTCTTCCATATCTCGTGAAAGTTACAGGTGCTTTATCAGGTTTCGTTGAATCCAACTCTTCATTTCGTTCCAACTTTTTTTTCGGCTCTTCTTTTCGGGTTTTTGCCTTCTGTATTCTTGCAGTTTTTCTGATATTCACCTGACTATCTCGATTATTGATTTCCAAAGAATACATTTTCTGTATCGGTCTCAACAGAGTACCCGTGGCAGTTCTCAATCGAACAACACGAACTTTGCCATCCCGCCCTGGAATCAATTCTTCTACACGAGCTAACGGCCAATCTAGACGCTTCACATTGTCTAGTCCGATTAAAACAATATCTCCTCTGATATCGGCGCTTTTCTTTCTTTTGGAGTACATTTTGAGCTGACCCAGATATTCGACTCTAAATCTACGTCGTAGGTCTTCTTTCAGCTTGAGTCTATATTTCAGATGTTTCCTCAAATCATTGGCTTCGGTGGCATCGACATCTGCAATACCGACTTCTTGGATTTCATGAAGGAACATAGCTGGCGTCAAAGGAATCAAATCCCTGCTATCTTCATTAGAGTACGTTATTGGTCTAGAATTGATTATTGACTCACCATCGCAAAGAACGGTATATAATTCTTCGTATGTCAAAGATGTCTTTCCCAAAACTTTTCGTAGAAGATCTTTCACGATTCGTACCAATCTCTCACACCAACCACCCCACCATGCAGCAGTAGGGGGGTTGAATTTCCATTGTACTCTCTGTGTCGAGCTATGGGCGGAAATCTTCTCCCAGTCCAAATGACTAAAGGCATTCTCAGCACCCACAAAATTCGTTCCATTATCGCTGTATATAATGGTGGGTCTACCTCGCCTCGAGACAAATCTTCTAAATGCCTGTAGAAACGTTTCTGTGGAGAGAGATGACAGCAATTCCAAATGTATCGCCCTGTAGATAGCGCATGTAAACAAACAAATCCAAACTTTGTCACCAGATTTGATGTACAATGGACCGGCCAGATCAACTCCTGTGATCTCGAAGATGTATGCATTGCGCACTCTGTCTTGTGGCAATGGTAACGATGTTTCTTCGAAAGATTTCCCATTGAATCTTCGACAAACAATGCATTTCGTAACAATGGACCTCACTGTTTTTCTGCCTTTGAGTATCCAAAAGCGCTCTCTCAGTATCCCGAGTAAACCCTGTACACCAACATGCAAATGTTGTACATGTTGTTCGCGAATGAGTTTGTGAACAACAGGATGTTCATTTGGAAGAACTGCAGGAAAACGAAACTCTCGTGTATCTTCTCGGTCAGAAACTTTCGTCGAAAATCGTATAATACCTTCGTCATCAATAAATGGGCATAAGGTTTTAAGTTTAGGATCACTGATTCCCTCAAATGATTCCATCTGTATTGATTTGATAACAAAATTCTCAGCAGAGACTATTTCTTTCAACATCAGTGGACCTTTTACCTTTCCATCTACATGGGAGCAGTTGAAAATAAATCTCTGCACCCAACTCAGGATTCGTATCATATTCTCGTATCCAGAGAATCGTTCATGATACTAGGAATTATTTCTACCCGAACACAAATTTGAAGAAGTGATGCTTTTTCTCTTCTCGCTGTTGATAACATCTTCCTCACAAGCGAAATTTTGAGCGGGCCAATGTTCAGACGAGTTTTTCAGCCAAACAGGACCCTCCCACCATCTTGACTGGATCAATTGTTTTGGGGAGCATCCTCGAGAAGGAAGATCAGCTGGATTGCTATCACCTGGAACATGAAACCATGCTTCCTTTTTAGTAAGTCTTCTAATTTCCTCAACTCGGTTCCATATAAAGGGTTTCCAGTGATCTTCTCTTTGTATCCACGATAGAACTGTCGTTGAATCAGACCACCAGGAAATCGGCACATCAGATGGCAGATTATCTGATACTACTTTTGATAGTCTTGCTCCGATTGTGGCAGCTAATAATTCTAGACGAGGTATGGTTAACGGTTTTATTGGTGATACTCGTGATTTGGCCTGAACCAACTGTACATGGACTCCTTTGTTGGATCTGATCTCAGAAATATGGCGGTTGCATAAGAATATTGGCAGGCATCCCAAAATACATGCAAACTCCAACGTATCTTAGATTCGAATGTTTCAACCAACCATCTCGGAATTTTCAGATTCAAAAGACACGGAATGTCTTCCACCCAATTCAGGAAACTAGATTTTATATCATCACTAACTTCAGCATCCCATCCAATCTTATCATTCCACGTTCTCTGAAGTAGCAATTTGGGACACAATGATACCGGGCAGGAAAATCCTATTGGATCAAACAGTCTTTGAGCGATGGATAAAATGACTCTTTTGGTTATCAAATCAGAAGTATTGATATTTCTGTACCAATCAGAATTCAACTCCAAGGTATCCAAATTTCTATTCCAATTCAAGCCCAAAACTGGAGACAAGTCAGCTACGAACTCAGAATTATTGAAAACTGTATGCTCCCACCCTCTAAGTTCAAATTTCGCATCGGCAAACAGAAATGAGGATTCATCAATGAAAGTTCTCAAGTCATCTTCGCTCTTAAGGCTGGTTACACAGTTATCCACATAGAAGCTCTTCTGGAGTCTTAGAATCGTCGGTTCCAGGAAATATAAATTTCGATTCGTTTCTAAAAACGTTTTCAGGTGGTGCTCTATGACTGCACCGAGCAAAAACGGGCTACAGGTAACTCCAAAGACAACTCGAGTATGACGAAATACTTTCACTTCCCCATTCTCATCATACCAGAGGAAACGTAAAAAATCTCTATCTGATGGGGCTAGACCAATTTGAAGGAACGCTTTTTTAATATCAGAAATCACCCCAATCTTACCCAGTCTAAATTTGATTAAAATCGAAGGTATCATCTCAATTAGATTGATTCCTTTTTCGAGACACTGATTCAGTGATGGGTGGCCTTTTTCCTTAGCTGAAGCGTCGAATACGGGTCTTATCTTTGTAGTAGCACTGTTCTCTTTAACCACGTGACGATGTGGTAGATAGTGGCCTGCGATTTTGGAATTTGATGCTGGAATTTCTTCGATAATTCCCTCTTCGAGCCAATCTTTCAAAATCATCGCGTACTCATGGTAGTGACCATCTGACTTCAACTTTCTTGTAAGATTATCGAGTCTCTTTCGTGCCATAGATAAGTTTTCTGGTAAAGGGGGATGTCCCTCTATCCAAGGCATATGAACTTCATACCTTCCATCTTCTTTCCTGATAATCGTTTCAGTGAAATGTTTCATAACAGTTTCTTCGATTTCTTCATTTGTTTTCTTCTGAATCGGATCTGTGATTCCAAGAACATCGAGACTCCATAAATCAGCTATGGCTAGATCCCTACTCAACATCGACGTAACAATGAACGTTGAGGATTTAGCAGGTTGATTACCTATGGTAGAGTCCACTTTTCCCATCACAGTCCATCCTAATAATGTTTGCATGGCTACCAAATCACATTTCAGTTCATACCGTTTTCCAGTGAACAACTTCCCAGCAATATCGGCACCGATGAGGATATCAATGGGGCCTTCTTTGAAATCTGTAATTTCGATGCCCAATGAATGGAGTTCTTCCATCCAGAATCCTTTTCTAATGGAAGTAACATTATTACAGATGATCGTCTGGTCCAGAGCTTCAAAGTTGCATGCATATTCATCGTGAAGACTGCTCAATCGAACTCGATAGCAAGAATGATCAATAGCTTTCGTATTTGTTCCACCAAAAAGAGCATGTATCATCTGTTCACGTCTTACAGGTTCATAAAGCATCTCAGTAGCAGCAGATTGTGTAATGTATGACCTCTGTGATCCTGTATCGATGATAACTCGGGCCAAACGTGATTTATTGGACCCATTGAGGTTCACAGTCAGTGTTTGTAAAAATACCTCTGAATAGGTATTGTTCGATAAAGTATTTTCTACGTTCGATTGTCTAGGAGCTGGAACAGGTTTGGCTCGAATTTCATCCTCCTTAGAGCACATGATAACAACGTGTTTGCCATTGCAAATTGAACATATAGAATTAACTCGGCATTTCCTAGCAATATGTCCGAACTTTAGGCAAAGATAGCAGCATCCTCGTTCGATGAGTTTTTTCTTGCGATCAGACAGAGTCCATTTCTTTGCTTCCATACATTCTTCAGTAAAATGTGATCCGTTGCAAAATTTACATTTATTCTGGACTTTGTTATTCACCAAATCAGAAGCAGTTGGAAAAATAGATTTCGTAAGTGTATCGGGGCGTTTCTTTGCTTTCACATGCATATCGAAACCAGAAACTGCCAAAGAAACTCGTTCTTCGTTTTGAATTTCTTTTCTGAGGAAGATCATCAAGTTCTCCAAGCGACTTTTCAGCGTAGAATCAACATCGTAGGAATTACTTCTTTGCCATACTCTGATCAGATCTTCAGGGAGGCAGGACTCCACCAGTGGATACAGCATTGCCGCACACGTATCTGATGTCACATCTAGAGTTTCCAACGATCGCAACTGTGATTCAAGCTCATCATATAAAAGATTGAGCTTGTTTTTGTTCGTGATGCTATTCAGAACTAACTTGAGCAACTCTCGAACGTAAACTTCAACGAGGAGATCTTTTCTACCAAATCTGGTAGTAAGGCTATCTATAACTTTTGGATAGTTCTCTGCGCTAGGTGGATAACTCTCAACCAACTGACGAGCACGGGAATCAGGAATCGTTGCTTGGAGAAGACATTGAAACTTGTCTTCATTGGCAAGTTCTATGTCTTCGTGTATGCGCTTAAATTGGCTCCAAAACGGCAACCAGTCTTTGATATCACCTCCGAACTTCTTGAATTCGATAGTAGGAAGCTTTAATTTGTGCTTAGAATGGGAAGAACAATTCGAAATGCTAGTCGTTTCATCAGAAGACTGCTTCAATAGATGATCTTCAACAATAAACTTGATATTGTGGTATTTAGCCATATAATCATCAGCTAACTCAATTTCAGTATTCAAGGAATCGTCCTCCGCTGTTAGCAAATAATCTAATAACTGCGATTCCAAATCACTCATTGTTTCAATTTTTTGATCCAATAGACGAACTTTCCCTCGAACCTCGACAAAATTTATGTTTTTATCACCAAGAAGTATGATCACACCATCATAAATTCGAGTAAAGGACGCTCTCTGAGCCTCAAGCATCTTTTTCACTTTCTCCATAGTCTGTTATGAACTGTGTCCTGTCACGGTCGCCAAAATGTTCGAAATCAAAACACCTACCCAGTGATCGAATTCGTCTAATATGGAAAAAGACTTAGCAATAAAAAGCGGCTCCAAATAAATTGAAACGGGAACAAATATATTCGTGAGAAACTGACTTTTACAACAACTTCAAATTGAATGACATAACATCTTAAAAAAATATTATCTGTCGACTTGATAACACGATACAAAATTTTATACAGAATGATCCGCAACATGGAGGTTAGAATTAAAATTTACGAGAAATGACGAAATGACATATGGCAAGAATTTGTAAATGTGAATATTTATGAAGTATGCCTGATTCAACTATTTGGCTGCTGCTTATGTGAACATTTAGCCAATTGACTGAACTCAATACGTCACTCCTTTCAGTTCAGTCAATTGGCTAAATGTTCACATAAGCAGCAGCCGAATAGTTGTATCTGTCATACTATAAGTATTCACATTTACAAATTCTTGTCATATGTCATTTCTCGTAAATTTTAAACCATATTTTTAACAAAGGACGTTATATTTGTAGCTTCCCTGAAGATGACAGTATTCACTGTCGAAATATTGAAAATACAGTGTAAAAAGAGTACACTTTTTGCTTGCTGCGTCACCCTTGTATCCTGACTGGTCAGCAAAGACTACCAATCTATATATATATATATATATATATATATATATATATATATATATATATATATATACATATATATATTTATATATATATATATATATATATATATATATATATAGCGGCATATAGCCTATGTTTGCCAAGGGACTTGGCCTACCTTAATTACGCCACTGACTCTCTTTCAAGTATCATAGTGATAATTACTTTTAGATATTCAAGTATTCATTCGATATTTACGAAAAAATCCAAGGAAAGCAACTTCATTCAATTCAATATTAAACGATACAAATTGAATAAGTAATGTCAAATAAAAAAAAAAGGACAAAAAATGTCGGTTTTGGGTGAGATTCGAACTCACGACAATAAAGTAGATCGTGTCAGAGGGGTAGCACTTTAACCACTAGGCCACATGTAAGTCCTTCAATTCCACACAAAACATCATTTCGAACTTGACTCGATGGAACAGAATATTTCAAATATAAGTACATTTATTTGTACTTGAATGAAACAATTTGGATTTCGTGTTTGTAGGTAGGCGGATCAGAATTTCAGATTGGTGGAATTCGTATCCTGCCTTGTGGGGATATAAAATCATATCCATTCAGTTGACTGGAATCGCCTACTTATCCATTAAGTGAACTATAAAGAAATCAGCATATCAATTCAATACTGTCCAGATCAGTCATTTCCCCTACGTAATAACCAACCAAGAGAAAGAACTGGCTTCAAAGATACTGGTATTTATAATACTCGTCCCTCAATTATTGTCCAACTGTAGACTCCCTTATGAAAAAACTGTTCCCACATTATTGGTCGATTATATTACCCACAGCTCTCTGAGAATATATCCTACCCGTTCAGGGGTGATGTAGAAATATATACTCGGCATTATAATCTTCATTACTGGGATACCTATAGATAGATATAATTATGAATAAATGTTTTCATCCAGACAACAATACCGCATCATTCCATTCACTTCAAATGGGTCACTCTGTAGATCTCTGAATTATCCCAACCGATATTCCGAAGGTGCGACCGCGCAGAATGCTGCGCAAGTGTGTAGTATGGAAAAAAAAGTTGCTACAGCAAAAAAAATCATAGCACATGGCAATAAGTTAGTACACCTGTCGCAGGTACTTGTGAGTTTCAGTTTTGGTGTTGACGGTGAATACTTATTAGTTTTCATAACGTGCTGTAATGCATCTTTCACTTGTTACCTGGTCTACTGAAAGGCTTTTTGGAATCAGATATTTTTTTTCGATATTGCATTTTTACAATTTTTCAACTGAATCATGAATGTACCTACATACGTTGATGAAGGCAATTCATATCAACAACTGCTACTATATTTAAACTAATTCGAAATAAAAAACAACTTTGTTTCGGGCTTCATCAGTTATTTTGTAAACTGGAAAATGCATTACAGCAATTTGAAACTTCTCGTGTTATAATTGAAAATAGTCCAGTCCGTACTCAATAACATAGACTTTTGGAACGACGTGTAAACGATTGCCGGCTTTTTTCCGTCAAGAAAGTGAAAAATACGACAGAAATGGCTGACAACGGTATAGATAGTTTTGGACCTAACTGTTGCTCATGTCTGAGACCCCGCAAGCTCAGCTCTAGAATGCAGTTGTTGGGTCTTCGCGAAATAATAATCTCTACCAGATGGACGGCCGATTTCGACAAGATGTTTGCCGTTTGTGACGTGAGGAGGCGAGTTCAGCCCTATCAGGTAGTTATATCACATTTCGAGTGAAAGATATGAAAAAAAATCGTACGATACTCTGATAAATTATTTCCCTCTGTACGTTTCAAGAGGGACTGTTTTTTTGCGTAAATGCTCAAAAAACTACTACTAGTCTTACAATAGCTACAAGAGAAACAGAAACACAATACTACCTACATTGTGCTTCTCTTGTAGCTACAAGACTTGTACTTTTATGAAACAGGCCCCTGGTCGTGCAAAAATGGTTATTTATGTATCGAGGGTATGCACTATGTTTATGCCGTGAGAGCGACGATCTTACAAAGACCTCTTTTTTTTTGGCGGGGTGGAAATCGCTGGACACCAGGTACTGGTTCCGCCCCTCCCTGGTAGTGTAGGAGTTGCACCGCACTAAAACCACCCCCTTGCCCTCTCTCATACCCGGAACTACCCAGAAGGGTGTACGTCAGGTATGAGCGGCATCTATCAGAGTTCCTTGTTTCCGTTAGTTCATGCTAGTTTTGATTATCACCTCTCTGATTTTCCCTTTCCTCCTCCTCTTTCTTTTTCATGACTTGCCTTAGGAAATTTGCTCCCCTGACCCATTTTCCTCTGCTTGATAACATGTTTGCTATGAGGTTTTCTGGTGTTATTTGTGTATTCCATTACAAAGACCTCTGGCTCAATCACACTTTCATTTCATATTAGTTTGTTATTATATATATGTATATATATATATATATATATATATATATATATATATATATATATAATTGAAAATTAAAGGACCACGCTCGTTCCATATATGGAAAATAACCTTTTCTTGAATTTGTCTGAATATTTGGCTATGATGGAGGCCACAAACTTCAAAAATGAAAAGTTTTCGAGATGGTCCTGCAAATGTTTATTTCTTTAAATTTTTGTGGATTATAACTTATAATCATTTAGTTCGGATTCCCATGAACCATAGATTTTTTTTGGAAAATCCGCGAGTCACGTATAATAACGTTGATTCCCCAAGAAACTTTATAGAAGGGAAAAAGAATGAACTCTAAGAAAAACATAAATCGAAGGGTAAAAAGCCAATGAAATCAGACTCTTCTTTCATAGAAAATGGAAGAATAATGGTAATAACAAAAAATAAATGAAAAATTGAACATTATCTATTTCAAATTGACTTTGAAACGGAAATTTCCATATTTCTTCATTGCTTCTGGTGATCCATTATACAAAATGATTCCTGTGTGATAAATAATTGTCCTATGTAAGATTTGAATTTCATCGTTGATACATTTGGAATATCTGGTTTAATGATTGTGCATATCACAATCGATTTTGAAAATGAGTTTTAGATTGTTCTTAACCAGATGTGTGAAGATACAGATTTGAGTGTAAGATGATTTATCTAAAAGTTTATTAGTTTCATATAAATTTTTTGTTGGTTCCCGATAATCAAGTTTAATTATATCAAATACTGGAGTCTGGAATATATCAGAGAGAAATTAATAAGTTTCAGATATTTCAGCGGTATAAAATTCCGCTATTTGGAAAGGACACCACTCCTTAGAGATATTTGTTTTCTCAACATTCCTAAATGTTTAGTCCACGTTGAATTTTTATCCACATGCAGTCCTAAAAATTTTACTGCGGAATGAATAGGATTTTTTTACCAATATACATAAATGATGACTTTTTGAAGTTGAATGTTAGTTTGTGACAATTCAACCAGGATGATATTGTCTGAAGATCCATCAACATGTTAATTTTTATTTCTTGTTTATTATTTCTCCCATACATTATAGACCTATCGTCTGCAAACATTTTGACTCTTCCTCCCAATTTCAAATCAGAAAGAGAATTAACATACCTATTTGAAAAAGAACCGGTCCGGTCCAAGAATAGACCCTTGAACTTTGAAGTGAAGAAGTGAAATTATGGAAACATATTTCGTATAAAAGTTTTGGATGTCAACGAATACAGCGTTTTTAAATATTTTATCAATATATATGGTTCTGATTAAAAGCGTAGCGTATCAAAGTTATGTTTTTTCCAATCGAACATTATATATGACCCAAAATATATCTTGAAAAGAACTTTTCAAATATATGAAGCTGTATGAGTATATACCAAATAATTCAGAAGTTATACTCGAGGGACTGTGATTATTATTTTTTTTCTATATTCTTTTGAGCGTAACTTCTGAATCGCTCGGTATATACTCATGAAATCGTGTTTTTTTGGAATTCTTTTCAAGGAGAAGCTGAATATACATTTTGTTCCATTTGAAAAACATAACTTCGATAAGCTACTCTTCAATCAGTTTCCTGCATAATGATGAATAATTTAAAAAATGCGTAGGATGGGTGGGTGGACTATTTGACTACCGGTTAACGTTTATCTTGGACGATTTGATGAACGTTTCGCTTCCATATCTCCTGCGCATTGTTTATATTATCATGATTAATTTTAGTACGAGTATTATTATTATCAAAATATTTGTGAACGCTTGAGATATTCCATAGAGTGAAAGTATGTTATGTATGAATATTCCAACTTCCATGCCATAGATAATCATAATTTCTTCTCAACGTTTCAAAAGGCCTGTCGAAAATCCAGCAATACAGACAATTTCATGGATTCGTTAAATATTATTTATTAGTATTAAACAATTCACCCTCTTTCATATTCATCTCATCAGTAAATATACATAAGTATAATAATTTTCCAACTGTTTACAAAATATAAGCAAACTCTCTGCATGCATCCTCTTTCCTGCTGAATAATTTGACTCCCATTGAACAAATTAGCACTCTGATATATTTTTTTTAATTTATTGTTATTATATTCATATTTATCAACTGTTGAGGAATCTCATGGGGTGAACGCTGTTCAGTTACTTCGTGAATTTTTCAGTCATTCCATTACCAGAATTCATATAGTTTCCCAGCTTTTTGCATGGTATATCAAAATATCAAGCTAAAGTTCATCTATAACGTTCAAATAATCAAGTAATTTAATTAAAGAAACCAATTTGTATCATTTCGGGCGTGTTATGGGACTATTATACAGTGCTTTTCAGATAAAAGTATCCACCTTCAATAACTTTTGTAATACTGGTATTTAGGAAAAATTCAAAAACACGTCAATTGATGTTGGAAGGGGCAAGCATTATGGCTTATTTAAACTTGAAACTAAAAAGTGGAGTTTTTTGTTGTTTGGATTTTTGAAGTAGAATAAATAGCGCAGTTGAAAAGATTACTGTTGTACAACCCATTTTATTACAGGCGAATAAGGTGAAAGTAAAAAATAAGTCAAATTTGTGCTATTAAAAAAAAATTGTTTATCTCATAAACTAACCACTTTAACCTACAAGTATTATACATTTTTGAAATCAGCTCAAAGAGGAATATCCAAATTTTACATAAAATATATGAGAAGTAGTTAAAAAAAAACAAGGGATGATGCTAGGGGTGAGGGGGTGGCTTTTCCAGTAAATTTAAATGAGCCATAATGCTTGCCCCTTCCAATATAAATTGACGTGTTTTTGGATTTTTCCTAAATACCAGTATTACAAAAGTTATTAAAGGTGGATACTTTTATCTGAAGAGCATTGTATATTACCGAATTCATTGAAACCCTTTGCATAGGTCAGTCTTGTTGCCACTGCTCTTTACTGGTCCTGTATGGCTTGCATTTGTGTTATTTCGAAATCCTCATGACGTTAGTTCTTGGAAGGCCTGTTGAAATTTTCAAATTATATAGATAGACATCAATATGCGGTTTTCACCATTTTCACCATTAAGTTTGTCATTGTCCATCTATTTAAATTCATTTCAACTCCACTAATATGGAAAAGGAAGCCTCACATTCCAGAGGTTTTTATCATATTTATAATTTTATCTATTGACAAATCTATCTCCTATAATTCAAATTATAAGACACTCAGGTTTGAAATATATTTTATGTAAATTTCCCCTATTATTATTATTATTTTTTAGGGTGTGTTGTTCCCACTACTTCACATTAATATACCTCATTTGTTTATAGATCTACATAACCATATAACTCTAAGTTTCAAAATGCACTACAAAAAATGATAATAAATCCGCGCACAACTTCGGTTTCAGCGGATCACCTATGTTTATTCATTACAGTGTATGATATTCACAATTCTATAAGAACTGTTTCATCCATACGTTCTTAAATTGTATGTTACTGTATTCTTATATTACTGTTTTTGGGAAATAAACATATCTTATCTAGTTCAAAAACAGGAGTTTCTCTTTAAAATTGTTCGATTTGGCCACTCTGTGATACAATATATTGTACAACCTCTACAAAAAAGTCCGCGTTGGTATATGTCTTAGGGATAACCCACAATAACCATTTTTTATCCGTACGTAGCCGGGCGGGGGGTAGTTGAATATAATCCATGAAATGTTTTCAATGTACTATACTGGAAATGAGATTTTTCTCTTGAAAATGTCTCTCTGTCGTATTGGAAAACGACTCTGCCTCGTTTCACTGTTGACGGGTCCGCGAGTAAACATACTGCTTCTGAGGTAGGGAATTGGTAACCAAGACCTAAAAAATTAGTGGCGTTTGGTTCAGAAATGCCATTAATAGCACCTATCTGACATAATCTGAAAAGTAAATTTAAAACCTTAAAAGAAGAAAAAACACACCCCAAATAATTTTAAGTCTCTTTGATACAATGAACTTCTAGCGTTCTAAATTTGAATTTGTAATTGATATCTGCAGCAAAATTTAATACCGTTTTTTTCTATCACCAAAATTGCATTGCGACATGAATACATATTGTATAACTGAGAGATATCGCATCTTGGGGGATAACTATTTATTAATGGTGATTCTTGAGATCAGCATGTATAGGTGCCTTTTGTTTGAAAATGACATAATTGCGAATTTTTCTATATCTGCCAAACATATTGTTTATTTCAAAATGAATTTTTCACAATATGGTATGTATGTATGTATGACCAAAGTAGAGGGTGTCCTTATATCTTTCAGCTACTAAGTAAGGCCCCTGAAAATTAGTCGTAGAAATTTATCTCGTGAATATTCCACTCGCTTGCATTATCAGTTTACATTACCATTACCTCATTGTCTATATGAGTAAATCTAATCTACTTATCACAATGGAAGTCAGTGTCATCGAAATGACTCATCAGGTGTACACAGAATATCATATTCTTGAATAGTTATATACCTTTCGATCGCATCTCAAAATCGGTAGAACATTCTGTGAGATACTTATTTCAGGTCATTCACTTTTCCATTCAGATGCTAAATGGTTTACAAATATGTTAAAAAGGATTGATTCGCAGAAGACACAATAATTTAACATTTTTCTCAACATTTGTTGAATAAATATTCCGAATTAATGTTATGGGTGATACGATAATATTAGATTACATGTCTATTCGACCTTGCGCTGCAATTCGCTAGGGTTTATTTTGGTTCACACAAACTCGAACAGCACCAACTTGTGTTATTTCTTGGGTGATATTTCGGGTGGGAAGAAGAAAGAGACGCTCTGCCAATGCGAGGCAGTCAGATAGTATGTGTTTATTTTATCATTTTCTGGAAGATGAAAAGAGACGACATGTCGGATCTTCCTAGAGGATCTCCCCAGAGTCCGAGTTTGTTCGATGATTCAAACGACAGTGGCTTGTGAGTACACTTCTTGACAACATTAGTCATCGAGAAAGCGTTTCAATGGGCCAATGCTGGTTAATTTGGTCAGAAGTCCGAAACTTTTCTTGCTCTCCAGGTATTCAGTTATTGTTTGGTAAAGCCCAACACGATGACAATGACAGGTTCTCGTTCGGTGAGCTTGCTTGCAGCGCCCTTCCTTTCCTCTACGCCAGTGTGGCTAGAGATCCAGACAAGGGACAATTAATGAGTCTTCCTATTGAGGAGAGTCGAGTTAGGTAGTTGAGTACCAACTTGGATATTACCCGGTAAGGGCCAAAAATATTTTTTATTGATATTGTCAGTTTTACTGGTAACACTGTGATATACCGTGAGCATCAGGAGTATTTCCCACTCTCTTTTTTTTAATGAGAAGAAAGGGCATGATATTATTGCTGGAAAACTAGGTTTGAAAGTTATCTTCAAATTGTTTGAAATACTTGGCATTATTTTTGGAAAATATTCATTCACAGCATTGCACCTAGCTTTGAAATCAAGTTTGGACCAACTCTCCGCAGTCAAAACGCGACGATCTCCCTTCGTTCGGAAGTTATGGCCCTTGATAATTTCAGGAAAAAATGATTTTCCACCTTTCATGCACTGAAAAAAAGGTCGAAATTCCAGATTTTCATTGGCCAGATTTCCTGTACACTCCACCATTCTCAACACTTTTTTGCAATCATACCAATTTTCGTGAAATGGACTCGAATTGAAATTTTACGACAATTCAACGTAAGGAAAATAAAAAATAATAAAAATAAAAAAATACTTCACACTAAAATCAGCTTTTTTTGACCCCCTTCCCCCATTGTCACGTTGTGTCACACTTTTTGTGACCCCCCCTAGAAATATTTCGTCACAAAAACTAAGACCCCCCCCCTGCTGAGTATGATAAATTCTAAATGATAGTACACGCATTTTGAAAATTAAAAATATTTATATAGTTATATGAAATTCAACTCAATTAATAAATATATTTCATAACGAACATATAAATAATAAATAATATTTCTATCAGAAAGCTACTAAAAAAGTAGATTTCTACCAAAAGTGGTCACGCTGGCTAGCGCTCATGTCAAAAAATAATAAACGGCGAACGTCACGTTGCCGTATACCCCCCGTCCCCCCTTCTCACATCTTGTCACACTCAGCCAGACCCCCCGCCCCCTTATGCGTACGTATTTTATGAACGACCCCTAATGTTTTTTGCGAAAAATGGAATAAACCTGAAGAAAGTAATGATCTGAAGTGAAGTGTTGAAATAGCAACATCTACAATTTAACCAATCCAACTTGGCACAGTAATTGGTTCTACATCTGGTTGCGCACTGAACTTACCGTTGATTCCAAATGGCTACTTGTCCCGAACTGCGCAATATTTCATAATTTCCGTTCCAAGATGAAATGGAAGGTGTAGTAGTTGTATAAAAACTGACAGTGCCTATCCCATTCAGCATTCTACATAGTCAACTACCTTGAATTTGTTTTTTATTAGGTTTTAGGTCCATTCCTTGTTCTGAAGATGCGAGTGCAAGTGTGAGTGCGAGCGATATCAGTTTGATGTTGGGGGGGAGTCATTTCTGTTGAAAGTTTGTTTTCCATCAAAATATTTTACCCATATTTTAATATACCCCATCCCCCCTTTTCAAACACTGATGTTTTTGGTGCCGTGGCGCTCCGGGGCCTCTTATCGAATGTTCGTTTCAGTATTTCAACCACATGCAAATCTCAAGTTTTACTGGGTCGGTGAGTTCAGTCGATCATCATTATTTACATTATATAATGTACATCAAACCACTTTATATAAATCTTATAGTTACATAAAGTATACATTATTATGTCATAGACAAAATAGGATTTTTGGTGAAATTTCAATGACAAATGAAGAGCACAGGGGAAAAATGATGAAAGTCCATTTTTCCCCAAATTTATTTGTACACGTATTTTTCCTCTGAAAAACTGCATTTTTCGGTTCCTAAATGAACATAACAGTCACATAGAAATCGTTAATTCGAAAATACACATACTTGGGGAAAACGATGAAAGGTAATTCTGATAGACCGGTGTGATAGCTAAAACACGTATTTACATAAATAATATAACATATTAGGAGAGCCTTTTTTTCTTACTTGCTGAAAATATTTAACGAAGTCGAATTTCAATTGCAAACGCCTTCTCGAATATTTGTTAAGAACTGAAATATATCATAACATCTTTCACTCCTTTGATCTCTGCTCACGTAAAATCGAGATTCAATGCAAAATATGCTGTCATTTTGTGTCCTCAGACGTGACATTTTCATTCGACCAGTGGCGACCCGTGATTTCCCCTACCTAATTTTTCACTTTCATGTAATATTTTATAGGTTTGAATAATAACCAGAAAAAACTTCCTTATCATAATGTGACGATACCAAAGATTTGAGAAAAAATATTTGAGTAAAATTTATATTTTATGCATATTCTCTATACAGTGTTGCCAGTGAGTCACTATTATCACTATTGGTCACTATTTTGTAATCGTGTCACTTTTCTCACTTTATTTGAAATTTTGTCACTATTGTCACTATTACATGGCTTAGAAGTGCTCAGAATAGAAGTGCCAGTAAGAATTTCGCTTACTCGCTTACTACGGTAAACTTATAGGGGACGAATATATCCCGCACGGAATAATTTGTTTGTGGTTTGATTGGCATGCGAGATCTAGTTTAGCCTTAGATCACCATGAATTTTTGGTAAATGAATGTGTCGTACAATCTTTTTTTTTTGCGTATTATTCACTAATATTTCTCTGATCGACGATCGAGATTATTATGCCACATGAAACTGTTCCTCGAATAATTTTCTGATAAGAGAATACTTTCGCTAAAAAATTAATCAGCGTGCTGAAAATTCTCAAAAACGTATCATCGATACTATGATCAATCACATCTTTCAAATTTCCTGCAATGACGTACATGTCGAATTTCAAATTCGCACAATTTAAATAGGGTTAGATGCTACAATAAAAGGGTATACTTTCAGAAGAAGGTTTTTCACTGTTCTTAAAATATGTAATATTGATTTTTTAACAGCCACCAACTACTTCCTTTAACACCCTGTATATTGGAAACAATACATATCCGGACCTGTGTTAGTATAAGTTCTATTTGTATGAAATTATCTATTGAACGCGCTCTTACATTTTTTCACAGCAAATCAGCAATTAGGAAACGCCCTGTATACCGTAGTTAATCAAAAGGAAATCGTAAAACCGACCTTGTGCACTGGTGTTCAGGTCCATTTCGGTTCTACGTAATCAACACGAATGAGAATGATAGCCTTTTCGGTCATTCGTAGTTTTCTCGTGATATTTGCTGAAAATAAAGGAGAGTTTAAACAGCAAATAAAATAAGGAACAAAATAAGAAAGTTAAGAAGAGTTTAAACAGCAAATAATATAAGATAAGAATAAAATAAGAAACTAATCAAAAATAAGGACAGAAAACGTGTGTTTATACAGATGACTGAAATAAAATAAGAAATAAGAATGATCCAATCAAGTTGCAGCTTTTTTGACAATGACTTTTGTGTCCTGTGAATATCACAATTTCGTTTTGACAGTAGCTACAGTAACTAACCTCCTAATTGTTGACATTTTGAATTTTGATTCTATTACATATAGCAAAGAGTACCAGTAAATAATATTCTGAGGTTGTTATTGTGAGGAAAGAAGTTAAAATAATTTCAAACATGGAACGTTAAGTACAGAAAATATTTCGGTGATGCGCATTATCAGTTTCCGAATAAAATAGTTAAAGATGGGATCTTTTTTTGTTATTCTTATTTTTTTTATATTATTTCTTGTATGAACGCTTTCATAAAGATCTATGTGTTTATCTTTCTTATTTTGTTTTATTTTGTTCCTTATTTGATTTAATTTGCTGTTTAAACTCACCTTTAAACATATAGATCTTTATGAAAGCGTTCATACAAGAACTAATATAAAATAAGAATAACAACAAATGATGCCATCTTTCACTATTTCATTTTTTTTTTGGAAATTGGTAATGCGCATGGCCGATATATTTGCTGTTCTCAACGTTTCATGTTTCAAATTATTCTATCTCTTTATCTTACAATAACAACCTAAAATATCATTTCCTGATAATCTTTGCTATATGTGAAGGAATCAAAATTCAAAATATCAACAATGGGGATGACGGCTGCAAAACTCTACCACTAGGAGCGCCACAACTGCATGTACCTTTGACAGCCTCTCAAGTCAAATGACAACAATTCAAAACATTAAACGTCCCTTCTTTGCAATAATTAAGAATATAAAGATTTGAAATGGACATAAAATGGTCTTATGTAGTGCATTCGGATGTAAAAATGTAGGTACGCATTTATTTCCAAAAGAAACAAAACTGAAAAAGCAGTAAGAAGTAGCCCTGAAAAGAAAGAGCTTTCAAGCTTCTGAACATTCAAGATTATGCTCCAGTCACTTACAAAAGAACGTAGCAGGGCTAGTAGATAGTTATTATGATGATTTTTAACGAAACACCTCTGTAATCAGTTTGAATTTTTTACCTTTCACTCAGATCTTTTTTTTTCCTTTGAGGGATCCACCACGTTCCCTCAACAAACTTTTCAGTTCTGGTACAGACAAACATCCATATCTATCGGTTGGAGAAAACATCCTTATGATTCCTTAGTATCTTTTGAAAATATTCATTAAAATAAAAATAAAACATAACCTGCAAAATCACTCGTTAGGCACATGCAGTCGTGCTGCCACCTACTAAAAGCTTTGGGTCATCTTCCCCATTAGGAGGTTAGTTACTGTAGCAACTGTCAAAACGAAAATGTGATCACAGCATACCTAACTGCTGTGATATGATATTCACAGAACACAAAAGTCATTGTCAAAAGAACTACAACTGATAGGTTCATTCTAATTTCTTATTTTATTTCAGTCATCTGTATATGTTTTCTGCCCTTATTCTTAAATTATTTTCTTATTTTATTCTTATCTTATTTTGTTTGCTGTTTAAACTCACCTTAAGCCTGGACAACTGAGTTTAATATTCTGTTGATTGATTTGATTTTTTGGTACAGATGTGTTTTTTTTTTAACTAGAGATGTGATTTCATTTCTGACGTACAGTTTGTCCTGTACAGAGTTTAGCTTTGAGTCACAAAGTACAAATTACTTCATTCTTAATGAATATTATTCTTCTTGTCCTTATTTACTTATGAAATTTCTCAAATTCTGAAAGGGAGTTCCGAAATGAAGAAAAGAAATCGGCTAGCTTTCAGAAAAGTTCCTGAATTGGTTGAGAAAATATCGCTATTCGGATGGAAAAGTCACTCTTATGTCACTATTCAACTATTTTTTAAACTTCGAAGTTCCGGCAACCCTGCCTTTTATCAAAATTGGTATCAAAGCAACCAACAATCGCCTATTCCATGAATCCCGTCAGAAAAATTTCTGCCGTGACCGCGGCTATAAAGTAAACGTTGAACTTGTTTCTATTTATATATATATATATATATATATATATATATATCTTTATTTATCCCAAGAAACATTAATGTTTATAACAGGGACATACTAAAATAAATAATGTAATACAACATAAAAGGAAAACAGATAGATCAGTTCAAATAGTTGTAAAGATTAATCAATACTGACAAAAGAAATGTTTTCCGAAAGCTTTAGAGCAGTAAATAGAAAATGAAAAAAAAACAGACACAAACATCAAATATCATTTTATTCAATTAAGAAAATATCTTTGAGGTATCTTCTGAATTCATTTCGACTTTTTCACACTTATTATTCACGATCCTTTTTTCATTTCCAGTATAACCTGAACGAAAGCAAAGACAAAACCGTCCAGGAGGCGGGAATCAAGTGGACGCCGCTCGACCGCCTCTCGATCTCGATCAACCGTGCGCGCAACATCGGTGCGTTGTTCTCGCACGATTCGGCCTCGGCCGCCGAAGACGATCTGCTGCTCGGCGCTTCGGCGAGCCCGACGGCCGGCGAAGGTCCGTCGGGTTCGTGCGACGCGCCCCCCTCCGCCCGCTACGGCGACTACGAAAACGGCGGTCCGGTCGCTGCGACGCGTCCCCACCTCAAGCCCATCATCATCGAGTCTACGAACTACGTGGGTACGTATACGACGCGTTTCGGTGAATTATGGCGCGTTCGAAAATAACATTGAAGACAAATCACACGGGAATGAATTTGGAAGTGTCACAGCCACATTTCCGCGTGGAATTTGAATGCTGAGCCCAACCACCGAAGGTGCTGAAGACAATACTTTTATTCAAACTCGAAAATAAAGATTCTGAAGGGTGGTATCAATTGATATTCAATTTCGACTTGACTTGCAATAAGTTTTTGAAATTGTGAGTATTGTGAGACATAGGCTTTGGATACATTTCGATCAAGATGCATAAAAACCCTGGTGTGTAGACTTATACCAGAGAAAACGTCAGCACAAATTCTTGATCTCTCGCATTCTCCGAGAGATTGCCAACAGAGGCGCACTTCATGAATCTGGTAACTAGCGTCACATTTCCTGCACGACGACAGTTTTGTAGGTTATTGGTATTGGCACACTTTCGCTTAAAAAACGTTAATTCCATGATTTCAAATGATTGTTTTTGAATCCTTTTTACTAGACACGTCACTGATGCTGGAAAAAACCTATCAAACAATCAGTAAATCATACGAATATAACTTCTATCCAAATAAGTTGAGAGAGGTCATTCAAAGTTGAGTTTGTTTTCATCATCGTTCTCGCGTTCTATAATTAATTGACATTTTCAAAACTATCTCCTATTATCGAAATATGTGTTGGATATATTATATATTCTTCAACACCAAGAAATAATTTACCTGCGTTAGCTACTTTTAGTATATTATGGAGATGGATATTCGGCACTATTAGCACCACAAAAAATGTAAAATGCTTCATTATAAAAGTAACTAAAGGGAAAAAATGCACTCGACAATAACAATAGTAACGATAAAAACGTGGGAAGTACAACGTGAAATGAAACGAACAAAACTAAGTGGAATAGAATTGAATATTGAATTTAATGGAACTTCCAAACACATTCAAATTTCAAATCCTTCAAATCGAAGTATCAAACTGTTAAACTTGTTCGTAAGAGGTTAGCTTTCTATGAGGTGGCCTGTCTACACAAATTCTGTATACTAATGATTCCATTTTATGCATCTTGATTTTGACGAAATAGTTAAAAAAGTTAATGAGCTGTATGATATTTTGATAATGGATGAGGAATTATGTTTTCCCAAAAAAAGAGTTAGGTATTCTATCGATCCAACAATGGAAAATCTGCCATCAACTCGTCGATAATACATAATTCTGCATTTGTAGGACACGCCCACAGGAGCTCTGGAGGTAGTGCTGAATCTCCTTTTGTTCAACATATGTGTGATAAAAGAGGCAGCAGTAAGTGCTATTTGGGATTCTCTAGAGAGGCAGAGTCCCACCTCGAAATCTGAACGGTCTCGTGAAGATTCTGGATCTGATTCCATTAGAATCCATGTTCGAACCTACAGATATCATGCCAATCAGCCATGACTTTGGGATGCAGTATAAGGTGATCATAAATGACTGCCTGAAATGCCCTCCGAGCGAGCCACATTTGAGCAGAAATGCATTAGTATGGTGCACTGATGGCTCAAATACGGACAAAGAGGTGAGGGTGGGAGTAAAATTGCCAAAATCCTGAATTTTGAAACCACTTGGAATCAATCCCACCGTCTTTCAGGCAGAAATGCATCTTATAGGTACCTGTGCTTCACTGGGGGCACTCGCGGTGCAGACGTCTACATCTTATCAGACAGACAAGCAGCGTCAATAGCCCCCAAGCCATACACTTGTGAGTCCAAACTGACTTGGTACTGCAAATGTACCTTGAGACAACTGGCACAAGGGAATCAAGTTACCTTAATATGGGTGGCAGGTCACAGAGCATCTAAGGAAATGAGGAAGCTCATGTCTTTGCAAAAGACGGGGCACAACATCGCTTGCCCTGGACCGGAACCTTTCTGTGGCCTTTCCAAATGCCACACGAAGGAGGAATTCCGCCAATGGAAACTTGATAAATTGAAACGTCTTTGTTAGAGTCCCAGAACAAAGACAAGCGAAAAGGTTTAACAGTCTGTCACCTAAAAAAGCTGAACAGGTTTTGAGGTTAAATAAAAAAGAACTTATATTAGTAACTGGGGTGCTCACGGAGCAGTGTCTATTGAGGTACCACCTCAAGAAAAAGGGCAAAGCTGACAGTGAAGAGTACCGATATTGCAGCATTGCCGCCGACACTGCAGAACATCTGCTTTGCGAATGCCAAGCTCTGTTCTGCAAAAGACTCAAGTTCCTGGAGCAGGTAACATTATTACCTTCCGACATAAAGGAACAAGCACCCTAACATCTTGGGTCATGTACAATAGATCTTAGGTTGCAGTACTGAAAGGATTAACGCCTAACCGACTCCCTACAATCTACCTACTATTAGCCCATTTGTTGTAATATCAATGACTAGTTCGATTTGGACACATCATTCCCCTCAAAGAACCTACAGTTGCATCACAAAATTTGTCGGCGTGGAAATGGTTCGGCGACTATTTTGTATGACAGATGCTGTTTTGATTCAAACTTATTTTTCCCGTGGAGAAGATGGCTTGACGCCGGACCTGCGACGGTTCAAATGACTCAACTTCAAGGAGGTTCTGCCTGTAGGTTACGATGTCAAAATTACGTAATTGGACATTTACGTACCATCATAAATTTTAGATTATGTAATGAACTCACAGCATGCAGGTTTCGGTTTCTCTTGGCTCGAGAATCGACCCCCCAGATCGGATGATGATTTGAATTGGAGCAAATTTGTTTCTCCTTAGTTTTTTTGGGTTCTTAACCCATCACAATTTGAGATTTGACAGACACAATCATGTGTCAAATGTAAAATCTTTGACAGATTGATACCTTGAAAAGGATTCTCGATATTTTTATCCGTTGTCTAAATTATTCAGATTTTTCAATTTATGTTGGAATGTCCCGTATAGTAATAGTATCATTGTATAGTCATTTCTATTGATAGAATCTCGTTATATTCATAAGTTATATTTTCACAGGTCTCGTCAACCAAGCGATGACATGCTACCTGAACAGCTTGCTGCAGGCTCTGTACATGACCCCGGAATTCCGTAACGCCCTCTACAACTGGGAATTCGACGGCGTCAACGAATCCCGCTCGATACCGTTCCAGCTGCAGAAGCTCTTCCTGAACTTGCAGACGTCGTCGAAGTCGGCCGTCGAGACGACCGACCTTACGACGAGCTTCGGCTGGCAGAACAGCGACGCCTGGCACCAGCACGACATCCAAGAGTTGTGCCGCGTGATGTTCGACGCGCTCGAGCACAAGTTCAAGGACACGAAGCAGGCCAACCTCATCAACGACCTGTACGAGGGCAAGATGCTCGACTACGTCAAGTGTTTGGAGTGCGGCACGGAGAAGTCGCGCGAAGATACCTTCCTCGACATACCGTTGCCGGTGAGACCGTTCGGCAGCGCGGTCGCGTACAACAGCGTCGAGGAGGCGCTGAGGGCGTTCGTCCAGCCCGAAACGTTGGACGGCAACAATCAGTACCACTGCGAGAAGTGCGAGAAGAAGTGCGACGCGCACAAGGGCTTGAAATTCACGAAGTTCCCCTATTTGCTCACGCTTCACCTGAAGCGGTTCGATTTCGACTATAGCACCATGCATAGGATTAAGCTCAACGACAAGTGAGTACTGGTTCTGATAGATTTTTCTCGTTTTTTTTTGGCGGGTGGTGCGGTAACAAGGAATGAAATTGATGAAACTCGGTCATTGAGATTAACAAATGTGCTTCTCTATTATTTGTAGCTTCGTAATGTTATTTTTTGTGGTGGGTCATTGTATCGAGTGATGATCCTGAGATAATACTTATATTCCATTTTATTTAATTCATGACAGGCAATACCTAATATATTCAGTCAATCAAAAATTGTCAAAATCATTCATTGAACAACCTTTTACAGGTTTTGATACACATTTTGAATTGTAAAAAGGCAGCTTTTTCAGAAGGTTCATTAAATACAACAACACTGCCTACTAGATCATTCTTGTGCTTTGTTCTATAATAATTTACGTCTCAGCTTCAACTGAAACTGGCTGATTTTCGATGAAAGTCCATATTATTAATACTTATACAATTTCCTGCAAGATTATCACAAAAAAATTATAAAACCGCAATATGTGTTTCGTCATATAATAGTATATTAAGCAACGATCGTGATGATGGTTATTAATACATGAGCACAAACCGGGATACGAAACGAGCCGAAGGTGAGTTTCATATAATAATAATAATAATAATAATAATAATGTTTATTGCTCCCAAGAGATAACAATTATTTATGATAGGGAACAGTTTCGATTTAAGCAGTTGAATGCAGTTTGCAAAAAAGGATTTGTACCAAAAAATAATGAACACACCTATGCATGAGGCGCGTACACATACACACACCAATGCACACTCATTCTAACAAATTAAATGAAATGGCATTAAAAGATGTAACACACGAAACGAATATCATGATAGCAAACACTTTTTCAGTTTTTTTTTAATGAAAACAGATTTTTGGTGACCTTCAGTGATTTTGGTAAGCTGTTATAGCAGATGACGCCTTCGTATAATATAGATTTTTTATAAAAATTTGTTTTGAATTTTGCCAAAGAAAAATCATTTGCTCTTCTTGATGAATGATCGTGACCATTCGAGCTCAGTTTTAGGTTTGAATGCTTGATGTTGTTTTTGAGAAGATGAATGAATAATAATGTTCTATATTTGAAAATGGATATAATGTCTAGAAGTCCTCTAGGTTTATAAAGGTTAACAGTTGGTTCTTTTTGATCTAGTTTGAATATACATTTCAGAATTTTATTTTGAAGAGTTTGGAGTGGTTTAATATTCGAATTATTGGCTGTTCCCCAAATTGAGATTAAATATTGTATTCTGGAATAAACTAAAGAGAAATAAATAACTTTTCTATAATGTAATGGAATTTGATTTCTTATTCTATATAGGATACCCAAAATTGGTGAAATTTGCTTTCTCACTATTTCTATATGTTTTGACCACGTTAAATTTTGATCTATATACAACCCTAAAAATCTAGTGAATGTGGAATATTCAATAGATTCATTCTCAAATTTTACTGAAACTTTCGAAATATTAGGTTTTGTCTTCCTGGAAATGAATGTGTAGGAAGACTTCCTGTAATTCAAACTTAATTTGTGAGAAGCCATCCATGATGATAAATATTTCAAATCATAAGTTATATCTTGATTAATTTTTTCAATGTTATGTCCTGAATAGATGAGAGTGGTATCATCCGCAAATAAGTAAGAGGTTCCCCTCAGAGGCAAATCTCTGATAGAATTGATATATATATATATGAGGAAGAGAATAGGACCTAACACTGAACCTTGTGGTACTCCACAAACAATAATTTTAATTGTACTAACTTTTTCTCCCATATAAACATATTGCTTTCTATTACTCAAATAATTTTCGAACCATTCATACACCCTTCCCCTCAATCCTGCATGATACAATATTTTCAGAAGTATATTGTGGTCAACAGTGTCGAAGGCCTTCTTCAAGTCTAGTGATAAGAGTCCACATATTTGGTTAGAATCTAACTGTGTCGAAAGTTGGTAATTATATCCAGTGCCGCACCTTCTGTATCACAAGACTTGAGAAACCCATATTGACGACAATAGAAAAAATAATTTTTTTCCAGATAATTACATAATCTACTTTTCATTAATTTTTCAAGAATCTTTGATAAAATCGGTAAAATAGATATAGGTCTATAATTTTCCATTTCATTTCTCTTACCACCCTTGAAAATAGGTTTAACTTTTGCCACTTTCATACTTTCTGGTACAATTCCCAAATCAAAAGATAAATTTGCAATTTTTTTCAATGTCGGAGTCAATTCTGGTTTATGCGAGTGTATTAGTAACCATTACATGAGCGTTGCATACTATTTTATGTACACCCAATAAATAATGAAGAACTAAAAATATTTTATTATTAGGTACTTATATTGAACACAGTGATAATAGCTAATCAATAGTATTTCTTTGAAAAATTCTACAAAATTATAACTAATGGTATAACCACGGAAAATACAACAATGAGAAATGAAAAAAAAAATAAAAAAAAATTCTGCCGAGGTCAGGAACTGAACCCGGACGTTTCTGGGTCGCTGGTAATTCTTCTACATCACGGCTATAAGACATGTTCATACGATTATCGAAAATTCGACTAAATTCTTCAAAAATTCGATACCTACTGATTTTGACTCGACAAACGTCAAAATGCAAAGCTTGCACATCATGTTTGATAGAAAAATAATGGGTTTCTATTGGTTGAAAATCTGTATCGTAATGAAAATCTGTATCGTAATGGATTTCATTATAAAACAGGTTGTGGGCATATAAGTGTATTATTAGAGTACGGGTGTAGATAAAACCTTTCTAATATTTCTCTTCACTTTTAAATTTATGCATTGTGCCTCACGGAGATTCTACGAAAAAGCGCAAATAATCAACAGAAACTTTGAAAAAACCTTAATTCTTCCAATAGTTATTGTAAGAGCATTCTAATATTGGGCTGAAATGTTGTATCTCCCTTCAAAACACATAGAAGTCTTGAGAAAGCAAATTTCGACAATTTTGGGAATATTATATAGAATCAAAAATCAAATTCCAATACATTATAGAAAAACAATATATTTTTCATTAATTTATTCAAGAATCCAATACCTCATCTAAATTTGGGGAACAGCAAATAAAAGAACTATTAAGCCACTTCAAACTCTTCAAAACAAAATTATAAGATGTATATTCAATTTAGAGCAGCAAGAACCAACAATTAATCTTTATAAACCTAGGATTATTAGATATTCTTTCTCTTTTCAAATACAAACTTTTAGTATTTATTCATTTGATCAGAAATAACATGAAAAAATCGAATTTGAAATTTACCATAAATACCCATGACTTTTCTCTGGCTAAATTTAGAACAAATTATTGTAAAAAATCTATTATGTATGAAGGCGTCATCTTTTATAACAACTTACCGAAAACATGGAAAAATACAAAAAATACTAATTCATTTAAGAAAAACTTGAAAAAATACTTATTATCTTGAACTTCATTCACTCTTTTCTTTATCATTTTATTATATCTCACCCATGACTATATCATGTATAAGTTTTTTTTCTTCTTGTTTTTGTTAATGAAGCACTGAATTCAACTGCTTGAAATCAAGATGTTTCCTATTATAAATACGTTTTATTTCTTGGGAGCAATAAACGTTATAATTCAATTCCTCTAAATTTGTTAGTCACCTTTTGAGAATAAACCGTTTGCGAGATGTTTTACTGCTCGACTCCTATGGGAGTCATTATCCAAAACTGATAGATAAATCTCTGTCAATACAGTATTCTAATTAGTGGAAACCCCTACAATTTGACCAACCAATCTATAATACTGATTATGATTGCCTTTTATATAAAATATTCTCTCACAATTTGAGTTAGGCTGATGACATTTGATTTTTTGTAGAATAAATCAATAATTCCTATAATAAAAACAAAAGAAATACAAAACTTTTTCTGATGTAACTCCTATAGAGTTTTTGTATTCTTCTGCATTGACTTGAAGAAGAAAAGCGAATAATTACTTCCCCTTATCATATCACTTATTTATTTTCCTAATATTTAATCACAATGTTCTCAAACGCGTTGATATAATGTAACTATGGGTTCGACAAATAACCAGAAATGTTCATTCAGAAAGTATAGCGAAATTATTTCTTAGTTGACAGTGTTATTGGGATATCACTACTGATAAGTTATGAATCAGAGAAAGGCTAGGTGAAGTGTTCCGGGATATACTTGGCTCGATAAATTTTTAAAAAGGTTCACATTTAACAAAAAATCAAATTATTGATGGTCTAGTGCCTAAGAAGATCAGATTCCTCTTCATGAGAGCCGTAGTTTCAGATAATTTTGTTCCTCGTTTAAGCAGCATCCTATTTTATTAGATCCACAGTTATCATCAACTTGTAACCTTTTAGGGTTGTGTTCCCTGAAAAACTAAACTTGAATTCCTTCATAACAGCGAGCCGATCAGAAAACGAATCGATGGAAGAACGCGAAACTATTGTTAAGTTTGATGATAGCAGTACAACAGATTCGGGATCGGCAGACGATGAAAGTTGTCAGGGAACGGACGTATCGTCTACTGTTAACGGGCACGATGACAATTGCGCGGATAGTGATGAAGGTAAAGCATTTGATAATGGTTGGTAGCAGTTGAAAAGATTATCATAATTATTTTTGAGTTGTGTGAGCTGCATGACCGATGAATGCACTGAATTTTTACAGTTTAGACAGACATGGATATGTCACAAGGTTTTACCATATATCTTTGAACATAAATTTGGGTTACGATGATTGAAAATGAGGGATTTCCAGTATAAAGTATTCAATCATGTGCTGATTGCCTTCAATTCGTTTCTCATGGCACTCCTGAGTTCCTGGTTCTTTCTTCATAGTCGCAAAATTCATTCTGCATTAACCAATTGTTTCTTTTGATGAAAAGAAGTTTCCTTTTATGTGAAATTTGCCTTACCCACTTTGCCAATCATGTCAAGTAATCTATTATCCTTATAACTTGCACACACTGTAGTTTGGTTCTTGATTATGCCTTTCAAAACTTTAAAACAATGGTTTCTACTCGACTGTAACTTTTTTGATAGCAGTAAATCTCAACTCACTACTCCTCAATCTTCAAAAATCTGTTATCCATTCTAATTTATTTCTTCGTTTCAATATTGAAATAATTTTTTTCTGAACTGAATGTCAAAAAGTGCTGCGACTGGGACAAGTTACGTGTGACTTCAAATTACTAGTAGATTTTATTGATTCTTCAAAACCATAGTTCCAACTGATTTTGTAGAAATGTTTGAATTCTCTGAACAACTCTGACTTTTGATAATTCATGCAAAACTTTTTCTCGTCTGATATTTGTTCATTATCGGCTTTGTGTCTTTGATAACTATTGAATGGTCTTCAATGTGTGAAAGGTTTGGTTGATATTTATTGTTAAAAAAAGGATCATATCAAACGAGAAAGTAGCCTGTGGGAAGTCTCAGTTAATCTGAATAATTCACTACTACTATGATATTTGATGTGGTCTCCAGATACCTGAGAACAAAGATACCTAAATAACCGAAGATCAACGTTATAAAACTAAGACTTCTGCATTTGAAAAGATGATACATCTTTTCCAATCGTAATTCGGAAAATATAAGATATTATTCAGAAAATATCAATTGTGATACCGATTAGTCAAATATAATTCAGAAAATATCAATTCTAATTCAGAATAGTTAACTGTATTTCAGAAATCGTGTGTACTTCAGATTAGTTATTTGTAATTCAGACAATATTATTTGTAATTCACATCTTGTCAATTGTGATTCAGAATTTGTCGATTATAATCCAGAAATAGCTGATTTTTCAGAATATTATAATTTTAAGTCAGATTTAATCGGATGTGAGAAAGAAATGTCACTGAGATGTGGTGTTACTATGTACTTTGCAAGTCTGCAAATTGTTTCCAGAGTAATTTGTGAATTCAACAACTCTCTTCTCGGTATGCCAAACAAACATGTTCCATATAATACTTAAACGACTTTGACATATTTTCATCGATTTAAACCCATAACCATTGGAGTAGGAAAAATGCAGAAATTGCAAAACCTCTTCTTTTGTCTGGAAAAATAATCACAGAAAAACCTTCCAGGTCGGCATGAATCTCTGCAGGTAGAGGTATTGGTAAAATGAAAGTCGATTGTATCTTGTCTTTTTTGCCAAATAAATCTACCCAAATGATAAAGCTCCATTTGTCGTTTGTCTTCATTAACCACATAATCAGAATTAAATTTGATATTTACTGAATTACAATCAACTGATTCTGAATAACAATCGACAAGATCTGAATTACAATTGATATTTTCTGAATTACAGTTGACTAATCTGAATTTCAATTTACATTTTCTGAATCAAGAAACTACCAAAAAAAATAAAATCATCCAAATCCATTCATATTTTTTCAAAAGAACTTGAAAAATATTTGCTTGCATAACGATGTTCACCAAATTATCAAAAGAATATTATTCTCCAATTCATTGTTTGTAGTACATGATTTTATGTTTGTGTTTTGTGACTTCCTCATACCAGAACCCTGGTCTGTTTGGAAGCTGTATATTGAATAAATGAATAACTAATCTGAATTAGAATTGTTAATTTCTGAATTACAATTGGTGAAAGTGTAGTAAATGCTTCTACTCCCTCTGCAGAATATTTCGAAGACTAATTTTTATACAATATCCAAATGTATAGTTTTATTTGTGCTTCATAGTTCATTTCATCTAGTTATTATACACCGTCCTTTAATCATTATATACATTCCTTTTGAATTAGTCGTTATAGTTTCATATTTATTGACTGATTAATAATATTAATAGTAACAATAAATGATTTGATTTGATTGATTTTTGTGAAAAAGTTCAATAATTTTCCATTTGCCCACTGTTTGATTGATTTCTCTTAGCGAAACAAGGTTGTATGTTTGAGACTGAAATGTTTTCCTGGTTTGTGAAATTCAAATACAAACTACTTGATATTTTTCCTTTGTTGCGTGGAAACATCCCATAATTACTCTCTTTGATCCAAGTTGTTTGTTTCCTGAACAAAAAAGTGATTTCTTTGTGATTTAGCGCCTATTGCGCAAAGGAGCATGTGTTTGAGATAGGTTTCTTGTTGCTTTTTGTGAATGAATAAAGTTTCTATGAATGATATTCATATATGAACAGGAAAAGTTTGTCAATTTTTTCTCTACTACTCGAGGGTTTAGATTCCTTTCTTTATGTCAATTTGGAGGAGGAATAGCCAAAAAATAATTCCTTCAAATTATTGTGTGACGATAATTTTTTTTGACAAAAATAATACAGGGTCTATGCTATAGTTCCATAACAATTTCTCAATGTCATGTTCGTTACAGGAATTGATGTTAGTTCGGTAAATAACCACCACGATGAAGATGCCAAGGGACCTTATGTATATGAACTGTTCAGTATTATGATCCATTCGGGCAGTGCATCAGGAGGGCATTACTATGCTTACATCAAAGATTTCGATAAAAACCTTTGGTTCTGTTTCAACGACCAAAGCGTCAACGGGGTAATTACTTCGTCGAACGCGAACGAATCGTTTTCTTTCACTCTCCCGTTTTTCAGATAACCGAGGACGACATCAGAAAAACGTACGGCGGCGGACCGCAACGAGGCTATTATTCGGGGGCGTACAGTTCGAGCACGAACGCGTACATGCTGATGTACCGACAGATAGATAAAAATCGAAATTGCCGAGCGATCGGCGTCGACGAATTCCCTCCGCACATACAAAAGTTGCTGCAAGCGATGAGGAGAAAAGAAGAGGAAGACAGGATCAACAGGGAGAAGGAGAGCGACATGATGAAAATGACGGTTTATTGTTGGATTCCGACGACGAACGCCTTGAGCGACGTGAAGATACCGGTTTTCAACGATACGACGTTACAGGAAGCCGCCGACAGCGCGTATCAGCGTTTCAATTTGTCGTCCGTGGTGGATTCGAAAGATTTTCGGTTGGTTACATTCAATAGGAAACACGAATGTATTGACAGTAGCTTCGAATCGGACGATTTGAAGTTCTCCGACGTTTTCATGAAGATGAACAACGTCAATATGTTCACCGAATGGATGTTGGAAATCAGAGAACCGGGTGAGTTGTGATGTTCGCTCGTTTATAGTCTCACAAACTTTAAAATGAGATTTTGATAAAAAAAATATTTGACATAGTCGATGAGCATACTTGAAAACTGTCGGTGAATCAAATAATCTATCGAACAATTTGTTCAGGCCAGACTCAAACCCCCTTCACAGTAGGTTTTGTCCGGCACCTGTTAGAAAACAACTAGCCCCTTTACAAGATTCTTTGAAAAATATTCTATGATAAGGCTACGACAATAAATCAAACAATAGATAGATACTTTCTATTGTGTCAAAAAAAATTACATTTTCGTCACAAATGCTCGGCCTAGATGCTAATAAGTAAATTTCTAATAGAACATTGAGAAAAATTTATCATTATTGTAAGATTTGTTCAAGGGTTATACAATTAAACCTAATGCCACCATTTGAACAGTCATTCATTCAAAGTAAAAGAAAAAAAAAACTACCGTTCAATAGCTCTTTTGAATATATTTATTTTTATTTTTTATGTGTAGGTACGTTAGTAGTTGTTGTATGTAGCTTAATTAATAGTTTTGTATGTATCTTAGTATTCGTGACTCAACATTGTCAGTATCAATATGTATTTGTATTTTGTTCCGGGACCGGCATTGTGCTTGCCGATTAGGAAACAACTTTGATTCAAATAGTTGTACATGTATACTGTTTGAATAAAGTACTTTAAAAAAATATATATATATATATATATCAACTGACAGCTTCCAAACAGAATGGGGTTCTGGTATAAGGAAGGTAAAATACTAACAATGATAATTATAAACCTAATAATACATTAACAATTGTATTTGTATTTTGATGAACATCATTATTCTAGTAGTTTGTTTTTCAATTTTTTCGAAAAATTTTTTATGGATCTTCAATATTTCATTTCTTCTGGTAATTCATTGAATACTTCTATTGAGCTTGAGATAGGATTGTTTCTACCCTTATTGGTGTGAATAATGTTTAGATGATATTTATTGAAAGTTCTAGTATTATAAATATTTAAAAAAAAAATCTCCAAATTCAACTAACAAATATCATTACTGACAATATTAAAATAGACAATTTTCAATATGCCTTCCAACCAAATACGAACACCCAATCTATAATAACTGATCTCATGAATAACATTTATGAAAGATTAGATGATAGTGATTATGTAGTAACAACATTTTTGGATTTGAAAAAGCCTTTGACACTGTTGACCATAACATTTTAATGGATTTATTATATAGTTATGGTATAAGAGGACATGCATTCAATTTATTCCAAAACTATTTTCAAAATCGCAAACAGTATGTACAAATCAACAAATAAAACAGTCATGAGAAACTTTCTAAAATTGGCTCTAATTCTTTTTTTAATCTATATTGACAATATTACAAGACTCAATTTATATGGAATGCACTTTTCTTTTGCAGATGATATAACATTATTTCACTTTGGGAAAGATATTGAAATTTTAGAAAATTCTTTAAAACATGATATTCAACTTATTGAAAAATGGACGTGTAGCATTAACCTAACCGTCAATTCAGAAAAAACTGTTTTTATGATTTTTAAACAAAAAAAAATGAAGAATATAAAATTAAACTTGAATAAACCAATAGCTGAAGTTCCTAATCATAAATATTTAGGTATATTAATTGACACAAAATTAAATTTTGAAAATCATATGAAAAAAAAAAAAAATTCCTGGGGGCCATTGGAAGAATTCACATTTTGAATAAAAACGTTCAGATTCTAATATATAATGCCTTCATAGTTTCTCATATCAGATACCTCATTACAGTTTGGTCTTCATGCTCTGAAAAACAAAAAAATATAATATATTGCTTAATAAACAGAGCAATAAAGGTTATATTCAGAAAACTCTTCCTGCAGATTCATAAAAAGCTACAGACACTATGACGTTGGGTTATCTACAACAAATATTCAGAAATGTAATATAAAACTGTCAAAAAATTATGATTTACATGGCGACGATACCAGAGTATCAAATAACTTTCATTTAAATATGATTCATTCCAATTAAGGGAAAAATAACCCCATTTCATTAGCATTAACAACTTTCAATAAACCACCAGAAAAATAAAATCATCCAGATCCATTCATAATTTTTCAAAAGAACTTAAAAAAGATTTTCTTGCATAATGATGTTAACCAAATTATCGAATGAATGTTATACTCCAATTTATTATTTATAGTACATAATTATATCATACCGGAACCCTGTTCTGTCTGGACGCTGTATATTGAATGAACAAAAATAAATAAAATGTTAATATTCATCAGGGACTTCACAAGTTAGGAGTATTGAGCAGGAGTACTAGACCATCAACATCTCCGACAATAAAACAAACAATGCGTTTTTTATAACGTTTATTGCTTCCAAGAAATAACACGTATTTATAAAAGGGAACATCTTTATTTCAAGCAGTTAAATTCAGTGCTTCATTAACAAAAACAAGAAGAAAAAAAAAACATAGGTACATACATGATATAGTCATGGGTGAGATATAATAAGATGATATAGAAAAGAGTGAATGAAGTTCAAGATAATAAGTATTTTTTTAAGTTTTTCTTAAATGAATTAATATTTTTTGTATTTTTCAATATTTTCGGTAAGTTGTTATAAAAGATGATGATGATATAATATTCCCAAAATAGGCGAAATTCGCTTTCTCAAGACTTCTATGTGTTTTGACCACGATAAATTTTGATCGATATATAACCCTAAAAATTTTGTGTTTGTGGAATATTCAATTGATTCTTTCTTGAATTTAATTGAAACTCTCAAAGAGTCGGATATTGTTTTTCCTGAAACAAACATGAACGAAGATTTAGCATAGTTCAGACTCAATTTATGAGAAGACATCCAAGACGATAAAGTTTTGTAAAGTAAAGCCGAGTTCAAATGGTTATTCGATAACATTTAATTATTTATAGGAACGGAATGGATCAGATACATTGCAGGTGGGATCAATATGAAAGTTTATCCCATAATCTTAGATACCGAGGAGCTGGACGAGCCAAAATTGGTACGCGTCGATGTAGATGATATGGTGAGAGACTTGAAAATGAAAATCGGACAGCTCTTCGACTGGGATCCGACCTCTGTAGCAGTAGTTATGGAAATGTATAGCAACGAACCAAAGTACTTACACGACGACGACGCGTTCGTCAAATTCGATTCCAACTGCACCAGCTACAAGTTGTATGCCTCTACCGGCATCGACGACGATCCGGAAAAATCCTTCCAGCATTCGAAGCTGAGACGTTTGATCGATCATTACGGCTATATCATCAGCTTCACGGTAGCGTTGCCCGATACCGACGTAGGTGAGATCTTTTTTTTGTGTTTAGTTCAAAAAATGAAGCTAAAAAAATGGTAAAACCTCGCAATTTTTTCGTCCAGCACCGATTTGTACAAACATTTGGGATTAGGCTTATTAGACCCTCTAGTTCATTTTCTATATCTAATATGAATGAATACTTCTCTGCGAGTCTCAACGCAAATGAATTTTGATATCTATAAAATATTTGTAACCATTGTTGTTTTTATACTATTTTTACTGTTGTTGTCAAACTTTTTAATTACTTTTGTATGTTTTGATATCATATGCGAAATGTTGACTTTCTATTTTTTCATAATTTTTTTTTCTTTAACGTTTTTGTTTTAAACTGTTTGTGACTTGTTCTATTTCATACCTTGTATGATCCTCTGAGAACCAATGAATACTTTACTATATTGTGCCGTTGTACGGTTTTTGTTTTTTAGGGGTGAAAACTATTGGGTAACAATAGTTGAATAATGATTGTTTCATGCTTTGGGATACAATTTCAAAATGTTTCAATCTACCCTTGTTAAAAACTACCCTTGGAAACATTAAAATTTTTGTAATATCTTCGAACTTTAGAATACACTGGTGAGAAATCAACGAAATATACACTCACACACGCGAGCAGCTTTTCTTCTTCCAATATGAATGGAAAAAGTGAAACATATAACGGAAAACGGCCGAATATACCGGTCTGAAGCGGGTAATTCAAATAAAAAAAAAAGGTTGGTTTTTCAAACATAGCTCCTTCATTTTAGGTGATAGAATTATTTTTTCCAGAAACGATTTTGTAGAGCTCTTCAAGATTATAAGACTATGCGAATAAAATTACTTAAGATTCCTTAATTTTTAAATAGGGAGAGTTCAAAGCACTTGACTAAGGTGATGTTCGATAGTAAATCTCACCGAATATTTACTTTACAAAAAATCTACATACAGGAAAATTTTTGTCATTAAAAAAGCTATAATTTAGTACTGTATCGATTTTTTCGTATCTTTAGTATTTTGAGAGATATAAGAAAAGGGTTAAAAACACGAAATTAAAAAAAATCGTTTTCTCTTTCAACTTCAATTTTTCTAAAATTAGGCATTTTAAATTGGTTAATTTTCTTTGGTGTATTAATAGTACATATATGAAGAGAATCACAGAAGGGTGGCGATCAATTTTAGTTAGGGGGTACTTTGGAGGTTGTTTTCACAGATTTTTTTCGTAGAAAAAAGCGGGTACCGATATTATTCTGATCATAAGTCGGTCAATTTTCATGCTAGGAAGACATTTTTTCATTTGTTTGAAAGCTCTGATTGAATACTTTGAAAGAGATTCGATGAGCTTTCTTCGAAAAATGCAAATTTTTCTAGTTATTTCGCTTTAAATCTCCCAATTTATACATTTGACGAAAAAAGCTAAGCATTAATTTGCTGTATCTCAGTTCGTATGTGTCGTAGGGGAATTATAATGAAATTTCAGGTAAATCCATGGTGGACGAAAAAATTGCGAGCCAAAATGCTTCATTTCCTGAACTAGTTGTTGATGTACAGAAAATGCATTTTTTTTTCGAAATTTCAGGTACTCTGGAATCATTATCCATCCCGTCATTGGATTTGAATCAGAATTTGGACAAACTGGAATTGGGCAGCGGAGATAGATGTACGAATTCGCCTAGTTTGAGGGTATCACCGCAACCGGGCACCAGTGACGGATTCGGTGATCAGAGCAACAGCGAAGATAGTAGTTTGAGCGATAGTGATAGGACGTTGGTAGGAGAGGCTCCAGGTAGGTGACAAGTTGTTGTTATTCCGATCAATGCTTTTTTTGCAAACTAGTCGTCACGCCATATATCGTTTGAGTAACTGATCCCAAGATGCTTTTTCAGGGTTAGACACATATTATTATGAAGTCAGCCAAACCGCCCAGCCACAGCAGGGAATAATAATAACAATAACAATTTATTCACAATAAATCTCAATATTACAATTTTAAAATAAATAATATGTGAATAAATATTTAAACCTTATGAAGTTATTGCACTTGTTGTAAGGATTAGATATTTTATTGAATAATTATTATGGATTAAAAATAAATGATTTAATAATATAATAACATTTGAACAATAAATGAAAATGACAGTATAATCAGCACACTGGCAGTCACATGGAAAATTTCAATTCTATAAGATTCTGGAAAAATAATCTGGGAGTTTCAAGAATCCATTGATTCACCAGTTTTTTATAAGAATATTTTGACTTTGTTACTTTAATCGAATTTGGTAATTTATCATAAATAAATGATGCTGAATATAAAAAGTTTTTTTGTGATTTGGCGTTGGAAATTTTATTTTTAGTAGTAATTTTGTTTTTATTTCATGTATTATATAAATGTTTATTATACTTACAGTAGTTTTTATATTTAGACAAAATAATTGTCTGATATCCATTTTTTCACTTACACAAGATAATTTATTGGAGGAATATCGAATATTTTCACCATACATGATTTTTAAGAACCATTTTTGTAAATTTTCCAAATTTTTCAGATAATTCTGATTAACTCCCCCCCATGACAGTATACCATAATTTATTTGAGATTGAAATAAAGAAAAATCAATCATATCCATGTGTTTTTTACTAAGAATATTATGAAGAAATTTGAATTTCGGCAATAGAGGGCGTAATTTTTTTATTAGATAATCAATTTGGAAATTCCATTTTAAATGCCCGTCTATCATGATGCCTAAATATTTGATATGGTCGACTTCTTTTATATATGAGTCATTTATTTTAATAGGTCCAAAATAAGGTAAATGATTTCTATAAGAAGTAAAGGGGAGATAATGTGATTTCTCGAAATTGAGAGTCAATAAGTTATTGTCGAACCAATTTTTTATATTTTCAAAGTCATTTTGTAGGAGTATTTTAAGAGATTCCCATGTATTTGATATATAGATTATAACAGTATCATCTGCAAAACTGTGTATGGAACCTCTTGTTTTCACATGAAAAATGTCATTCAGGAATATGTTAAATAACACAGGACCTAGAACTGTTCCTTGTGGAACTCCATAATTCAAATTGTTTTCTGAACTAATATAGTCACCTATCTTGACACATAGTTTTAGATTTTCTAGATAACTTTTTATCAATTTATAACAATCCAAGAAATCCAATATTTTCTAATTTTTGTAGTAACAACTCATGACTCACTGAATCGAAAGCTTTAGCTAAATCTAGAAATAAACAAACAATTGGGGATTTTTCTTCTATGGCTTCATAAATTTGAGATAGACTCTGCCTATTTGTTAATGACTACCGAATGATACATATAAGTTATAATTTTTTTAATCCCAAGAAACAAATGTTTATACAGGGAATAAAAAGCAGATAACAAATTGTCATATACAATCTCTATAAAACTATAAGGAACAAATGCCAGTGTAACAAAAACAATGAAAAACAAAAAAAAATCAGTTGAATCAGATTACTTATCTTTTATTGATATAAAGTATTTTTTTATGTCTCTTTTGAATTTTTCGATATGATTGATATTTTTTAGGTATACGAGCAGACTGTTATAAATTTTGGTTCCTGTGAAGTATAACGATTTTTTTTCCAATTTTTCCAATATTGCTTTTGAACTGTAAAGAATGTTTGCGAAATATTTGATGTTACTTTTTTTAAAGAATATAACATCATTAGGGCGGAATACATAATCAGGAAGTGATTTTTATTTTTTTTCAAGTCATTGCAACAAGAATAGGAAACCTCTATAAAAGAAGTAACATCAATAGATTGATTGCATTGACTTGGAGAAAAAAACAAAAATCACTCCCCAAAACTTCCCTTTCTGCAAGTCCTGCTAGATTGACAAAGTGGTTAAGGCTTTCACTTCTTTTGTTCTGGTTTGAAGGCCGTCGTTTTTTAGAATTTCTTCTTGACGTTTCGCTGGCGCGAGTGGCTAGCTTCTTCAGACGCTCATACACCTTGAGTTTGACTCCGATGACTGAAAGTAGTGATACTGAAAACCTCGGTTGCGAAAGCCTTAAGCCTAGTATCGACAGTGCGAGGCAGCTCGCCGCGAATGGCTCGTGGCGAATGCTCGGCTTTGCCTCGGACTGTGGATACCGGGGTTGCTCGCCTCATATTGCGCGACTTGAACGCCTCATAGCGAGCAACCCCGGTATCCACAGTCCGAGGCAAAGCCGAGAATTCGCCACGAGCCATTCGCGGCGAGCTGCCTCGCACTGTCGATACTAGGCTATAACCATTTTGTCAAAAATCTCTACGGGGAGAAAATATGGAAACTAGGCAACCAGTCATTGGAATCAAACTCAAGATGTATGAGCCTCTCGAAGAAGCTAGCCACTCACCACTCAGCCAAACGTCAGGAAGAAATTCCAAAAAACGACTGCCTTCAAACCCGAACAGAAATAGTGATACTGATATCCTGTTATCATTATAGTACGTAGATTATGCAGAGAGACGTTTATATAAGAATTCGAATAGCTTTAGGTGGTGCATGCAAGCAAGCACAACTTTTTTGTTTGAGTCTGTTGTTTTTAGCAATTACATATATGACATGCGAAACTCTGTAGATAAAAGGTGAATATTTTACGCCTAATGAACCAATTCGACTTTGATTTTAAATTCAGTGATTTACATTTGGAAAATGTTCAATAAATTGCCTGTGAGATTTCAAAGTTGCTGATCTCATTTTGATATATAACAAGCTGCTTGAATTATGAACATAATCTGTTTTTTCCACAACAGACAATATGCCAGATATAACCTTTCACCACTAATCCTTTGTTGATTTGAGAACATTTCCTTCAGTGTAGTACAGGAGGTCCCTGGAGATGAAAAGGAATTATTTTGAATGAAAATTCTTGGTGTTTCTGCCTGTTATTAGGATTTAATGAGTGGTTGTTTGTAGTGTACTTGAATGTGTACTTAAAAGGACATTAGTGATAGAATGAGAAAATTCAAGAAAGATTTGTTCTTGAAATTGTTACAAAAAAAAGGCTGATTTTTGAAAATATGCATAGAAAATCATTTTCAATTCATAGAGTAATCTCTTTTTACTTCACATAGGAAGAAAAACTTTGATAGACATGTTGAAGTATATTGTTTCTTCATATTCAACCAATACATATCAAGCATCAGAAATGTTTTTGCACTTCCCGCCCACATCGTTTAACATTATTACAATTAACAATTTAACATTACACAATTCAATTGATGATTGACACCATTCTGTTTTACTATACAATATAGTATGAATATTCTACTATAAATCAGGTTGATTGTGAGGGGGGCAGAAGGGCTACAGTGCAGGGCGGCAGATTTTCCTTTTTATTATTTTTTTTATTAGTGCGTTAGACTGTTGTATTTCCTTGTGTGAAGCATGCATTATGTTACAAACAGAGCCTCTGTAATTTTTTCCTGGCCTCTCAAAAAATGAAGCAATTCAACCATAATGTCTCTGTTGAAAGCACAGTAATATGCTGATTTTTCTGAAGATATGATAAAATGCCACAGCCGTTAGTGAAATTTTTTGAACTAAGCGTCTCTGGAATTTTGATTTGAGACCTCCACTGGATTTTATGTAGATTTTTATATTCGTTTCTTGCGAATTTTCGGCTATGTTCCTAAGATTCGAAAAAACATAAATTTAGTGAATTCATTCGAGAAATCATGTTTTGAATTCCACCAATTTTTCGTGAATGTTACAGAAGTGGCGTCTTTCTCATTACACACTGGAAAATTTCATCAGCTTCTGTTCAGTAATACTCCGTAGCATATCCGGTGGGATAAATAATTATAATAATACTCTTTATTCATTTTTGTGGGAGGCTTTCTGACATTGACAAATCGCAGAAACGGTCTGCCAGTCCCGATCTTGAAAGTCGTGAAATGATTGGCATATACCGTCGATATTCGAATCTTCGTCAGAAATATTTCGACTTTTGCAAATTCTTTTCAGGCGAATGTCCCGGCTTGCTGTCGAGTAGCTGCTCGAACTCTCCCGCCGACCAGCACATGGCGTCTCCGAGCGACCCCTGCGAGGATTCCTACAACTACGAAGCGCTCGGCCACCCCGGCGAAGAGATGAACTGGGACGACGTCGATACGCAACACCAAGACGTGCAGCGGTGCGTCAACTACTTTTTCAAGGTCACCAGCGTCGTCCACAGCGGCGATCCGCAGACGTCGGACGGCGGCTGCATCAGGTACGGCTTTTTCTTGATGATGACTCTGGCGAGGGAGTCGAAACGTCGAGTGCTAAAACATCTCGCGAACGGATTGATTGCCGAATGGACTCTTTTCTATTGAAAGCGTGCTTGAAGTTTGCGATATCTACTTTCCAAATTTTATGCATCTGCCATACGGAATATTTTACAAAAACAGCAATCTCGAGAAAACTTTCATTCTACTAATACTAAAAGATTTCTGATACTCGACAAAAAAGTAACTATTTTCAAATTGGCCTCTACATATGGATACGGAAAAACTATATTTATTGTATTGGACAAAGTTGGGTTGACTTGCATGAAAACTGAACTGAAAGATGGTATTTAGTGCATCGTTGTTGAGTATCACCTGGTTGATACATGCTTGCTAACTCTAAGTACCATCATTAATGAATCCGAGAAAGTTGATTTGCAATTGGTGAAAGGATTGATATTGATCCTTCACTAATCATGCATTAATCTACATGTTCTAATCAACGTTGAAGCAATTTTAATCGAGTCCGCTTGTAACAACCTTTTTATTATTTTCAGAAGCCAAGAAATATATATGTTTACAATAAAAAATACTTGTGATACAGTTTCTTCACCCAACTAGACAAATATTTGACACAAATGACACATTGTTCATGTATAATTTCAGAAAACAACTCTGCTATGTTTTGAATTCATCACTGAATTTACAATAACTTGGCTTTGACTTCATTGGAAGAATTGGGCACCTGTTCTTCCATATTGATTTCTCAATAGACCAGTTCCTTGCTCATGTTTCTCAGAAAACGGCATCCTCTCCATTTATGTCGAAAGCAATATTGTACCGAATTACTACTATTCCAGCATTGAATGAATCAAATCAACAAACAAAACTCTTAACTACTTCTCTTCGGGCTTGAAGGCCGTCGTTCTTCGGAATTTCTTCCTGACGTTTCGCTAGCGCGAGTGGCCAGCTTCTTCAGAGGCTTATTCATCTCCGATGACTAAACAGTTCGATTTCTCAAGGCGTATTTACATTGATGCAGGTAGTCTGGAGTGTTAATTACTTCTGTTAATTACTTGTCAGAGGTAATTAACACTCCAGACTACCTGCATCAATGTAAATACGCCTTGAGAAATCGAACTGTTTAGTCATCGGAGATGAATAAGCCTCTGAAGAAGCTGGCCACTCGCGCTAGCGAAACGTCAGGAAGAAATTCCGAAGAACGACGGCCTTCAAGCCCGAAGAGAAGTAGTTATACTAATAACCTCGGCCGCGAAAGCCTTAACCATTTTGTAAACAAAACTCTATCTCACCGTTGAAATCACAAGGTATCTGTAGTGCGAAAAAAATCTTAAGAAACATACATGATGTGACAGCTCCTTCGCTCAAAATTCCTCCTGAGGTATATTATATGACAACCAAATATTTATTTTTTTCATTCCCTTTATCCTTTATTAATTTGCGAAAGAAAACTTGTCACCAACCTTATGATTTATACACATAATGTACTCTTATTATTTGAATGAACAAATCGAAAATAACTGATGAAGAACACTTGTTATTTTTTTGGATCTTCATTTTCTTTTCTTTTGTGAATCCCATTTATCATATTGTTTAATATTGTTTTTGGACGATCCAGCTTTTTTGATTACTTATGGTATCTGTTGACAGAACTGTAAGTCCTGCTTACTGGTTGTTACATAAGTAACTCACTTTCTGGCGCCTAAATTACTTATCGAAATCTTCATAATATAATATGTTGAATTCAACAACTGATTATGTTTGCCAATGAAACTTAATGATGTCATGGAAACATCTTCGAGAGTTATCTTGATTTTTTATAATGAATGCAATTTGGACAGCGATAAATAATGTTTTCAGTTGATAGGTGGAAATTATGTTCAATCAAAGGGAAAATTCTGGGATCGTCCAAAACAAGCTATAACCATCACAAACGTTAAGCACTATACTGATTTCAGACAGTAATTAGAGTCGTCGCTATGTTTCTCCAAACAATTGTCTTCGATCGCTATAACGTGCTTAAGTTTCTTGATCTTTTATTCTCTCCACTCAACATTTAATGATGATTTCTTCCTTATGCTCTCTGTTAAAGGTTTTCTCATTAATGAGGCATTTGTTAATTGTTTAGGTGTTGTAGGATACTAGCCGACAAAAGGATGACACTGGAGAGGTTCAAGAAGCATTTGGAGGTCATCTTGAGAGTGCCTTCCGAATATTTCAAGATTTACAAACAGTATCCGAATTCGGACGAAGAATGGAGCAGCTTGTCTGATACCTTGAGGTCGGCTAGGGACGGAGAAAGGTTGGTCTATTAAAACGATTTTAACGAATTTCTCAATTCCGAAGAATAATGTTTTCGAAAACCGAACGCAATTACCAATAGGCTCATTCACTATGTTGGACTGATTGAATTTCCCCGAATCTTTTTAGCATCACATCTGAGAAGTGCACAAAGAATCCCGAAAAGTATTACACTCTGTAATACTTTTCAATGAAATCAATACTACACATTCTCACGACACTAGACAGGCTCAACAACTTGTGGTACATCCAATACATACCAGATTCGGGGAAAAATCCTCTACAACAAAATACCAAATTCAATTAAAACTATTAAAAATATCAAAAAGTTCAAACACAATCTCAAAAAATATATTTTATCATCAAAATGTTATATTTTAGAATTCAATTATATTGATCAGTGATCAACTCAACAGTCTTTTTTCCATATATTTCTACTATATAATCATATTTTGTTCTATTTCACTTTTTATATGTTCAATATCCCTATTTATAAACTGTAAATGTTTCTTGGGATGAATAAAATGTTATTATTATTATTATTATTATCAAATCGAAGGCATCCGACGAGCCTCGATCAGCTTGGTGAATTTTCAAAGATTTATTGTGACAAATTAATGTGAATATGAGTTTATAGAGCACGAGCCCGCCAGACCTTCCGTATGTCATAAAAGCTGAAAGTTTTTCTGCACATGTCTATCATAGGTGAGAACAATCAGTCAGTATGAAGTTTGGATGATGGTTACTTGGGCCAAAGGTGTGTAATAACAATAATAATAATAACAACAACGATTTATTTCCAAGAAACATATACATGCTTATTGTAGGGAAAATCAAACTGATGCCATACAATACAAGTAGAATAGAATACAAAAAAAAATGAGTAATTGAATCAGATCTTTATATGGCAATAAAAAAAAATTATGATATCGAATGTTTTTTTAAATTATTTTTGGAACGAAATTTTCCATATTTCTTCAATGAATTCGGTAGACCATTGTATAGTTTTATTCCGTTGTGGTAAACAGATTGCTGTCCTATATTCGTTTTAATTTTCATCAATGCCAAATTTTCTGAAAACCTTGTTGAGTGATTGTGTTGATCACTATTTATTTTGAACATCAAATTTGAATGCTTGAATTTATTTTTGACCAGGTGAATAAATGTGCAAATTTTAAACGTGTATAGTGAAGGAATGTCTAAAAGTTTTCTTTGTATAAATTAGCTGTAGGTTCTTTTCGATCAAGTTTGTAAATACACTTTATAATTTTATTCTGTGATGTTTTCAATGGTTTCATTACGGTTTTTGGAGCTGCCCCCCAAATCGAAATCAAGTATTGAATTTTGGAATATACTAAAGAATAATAAATTGATTTCAGACATAATAAAGGTAACACATTTCGAATTTTAAAAATTATACTAATAATTGGAGAAATTTGTTTTCTTAATAACTCAATATGTTTGTTCCAAAGTAAATGTTCATAAATTAAAATTCCTAGAAATTTAACTACAGGAGAATAGGAGATAGGATCTTTCAAGTGGATGGAGGTGGATTTTCTTGAGATAAACATATACGAGGATTTTTCAATATTCAATGTTAGCTTATGATTCATCCCATGATGATATTTCATGGAGGTATAAAATAGGACCTGAATTTCGTTGAAGTATAAAGCCCAGAACTTGACAATTTAAGACAAAGTTATCTTCTCTGAAGGGTAAAATAGGTGCATATCTATTTGTCACTTTGACACAGTGGTTTGACTGGAATTTTGACAGAATGCATCTTCAAAATAGTGTTGACAATAGAAGTTTATATGGAAAATAAAGTTCAAGTTTGAAAGTACTCATAAAAATATAAATGATATACGAAATTGATGTAATATCCCACATCAGTTTGTGAATTGATTGCCATCTTTTGGCATTATGTATAAGTAATCAAGAAAATGTGTGATGTAAGTTATGACATTTCTAAGAAAAATGTAAGAAAACACAGAATTTTGAGCAAGAGTAATCTATCCTGAAAATGATTCCAAATTTGAGTATTGATTTCAATTCTAAACAACCTTTCGAATGAACTTTTTGATTAAGTCAAAAATAAGATGTGGTTTACACCTGATCAAAATTCCTATTTTTCGATCTCCCCCAAACACTGTTCAGAACTTTCAAAATTTGATAACTCATATGCAAGTATTCTGCAATACACCAATTTTTATGAAGAATGAAATTTTCTGACAAACCATTATAGTTCGTCTATTTATGGAAATGGAACCCTATAAAAAGGATGTTTTATCTGGCAAACAGATGGGTGAAGCTCGACCTCTATTCCGTCTCTTACAGTAACATGACTTGGAAAATAATCTTTGCTGTCTGTTCTCTGCCCAAGTAACCAAGATTCAAACTCCAAAGTCGCTGATAGTTCTCGCTTTTGATAGGAACATGTGTAGCAGAAACTTTCAACTTTCATAAGAATAACGAAGGTCTGGCCTTCACGGGTTCTTTGGCTATCAGGTAACTTGTTTTGAATCGTTGATCATATTGGTTGGCAAGATACTAAACTACAAGATACTACTGACAATCGTTGATCATATTGGTTGGCAAGATACTAAACTGCGGCCCTTTCGTGAAAGCTATCATAATATCATTTGAGAATCCTCATTGGACTCAAAACTTGGAAACATTTGCTTACTTACATATTTGATTTGTCTATATATTGAGTTGTCTTTTTAATAATTCATTTCCAGCATAAACTTCACTGTTTTTTTGATACGAATCCTGCAAATTTTTTTGTACCGTATATTTTTTTTGTAATGAACTTGAATTTTCGAATACATCTCAATTTGAAGATAGAAAAACCTGTCATAATATATATTTTTCAGGTTGCTCATCAAATTAGGTCGTGTCCTCCGAAAAGACGAAGTTAAATATGGAATTTATCACCTGAAAATGGATTCCATGGATGTAAATAATCTATTATTCGAGCACATCGTATCTCGAGGCCAAACTGTTGGATCAGTCAAGAAAGAAATTCTTCTTCAAGCAAAAAAACAACATATGCTCGACATACCGTACAACAAATGCCGATTGAGAGAAAAAAGTTTCAAGAAAGCTAAAAAAATATACTTTGACGACCAAAAATTCGACAATAACACTATTGTAACACCCAGTATGGAGATGTTCCTTCAGGAACTCGATGAAGTAGATAGACTTACTTCTAAGGACCAGTTGGTACTTTTCGTTAGGCAGTGGTGTCCCTCAACTTTATCGGTGAAACCATTCAAAGAAGTAATTCTGGAAAGTTCAACGATGGAAGAGTTGAAGCAGAAACTATCGGAGCTGTCTTGTATACCCGTCGAGAATTTAGAAGTAGCTCACATCAAACAATCTCTCCCTTGTGATTTTCACGTTTTGGATATTCACGGTGAATTGGATTGGAACTCCAATATTACGAATTTGGAGCAGTGGCCGGTAAATGCGGAGGATGGCACCATTTTCTTTTTTAGGTGAGTGTACACCAGTTCATGATAAATAATTATACTAAAAATCAGTTTTCTTCTGAAGAAACCTGCGGTGAGTGCAAATAATATCAGTTGATGTTAGGGTAAATGATCTATACAAAAAGTTTCAACTTTTATAATAACAATAATATATCCAATTCATTTAAGAACAATTTACAACAATTAATGACATGTAAAATGTGAAATGAATGAAATGAAACTGAGAGATATTGAAAGAAATTTGCTGATGGATGACACCACCTTATTTTATTTCTCTAAAAACACCAATGAATTGAAAAATGAAATGGAAAAGGACCTCAGTGACATAATATTGTGGCTGAATATGCATAAATTAACTTTAAATCCCCAAAAATCGAGTTACATGTATATATCCAAAAGGAGACTACCCACCTCTTATTTCCGGCAATTGCACAATTGAAAGTTCAGAAACCTCAAAATTCTTGGGATTATACATCGATCCAACTTTATCGTGGACTACACATATACAAAATCTTAGGAAGAAAATATTTCCAGTCATTGGAGTTTTATATAGAATACAGTCTTTTCTGTCAATTAAACATCTAAAAATGATTTACCTCAGTCTTACTTATTCAAAATTACATTATTTGATATCTGTTTGGGGAACTGCATCAAAATATGTATTGAAACCATTAAAATCTTTACAAAATAAAACCCTTAAATATATTTATAAATTACCATTTCTAGAGCCAACAAGTAAACTATACAAACCGAGGAACCTATTAAATATAGATTCTTTGTTCAAGTCGAGAATTTGTATTTTTATCCATTCAACTAATAATAAATATAAATATTCAAATCTTTCCTACATAATGTTCTGATAGCCGTAATCATCTAACGAGACAGTTAAATAATTTGAAAACCATACAAATAAAAAGCAATTTTGGAAAAAAGTCGTTGTACTTTTCTGGAATAAAAATTTATAACAGTCTACCTACACACATAAAAAATATCAATTCTGTTGCGAAATTCAAAAAGTGATCAAAAGATATTTTACAGCTATCAATAATAATGACTAATTACCCACAAAATTATTTTTATAATGTATCGATAATGCCTGATTGAAATGATTCATTTATACTATTTTATACCCATCCTTTCGTTTATATATGTATACGCAACTGACATAATACTTTTATTTCTTTTGTTTCTTAATTTGTTTATATATATGTATTTTTTTGCTTTTTTTTAACTCCTTGTATAAACATGTATGTTTCTTGGGATCATTAAAGTTATTATTATTATTAATATCAAATTTTCAAGTTTGAACTTGAATGGATTCATATTGAGGGTCTTGATATCTTGAGGAAGTTTATTATAGAGTTTGAGTCCATCATATAAAATCAGGGTTGGGCTGATTAAAGTCAAGTGATTAAAATCACGATTAAAATCATGATTTAAATCGCTTGATTTTTAAAATTAAAATCATGATTCAAATCAATTTTTGTTTTTTTTTATTTAGAACCAGATAACAACATAACATAAAAGTTTTCTCGAAGATCAAAAGGAGTATCTCCTTTTAGCAGAACAACAAAAAAGAAGTACATAATTCCAAATTCTTAAACTAAACGTAACACTTAAATTTTATAACTGTATATTTTCAGTCTATTCATTTTCGTTATACAATTCAAACAAAAACACGAGTTTTTTCTCCTTTTTCTATGCCTAATCTGTTTCTAATATCCGAGTGTACAACTAGCGAAATGCGTGAAGTTGTTGGGCAACGTCAATTTATAGGTTGAGAAGGAAAACAAGCCTCGGCAGGAATATTCTTGCAAAAAAACACAACAAACGCGTTCGTGTTCGTGCCTCACTCGGCACTGTATAGCGAGTGTATAGGACAGAAGGAAAACAAATCGCAACAAGAACTTTCTTGCAAGAAGCGCGACAAATGCGTTGTCACAAGTTTTTGCAAATTGTATTAAAATTTTTAGACTTATACATTAAAATAATCAACAATAATTTCAAAGAATCAAAATGTTCAAATTTTATATTCATATTTAAAAAATCAAAGAAATAAAATAAATCGTGATTTTTTTCAATGATTTTTGATTTGTCTTAATAAAAATCAGATTTTGCCCCACTCTGTATAAAATTGACTCTTGTCCCATGGAAGTCTTGGCCAATGTTGTCCTCATGTGGTTCAGAATTCTTGTTCTGGGATCGATATTCGAATGTCTGCAGCCATGAATGAAAAAACATATTTGAAATATGTTTATAGAGTCCACATCAAGGACAAGAAAGGTTAGGAAAATAGAGGGTAATTGTTGGATGACGAAATGGAAATTCAAATATCTTCTTGATAGCTCCATTTTGCAGCACTTTCTATGGTTGTGACTTGTTATTGTAGGAATTTCCTCAAATTATCGTGAGGTATAAATGTTGACTGTGAACTAGAGTAGTTTGTGATACCTGATACCAATAAATTTTGCTGATCTTCCAAGACACCTATTATTGGAGAAATTGTGCACAAATTTTGATATGTTGTTCCCATGAATATTTCCATCGTATGTTAAAAATCCCATATGAAGCGGGACATTTTCGATCAATTACAGCGATAAAATCCCGGCGGGACATTTTCGGGCTGGTAAATACACGGTAGGTATCGAAAAATACCCTCTCGGTCCGTGTATCTATAGTAACGATTATTAAAATGTACATTTGTCATCTTGACAGGCATAAATACTGAATTTTAAACGTCGTTGTTTTAACTCCAGAAATAATATGCTAAAAGAGCCCTCCTTCGGAGTCGGGCTCTTTCGACAAAATATGGAAAAAAACTCATGCAGTTTTTAGACAACATGCTTTCATGGAAAATTATCGGTAATTTTGAAGCACTTGTGTAATTACTCCCGATAATTTATCATCAATAAATAGTCCAAGATATTTGATGTATTTTGATCTCTGGAGATTTTCTCTACCAATTTAATAGTTTATTATTGAAGATATATCAAAGAGATAAATTCAAACGAGAGGTTCCTTATTTCTTTGTGGAGGTGATTCTGAAATCAAGAGCGAGACTATAAAAAAAATATTTTTTTCAAGGAAATACCACATACTTTAATATTGAACATTTTGGGCTGGAGGGACAGTGTCACTTGTGATGTTACTCGCCTAGCTTATCGCGATCAACTCTTTTTCACCTCACTTGAGTTTCAAAGGTGAATATTATCCAACAACGCCCTTCTCACGCAAATGGAATTTCTTGGTTGATCTTACTCAGCGTTATCTGTTATTACTGATGAGGCCTCTATTTGTGTCCCGTCTTTGGATTTGTGTAAAGCCTTCGATACGGTTGACCATAAGATATTGATAAAAAAATTATTTAATTTCGGAATCAGAGGTAAACTCCTAAAATGATTTGAAAATTACTTGTCCAAAAAAAAACAATTTATTCAAATTGACAATGACAAAAGTTTCCTTCAAAATATAACTTGTGGTGTACCTCAAGGGTCCATTCTTGGTCCAATACTTTTTCTTGAATTGATTGATCAAATTATTTGCTGATGATACCACTCTCATATACTTCTCAGATAGTTATGATGAAATTAAGGATGATATGAAAAATGATCTGGATAAAATTCTCATTTGGCTTCATCAATATAAATTAACTCTGAATTTTTATAAATCTTCGTATATGTATATTTGTAAACGATTAATCAACATTCCTACTAATTCCATAGTATTCAATAATAAATTGATAAAATACACAGAAACAACTAAATTTTTAGGTTTATATATCGATGAGAGATTGTCATGGCGAAAACATATTGAAAGAATTAGAATGAAAATATCTACTCTCATTGGAATTTTCTACAAAATCAGAAACTACATATCTCTCACATTATTGAAAAATATATACTTCAGCCTAATCTATTCACAATTGCATTATCTCATCTCCATTTGGGGGACAGCAAGTAAATCTATTATCAAACCTTTGAAAACTTTACAAAACAAAAGAATTAAATGTATTTATAAATTACCTTATCTAGAATCAACAATAAATTTATACAAACCGCACAATTTATTGGACTTAGAATATAATAATAATAAATGCAGTTTATTGAACAAAATGCAATTTTGCTCAAATGGCTATCGACCGAGGTCCTTCCGCCCTTGGACTTAGATTTTCTCCATAAACTCAAAATTAGCTGTTTCATCCATTCTGTTAAAAATAATCGTAAAAAGTCAGATATTATTTTCACTCAAATTGCTGATATCCATAATTACTCCACATGACAAACAAAATTACTAGCAACAAATAAAACACAATCAGATTTCGGAATAGAGTCAATTTACCATGATGGCATCATAATATATAACTCAATTCCAGAAACAATTGAAGCATTTCACTCAACAATGAAATTTAAACATAAATTCAAACAATTTTTAATCAGCTGATGTACAATATATTTTGCATGTAGTCAACAGTTATATGTTTTTTTTACCTTCATTGGTATTCACCAGTTTTGAAAGCCATTTCATTTTGACAGCTTACAAATATTTAATTTTTTTGAATGTATGGATTTTTTTTTCCTTTTATACTTTTGAAAATTTCATTTATTGATTATGTACTTGTGTTTTAGTCCCTATTCATAAACATGTAATGTTTCTTGGGATAATAAAATTGAATTGAATAATTGTTTTTTTTTCCACAGAGATAATAGAGAAACCTTGAAGGAACTAACCGCGGAGGAGAGGAAGGAAATAAGCCAAAAAGAAAATGCTCGACTCGGTAGGTCGAGCATAAAATCGTATTCCCCTGGTAGAGAGAGGGCCTTGAAAATATACCTGGATACGACCCCAAGTAAAATGGGAGACAACTGTATAGACTGACAAGCCACAAAACAACTTTACTCATTGTTCTATTGCGTTATAAGTTGATCTTTCAGAGGCTGTTTGTAAATAAGCGCATTTCAGAGGAAAAAATCGTTTTTGTTTCTGTTTCTTGTCAGGTTTGATAATGAAAATCTGCCGATTAGGTTGTGACGAAATTTGACAAAAAGGAATTCGAATTGCGAGTCGTCAGAATCACAAGACGAGCTCGGCGCAGATTTTTATCAACGAAGTTCAGGAAGTTTCGGCTTTGAAATAATCTGTGAATGCATTTTGTGTTTATACATATTGATTTACTTTATTCGTAAATTTTTATCAATGTTATGTGTTTCAGTTAAAAATGAACTTTTTCAATTACATTGAATCCAAAACTTATGGAGTACTCTATGGAAGCTTTCGTTGAAAACCTATAATCCATAATATATATTGTAGTGGGAGTAGAGCAGAGGCGGGATCGGATGTGTTTCAGTCCTTTTTTCCCTTCAATACCAGGCATATGAATGGGAAAGTTTAATAAACATTTTATTTGATTTTCCACCATGGCGAATTCAGTCCTAGTAGAGATAATTTTCGAATTATATAGTTGAATTCCAGGCAGTTGATGATTAGTATCTGATCAATTTCTTTTCTTTTCAACAGTAGGCTTAGGAATGACTAATTCCGAAGACGTTTTGGACTGGATAGGTTTTTCATGATGATTTTTGTCTCTCACAATTCGGCTAGGAGTGTTTTCACCTACTGGTTTTTATATAACCTCCAACAAACTCTGACTTTTCTGTTAAGGTAACAGAATGGTTTCGATGGTATCTTTATCAATTCGAATTTTGAACTTGAGTTTGTTCAACTTCGCTGGTTATTTCCAATGCCCGCCTTCCTTTTATCCTCCCTCATCTTGACAAAGTTTCAGTTGAAACTCTAGAACCAACAGAAGTTTATTCTGTATGGAAAATGAAATTGTGTTTGCCACTACATGCCATTCGTTTGATGTTTTCACATATAAAAAACGATATATGTGTTGAGTTGTTTTGCAATCTTTATATTGTTTTTTGTTTTTTTTTTGTCTTGATATACTTTATTGCCAATGGAGTTTTATTTTAAAATTGTTTTTTGTCACTATTCCATGTCATATCAGATAAATCTATATCATCTTGTATTTATTTCATTTATTTGTGAATGTTTTGTCGGTAGAGACTGAAAGAATCTGCTATTCAAGAGAAAGCTTGACGTGATAGTAAGGGACGCGATTGAATTGAAGATAAAGATCAGATATTCGGTACTGATGTTGCAAACAATCTACCTTTTCCAGCTAGCTTTCGTACGATTTCATTTCGAACAGTTTCTGTCTCTACATTTTTGCCTATTGAATATCAGATCAAATTTGATGTTGACTTTTGTACAGAGCGATGGCAAATTTAATGTTATTAAAAATGCTATGGAAAAAACTAGATAGTTTGTCAATTTTCGTTATTCATTTGAAATAATACATTTATTGTGTAAAATTATATTCGTTTCATTTCTTCCATTGTGGGACCTCCTCAGCAGTATGATTGTAATTTCACACATTACAACTCTTTAGTCTGCTGACGATTTTTTATTGCATCCCCGACTCAAAAATTACTTTAATCTCAGTTTAGTACAGTGAAGTTCAGATAATCAGCAGTGAGACTTGGAGATTATTGAAAAATTTGGTGAGAGTACCATGCGAGCCAACAGAAATGAAAAATGTCAATTTTTCCTTGACATTAGTAGAAAGAAATTTCAATATAAAACGGTGTGATGTAGTTTTTGTGAAAATATCTGAATTCGAGGTTATTCAACTTTACTAAAACCGAATGAAATTATTGAGTCAAAAAATGAAATGGATGTCATGAAAATTGAAATATGTTCGTAATAATGATGATTTCTTCAGAACAAAAATTAAAAGAGAGAATTGTTGGAAAATTCACTAGTAATGAGCATATAAATGAAAACATAAAATGGCTCTTCACACATTCTCCCATTTCCACGATTGGCTTGTTTTGGTTGTCCGGACGTGCATCTTCCTGATTGGGGGTTTTCCATTTTTGTTTCACAAGAATGAAACGAAAAAATAAAAATTGAATCAGCGAAGTAGGTGTGGACAAACCAATACGATACAAATACGGAATTATTCAGGAAAAAAATATTGGTTTAAGAAAGAATTTGAAAGTAGCTGCCCGAATGAAGTGAAATCTGACAAATAGACCAACTCTTGCCTATCATTTTCATTATAATATATGTTTATTCGTAATTCAATTCATGCTACATATGTACACCCTTTTCTTAAATAGTATTTTTAGGTGTTAATGTTACAATATTTTTTCAGTAACAATTATGAAATCATAATAGGGAATGTTCAAATATTTATTAAGTTTCTATAATGGAATACCATGAACAGTCAAACAGTTTCAAACTGGTACTAGCCTGGTCATGAACTTTATTTTGATTACATATTACATTGAATAAATTTATTCCAGAATTACAAAGAAACAAAAATAAAAATAAAACAAAATACTGAAACAAAGAAAAAATCCATTTAATTTCATTTTCTTGTTAAATATTTTTTTATTTTGATGTTAAATTCATTTATATTTCTACAACCTTTTATATCTTCGGGTATTTCATTGAATTTTGAAAGTGCTTCATGGTGAACCTTTTTCGTACAATTACAGAGTTTGCGGAATCAAGGTGGAACAAGTTTAGATTTTTCATTATTTGAATTTAATTTTGTGAATTTTTTTTTATCATCTACCTGATGTTTTTACCCTATTAGATTAGAGTACTAGAGGTTGGTCAGGTGACCACCAAATGTTTTCTCAATTCACACCTTTTGAGCCCTATTGAGATCGCCAACAATGGACATAATAAACGAAAAAAAAAATCAACTTCATCAATGTATTATCCTTCAATTGATTTTCGTCGATTTTTCATATATATTCTATACAATGTGTTATTTTAAAAGCTGATACTGATTATGAAAAAACCCTTGAATAAATATCGTTTCTATTCATAGCGAGTAAAGTTTTTACATTAGAAAATGAAGGCAGCTTCAGTAAACGAATGAACACAATTTAGTGAAAAATGCACAATTCTTGATTTACTGGATCTCTCCAATGTATAAGAGATATGTGCTTTGATGAACGGATAAATGTATTATTCAGCCTATTAATGAAATGGTGCATGATCATTGAAAGTCTGTTTACTGTCTTTACATGTGAAAAAGAGATGCTGCGAATGAGTATTTTCATTTTGTGCGCATCTCATTATGCGTAAAAAAGTTGGGAATTCAAGGTTATTAATTATGAAATATCCATTATGAGTTTTGTACTACAGAATTAAAACAATGCACTTAACTTTTATAAATCATGCATTAAACTTATGAATTATCCAATAAATTGTGCTTATGCGCTAAACCCACTATAATTCGTCTCGTCGGAGATAGTTCGCTTATGAACTCGCTTACTTTAGTACTCTAATTTCTAAGCTCGTTAATCGGAAATATCTTTATTACTGCCTTTCTCAGATATTTCATTGAGATCTACCAGAAAAGTAAGCATTTCTATCCCACTTATTGAATCACTTTTCCAGGTTGTTCTTACACCATATGGTAAAGTTGTGAAACTCGGCCATAAAGATGTTTTCTAGTTGTGACAATCTTATGAAGTCTAGTTCACCATCAATGAACACTCGGATATTTTTTTTTTTCATCACACTTCGTTTTGTTTTCATATTATTTTATTCATTTTTTCATTATCTGCTTTCAATCATTTTTGGATTACTCATGAACGTGTGTGTTCGTTTTTTATTAACTCGCATTTTCTTTTCATGTTTTCCCCACATAAAAGGATTTGAAAGAAAACATATATATATTTATGAAATGTATTTTATTCAAAACAGATAACAGCATTTGATGCAAAATTAATGGAGCATTACACTCAGTTATACTGAGAATGACAGAAAAAATGACAATGGCAGATTTTTAAAATAGATGGTGTATGGGCATATATTTCTAGTGTAAATCATTTTATCATTCCCTATTATAATTATATATCACACAAAAGTGCATCTGACATTTATGTATGCGTTTTCAAATGAGGATGCACTAAATATATATTTTATCAGACCCACTTCATTGAAATAGGCATTTACAGTATAGTTATCTCATACCAACATTTCATAAAATGAAATTTAATGAAGATAAATTGAATAAAAAAGTAATGATTATTTTTCTTTTACTTCAAATAACACAGAATACCATTTCCTGTTGAAGTATTACAAGTAGAATTTTGATTTGGCTACAGTCTCAGCTTGGCGATGATGAGAGAAGCAGCTTTTCCGAATAAGTATATATTTTTGAAAAATGAAATTGCACAATATTTTTTTTTGGTAAATCAAAAAAGGAATGTACGAGTTTAAGTACTGGATAAATTATACTATACTTTGTACAATATTTACAATCAACCCTGTATTATACTAGTAATAGTCTGTACATATAGATTGTTAATCCAATGCATATGGATTATAATTACAACCACTTTGAGTATTCTACAGCCTACTATCATAATGCTCGATCATCATCGACTTCAGGAGTTCCTAAAGGCACATGAAAAGAAACAAATGTGTTTCATATTTTGTAGAACATCTTACCGCAGTATTCACTTCAGCGAGGTGAATTTTTGGAAAAACAAGGCGTTCCATTTTACTAACCACGTCATTACTAAGGATTTTTTTTGTGAAATTTTACAATGAAAATATAAGTTAATCGTGTTCTTCTGTGAAACCATAATTTGAAGTTTCAGTTTCAATTCATAAGTTATTGAAATCCATGTAAAAACTCCGTGAGATCAAAGATATTTCCAATTCTGAATTTTGACTCATCTCCATGGTGTACTATGAAGTTAGCAAAAAACGGTAGTGATGACGTGATTAGACTATGGTGAATAAAGTTCAAAAACTGTTGCATGTTATCGATGACAACATAAAATCAACACAGTGGTAGGTACCAATTCATTGATGGAAACGCTTGGGATTATTTGTATTGAATTTCAAAGTTCGCGCCTGTTGTTCTTAGGAATTCAGTTGGCAGCCCTTGCGATGTTGCCGCACTTCATTTGAAATTTGAGAGTGATCAACTGACATTTGTTTTTTAAAAGTGACAGTCCTGTTTTTTTTTGTATGTGAAATTAGATATTGCAATCAAAAACTGTGTATTCCATCATCATACAGCAAGTATCAGTCCAAAGCTATTCGTGGAAATGCCACATTATGTAAATAAGCGCTGCGAAGAGTTGGTGGCATCTTTCATTGGTTATTTTGAACGGGAAAATAGTGACACAGTGCTTCAACTTCTGTTAGAGAGGCAAATCAAGAAAAACAGTGAATTGTATTCGTAATCTACCGTCAGATATTTACTTCCAGCTTGTAGTAGCTGACTTCAAGACAGGTTCATAGAATAAAGAGACCGAAGCTCTTACGAAGAGGCTTACGAATGCTGCAGTAATGGATACAAGTGTTATTCGCAGCAAAATTCGTAGCATGTATGAACGCAGTGAGTATTTGGGTTTTGAAAACAGGAAAATCTCGATTCTTCGAAATTAGCCCCAATTGAAAAAACTACACGTGAAAGAACTAGTTAGGTATTTTTTTGATTTTATTCCTTTCATAATAGATAAATCACTTTTATTATTATCTGATATTCCATAATTATACGACAATCTGGCTATAGTGTACTTGAAAATTTGATCACGCCCTTGATGACGTGCAACAGTTTCTAAATTGTAGGATCTTTAATTTCACCTTATTCTTGTACGATTTCAGGAAGACTGATCATACACTTTGAAAATTTTGAATATACACGGACATGCATTTCATCTCGAATTGCTATACTATCAGTTATGAAAAAAGAGCTTGGTGTGCCTGGTTAGGCTGGGTTTTTGAAGAACTTAATAATCAGATTCTGGAAAGTAGAAGTTCTAGTGAAAGGTAAAAATATTCATTGAATGTGGCATATACGGTTATTTATTCAATCGCCTGACGGAGTTTGTAGTTTATTATGTTAATTTCCCTTCAAGCCCAATCGACCAAAATGCGTGCATTTCCATGATTTTTAAATTTTTTTTTTCAAGCAAACGCTTTCGTGTATATTAATTTAAGATAAAATCCCTCGACCTGCGGTATTTGAATTTCATCAAATTATCATACGTTCAAGTCATTTGCTAAGCAAAATTTCGAAAATCATGGAAGTGCAGTACACATTTTAACACTTGGTGCAGTTGGGATATAACCCGCGAATAACTACACTCGACGTGTTTAAACTATTCAAAATAAAGCTGGATTTCGGCTCATTTTTCAGGTACTAAGTATATAGTGTTCCTGTGTTCGATTTGGTAGTTTTCCCAGTTAACATTTTTTTTGGAAAAAATCTTCACATCTCTTCCACAACAAGTTCAATCGACAAAAATGCGTTCATTTCTTTCATAATTTCCAAACTTTTGCCCAATCAAACTCTTTCATGTATAATAATTTGAGATAATAGAATATTACACACCGAGGTGGGAAGTGATTCATTCCTGTCGTGAGATCAGTTAGAGGGCCTACACACGAGCTCATCATGATGAGCGGGCCAATCCGAGGGGAAACTCTTCCACCCGTGTGTAGCGTTTTCGGTGGGCCGACCGACGCTTTGTGGAGAGATTCGCGATCTTTCAGCTAGTTTGATATTTCGGACCGACCAGCGCACTTTGGAAGAAAATTTATTGCCTTTTCATGCCACCGCTGCATGAAATTTTTACGGGAATTAATTTCTCTGTTGCCGAAGATCGTAACGTTACAGCTAGTCGATCATCCACTGATACTGCTTTCCTCATAAAAGAGTCACTACTTTCAATAAAAGGCCTAACTTTATTCAACAGTACTAAGAACAGATTTTCGTCCTTCCTCAGAAAGTTTCTGTAATCGTCAGTACTTTATTTATTATTATAAATTATAATTATAATAATTTATACAAATTATTATAAAAAAATATATTTTGTATAAATTAGTCATCTGTTATAACAACTTGCCGAAAAAATTGAAAAATACAAAAAATACTAATTCATTTAAAAAAAACTTAAAAAAATACTTATTATCTTGAACTTCATTCACTTTTTTCTTTACCATTTTATTATATCTTACTCATGACTATATGGTGTATGAGTGATTTTCTTTTTGGTTTTGTTAAGGAACCACTGAATTTAACTGCTTAAAATCAAGATGTTCCCTATTATAAATATATGTTATTTCTTGGGAGCAATAAGCGTTGAGTATTTTGGAGATTCATAAGAGACCACTCACTTCGTTTCAATAACCAGTTTTTAGTCCATATTGCCAATTATTTGCTTTTCGAAATTTTAGAAATGCAGCAATTTGGCGTTTTCTCTGGGAATCCATGGCCATGGACCGCCATCAGTAGACTGTGCGTGTGTAGACGAATTTTCTGGCGGGCAAGGTCGCGGATAATATCTGCGGATCGGCCCGCTCATCACGATGAGCTCGTGTGTAGGGGGTTTTAGTTAGCTATGATCTCGAGACAGGAATGAAACTTCCTACCGAGGTTTGTATACCATTTACAACCATCATATTCCGATTAAAATAAATAAATCTCTGTTCCATTCTGAACATATCTAAAATATTACATTTAACGATAAATTACAAAGAACGCGGTTTTCTCAGAATAATCAAGTAAGTAGATATATTGTTACCGTGACTACGGGGTATACAATTGTCACCAATATAAAAAAATGTCAGATAAAGTCAATAAACGACAGATAAAGTCTAGAATAGATGAAATATGAGGGCGGGAAGTAGAGGTGTGTAATGTGACACTTCCCAACCTTCAATGACGTTAGTAATGACAGCATTACATATATGGTTGTGAATAAAATCCTTTAACTTGCAGTCTCTGGATTCATTCAAATTATTATACACACGAGTCATTTGTTAGCCAAAATTTCGAAAATCATGGATGTGCATGCACACAAATAGCCCGTAGACAGTGATGAGCTAGACATCCAAGTCGGTGGCTTTGGATATCCATCGTACTTCAAAGGACGCCTTTATCGACGTTTCGGATATCCCTGTGTACTGAGTCGAGATGATGATCAAACATTCTGAATATATTTCATGAAAAGTAAGAGAGCATTGACCCGGGAATCATTCATCTCCCATCATAGGGCAAGGTAAAGCATTTTCAACGAATTGCACCAGTCTACACGATATCACACGTAGTCCGAAGGAATGCTAACGTTCTCACTGATCGCCGCTAGCCTTTGCACCGGCCTCCGCACTTCGCTATTATTCCCGTTACTCTGCTCCCATGCGGGGGACGCCAGAGTCGCCAGTCCCACCACTTCGTAGGCCCTTTCCGGCACGGTGGTCGTGGACAGATCCGAGTAGTACGCGCTGCTGGGAGCGCTGGATATGGGGGCGTCTGGATCCGTGTAGGCAGAGTTTTGGTATGCGGGGCTGTTACTGTCCCTGTCGTTTTCCTCGTTGGAACTCTCCCTGTCCAGTTCGGCGTACAGAGCTTCGCCGACGCTGTTGTAACCTGGAAATAATTCGAAAACATGAGAATCGAAAAAAGTATTCTAGAATGTGCATTAGTATCATTTGAATTGGTCAAGAGAACATAACAATTTTTTGGGCTGTTTCTCCTCTGGGAATGAAAATTTAAGTTCTCAAAATATCTAATTCAGGGCAAATTGGTATATTTTCCGCGACAATTTAACTCATGTATAAAATATCCCATAAGCCGCCGTAATTTTGTCATTATGACAGCGAACAAACTTTGCCCTAAGTTTTTCAGCGACAAAACTTAGACAAAACCTTTGACGGCGTCTTTGTCAATTTTTCACTTGCGTTGTCAAAAACGTATATCAGGATCTGTGGAAATAAAATATAAGAATTGTGTTTTTAACAATTGTACTTTTCCGTTGAATTGAATGAACTAAACTGTATTCATTAAATTGTCGTACCGAATTACACTCGAGCTTTTTTTTTGGCGAAGATAACTTGACATTTATGATTCGAGTTTAGTTGCCTTCCGGCAAATTAACTCAAAAAACTGCCAGAAAAAATTACTCTTGTGATTTTTTCAGAGGCAGTTTTTTTTTCTTGAGTTGCCAGGCATCAAAATTCTAATCGAAATGTCAAGTTTACTTTGACAAAAAAGCTCTCGTATAATTATAAGTGATAAAAAGATGCAAAATTGAGAGAAATTAGCTGAGCACGTATATCAACATGGTACACACATAGTCGAGTGAAATAACAATCAATTTACTAATGACAGAAACATAATGAAACGAAAAAAAAAAACTCTTAAGAGGCTTCTTGCATTTTGTTGAACGGAAATAAAGAGATTGCTACTTGTTCATTGAGTATGGATTAATGTTCTTCTGAGAAGGAAAGTTGATAGTCTAAGAGACGTAACAGAGGTCGACCCTCACCCATCTGTTCAACGGATAAAACATAATTTTTATAAGGTTTCATGAATAGACGAATACGCCTATAATGGCTTGCCTATCAAAATTTGGTCCAGACTATATACAGTGCGAGATTCAGAAATTTTCACAATATGGAAAAATTTCTATTATCGATTTGTCAGAAAAATTTATTCTTCATGAAAATATGGTGTGTTGCAGAATACTTGCATATGAGTTGTCAAATTTTCAAATTTCCGAACAGAGTGTTCAATCGAGAACAAAAAAATAGGAATTTTGATCAGGTGTAAACCACATCTCATTTTTGACATAATCAAGAAGTTCATTCAGAGGAGTTGTTTAGAATTGAAACCAATCTTCAAATTTGGAATCACATAAGAGGTAGTTTACTCTTGATTAAAATTCTATTTTTCGTTCTCTCCTTACACTGTTCGGAAATTTGAAATTTTGAAAACTCATATGCAAGTATTCTGTGATACATAATTTTTATGAGGAATAAAATTTCCTGACAAATCGATAATAAAACAGTTTCCCATATGGTGGAAATTTTTGATCTCACTTTATATAGCCTGGACCACATTTCTATAGGCTAGCCATTATAGGCGTCTTCGTCTATTTATGAAACCCTATAAAAAGTATGTTCCATGCGGTAAACAGATGGGTGAAGGTCCGGGACGTGTCACTACGTCGAATTACCATTACGTCGAATTCCCACTATGTCGAATTCCCATTACGCCGAATTCCCACTACGTCGAAAAGCATCCCCACCACTTACGTCACCAAAACACGATCGTTATCGAAGCTGGATCCCATTCGACGTAATGGGAATTCGGAATTCGACGTAATGGGAATTCGGCGTAATGGGAATTCGTCGTAGTGCCACACCATGCACTTTCAATATCAACAGCACAGCGAACTTCATCCTTCTTTTAGGTTAGGTTAGTTAGGTTAAGTCAGATTGGGTTAACAGGAAATTGCAGAATATCCGGTAAATTTTGCGAGTGCGTATCACTACGTCGAATTCCCATTACGTCGAATTCCCATTACGTCGAATGGGATCCAGCTTCGATAACGATCGTGTTTTGGTGACGTAAGTGGTGGGGATGCTTTTCGACGTAGTGGGAATTCGGCGTAATGGAATTCGACGTAGTGGGAATTCGGCGTAATGGGAATTCGACGTAGTGATACGCACTCGTGAAGGTCGACCTCTATTCCGTCTCTTGGACTGAGAACCGGGAAGAACCAATTCGAAGTGTGTTGTGTCAAAATCAACACTAGATATAACTGGTGATGAATAAGTCATGCCACTGTCACATTTTGACACAACGTACCAAAAATTGCAATTTTATTGAAAAATTTCAAAAATAGGTTTGAAATATCAGGCAGACTATCTTCCAAAATGTGATCAAGGAAATGTATAGGCATGTTTTAATAAATTTGTCGATTAAATCTCCAAATTCATAAAAACGATACGAAACTGACAAAATAGTCATTCAATTTTGCATCTTTCCATTATTGCAATCACGTATCGGGGCAAATCAGTGGCGGATCCACGGGGGGGGTTTTCGGGTCCGAACCCCCCCCATTGGGAAAATCAGAGATTATTTTTTCAATTTTTATCGGCTCCTTATTTCCAAATTTTTTTAGGGAACGAAAAAATGTCACATGAGCAAGATAAAAAAATAAAATAGAATACATTTTTTTGCTTCAAAATTGAAGAACTTCAATAATTATTATTACATTCCATTGAAAACTAAAGAGGCTACAGGCTACATTTAAACATTAGTAAATTTTCATTTCTCAACAACCAATTTCATCAATTTATTCAATTCAATAATCCTCCAATTCTTAAAAAAAATATTCTCAAGAATTAAAAATAGTACAAACAAGATCTGGATTGAATGTTACCCAAACAAACAAACAAATTTCGCTTGAAATTTTTGGGCTCACCGATTGTTTTTTCCTTTTTTTTTCTGGTTCAGTCGGTCCAGACGCTGGATCAAGCCGAGTAAAATATGAAAATAGAGTCCTCTTTATGTTGTAGGTTCAAAATAAAATGCTTTTTTTTAACTATCAAATTGTTATTTTTTTCGATGACAATTCAAAGAAATGTTCGAGAAATTTCTGACAGTGCTGCCACTGGATCCTTTTTGGCGCAGTATTTGAAAAATTAGACTTGTTACATTTGTGATGAGTATTGTGTATGCCGGTAACGATTTGAATATACTATTTATGAGTAGAATATGCTGTTGATTAGGTTAAATCATCTCGATTCGATTAAAAAAAAAGAAGTTTCGAACCTACGTACCTCCTGGCTACACCTTCAAATTTTGCTCATGTCAATCTCTTTCACCTTTTTTTTGATCTTGACTAGTTGTTGCTATAATTTTCTGTTATATATATATATATATATATATATATATATATATATATATATATATATATATATATATATATATATATATATATATATGATGCGTTGTTTTTTCGGGTTTCATTCCGTGTTCTGTGGTTTTGATCCTCTGAAGGATAATTCTCACAACGTTTCGGCAAAGTCTCATTTGCCATCTTCTAGGTGATGTCTTGAGTTTCGATCTCCGAACTCGACTAATTAATTCGAGTTCTACTTCTCAATATATAGGGGTGATCATTGATGGTATCTTTGATCTGGGCCCCTCCCACTTTCTTCGTTGGTCCGCCTGCATTTGTCATCGTGTCTGGGTAATTACGTGGTAAGGTCCGATATTGCTCCTCTGGTGTAATCGGCTTGTCTTTGTTTAGTGATATAATGGATTTCCACGTTCTAGTTTATCTTTGGGCGTCGTCTCTCTTGTGAGAATTATCCTTCAGAGGATCAAAACCACAGAACACGGAATGAAACCCGAAAAAACAACGCATCATACTTCGTCCGTGAGAATCTTCATGCTAACATATATATATATATATTTATATTATATATATATATATATATATATATATATATATATATATATATATATATATATATATATATATATATATATATATATATATATATATATATATATATATATATATATATATATATATATATATATATATATATATATATATATATATATATATATATATATATATATAAAAATTTTGAGTTATAGACCCCCCCCTTGACCTGATCCTGGATCCGCCACTGGGGCAAATATACTAATTTCGCCTGAAAATTGAAATTATGAGAACCTCAAGCTTTTCTCTTTTCTTTTCCAGGGAGAGAAAACCCGAAAAACATTCCTACCTCCTCAACAAACATTCAAACAATTGAGATTTCAAGATAAGCGATACGTCCTCTGGTGGAAAGATTCAAACAATGTTACAGGGTTATTCACTATAAATTACCCACCCCTTTTCATCGTTATTATTGCCTACAGAAAAAAAAAGTTGAACGTAAAAGTTGTGTGCTTTGGACCAAATTTTGATGAAATGCTGTCAAGAATACAGAGGCGTGCAGATTTCAGGAGATACAAATTTTTAAATAGTTTTTTCAAAAGGGACACCCAGTATATTATTGAATTTTTGGAGTCGTCTTTTTTTTCTGATTTCAAAAATATATCATATGTTACCCCTATCTTATACCGTTTTCGAGTTATGAGACGTCGATTAATGGTGAATTCATGCACGACGTAACTTATTCTTAACATAACTCAATCATAAACTTAAGATGAAACTATAATTTTTTATGGTAATGTTCATGCACGCGACTTAAGGACTCAAGAGAGAAAGAGATTCAAGAAAGTCATAATTTTTCCTACCCGTTCAGGAACATTTGAATAATGTATATACCCAATAGGGATAGGAAATAATGGAAGCATAAAATGGCCACCTAACATTCCAGACGACCCCTATGGATTCATTTTTCTGGGGATTTCTAAAAGACATTGTTAATAACGATAATAATAATAATAATATTCAATTAATTAAAGACACGATTCGACGTGAAATAATGAATCTGAATGTCAATAATGAAGCTATTTCCGATGCACTTATAAATATAAGACGATATCAATTATGCATTGACAATAATGGTGGGCATATTGAACATCTGTTATGACTTATCATGTTATTTGAATTTCCTGAATAAACTTTTTGTTTTCTATTTTTCAATATTTGAAATTTTTCTTCCTCACCTCTAATAACTCAAAAAAGTTATAAGATAGGGGTAACATATGGTATATTTTTGAAATCAGGAAAAAAGACCATTCCAAAAATTCAATAATATACTGGGTGTCCCAAATGTAAAAAATATTAAAAAATTTGTATCCCCTGAAATCTGGACGCCTCTGTATTTTTGATAGCATTTTATCAAAATTTAGTCATAAGAACACAACTTTTATATTAAACTTTTTTTTCTGTAGGCAATAATAACGATGATAAGGGGTGGGTAATTTATAGTGAATAACCCTGTACAATATTGTCAAAGTGATGCTCATTAGTTGAAGTCTTGATCAAACAACTTCCAAGTCCTGCGACCTTAAATAGCAATAGTATTCAAAGTGGTGCTTATTAGTTGTAGTTTTCTTGAATGAGGCGGTGCGCTCTTAATTTGAAATCCCAATGAAATATAAGAAACTTTTGAACCATGATTCAAACTTCAATAATTATATCAAACATTGTCTTTTCGGGAGTTATTCATTGCACATGTGCAAGATGATTTTATCGCTCGACGTTTCGATTCTCATAGGTATAGATTTCTGTGAATAGCATCCCGAATCCGATCAGTCCAATCCCTTACGATTCCACCAACAATCTTGACTTGGACCAAGGACAGTGAACTATTATAGAGGATGGCCAGTTCCCTATACTGCAATGTTATCCTGTCAGCTGACGTCACCACGATTCCTTCCGTAGTTTATATGTACATTTCGTGATGCAATGGAACTAATATGATGAAGTTTGAGCTACTCTAACGAAGAGACTGTTGTCAATTGCCATTAATGCCATGCCATATGCTTGCCATCTTTTATTTTTATTTACCTACTTGAAATAATTGTCTATGCTTGAAACTTTTTGGTAGATATTCGAACTTGTGAAAAGGAACTTAATATATATTATTTTTTCTTGGCAAGTATTCCTACTCATTTGAATTGTTCGAATAAGCATGTACAATCCTCTATTTACCCCTCAGTTTCGGGGAAAAATCTCTTCTTTTCCATGAAGAATGCTTCCTTCACAGCGTAATCCCAATATAGGTATAATGAGTATTTTTATTTCATACTAGTTAATGACATGAATTCATAACAATTGAAATGACTATCAATAATAAAACAAAATATTAGTATTGTGAATCTGTTTTTGGTTATGTTTACGGAATCGCGATGACGTCAATGACAGCATAATGAAATTGGTGAATCGAGCCATCCTCTGTAAAAATAGTTTACTATCCTTGGAACTTGGACTGCCTTTTCTGCATACAAGTTACATGTTTGCTTTAATGTCGTTGACAATGTTCCTTGCTGAGTGGTATTGGTATGGACTTTTGTCTATATAATTAACTCTATTGAAACCTATTGCAATAACTCATAGTAATAGGAAAAAACTAATTAAATCAATATTTTATTAATAAAGTGGAATTGAACTACACGGTAAAACAATCAACTGTTTTTTTTTTTCGTAATATCCTTCTTGATTCCAGTCCGACAGTCACAACTCAACCCCTTACTGAATATAGTACCAGTTGGTTGAATCGTGTGATCGGAATGCAATTGATAGAGATCTAGCAATCAGTTGGTTCTAGAAAATGACTTCAGCATTAGAGGCGAAACGTCGTATATTCAAGAGTCCGTGAAAACATATTTTCGATGAAATACTTGTAGGGTGGGTTTTGTGACAATGTGATATCTTTTGAAATGTGATATCTTCTGAACGATGCCAGATCTGGAACCTCGTGTGGTACTACTTTTATCAGCATTTAAAAAAATATATTCAATTTATTCACCTCGTTTATCAATTATCTCTTTGGACTCCATTTGATTGGTTTGTAAATTTATTCACATCTTGACAAGCACCTACACACTTTTTTATTTTTAGTTTTTAAGTTTTATTAATCGTATATCTTGAAGCTGTCATAGTCGTCGGCTTAAAGCTGCTTAAAGTTCTATGAACAATTTTCCAAAAATCACGTATAGAAATATCTGTATCACCAAGATTTGAAAGTTTGTTTTTTCTCATTCGACGATGATAAACAATAGAAGACACTAAAGTTTTCGGAATTTTGTTGGAAGAGATATTTTTGTAGGTGTTTTCTAAGTCTTCTCTGAAATTGATGAAATGGACTTCAGATCGACGAAGTTTAATTATCACGGTAATTCTGTGGTTTAGTCGCCTCAACTTTTTTTCCAGTTTTTCACATTTAAGGAAATTATCGTTTCGAATGCGAAATTTTCTCAGCCAATAGCATTCGTGCCTTCGATCAACATTGGTTTCGGAATAATCATAACTGCAAAAAACAGATGATCATTCTGATTCTGCAAATGAAGTTTTGGGGAAAAGTTTGGTGTGTCTTGTGAAATTTTTCCATAATTTATACATTTGCCCATTGAGGAACTCAAAGAGAAAATCTACGAACAAAAGAAGATCTTATCACTACTTTTATTCGGGTTTGAAGGCCGTCGTTTTTTGGAATTTCTTCCTGACGTTTCGCTGGCTCGAGTGGCTAGCTTCTTCAGAGGTTCATTCATCTTGGAATTCACTCCGATGACTGGAGATTGTTTCTTCGCAAGTTGTATTTATGCCGATTCAGGTAGTTTGCGGTGCTAATTATTCCATTCGGATTCGTGGAATTGTCATTAATATTGATTACCTTGTTTACTTCCTGTGGGTTCGGAGAATAATCATCATTAATATCTGAAGAACTACCTGCAGTTATTATCGATTTTCTTAAAATGGGATTCCATATTCGGTTGAGGTTGACAGCTTCTTCTTTTCTGTTGAAATTATCCGTGTGTTTGTGGATTTCTATTGCCTCCCGTACCAGTCGGCTATGGTATCCCTGGTTGGGTGCAATCAGTTTTGCATTTTCAAACAGAATGCGATAAACCCCTGCTGCATACCGTGCGCCTGTGGGAAGGTATACATCGGTACCACCAAAAGATCCATGGGAACTAGACTAAAGGAACATGAAAGAAACTGCAGACTAGGGCAAATTGACAAGTCGGCTGTGGCGGAACACGCACTTAGTGAGGGAAACCACAGGATTCTGTTTGAAAATGCAAAACTGATTGCACCCAACCAGGGATACCATAGCCGACTGGTACGGGAGGCAATAGAAATCCACAAACACACGGATAATTTCAACAGAAAAGAAGAAGCTGTCAACCTCAACCGAATATGGAATCCCATTTTAAGAAAATCGATAATAACTGCAGGTAGTTCTTCAGATATTAATGATGATTATTCTCCGAACCCACAGGAAGTAAACAAGGTAATCAATATTAATGACAATTCCACGAATCCGAATGGAATAATTAGCACCGCAAACTACCTGAATCGGCATAAATACAACTTGCGAAGAAACAATCTCCAGTCATCGGAGTGAATTCCAAGATGAATGAACCTCTGAAGAAGCTAGCCACTCGAGCCAGCGAAACGTCAGGAAGAAATTCCAAAAAACGACGGCCTTCAAACCCGAATAAAAGTAGTGATACTGAAAACCTCGGCCGCGAAAGCCTCAACTATTTTGTCAAAAGAAGATCTTGTCTGAGCTTGAATGAAATATCCTGGTGAGTGAAATTTTTCTACAAACTTCTGTCTATTTATGCATTATTGTGTAGATATTTCCTGTGTATGCAATGTATTTGATTCAATTTTCATATGCTTACAAATTGAGCAAGAAAAGGTGGTTTCTATGTAAATCGGTGCCCGTGGTGCCATATAGGCATAGGAGTAGCTGTTTTAGACGGACTTTTTCTTCCTTTTTGTAAATGAATCAAATGCCTCTGAATGATATACATGCACCTATCAACTGAGAGTGTTGGCAATTTTTTTTATTTATTTTTTTTTGCACAAATTGAAATTCAATTTCATCGATACTATGGGTTCTGTTTTTGTGAGTTGAAGAAAACAAGTCCTTACCATCTTCCATATGAGTATAGTGATTTTCAGCAGGAAGGGCAGACGGGGCATTCAACTGGGATGGGGAATTCGTACTTCTTCTGGACAGCCATGACCAAACCCCATTGTTGGCGTTTTGGATATTGGGCAAATGTGGGAAGGTAGGCGGAGTGATGGTACTTATTTCTTTGTCCTCCGGAGTACTGATTGGAGGTCGTTGGCTCGTCCTCCTTTGGTTCAAAGATACTCCTCGTTCGGCTTCTATACAAAACGAAAATCATTCTATAGAATATTTTTTCATATTTTGCTTGGGAAGAAATACTTTCAACAACATTTCGTTAATATATACATGAGCGTTGCTTGATAAGGGATTATATATAGGTTTCTTTCCTACTATGTTTGATAATTATTCATTTATACATAAAGAGAATATCGCATATTCATCATAGTAATGAATCTTTATCTAAAAAACTTTTTGTTGTTAAAATTTTTTACCCTTTGTATCCATCTCACTCCTCACGTAGATTTCAAAATTTGTAAAAACGAAAGTGGTTTTTAACGATATTGTTATGAAAATAAAAATGATTTCTGTTAAGAAAGATTGCGTAAAGAAAAACCGAATAATATTTCAGTATTAAGTTAATGATCTATAGACATGCGCATTTGAAATATAATGAGCTATGACAAAAAAGTTGAACTTACCGCCTTCAACTGAGTTTTTTATCCTTTTGCAATGCAGGACAACTATCATAACTATAGCACCTATCAGGGCGGAGGTAAGTGATACTATAACTAGGGTTAGGACCCATCCTAGTTCCCCGGATGTTTCTGAAAAAAAAAAGAAAAAATTACACATCGTTTGAATCATTGGTATGATTGGCATCTCCAGAATTGACAAGTATTTTCAGTTCGGTGTGTAGGCAACTGGCTTTTCTTTAAAATGGCAACGTAGAGAAGTAAACACAAATAAATGCACTTCAGTTTGTGACTGTATGCGTTTTATATAAAGATACTTATTTGGGTTACAGTCTGGGGATGACAATTAGGCTGTTCTCTTTGTTTTTGTCGAGCTTTCGGAAATGTTTATTTTTTTTTTCGAGACAAAAACGTAAACATCAAAAAAAAGATGTGAGCTGGGGAATAAGGAGACCTAGACCTCGGCACCAAGTTGCGAAGAAGTCTTGAGGATAGTTTCAAAGTGGGAGTCGAACGAATCCAGACGCGGTTCAACCGGAAGTTCCAGTAATCACATATCCGACCGCGGAAGCCTATCCGAGCATATATATACATACATATATATACATACATATATATACATATATATATATTACAAGGTAACAACAACAACTAATACACGTAATCGCCGTAAGCGGAGCGGACTCGTAGGAGAGTGTTGAGGTTGCGTATCGCATGGTATGACCACCGTATTCGACTGATACAATTACTAGCTTTGAGTAACAAACTCTGGCGGTTTTGTCACTGACCCAAGACCAATGGGACCTACACATAATTTCTTCTAAACGAAACATTTTTGCTAAAAGAGCATGGTAACAGTTTCGCAAACCAGAACTTCACTATGTAGGCTCTGCCCCCATAGCCAATTTTCTATGGGGGCCCGAGCCCCGAATCCCATGGTTCCGGCGCCCCTGGTATTCATAATTGCTTCATTGCATTTCCTGAAATTTTGTCTGTTAACATTTATATTTCACAACTCTAGGTCTTCTCAAAATTGGTATGACTTGACTGGATCTGATGCACCTAATTGGTATATACAGTTTTCGAATTGGACTAGACCACTCAAGTCATTTCTATAAAATATATCATTGGACCCGACTGAAATTCTTGAAGAGATGTGAATTACGGGTTTGAAATAGGCAAACGTCAAAGTAGCCAAATTCAGCTTAATTGTTGTCTCAATTATCTGTCATGTGATAAGTTATCTTTCTCGAAGTAGAGAACCAAAAAATAATAAAGAAAATATACGTATGATGTATGAAGAGATCAACTTTTTCATTCAATCTAATTCTCGGAACACGAGAAATTCAACGTTAGTTGAGTTAGGTGTTTTCAGACGGATTGAAGCATGGGATTCTGATCCACTTATTGTGACATAACCTGAAGGGTGGATTAAGTCGACTACATGCTATTGAATTTGAAGCGGATAGAGATGGTCGAGATAAATGCAGGTAGTCATCGTATTTTTATTTATATACCATATATTGATCATTATAAAGATCTATCTATATGTTATGGGGGTGGGAGAGCAAGAAATTTTACCACTCTACGGTTAATAGGGTTTCACTACATAACTATTGTTTCAAGTAGTTAATCTGAAAGTGTATTTGGAGAACAGTTGACTTACATGATGTGAACAATAAACGTGACAGGAGGTGTGGTGGACTGATAAATTAATTGAATTCAAGGAACGAACTGATGAAAAATTAGTAGAATGAATTCTATCGTATACTTTTGCGTTGTCTGTCCCCCCATAGATCCTCAGCGCTTGTTGTTTGTGAAACGGCTATTGAATAAAGTTATTCTTTCAATTGAAAGAGGAGAATACTAAAACGAGATTTATTAGCGTCGCTCGCAAGTCAATATCGGTCATATTCACTAGTGATAGTTTTATATGAAGAGGTAAAGGTCTGGTTGTACAGGATATTTTATTCAACAACAACAACCCTTTCCAATCTCCTTCGGGCCGCCCTAGTATTCGCAAGAATGATCAGCCCAGCAAGCCGATGAACTTGCCACTCACCGTGCCCCGTGAACTTGAATTCATGATTTATGGTCGCCAAACAGCCACCTAACTCCTACCTGTGCCAAGTCGAGTCGAAAGCCATTATGTTACTCGGGAATGATAATATTATGACCTACTGCTTTGAATATTATCCGCGGGAGACCATTGTTGTTAACGCACTTACATCAACGGCTACGATTTCAATGTTATATTCGTTCAGATTATGGAGATAGCCGCCTCCTACTTGGATGCCAATGCCTGTACCATACTCGCGTTTTGTAGGCAATAAATTTATTTTAATGGAATATTACAGGTTCCTACATAGTTGAGGTTTTTATGCAAGAAAGCACGTATACTTACCTAACATATTTATCTCAGATATTCCTTCTAATGAGGCTTTTATAACGGTAATATAAGCAATGTGTTTTTTGACCGAAATGCTGGGCAATATATACATATTTTTGTCACTCCTAATGGTGTTGAAAAATATCTTTTTCATTTGTAGAGGATCTACAACATCTGTCAGTGACGAGATCTATGGTGGTCATTCCTCAAGAGCAACGTGGTTATTCGCGGAAGCGTCAACCATGAAACTTTACAGAGAGTCATTTTTCGATACAACTAAGAAAAATTCTCAAAAGACAAATATCTCTATCCCATTGGGGGATACCCAGGACCTTGGATAGATGCTTACTTTGAAGACTTTATGGCCAGAGAAGATTTTCGTAATCCTATGACTGTATTCGACAAAAACGGGTCTTTACATTATAGAGATTTATGAATCAAGGCCCTGAGGAGTACAGCTAGGTACTATGGATGCTGAGGTACAAATGTAAAACATTTAAGGTTAACTTTGTGCCCGCACAGGTATGAAATACATCATTGTGTACAAAAATCAGACTAGCTATTATGCCCAGCAAATTTGAGTGTAGAATTAAGCAGAATTTATTCCTTAATATTTTTTCCCATTTTGTTTGCTTTTCCGTTTGAATTATTTACACCAACGGATCCTATTCACATATAATCGCCCTTTTGAAAGTTTCAGTTTGGACCAATATAACTTACCTACATAATGTGTGGCCGATTTCTGTTCATTTATACTCCAAGAAAGACAATGCAAGTGGGGAAACTTTTATTGATGAATCCTCTCAGATCACATCTAATTAAAAAATAAGTTCGCCAAATTACCAAAACTATCTCCTTAATATTCATTACAAATTCTATTCAGAATGAAATTTCATTTCTAGCTATGAAGAAATGTTGTTATTCACGCGTTTAGGTACTTACTTTTCAGTTCCAGCTTATCGTTACCATAATCCTCCCATTCACTTAAAAATTCAGCAATTGCGAACACACCTTCGACTTCTACCGGCAACCAATAAAAGAAGTTGCTGTTGATGAACCAACCCATCACGATATCCAAATTGTTACCAGAGGTGTGTTTAACATTAGATACAGCCAACACTCAATTAGGATAGCATTATTAAAATACAGTTATGTGGTATCATAATAATGCATCACTTATAAATTAAACAACACGTTTAATAATAATTGGATCCGCTTCGAACTGATTATGTCCTCTCGTGTGGGCAGAAATGAATGATTGTTTGAGTCTTGTGTGAGATATATGAACTTTACATATCGGCGAAGGTTACTTATTTTATGTATTCAAAACTTGCACCTTTTGTTGGGTTGCTCTCTATTATATATAGCAAACTGAGGTGATATAATTCAAAAGTTGATACAGAGTGTTCCGGAAAAGGAGTGATTATTGATTAATTATACCCGTCATATATGAAACCAAAGGAATGGGTCAGCTAATCTACGATGGAACAGGATATGATTCAAAGTGCTCCTTTGAGCACACTCCGTTGAGAGGGTATGGAAGTTTGATATCCGATCCATATGAAAGTCTGCCAACAGGTAAGCTTATCCTTATCTGAGAAACAATCCCACATCAAACCAACAAGAGGGGGCATTAGGATATCGACAGAATTCTGAGTACGTGAGAGATTCTACTGGGACAATCATCAGGATGACCACAAATGATTATTTTTAGGGCATTGACGACAAATAAAAGGGGGAATGGGTGCTGCCTTCTTTTAGAAAACGCTTTTGGAAAAGTGGATTCAGAATGTAACCAGGAAACCACAGACTAGATATTTGATAAGCTTCATACTGATTGCTTTTTCCATGACTTTGGGAATGATAGAGAGCAATGCAATTGGTGTATAATTACAAGGTAAAGTTTTATTTCCTTCTTTAGGGACTGGCTGACCTCTTGCTGTCCTCCAGTACTTAGGAAAAACCCCCAAGTAATATGAGAGGTTGAATAATAATGAGTACTGGTGTGAATTCGGCGGCACCTGCTTTCAGAACAATTGCTGGGATTCCATCAGATCCGCGAGCCTTATTCGTCTTTAGGTTCATTAAAATATTTCTAATATTTTGTTGGTAAAAAATTATCTCAGGCATATGATTGTCGACAGACGTGATATTCGGAGGATCTTTTCCTGATGAGTCCAGGGTAGAGTTCTCAGCAAACATATTTGCAAATATATTTGCTTGGAGGCAGTGGGGGCTTGTGATCCTTCTTCTTTGGTTAAAGGGGAAAAAGAACTAGAAGTGAAATTTTTGGCGATATCTTTAGCAAATGACCAGAACGAACGAGAACCGTTTGGACATTCAACAAGTTTTGAACGAATTTTATGACTATGTGCTTCTTCAGCAGCTGCAATTGTTGCACTACACCTATTTCTTGCGTTAACATACTCAGATCTCGTCTACGAACTGGGGTCTTGACGCCAGCGATTGAATGCCGTTTGTTTGGATGTGACAGCCGTGAAGCAGCTTTGCTTGAACCATGGTTTCTCAGACTGTGGTCTCTTTGTACTACTTGGAATAAAAGCTTCCATTCTCAGAATAAAGTTATCAGATATTTCATGGGCACATCGAGTGTGATAACAACATTCGAACAACGTCCCAGTCTGCTGACTTGTAATGCCAGACACGACGTGCGGGTAACTTACCATTCATTGTAGCCAAATACGAAATTGATTTTTAATGACATAATCTTGCAATCTACAGTAAAAATGTATTCATGATTTGTTATTATTGGAAGCTACAATGTTAAATTGCTATTTTTTGACGTTTGAAAATATTGAAATATCTAGCTTCCTGAAAGATTTCAAGATGATTGGAAATCGGTTCATGTTTTCCATTATACAATAGATTGGGATAAATTGAAGCCGAAACATGAAATCAATATTAAAAAAAACAGATTACGTAGCAGATATCAATGATAAATAACTAGTTTCCTGGATATTCCGAGGATTGCAGTTTATCCGACAACATTTCCTCAATTATATCTGGAAAAATTAACGAATATATAAATTTGTTGCAGCCACGCATTTCAACCAGGATGTTGGTTTACACCAGAAAATACATTTAATGATCGAAAACTCATTTAAAACTCGGTGTTGATTACGACTACATTTAAAATTGCATTAGCGTGCGAATCTGCACACAACGCGCGAAACTTCATTACTCTATCTCAATGTGAACAACCGTTGAACTCTCGAAGATAATTGATAGGTTGGAGCCGAATACAGAGTGATTGATATTGGCATTCGACAGATGGAGGCGAAAAAAAATTGTGGGAAAATGACCCTTATGAGGAAATGATAATTGCTGAAGATTGATGAAATACTTTCTTGGTAGAATTTGTAAGAATATGACTATGAATATATTATATTCATTGGTGTTATTGAATCCTACAGGGTGGTCTCAAGAGTATCCAAGTTGACGTATTGATGGCGGTTGTCGTGAGAAAAGAATGCCTTCGCTAGAAATATTTTATCTAATAAAGTACATGTTTCAAGTTCGACGTGGCAACTTTGTTTGGTATTAGTCAAGAATGAAACCTCTCAGCGAATTTGCTAACAAAACTGAAAGTCTTTTCCTCATGTGTTGAAATGATTCCATCAGGAAGGTCTCATTTGAACCCTTCAAAACATGTTATGCTTGGTTCATAGACCTTTTGATTTACCAGCAATAATGTCTTCTATCTACTCACACTTTCTCACAGCAATTCCATCACGTCTCTCCAAACCACTTAATTTTTGTTGAATCACAATAACTCTGATGAATGGGAAATAATTGATCAATTACACACCGGAGTCGTTATTTCTAGAAATTTTAATTACCCATATAATTACAGCCGAATAGCTGCATTTCCCATATTCTATAATAAATTGCCCTGAGTGTTCGTGCACATGTTGCTAAGTTAGCTGCTTTTGTTTTTCCATGAGGTAATTATCCATTGGTAGCGAAAAAGGTAGCTAAAGGCAGGAGCTCGACTGAGACTTATCTGTTTCATTCGTTCCGCAAAAATGTTGATGATACCTAGATAATTACCTGCGGAATAAGCGTTCCAGTACTCTATGGACAGAATGATAGTAATAATAATGAATGCCTCTGATGTCAACACTCAGTGATCACTATTATTGGCCTTGGGGCAATTTTTAGTGAGGCGGTCACTACTTTATTTGTTGGAGAAACCAGGAAATCTACAACTCCATTTCAGGAGAAAAATCGAAGATTACCGAATAGAAAAATGAAAATATGGATTCCAATCCCCATACGGTAAATTCTTTTTTTCTGTTTCCATTATAGAACAGTTTTAAACCAATGGCATGCGAATAATTAATTGAAGTACAATCCAATGAGTAAATAGAGCTGTCACTGCTTGAAATTTGACATTCCGTGGAGGGACCTGATTTATTGTGCAATAATAACTACAACTGAAACACATTGAAGTTATTGTGAATATTTCCCTCATATATAAAATGTCCCATAAGAGAAATGCAATTATCGAAAACTTACAGCGGTAATTGCATTGTATCGAAAACTTACAGCTGTAATTGCATTGTATCAAGTCACCATAACAACACATTTGAAACCGTATCGCTAGACGTCAGTAAACAACACAAATAAATGTCAGATAGACTTCAAAAATAGAAAAACATTTCGCGTTTTGGTGAGTGCTCCATACAATCTATAGAGAAAAGTTAGATGAACAAAAAATAACATTTCCTTGAGAATCTCTTCATTCGTGAAATATTTCCAATGAATTACATTCGTGCATAAAAATGACCAGATAATTTTGCATTCAAGCGTGATATCTTATACAAATTGCATTCGGTTATTTTCATATTTTGTACTCGGTCACTTTCGCCAAAATATGAAAATAAACTTGCAATTTTTAGATATCACGCTTTCTTGCAAAATTATCGGTAATTTTTATGCACTCGTGCAATTATAACCGAATACAATTCACTTCATTGTTCTCTCTAGAACCGTTAAGACAGGGAACTGAAAATAGCATTTACCACTAGTTGTCGATTTGTTTGTGTTTGTTTTTCATTTTATTGGAACAGTGGATGAAATTATGTGATTATAAATATTGTGAAACTTCTAGGTATGCTTTTTTGAAACAGATTCAGAACATAGGAAAGAATGTTCATTCAGGAAAACCATAATATATTCCATCTTGCCGAACCTTCGGTAATCATGTTGCATGAATCGGATGTTATTATTCTTCAACAAATAAACGAATAGCAGTAAATCTCATTATATGCTTGATGTTCTAATTTGTTTCGGGTAATGAGCTTATTTTCAAACTTCATCTCAAAAGGCCAGCTTGGTCTTGAAATACAATTGATGTTCAAACCACACAATTAAAATCCAGTTTCTCTCAAATGACTCGGACCATAGAAAACATCTCCATTGTGAAAATAAAACTTGTGAAATTATATATCATTCGAAGTATTCCCAGAGTGTTTTTCATCCCACATTCACCTTTCTTCAGGCTGAATTCCATGGTACTTAAGAACCATTCGTAACATACTTCAATGCTAGGTTTCATAGGTACCTACTACTGCTGAATGAAAAAATCTATTGTTTGTATTATTGTTTCTTTTTAATATCTTCGTTATTCGCCATATTTCTATATAATAATCTCTTTGTGTGCAATAATGTTTTATTTTACTCTCAAGACAACCGTATTATAGTGTCATGTGCATAAATCACAAGAGAAAACCTATACGATATGAAGTGACTGCATTCTTTTAGCGATACCTCAGAGCGAATATCTCCATCGTATGTTAAAAATCTCATATGAAGCGGGACGTTTTCGGGCTGGTAAATACCCGGTAGGTATCGAAAAATACCCGCTCGGTCCGTGTATCTATAGTAACGATTTTTAAAATGTACATTTGTCATCTTGACAGGCATAAATACTGAATTTTAAACGTCGTTGTTTTAACTCCGGAAATATTCTACCGAATTACACTCGTGCGTCAAAATAAACCTGATAATTTTCCATTCAAGCATGTTGTCAGTAAAAAAACTGCATTCGGTTATTTTCATATTTCTTTCGACAAAATATGAAAATAAACTCATGCAGTTTTCAGACAACATGGTTTCATGGAAAATTATCGGTAATTTTGAAGTACTTGTGTAATTACTCCCGATAATATTTCATGGGGAGTTTGATATTGTATTTCCAAAAGTAAGCATTTTCACACAATATAATTTTTCTCCGATTGACAGCAAATATTAATGTTGCAGACACATATCAATCAGCAAAGTTTTTTTTTATATGCAGATTCACACGATGGGGAAGCCCTGTAATGTTCAAAGAACACCGCGTGAATCAAGGGACAGGATATATGAATTAACATTTACTTTGGATTTCTGAAGTTTGTAAGCCTCAGAAAAAACCTCTCCCGGCAAGGGATTACAAAGCTCAGCTGTTCAATTGAAAAAAGATCCCTGAGCAAGAGAGGTTCGACAGGTTTCCAAATTCACAACAAAGTAGTGGTAATTCTGTACTCGTCCGTGTAGATATTGCCAAGGGTGGAACGACTGATAACAATTCAGAAGAGCACCGACCGTGAAAATATCTATAGAAGAGAGACAAGTCTCCGACCCTTCTGCGATGTTCCAATGAAGTGAGCGAGTCTGTGAGCGAAGAATCACCAACAAGACGAATTGCCTTTCTCTGAATAGAATCGAGAAGCCTCAATGAATGTTTTGGTGCTAAACTCCACACATGAGAACTGTATTCCATGACAGGTCGTATCTGAGCATTGCAGATCATTAGAAGCTGACGAGAAGTGAAGTATTTCTTCGCACGAAATAGAAATCCAAGTTCCTGGGAAGCACTTTCAGCGATCGATCCCACATGGTTTTCCCATGAGAGATTATCACTGATTGTAATTCCTAGCATCGAGATATTTGATTTTGTAGGAACAGTTACTACTGACATCTGAATATTTGATAATGAGAGATCGCCTTTTCTTGAGAAGAGACATGCCCGGGTTTTCGTAGGATTAAATTCCACCAAGTTCATGTAACCCCATTCTATTATTTTTGCCAAGTCGTCGTTGATTTTATTGACGTTAATTTTTTTTAATTTTTGTTTTTTTTCCGAAAAGTAATACTTTGCTGATTGATATGTGTCTGGAGGAGTAAGTACTTCTAAGTCGCTATCCACTGTCACTGTTCATAATGTTGTCAACTATAATTACTACGAACATATACAATTCCATAGCAACCAACCATTCCATGCAACAATTGCGATTCCTATCAAATTTATCACTACAGGATAATAAAATCGTGAGAATTGTAATAATTTGCAAATATAATATCCTTCATATATCATTATGAAAAACCGGAGAAAAACTTATGTGTTCAACTCGGTAGCAAAGTAGATTGACTGCCTTAGCTGAATTCCTAGCCTCGCTACGATCGGCTATGAACTATCAGCTGCGGCAGTCACTCTACCACTTTGCTGACTAGTAAAACAAATGATTATTGTCAGCTATGATCAGTCATGGCTTTTAAATCAAGCGTACATCTATTGACAGTGTAATTCGGAGAAGAATTGACATTCAGTTAATGATCGGGGTCAATAATAATATAGTTACTGTTTGCAATGACCAATACAATGATATTTTTAAAATATGAATTGGAACATTTGGTGTGAAAATTGAAGAATGTTTTGTTTTACATTCCTGGGTTGGTCTTCAATTATTTTCTTCTTGCCTTCCAACAGCCTTCAAACTTCTTATAAAATATAAGGTTATTTCGTCTCGATCTGAAGTGTGCTCACTTAAATAAACATTTTTCATTCAATCTTCTCAAATACAATGTCGTCAAAAACTGAAAACAGAAATGAAAAGGCACCTATTCTTTGACTTGATCTAATTAGGCCAACTCAAGGCTATCTTTGTTCATTTTTCAAAACTTACGCATAAATTAATTATTTCATTGTCCTCAACTGTTGGAATTTATCGTTTATGAGATGTACAAGAACTCCAGCAACGATTATCTACATCTAATTTATATCTTCGAGTCACACGAACCTAAGAGTATGCAGCTTTTGTTCTCAGGTGAGTAATGGCACATTGTCTAAAAAAGAAAAAGTGTGCGCGTAAAAAGACATAAATAGGTATTCGTGTATGGAAACGAGCACCCCGCATATTATTAAATCATCAATAGTTTTATTATTATCATTCCGAACATCTCCTCTTAGGCGACCAAGCCACCATTCAAGAATAGCTACTGTCCTAGATATCTTCTCGAAATAATCAGTGAATCTTTATTAAATTCAAAAACAAAGATAATATTTTTATGTTAAAACGTTACGGAGCGCTTTATTACAAAACCAGTTTGCCTTTATCTTCGGAACAACTGAAGAATCCATCGTTTCTCCCGCTATCGAAGATACTGAAAATATTTCAACTTCATTTGCTGCAGTGTCGTAGGTGGTTCGGCTGAATTTATTGCTTTTTCTGGGAAGATTATCGCCCACGTAAGTATAAGGTGCCGAGTGCTTTGACCCACTCTGATTATATTTGACAGAAAAGTAAATGAAATCGCAAGAATGTTCTCCTAATTCAACGATAAGTTTATCAATTGTGATAGCAACTCGCATATACTTTGAGTGCGATGTTGGGTTTTGCGAAGAATGATTTGGCCATGAGAGTAACGTTTATCGAAAACGAAACCTTTGGGTTTCTCGAATGAACCTCTTTTGAAATAAGAATTATTAATTTTCTGATTTTGGAGTAAATACAACGATACTTTGTAGAATATTTAGCCAGAGACGTAGCTGAAAATTTTTAGAGTGGTTTTCTGGTATAAATTGAACTTAGTACGAATGAACTCGAAAGTAGTGAAATAAAGTTATATTCATTCTGATATTCGGTAAAAATGACTGTGATCGGTAGCAAAAATAATGATTCAACTATGTTATCTAGGAGCTGCAGTATCATCCAATAAATCCGAAAGTTGAAAAGTAACAAATTAGAGAAGTTCCTGCAATATGAAACAACAAAACTGAAGAGTGAGTTTTAATACGACTGAAAATAATTTTTCACCTAGAACTGAACTGATTTTTATGAAATATATTTAATATCATTGAAGTCTGGAAATGTTCGATTGGAGCAATGAAAACAAAAACTTGAAACGAACGTAATATAGATTTGAACTGATCGATACCTCATGAAAATTTTCGTTCAAGAAAGAATACTACAGTTTCTTGTACGATTATTACTAACAACAATTCTTTGTGAAATCTAGTATAGGCCTTAGGTTCATCTATAGATGAATCGTCAACAAAACAAATAGATTTCTTTCAGTTTCCTTCCCAGTTCAACTGAGTTCACTTGAGTCGATTGCTAGAACAAACATGAAAGCTTTGAGATGATGACATTCTAATTTTGTTGGAAACCCTTTATTCCAATATCTATTTAGCAAAATTATGGTGTGATTAACAAAAAATATCACAGTGTCGCGGTTTTGTAAACCATTGATAGTGAAAATCGTAAGCAGGAACCTGTGATATTTTTATTAAATATGGATTGATTTTCATCGATTCAACAATGTGACTGCCAATTTTGATGATGATGAAAGCTAATGTAGAAAACGTTGATGTACTCAATAACATATCCTCAAATGTTGAATTCACATGAAAAACTTGAAACCAGATGTACTAAATGTATAGTATCAGATGTATTATGAAGCCAATCACAAGCTTTCTGAAATTAGTGGGTATGGCATATACATTGTACTTGATAACATTATGAGTGGAACGAATACAAAAATCGTTGCAAGACTATAAATATCGGCAAAAGAGTGAATATTGATAATCAGCTTGAAAGTAAGTCAAACAAGTGATATTTTTCGAAAATGAGTAATGGGATGAACTGTTAAAATGGAAAGTATAAACGCTTCAGTGTTACCAAAAATGATGGAATCTTGTTGAGGCCAAGGGCCAAGTAAACATGCGACACCTATTATAAGGTTATTGCAGTCTCATCTCCAAAGCTGTGGTATATGGATCGCAATGCTCATAAAAGAGTAGAGATAGACTCCATTCCATTCTGAAGGTGGAAAAACAGCTGAAAAAAAATGGCATTGTATATACTGGGGTGGGAACAGCCTCCTCACTTGAGTGAAATGAAATGGTTCAACAAACAGGTATATGCAGGATTTCTGAAATGGTAAAATCAATTCTCGAGGTTGGCGAACCAAAGGATATCCAGTTGGATGGCGATAAGGACTATAAAGAAGATCTATTGATATGGCACTGCAGACTGAGTGTGAATATCAGTCTGATGTTTCTGTAAATCTGTGGGTCTTCCCAGAAAGGCGTAAATCATCACAAAGAACTCATTACAGTGTGAAGGATAATCTATACTATGAGTTCATGGAGTCTATTTCAGATCAATTTGCCATCAGAGCGATTTGGTATTTACAAGGAGTCTCTGAAATGTGTATAATATATTATGCTTTTTTTGAGGTGTTTTCCAATAAATGATGGCACTCTACACTCGATAACTTCAATAAATATTGAAACCTATTGTCAAACATTACTAACATGTGGTAATGCCAACTTCGTTCTTGGTCTTGCATTATTTATTTGTTTTGTGTACGAATTATATTATAATGTTTTATGTTTGTTCTGACACTAATATGAATTTATTTTGTTTATTTTTTCGTTTAAGGTTGATTTGAAAAACAGCTTTTGCTGTTAATCCACCTTTTCATCGGATCCTCTCTCTGTAAATCCAAGGTTTCCTCTATAAGTTGTTCTCAAATTAATACGGTTGATTTAGTATAATTATAAGGAAGGAGTTCTGCTGGTGTGCTGAAATCAGTGTCGCGTTCCTGTGAGCTTGTGAGAAAATCATTTTCAATATAGTTTCATCGTTCACCTACAGCCGAAGGTGAATTTTTTCCTCTACGCCACTGTTCCGTTGTAAGGAACGAAAATAGGAGTTGTTTATGATATCGGTAACGGGGGATACGATGGCGGCGCTCCAGGTGAAAAGACTCGTGTCTGAAAGGGTATAATTAAGGGGCTTATCACAAAAGCTGCTTAGCCACGTCCGAAGACGATATACAATAATCTCACAGGTAAACTACTGGTCTGACGCGACGGTCGGATCACATTTGGATGATAATTTAGTTTTGGACAGTTCGTACCTGTTTTGGTCGTTATAATCGCGCCCCAGGCGAGTCCACTCATCAGTTATTGATGAAAGATTTTTTATCGGGATCAGGCGGATTCGCAGCATCTTTATCGGCATCTGACGAACACCCACGGATATCTGGGAATAGAGCAGGCAAGATCCGATACGAAACAAGGAATTTACATGCCTTTTACAGGGAGATAACTTCAAAACTGTTGTTTGATTTCCAATGGATTTATTAATGCCTTGATATTTGAGTTTTGAGGTAAGTAGCACGAACGAGTTATGTTCAAATGGAAAATCAAACGTTCTCTGAATTTCTATCACTTAAACAGGCACTGATTCCTCAAAATTCACTTCCTCAAAGGTAATATAAAATTTCAAACTTGTTATCAGTTGCAACTTTGATCAATAATAACATTGAATCCGTAGAATTGGAAAAGAAAGGCTCATTGGAATATAGATAGAGTTTGCCCTATTGCTCTACATGTCTCACTGAACTGATGGTGATATTGAGAATTGTGAAAAACTACATAGTTGAAAAAATTAAAGTTACCAAGAATGAAATAAAAGCATGGAAAAGAAGGACCAATTTTATTGGTGGAATTCACACAATTTATAAAATGATAAGTAATAATAAATAAGAAATGAGCTTCAAGTAATGAGTTGTCAGAAGGTCAACATTCACTTCTCAATAGAAACTCAAAATGACTAATGATAGTGAGAATTTAGCAAACTTTGTATGCATTTTTTGTTGAATCTGCAGTTTTAAAGTGAAGTCTCAGTTTGAACTGAACCTGAGTCTGCAATACTAGTCTTTTTCTATATCTTTGCAAAATATCGACATAAACAAAAGTCTACATGAACTTTCTGACCAAGGAGTGGAACCCTGGAAAATCTACCCAATGTACCTTGCAGACCGAGGAGTTTTCCAAACATCAAACAGTAACTCACAATTATTTTCATCATTTTTTTATGAGTTTTATCAGAAAAATATGTTTTATTTTCAGGAGAATAGTAGGAATGCAAAGGAAATTCTGAAATTCTAAGATTCCCAAAATCTAATTAACGATCATTGAATAACCCGCTTCTTCAAACATGTTCTCTGCAGATTGTTTAATCTAACTCATTCCTAGGAAAAGGTTAACTATACAGGGTGTGATCTGCATAAAAAATTTAGGATATGATTCTTCAGCTCATTTTGAGAAAAAAAGTTCCTATGAACATACGTCCGCAACTTCTTAAGTTTCTAGCTATAGGGTGTTAACATTTCGAGAGAAAAAAATTGTTTTCTTATCATAACTTCGATACTGTCCCAGATATTCTCATGGTATTTGACATGCACCTACTACTAGTCATTTTTTTGATATAGATGATATTTTCAAATATCTACCAGTGGTGTCCGTACGGCAAGTTACGTATTCGATATACGAAAAGTGTTTTTTAAAAAGACTTTATTTTAGAAACAAACAGTATGACAGCGTTAAACAGAATGAATAAAAATGTAATTTGGGTATATTTATAATGTTGGTGTTGATGAGCCAGCATCTCCGCATTTCTGGAATAACGGATGTAACTCTATCCTTGTGAGACGCTTGGTCAGCGAACCTGAGTTCGTAACTCCTCCATCCCTAAGACGAAAACAGGAGGGATACTGGTTTGTTTTCGGAGTTCTCTGCTGGGGTAGTTTCCTCTTTTTCTTTGTTTTTGGTGGTCCTTTTCTGGTAGAATTTCCAGGCTATGAAGGCTGCAAGGATAACCACGAGAGTAATGGGCATGCTTGTAAGACTCCAGGCTGCAGGGTGGAATGGTTGCGAGTCTCGAATTTGGAGGAGGCGCGCATCGTTTTGAAGTTCGTGAATTTTCTTTATATCGATTGTTTGTAGATGAATTGGTTTAAGTTCCAATTCTTTCGGGTTGCTTGTATCCATTTCTGTTTCGGGGATGGTCAATGGATGTCCTTCAATAATTTCTTTTCTGTTCCACAGCTTGAAGTTCCCAATAGTAATACCACAGTTGAAAGGTACTTCTATTATACTGGGTTTTTCGATCAGTATAAATTCATTGTTGTCACAAAATTTTTGTACTTTCAACTGTTTTCCGGCTGGAATTGCTATGATGTGCTGGTTGGATATGGCTTCTATTATTGGATTTGCTACGTAGACTCCGGCGGGGTGGCAGTTCTGGTACTCGGCTATTTTGATGAGGGCTGCAATACAGTCATTGGTTTGTGGTTCCAGGTGATTATGGCAGATATACGTGTCTTCGATCGCAGGGCACATCTCGTCTTCGTATTGTTGTTGGTTCGGCCCAAGTAATATATAGGGGTGGTTTGGGACGATTGTGGAATTATTGATCGGGATAGGAAAAAGACGGTACACTTCGTAAATTTCTTCAGAAAAGATTGGAAAATGAATGGCAAATATAACTTTATTATCTGAGAAGGTTACTTGTGTGCCTACTAATTGATAGTAGGAAATAGAATTAGTGAATCGCGGAATTTTATCTTTGTTGTAAAGTAACGCTAGGCGTTTCATGATTTTTTCTAATTCTTCCTCTGAAATCACAGTGCTATGTAGAGTATTCAACTTTGCAAAAGTCAAAGCATCTTCCAAATTGTCTAGAAAAACTATCAAATTTTGACAATTCAGAATTATTTGGTCCAATACATTTTGTGCTTTCAAATATTCGACTATATTTTGGCTCATGTTGAATTGAAGATAGTCGAGTCGATTTTTAATTATTTCTTGATTGGTGTTTAAAAGAGTTACGGTGGCATTGTAATTGTCAATCAATTTTTTCGAAAGAGACACCTGCATTGTGATTTCCTTCATAGTGAAATTTTGATTCGATTGTAATTCTCGAATGGCCTCGTCATATTTGACTCCGTCGTCGGCATCCAGGGTCCCAAAAAGCCATTTAGAAGTTGTGCCTACTAAGTTTAGCAAACCACGTTTAGAACGAGTTTGGGGTTTTATGTTACTAAGTTTGTTTTCGACTTCAAAGATGAGATATTTGGCGTGTTTAAGAAGATTAGAGAACAGGGTCTGAAAGAAATTGACTTTATGAATTTCATTTTGGGTATTTGGAATTCCCGTCTGAGAAACGTTAAGGTAGTCTGATATTTTGTTATAGAAATATCGCATGTTTTCTAGCTGGGTACTAATTGGGGTTATTTCGACGAAGTGAATGAATGTATGTTTGGTTTCGATTATTCGGGATGTCCCAAGATGGAATGGGAGTAAGGGAGTTTTCAGATGTGTAATTTTTATTTCACTAGTCACTATTTTGGTTGTCAGTAGGAGTATGGCTGCATGAAGCAACGGGGCCGTCATCTTCATTGTCCTGCGGAAGAGATGAAAAAACTTTAGGTTTCCGAATTTGTGATTTGTGGATCAATTTATCTTTCGTTGTTTTTATTTTCGTTCCTAAGTCTTCGATTACTTTTTTCTTTTTAAAGCGGGATTTTGTTTTATTTCTTGATGCTGTTTTATCTTTTACAAACGCTGTTGAACCGGGTTGAAATTCGGCTGCTTCTTCGCGTTTTTCATTTTGTTTTTTATTTAGATGTGATTTATGTTTCAGCGAAGTATCGTGTATTTTTTCGAAAAGAATGTTCAATCTATTTCGACGATCGATAACATATTGATTCATTATAATTTCGTCCGACGTGTCAAACGGGTCTAAAGCATCAAGTCGTCCATTGATGATGTCAAAAGGTTTTTGTTTTGTAACGCTATGAACTGAAGAATTATAGCCGACAATGGCGTATTGCATTAACTGTTTTGTATTTGCTTTTTGGTCTTTCATTTTGAGAACTCGGAATAATTCGATTAAGGTTGAGTGTAGTCTCTCTACCGGGCTGTTACTATTCGAGTTTCCAGGGGTTGTGAAATGAAGTTTAATATTATGAAGTGTGCAGAATTCTTTGAGCAAGGAGGTCTTAAATTCGGTGCCACTGTCGCACGTTATAGATTTTGGTATTCCATGATGTGAAATAAAGGTCATTAAACTGTCAAAAACTACGATTGCTGTGCAAATCGGCTCAAGTGAGTATGCTTGTGCATATCTCGAGAAAACGTCAATGATGGTTAGAAATTTTAAACCTTCTATTTGGAATGTGTCCATGTGGATGGACTCCAATGGTTGTGTGGGTGTTGGGGTCAGGGCAAATTTAATTTTTGGGGGATTCCTGTCGTATTTTGCCTCTTGACATATGTCACAATTATTAATATATCGAGTTATATGGTTTTTCATTTCGGGCCAAAAATATACTTTTTTCAGAGCCAGAAGGGCTTCATTAATTCCACGATGGCAGGTCTTTTCATGGTGGTATCTTATAAGTTCTTCTTGTCTGTTCTCATCTGTTATGTCTCTGACGAATTGAGTTGAAATGGTTAATTTGTAAGAGTGGTTTTTGAAAAATTGTGGAAGTATTGTGCTCAATTGTCGAATAAGATCAACTTCTGATTTCTGAACGAAAATGCAGTGTAATTTATTTGGTTCTACGTGATCTTTGAAAAAATCTATAATTTCGCGTTCAAAATTCTTGGATAGGAATACGGTTTGTCTATGTCCTGTACCGAAGGGTTTGCTTCGAACAATGTAAAATGGTCCGGATTCTTTCTGGTTGAATATTATTTGTCTCGAGTATTTATTAATACAATGCTCGGTGATAGGTATTTCTAGAATAGGGTTTTCTATAGCAGAGTGGATAGTTTGATCGTCATCGTCAACTGGTGGTGAATTGAGGGTGGGTGGTACTATCTGAATGTCTGAGATAATATTGATTTTTTTTTCTGCAATTCTTTGGGATCAAATACTTGTTCAAGATTATCCAAATCCTCTGTGGTTACGTTCAGTGGTTGATCACAGTTCAGATATTGGTCTATCTCCTCACCTATATCTCCGGGATTGGCTAGTACTGATTCATTATCGATTTGATTGATCTCTACTCTTGATAATGCATCAGCATTGGTGTTATGTTTACCTTTTTTGTAAATTATTTGGTAGTCGTATTCCTCAAGTTTAAGTCTCCACCTAACTAATCTAGAATTTGGTTCTTTGAGGTTAAACAACCACTGGAGTGGCTGGTGATCGGTTAAAATAAAAAATTTTCTGCCAAAAATGTAGGGTCGAAAATATTTAGTGGCCCAAACAATTGATAACAATTCTTTTTCAATCGTACTGTAGTTAATTTCAGCCGGATTTAAAGTTCTTGAAGCATATCCGATTGGGAGGTCGTTTCCTATTTTACCTTGGCTTAAAACGGCACCAATTGCAAAATTGGAGGCATCCGTGGATAGTATGAATGGTTTATCGAAATTTGGATATTGTAAAATCGGGTCGTTGCAAAGAATCTTTTTGCAGAGTTCGAAGGCGTTGATGAACTCTGGCGAATGTATGATTTTTTCGCCTTTTTTAAGGCATTTCGTGAAAGGTTTCGTTAATTTTGCAAAATTGTTAATAAAACGTCTATAGTATCCAAGAAGACCCAAGAATGACTTGATTTCTTTGGCCGAACTAGGAATAGGAAATTTTTGAATTGCCTCAATTTTACGAGGATTGGGTCTAATTCCCTCAGGTGTTATGACGTGACCTAAAAACTCGACTTCTTTCCTGAGAAATTCGCATTTATCGATTTGTACTTTTAATTTTGAATTGCGTAATTTCCTGAAAATTAGTTTGAGGTTTGAAATGTGTTCTTCGAGGCTTGTTGAAAATATTATGATATCATCCATATATACCAAGCAAACCTTGTTCTGAAGATCACTAAGGACATTGTCTATCACCCTTTGAAACGTTGCTGGGGCGTTCTTAAGCCCAAATGGCATTCTGACATATTCATAATGCCCATTTTCGACATTAAATGCCGTTTTTTCTATGGACTCAGGGGCCATCTCAATTTGATAGAACCCAGATGCGAGATCCAACGTTGAAAAATATTGGCAACGGCCTAACTTGTCCAGAATATCATTGATATTTGGAAGTGGATATCGATCATCTATAGTCTTTTCGTTTACCTTTCGGTAATCGACAACTATACGCCATTTTTGTAAACCAGTGGCGTCCAATTTTTTGGGGACGATCCATATGGGGCTGCTCCAAGGGCTCTGACTTGGTCGTATAATGCCATCGTCCAGCATTTTATTTATTTGTTTTCGAACCTCATCTTTATGTATGAATGGATATCTGTACGATTTTGAGTGTACAGGAATTTCATCGCGAGTTTTTATTGAATGTTTGACTTTGTTGGTAAAAGTTAGTTTCTCGTTTTCTTTATGAAATATGTCTGAAAATTCTCGACAGAGGTGGATTAAAGCTTCCTTTTCTTCTTTATTCAAATGATCACAACGAATTGATTTTGTTATGTCAGTTGGTTTTTCCGAAGTATTTTTAACATTCGAAGTATTGAAATGGAAGAGATGAAAGTTTTCTTTATGATTATCAGAGAAAGAAGAAACTTTTATTGGTTCGTTAAAGGTTATTGTAATAGGTTCATCTGAATAATTATGAATTTCTGTTCGTGCCATTCCTTTTTTTGCGGTCGTTAGTGTTTCGGGGATATAAAGGTTTTAAAAATTGCATTCGGGAATCAAAACATTGTCAGAATATTGAGTGACAGGTACTTCTACCGAAGCGATTTCGTTTGAATTTATTGAAACACTGTATGTTTCTTCATTTGGATTTCTATACAGCATCGGAATTTTGACTTTTTCATTAATCAAACAATTATTGACCAGATCTACAGAGAATTTCATTTTTTGTAATTCTCCTAGACCCAAAATTCCATCGAAAAATGAATGAAAATCGAACAAAATGAATGTGATTACGTGATTTGAATTTAATTCTGGAAATGAGTTAATATCGGCTTTGAATCTGACTTCTTTCTCTCCTATGCCCGTTTTGATTTTTGTAGCGCAATGATAAATGTTTTGTGGAAAAAATGTTTCCGCTATCGAGGGTCGCATCATCGAATGATAGCATCCTGTATCAATTAGCAGTTTCATTGGTGGATTAAGAATTTCGATATATGGTAAGCTATTATTCGTTTCGGTATACATTTCGGTAACTAAGTTTGGGGATTGGTATGGCTCGATTGTTGAAAATTTTCTGGGTTTTCAAGAAAATCTCCAGAATTGTCGTAATTATCAATTTCAGGACTAGGGTCTAAATATTGGCTGTATGTAAAATAGTCATTTTCTAGTCTCAGATCATTGTTATCGGGGATGTTAGTATCGTTCATGGGGAAGGAATTATCTGAAAGTTGTGACGGTTCTTCGTCTATTTGATAAATTTCTTGAGAGGTGAAATTTCTTGGACCAGAGGGCCTGAAGTGATTATTGGGGTTGTTTGCGTGTCTTTGATATGTATTTCGGGATGTAGTGGACATTGGTATCGGCTGATTTGTTGGTGCTTTCCCAGTAGGTTTGAATACGTTGGTGGGTGGGCCGAAAACTTGTCTATTAGTTGGAAAGTTTCTAATAACAGGTCGTGGCTGAACGTTTATTGGTTGTCTGGGGAATGAATTTCCCGGAAAGGATTGAGGGGGAATCTGTTGGTTATCAAAAAGTGGTCTTTGAACTGATGTCTGATTGAAATTTGCGGAATTGGAAGGAAAATTCTGAAAATTGCTATGGTTTTGTTGATTAGTTTGTCTCAGAAATTGTGGTCGATTGGTGTATTTGGAATTTTGTGGGATCATTGGCATTCTGAAAAGATTTTGGGTGTATTGAAAATTTTCTTCCTCTATAATATAGGTCAGGGCGGTTTCTAAACAATCTGGATTCTTTAATCGAATTAAGCTCTGTAGTGGCCCTGGTATTCCTCTAATGAAAGTTCTCAAACAAACTTGATCATATTGCCTCAGATAAATTAATTTGGTAGCGGCATCTAGTTCAGTAATTGGAAATGAATTGATTTTTTGTGCAAGAGTGCTTCGCAAAATTTGTAACCTCTTGCCAAAATCTAATGTGGATTCGTTTCTATATGGTCTGGCCATGAGTAGGTCTTGTTCCAAACATTCTAGATTTCGTTTATCACCAAAACATTGAAGAAGTGCCGATTTAATCAATATCCAATTGTTCAATTCGCTTCTGCAACCGACAAGTAATTGGGCTCTATTGATCAATTTTGTTTGGACTACTCTTACCAAATATTTCACTAGAATAGGATCGTCATTATTTCCGTACGTTTCGAAAAGAAAATCACAAGCTGATGTAAAATTAGTCAGTGTATTCATATCGCCATCGTAATTCGGTATTGTATCGACAAACATTTTCAACATGCTCAAAGTGGCATTTGCATTAGCCGGTTGGGCAGGTTGAGTAGAATTTGATGGAGTTGTCATGATTTCAGATCGAGATTCAGAAACAATTAAAGAGTTATTGAAATTATTTATCAAGTCGTCTATAATTAATTGATTTTCACTCATCAAAAGAGTTCAAAAAAATGTCTTCGATTTTAATAGGATAAATTGCTTCACTATTCTAATTAAAATTAATAATTCCGAATTTCCTAAACGGGGAAAGGGAATTTTTGGAAGGAAAAAGGATTACTTGGTCTTACCAAAGCGTTTCTTCCTTCTGGTGATTCTGCTTGGCTATCTGCTTCCGTTTCTCGTTGCCAGGACTCCTCTGAAGGCCCCTCAGGTGAACTCAATCCCTTTTTGGTGCACAGGAACACGGGAAGTCTCTGAACGTTTCGATAAGTGCTCAAGAGTGAAAACTCACGTTTTTCTTGTCCGAAACCGGTTACGATGCCGTGTATTTCCGACAAAAACTGCACTTATCCTACCGACTGCGCCAGTTACGTATTCGATATACGAAAAGTGTTTTTTAAAAAGACTTTATTTTAGAAACAAACAGTATGACAGCGTTAAACAGAATGAATAAAAATGTAATTTGGGTATATTTATAATGTTGGTGTTGATGAGCCAGCATCTCCGCATTTCTGGAATAACGGATGTAACTCTATCCTTGTGAGACGCTTGGTCAGCGAACCTGAGTTCGTAACTGGCATGAATACTGGAGAATTTTCTGAAAAAATATAATACACCATTGGTCTCTTCAAAAATGAATGTCATTTTTGAAATCATCATTTATTTTCCAACAATTTGACTCTGTGAATATCCTCCTTCTGAGGCACCGTTTTCGCGTAAAAAAATATAAACCATTTTGCCAATTTCAATCAATTCAAAAAAAACACATCTTACCTTCAAACTAGCTTATGAGATTTCGGTGATTTTGCAATACATGAAAATAAAAAAAAAGTTTGGATAAAATAAACTCATGCTAATCCAGGAGTATCTCTCATGGTTTGGTGGGGAGAGAAAATTTTCTGTCTTAGCTCCTCTGAGGTTTGAAAAAAATGAGGATGATGAGGAAATCTGCAGCATACATCTCGTACGGACGCCACTGGTAGAAATATTAAAAAGTAATCAAGCCTATCGATGCTTAGTAGTTGTATATTCAATTTTATGAAAGTAGCTAAAACAGTATTGAAGTTATGATGAGAAAACAATTTTTTTCTTGAAATTGGAACACTCTATACCTCGAAAGTTAAGAGGTTTAGGGCATATGTTCATATAAACTTTTTTAATAAATTGGCCTAAGGAATCATATCCTATATTTTTGGCCATCAATTGAATTACACCCTGCATATTCAACCATAATTATAGGCTGTGATTTCTATTCAACGTTTCGTGGTACACTCAGATGTTGAAAACAATTCCCTTAAAAAGTTTGTATGCCCCGCGAATGAACAGGATTCAAAAACCAACAAATTCAAATTATTTTTAATTTTTTGAATTTCAGCAGGTATTTGAAAGGTACAAGAACGACGAAGGTAATAATTTAATGCAACTTCGTTTATTTCAGCATGTACCCTTCACGAATAAAACTGAAAATGTTTTCAGATGAATTTTTTATTCCTGGTTGCTCTGATAGAATATTTCATCAAATGTTGAGGTATTGAATCATCGTACTAGTGAAAAAAAAATGTGTGCAATGCAATCAGATTTGGATCTTGATCATGTTTATCATTATTTCATTATCAATTCAATACTCCCAACATGAAAACATTGTATTTATTCACCAATATTTAAAGCGGCTACTGCTATAACTACGCGGTTTCATAACGAAAGAAGTCGATTAATTTTTATTAATACTGAATGCAAATAAACTTCAATCAACTCCATTGTAAGTCGACGGTGAAGCCATGAACAAAATCATCGCAATAAATATCATGAGGGCCTTATCACATCAATATTCGGCTGAAAGTGGGGATTTAATAATAAAATTAAGTGTCAATTAAGAGCGCGACTCGTTCGTCCGGAATTTATTTGAGGTAGTCTTCGTTTTCTTATTTTTTTTGTCGGTTTGTTGACTTGCATAATAGAGTAATTTTTAAAAAACGAATTGAGACATCCGAGAAATAATTTACATCGAGACGCAGAGGCCATCAGGCAACAAACGGGTTTACGCCGGCATAAAAAAGGTAATTGGTAGCAGATAGAGGTCTAGTTATAATCATTGGGCGATGGTCATTATCCCTTTTCTTGTACCAGGGATGCGAGAATTCTACTACAGCGTTCGTTACATTATTACGAACTTCAATAAGTTGGATAATATACTGTTTGAGAGTATAAGATATAAGATAATGAAAAAATAAATAAAAATTTTGAAAATAATACCTACATCGATAGATATCCAAAAACCTTTTCCAGACGTATGTGTAAATCATCCCATTCAAACACCAAAAGAAGTAATGTTTCCAATATAACTTCTTTCTCAAGAGTGAGAAAAAATCAGAAAGAATACAAATTGAAAAAATTGAAGATTGATAGTTATGAAACAAACCGACCAAAATCTCCCCTGGTTTTCGAAATAGTTTAACCTAAAAGGGTAAAAAACGTGAAGTATGAGTCTGTTCTGTTAAATGCACCTAATTTTGTTCAGAAAGCTTTCTTATTCTCTGGTTATACGTTATACTAAGTGTTGAAACTGATGTTGATAGGATATCTCAAGTTATGAAAACCTTCTTCATCTTTCGTGATCATTAGGTTTTGAAAAACAATTCTGGAAAACCGTAGATATTATAGGGAGGTATCAAGGCATCACTGTTTGAAATTTACATTAGATTCTATGAAATTGATGCGTTTATATGATTTTTCTCAAAAAAATTTATTATTAAATAAATCCTATAAATTCAATGGTGTTTCATGTGTTTCGTTATATGATAGCTTTATCAAACAAAAAATATGAATTGCTCTCAAAGTTTCATTTACATCCGAACGAAATTTTGAGAATTACTATATTAATATTCAGTATCTGGCCAGAAGAGAACATATTCATCAGAAACGAATCGCTTGATTCTGAAAACACCCTCTGTGTTCTTTCACGCGTGTTTGATAATTTCTCCCATTCGACCCATATAAAATATAGGGGGTTCTATGGCTCCATCCACGTGATTATTTATATACTTACTCTTGACAACATATTTTTGTTTTCATTATTTTTATATGCGTATTCAAGTCATTAGTAGCCTTATAGGCAATACTACTATTTTTGTTTTGAATAATATGAAATATTTGATATGAAAAAGTCCTATAGTTAGGGTCCTCGTTTTTTTGGAATAAGATATATTCCAATTCCAGTTGAGAATGAAACCAGTTTATGCCTGGTCGAATCTTGGTAATGGACCAGAAGCATTTTATGGTCGGTAATTTCGAGTTTTTTGCGGAAGGCTGGTCTTGACATAATTCAATGGCTATCGCAACAAATAGTACAAGGGTAGTAGTTTTTCTCGCCAAATACCTGCTGAAATGCCTTCAGAAGGTATTGTTGACATAAGTACGTGGGAAAATCGTATTAGCTCTTTTCCCATTTCAAAAAAGAAAAAATGTGTCATATTCGATTCAAAACCGAGATCAATATTCAATACTCAAAATATTAAAACGAAGAAAAATAAAATATCCAACTCATCTAATGTGAATTTTCACGATACTAGAATTCAGTATCTGGGACTAATTGATTGTTGAGTTGAAAGAACACGAAAGAGATCACAATTCACAAAAAACAGTTATGATCTTCAAAGTATGGAAGAAAAATTTGGGTATTATTATATTATATTGAAGTCTATTTTATACTTACAATGTATCCATTTAACCTTGCCACATTACGTCTTCCGACTATTATCGTTTCAAAATTTTGTTATATATTCATTATGATCAAATATATCAAGAAAATGGTTGAGATTGAACCGAAAAACTGAAATTATTCTTGATTCTACTGTTTAGAATCCGATTTGAAAAAACGTTTTCAGGGCCCTGCAATTCGATCAATTTAGAGAATAAATGTTTGAGAAGTCGATTTTTAAGTAAAGATAAGTTATTGAATGAAACATGTCACTGATATGTCATCAACGATATTTATGAAATAATCACCATAAAAGGAGTAACAAATAATATACAGCTGCCTGTAAGATTTTCACATATCTAAACTACAGTTTAAAGTTCCTACTTGAGGAAGCTATTGTATAGTGAAATATGTGTCGCGGTTTAGTGAACCCTAATATGTGAAAATCTCACAGGCAATTTTATAATTATTATTATTTGATCATTTTGGATTTTCATCTGTGCCGGCCACTTCCATTCTGTTTTTGAAAGACGTACCGTTTATCGATAATACGGTAAGCATAATTTCATTACTCACAAACATTTTTCGCTTCCTCTTCCAAAAATATACTCATTAAGGAAATCAAACACTCATGTGAATAGTAAAAACTTGTAACCTTTACATTCTCTATATGCCTTTCTTTTTTAATAATGATTATTGCTTGTACGTATGATTATCTCATTTCAACTTTCATTTTATTCAATAACTCATTTATGTATTTTTCTCACATTGTAATGCCCTGGAGAAGGCGTTGTAAGAGTCGAGATACACATGTACTCATCATACTTCTGCTGTATATTGTAAATTTTTGAGGAATAAATGTCTAAAAACTTTCTATGCATCATAATGTATGTCTATACATATGGGAATATTGAAATCCTGAACTACTTAGATGACATGATATTTTAACAGGTTCAACAACTGTCCCACGGTCTGGTGTGTAATTTCATCAATCAGACACATTGTAATGAATAAAATAATAGCTTCATTGATATCCAATAAACCAAAGTAGATATCAGAAATCATCGAGCAGTTTTTCATGATCAGCTTTGACATACATGAATGGACACGATAGGAACACTGTTATTTTGTGGTGATGATTACTGCACCTACTTCTAGGTTGATAGATCTCCCTCGTAAATGAAAATCCCTGAACCATATCCAAATCCCTCCTACGCGCTATGAACAGAGCATACCGAACATAACACCATAATAAACCATCTGACCACGAAAAGAGAACATACAAAAGCCGCCTCTAATGGTGTTTCGTCTAATTAGTGAACAAATTATTGCAGTGGGCCTTGTAATTTCTAATCTTGTTATACCTGTTGAGGAATTTTAAATAGATGATTTACTAGGGATAATATTTTGCTGCTTTACATAATAAATGACAGACTCTACAAAGCCTACACTTTCCTAAGAGGCTTGGTTAATTCTTTGTGGCTTTTTCGAGAATTGCGGTCAATAATTATATGGCCAGATGATTATACGGTTGAAGGATATTGTGTTAAATTTCGAACACCATGCGCCATTAAGTTTGATATTAGAATTATTTCGTTTCGTCTTGGGAAATAGAAGATTGTTTCTTTTTTTCGGTATTGCTTATATAATGTAATAGTGTGTCAATTACATGCCACATGATACAATGTGATTCTTGATGAAAGCTGGTTTTAGACGTATTTCGAAAATTATGGCGAATTAAATTCTAAAACTTTGAGACAAGACGTAACTGACCGTGATCTATGAACGCTGAATATTTTGAACTCACTCTTACTTCCGTTGACAGCAGAAATGGCAAAAACTGTATATTTGGTGATTTTGAATTCCTTCTTCAATTATCATTAGATTCTATGTCTATTTTGTACCGTTTTCGAGCTATTTTTTTTCTCGAAATTTTGAGTGGGAATATGAATTTTTCAACAGTGGTCATTTCAGAAATTCTAATAATTTTTTTTTCATTTTCTTCATACCATATTCAATATGAACATTTCTCATTCATTACTCAATTATTTTGAATGAGAACCCCAATTTTTTATATTTGTAATGATTTTTTAGAACATTATGAAATAAAAGGTTCAGGAATTATTTTATCATTTAGAAAAAAAAAAGCTTTAATATTTTGTTGATTTTTGGCCTCCATGAAGAATGTGAAAATCGGTTCATTTGTCCGATTGTTGAGGTAAGTTGGTTCATCATAAACTCATTTGGTTGAGGCTGATTATAAAGAAGCAGAGGCTACAGTACAGCGGAATCGATATTATGTGTAGTCAAAAAGTAAACAACAAAAACGGTTAAGAATGATATGAGTAAAATTTTTCTTTTTTTTTCACTACCTGAGAATATAAAAACTGAAAATTCTCATTCAAAAATGTTTGAAGATGCAGCAAACATTTGAATCCTCCGCCGAAAAGGTTTATTAAATGTTTTTCATCACTGAGGAGGAGTCAAGAAATTCACCAGATAGATCAGTTTGGATCGTGAAGACTGAACAGTAATTTACTAGAAGAGTAATAGGGAAGATTTTTATATTGATAAAATATTTTTCCACGTATATTTTGAATCCCACGAAGCAATTGACAACATGAATATGTCTCACGCAATCTCACTATTCATCCATCCGATAATAAGGTATTTAAAATAATCTAAATTTGACAACTTCTATGGAGATGACTATATCTTTTTATACTTTGTTTATTCTGCCGCGGGTTTTTAAATTAGAAAATCCTACATGAGTTCGTATAAATTCAACGTTTAACGATTATTTTCGATAAGCACCTCGGTCCTCATTGAGATAAATCCAAGGAAAATGATCAGAAAACACTTAAAAATAATGAGTTTTTAGGAATATGCCATTAATGGGAACATTTAGATTAGATGGAGGAAAGTTGTTTTCTAAACTTGTAATATCGATGGATTTTTAAAAAAAGGTCTCTCATTATATAAAGTGGATGACTCGAATTCAGATTGGTGCATTATCAAATGTGAGGTCATCCAAATATTTTGTTATTGTTACTTAAAGTGCTCTTATCGGTACGGTGGCATTATCGTATACTGAATGGGGTTGCCACCAAGTAGTAGTTCTTTCACCACTGGTGTTGGTGATGCCAGAACAATCGACTGGAATTTTGCATTGGACTTTGGTGACTAGATTAGATTTTTTTCGAATTTGACTACGATTGCAACTTTAATGTTTACGAACCACAAGTCACAATAAATATTCACTTAAAAGTTCAAAAAGGGCTCTTGGAACTTGAATACTTGTTTTTGAATTTTTAAATGAAACATGATCAACTGTGATAGCTTTGCTGTACAAGGAACCCGTTGTTAAAGATTTCTTTGACTTTGCATGATTGTGGTACGAGTCCTCCGATCAAATACTATAGATGGCTTATCTTTTCAGGTGATAACCTCCTGATAATCTGCTTATTAGCACGCTAATGGTACTTCATTGTATACAGTGCCATAAGGATCCACTAATCCTTTCCTAAACAGGAAAACACTTCGTGAATCTTCGACTTTTCAAAAAGGTGAGAGAAACGAAAAGTTTATACTAATCCCATATGAACCTCAATACACTAGAGGACTCCAACAGATATTTGACACAGTAACTATAAAAGTTGCATATGAAACTTCTTACAAATTACAACAGCTTCTTGGTAACCCAAAAGATAAACTAGAAAACTCAGAGAAGTCAGGAATTTACGAGATCAGTTGACAATTACGAGATCAGTTGTCAAGATTGCAACAAGTACATCGGCCAGAGCCGACCATCTATCGAAACTCGTTTCAAAGAGCATTTTGCACACATACAATACGGAAGGGGAGAAAAATCCAGTGTCGCTCAACACGCTCTAGACAATGACCACAAAATTGGTGAAAGCAATCTGAAACTGATCAAGCATGTGCATGACACAAGACTACTCGATGCATGTCTCGAAATAGCAATTTGTAAAAACAGCATGAATGGTGACAAGGGATCTATCCCATTCAGTCCGCTTTTCAATCTATTGTTTAGAAAGTAATCAGAATAATCAATACTAACAGATGACGGAACTGCAGGTAGTGAGTTCATTATCGAGAAATTTATTAGAATAATTAACAGTAACAAACAAAGTCTATATCGGACCAAAAAACTTTAGGTATATAAACAACTAACCCTTGCTTTAGATTCAGTATCAATTTTCTTCTCCCGAAGATGCTAACCTTGTTAGCGAAACGCGCGTTGAGTGCAAAAATATAAGTTTCAACTTTTACACCAAAGGTTCCAAAACTCATCGTTCATTCGTGTTATTCCTATTTGCGGAAATAAATATAATTAACACTCATAAATATTAGCTAGATTAATTCCGATACATTTGGAGTTCCAGTTAGGTATTGCAAGACGAACTACTTCATAAAGCTCCCGACATATGTCACTAATGTCATTATTGGTAATAGTATATTACGTAACGAGAAGGGTAAGTAGCCTATTACGCACTAGCGAAAATTGTGAGCACGAGGCTTCAGCCGAGTGCGGCGAACCGCGTGTACACGTAACTAGCCTTATCCTCGAGTTGCGTACTGTTCTTCCTCTACTCCCGCCATACTTGTGCGATAATTTCTGCTAGTTTAGCACTAATTTTTTCGTTATTCCTCATTATTAATGATCACAGAAACACTGGATGACAGCAAGTAGATAAAACAATTTCTTGCTTCATGTATATAACTAGATAAGGAACCAATCCACAAACTGTTAAACACAAATTTCCCAAAAATATAATTTTTAATTCAATTTCACAAAGAATTCGAAACGAAAATATGCTGAATTTGGTTTAAGGGGAATTGAATGTAAAGATGAGATTAATTAATTGATTTTTCTGAATAAGCTATTTCAGCTATTTCCTAACAGCTGTCAAACACTCAATGAATGCTTCAAAATAGTGGAAATAGAAAAATATTATTCACCAACGAAGAACTTACACATACACATATCTACATGCATGTACATTTCAGTTTATTCCTAGTGAATTAGTTTGGCATACCAATAATTTTCTTTATCTCACTTGTCGAATAAAAGACGAAGATGTCGAAAAGTTTCAAAAGAAATCAAGAAAATTTTCCAACTTCTTTCTCCGAGGGAACAATCTTGATCCAACCTGAAGGTAGGTAATAAATGAACACATTTTTGAATGATTTTGAATCAAAAAATGTTTTATCGTTTCAAATGAGTTCGGAATTGCTTGCCCAACAACAGAGATATAGGGTGGATTAATGAAAAGTGGGACATACTAAATATTGACATGTATGTTCCTAGTGATTTTCATTAAAGAGTCTTGAGGATGAAGATCGATCCGTTGCCAAACACTCTATGACGATACCAATCCAAAGAAATATAACAGTTGAAAATATTATCTGTATCGAAAGATGGCTTGATTCCACTGATTAGATTTTGTTTAGATTTTTGTGACGAAAAAAACAATCGACGCTTTCGGAGGTTTCGACTATTTTTTCCTATTTTTCAAATTTGATGTCAAGTTAATTGTCATATTGTCACTTCGACATTTTGATTTGATGTGTAACGATGTTTCCATCTTGTTTATCTATTGATTTCGTTGCGTATGAACATTAAAACATTCTTTAGAAACTTGATTCATAGTAGTATAGTGTCAGATTTGTATTGTTGTTGTTAGTTTTATGTCTATAAATGAAGATGTACGGTTACCTCCAATCGCTCAAATCGGATTTCGCCACGCCAAGTTCGTTCCAAACTTTCACAGGTATCAGTAAAGACATCTCATCACAAAATAATTAAACTACTATACAGAAGAGAATTGGTAACCTACAACAATAGGGAAGAATATCGACCGACGAGGGCGCCAGTGGTGGTTAAACTATATCCACCATTTTGAAATAGTTACCTTGTTTACATTTGTGAAATAACGCGCCAAACTAAAATCCAGTCATCAGTTGCCCTCGCTAGACAAGATTTTGGTGGTTTTATTTCTATATTTTCATTGTACGAATTTTTTCTCGTGAAGGTTAATATAACTGTGTTCATGATGCTTTGAATAGCCGCACAATACTTTTCATTGGAGGTGAACATAGATGCATCGTGTTTCAAAATCTAATAATATTCGTTCCAGGACATTTTTTAGTTTTAGTGTAGTGTTAGTGAACCAAAGAGGATTCTATTACATGGATGATGAAATGCGCCATAACTTCGCCTAAAAATGGACAAACAGACTCACCAGGTAACAAGAAATCATCTCTCTTGAAATGCAAGTAACACACTAAAGCCGCTCTAGGTGGTGATTTATGCAGTTTCAGTTTAATTCTCCAAGCCTTGTACCTGTCTATTTTCTCTTTCAATCCACTTTCCGTAATGTTTCCCACCAAAGATGTATTTCTCTTTGGAAACGTGTGGAAAGACAACTTTGGATTTCGGTTCCTAGAGTTGCGGCAACTTGGCACCCAACACTTTATACGGCTCACTGAGCGATCTGCATCCATGATTGTTTCTTATTATTAATCAAAAAAATTACAACTTCAGATGAGATTTCCTAAATCAACACCAAAGAACTCAAAACTCAATAAATTCACACACATAAAATGGAAGCCGTTTGTTTGTGAAATTGTAGCAGTGCGTTATATTTCCACCAGACGTCGCATAAAATTATGAACTTCCCAATTGTCCCAAAAATATTTGACCTTGATCGAACTTTGGGACTTTCATCGACACTGAGAATCTGACAATATATACCAACAATAGGAAACTACACTGATAAACTTCAAGTGACATGCGTCAAATTTATTAGCTGTCTTCATCTGACTCACTGAAGCAAAAGCAATAGAATATTCTGGTACGCTCTCATTGTTGCACCTCGGGAAGGAGTGGCTTTCACCAAATATGTCAGTGGATTCTGTATAGTATTTTAATTATTTTGTGATCTTCCTGGATCGCCAAATCTCCAGCGGACAAACCTACCAGGATTTTCAATTTGTCTGTCAGTGAACATTTTGACAGCGTCTGTCAAAACAATATTTGTTACTCACCCTTGACGGTATCGGGAGCGTACACCCCGTTGCCCTTCTGCCACGCCCACGAGCAGAGGTCGCAGGTGGTGAGACCGTCCGGAGTGACGGAATCGTCGAGAAAAAGGGGCCTGGGGGGTGGCGGGATGAAGTTTCCCGAGAAAAAACCTCCCTCGCTGGCGTCCAGGGGTATCGGGGATTCGTCTTCGAGGATGCCGGACCAAAAGTCGCCCTCATCGTCTGTTATGTTCGTGGCGACGATCAGATCAGGCACCTGAAAGAAATAATTCAATTACCATTCGTGTATTCAGAATTGAGTTATACTGAGGAAGGACTCAAAGAAAGTTAACAGCATCGCACGTTAAAATGTAAGACCTCGTTAACTCTTGATGAGCACAATTTTTTTCTTTTCAAGGTGGGGCCCATGAGGGGATGTCAGCTGCTTAGAGTAAAGAATCAACCAACCATATATTCTTGACACAGAATGTATCAGAATTTAGACCCAAAGTTATATGATGTATATAACTTCGAGATGCTGTAGGTTCTTATATAGAAAGATTATGAGACCTCGCTATATTGTAGTTGAAGAGGATTGACATACTTTGAACCTATCATAAAATCAGGGTGATACATCGAAACTACCATATTTTATGTCGAATATTTCCATCGTATGTTAAAAGTCCCATATGAAGCTGGACATTTTCGATCAATTACAGCGATAAATTCCCGGCGTCGGCGGGACATTTTCGGGCTGGTAAATATCCGGTAGGTATCGAAAAATACCCGCTCGGTCCGTGTTATAGATACACGGACTGAAATACTGAATTTTAAACGTCGTTGTTTTAACTCCGGAAATAGTCTACCGAATTACACTCGTGCATCAAAATGAACCTAATACTTTTCCATTCAAGCATGTTATGTTGTCAAGCATGCCCTCCTCCTTCGGAGTCGTGCTCTTTCGACAAAATATGAAAATAAACTCATGCAGTTTTTAGACAACATGCTTTCATGGAAAATTATCGGCAATTGTGAAGCACTTGTGTAATTACTCCCGAACATTACATTCCTGTGACTTTTAGCCTCTCCGATGCTTGCATTTCGACACGTTTGTATGGCAACCACCCATTAATAAGTGAAAATCGCCCTGGCAAGTGTAAATCACCCTGGTTAACATATGGTTGTCGTGTCGTGACCTGTCAACGTAGTTGTTGGAATTTTAGAACAGAATATCTTGAAAATGGGTTATTTTAGCGAAGGATTTTTTATGGTTGGTGGTTATGTTATGTTCTAGTTTCGAATAGTTTTCGCATGAAAGTTTCGCACCAAATCTCCGCGATCTTGATTTGAAATTTCAAAAAATTTTCTCATTTGTGATTTTTAAGAATTCATTATTTTCTATGGGTAAATTGGCATGCCTTCACGAAATGATGAACTGATAGTATATTATATACCAAGGGACTAAAGTGAATGTTTTAATCCCGCACGTGATGTTTATTGCCTGAGGGCTCGTAGAGCCCGAGGGCCAATAATCACGTAAGGGATAAAATATGTCTTTAGTCCTGAGGCATATACGCTATTTTTTGCACTTCCCAGTATTATAACTTTTAACTTTGATACAATTAATAATTTTGATGAGTTATATAAACACGGTACATACTTGGATTACTCAGTAGGTAACGTTATAGCAACAGTGTCAACAAAATTTTTCAATTCAGTGACATTTCAATTAATGCTGACATTTAAAACGAATCGCAACTTAACTAACAGAATATCAAGAAAATGAATCAAGAAATGAATGAAACTACATATTTTGATATAGATAAGGCAGCTGACATGATAACGGAAGAATTAATACCCAAAAAATCAAGAAAAATTTATGAACAGCAATATGAAGGCTTTGTTAATTGGTGTAAGGAGAAAAAAGTGGAAAACTACAATGAAAACGCTTTGTTGGTTTATTTCAACGAAAAATCAAGATTCATAATGGAATATTTCCTAATTTTTGTCCTAGTTATTAGTAGTGATGTAGCTGCGGTAAAGTATGATTCTTACTTTATGTCCCTAGGGATTTGAAATGCAACTTTATCTCCCTAGGGACTAAAAGATACAGTTTAGTCCCTGTTATACGGGACTAAAGTTGTCACTTTAGTCCCGGAAGTGCAAAAACATCTTTAATGATCTAAATCTCTCGACGCGTCGTTACTCTTGTACCCTTCACCCCTTAGTTCTGCTTCATTTTCCATTGATCGTCTGAGCACAGCAAGTTTCATTCATGAATTATGTTTTTGCATACAACCTTGGTTTCTGTGATTCGTTCTTTTACCACACATTTCCCAATGATGACAATAAATGAACGAGTCAAGTTTCAATCATCTTGAGTTTCAATCATCTTTTTAACAATTCGTTCAAGGTTCAAGCCAGTCTCAACTACCTACACAGTGGGTTTCTGGGCTGATATATGTCAACAATTACTCTATTGAATAATGCCATAAAGGGCGTTGGATTATATCTGACCGGTGCCAGTGTTGAGGTTCTTCATAGAAGATGATGGAAACTAACTTATACTGAAGAGAGGCCAACAATCCGAAGACAGTCTGCAAATCTCCCTAATTGATAATTAATTTCGGCAGTTGTATCGCCTAGAGCATATGCAGGAATTAATTCTGTGAAGTTAGAGTAATTAGCGTGTTATTATTTCATTCATAACTTGATCACAACGAAAATTTTCAATTCGGGATATACGTGATCATCCCAACACAGTAAAAATACAGAATAAAAACACATTCAACTCTATAAACCAATGAATTCATAGTTTGATGAATTCGTGAGGGTCATTTACAATTGGCTGCTCTCCACCGTTCTGTACCCTATTGAATTACATTCGCGTTTGGCAACAGGTTATTTGAAATTTAGTTTTGGGTGTACAAAAACATTACTAAGATCTTATATTTCGCAACATTATGGTAAAAATAACTGATTTAGAAACATGTGTCAGGAATGAACACAGTAAAGAATAGGAACATATTTAGCCTGCATTCTGAACGGACGACAGTGACATATTTTTTTAATCAATTTTTCACATTCTGCTTCCGAAAGAGCAGATACTTGTATCTAAAATGCAATGAAACTAGTAAGGGCATTCTGTGAAAGGTTTGTTTTAATTGCATTTTTAGGCAATACATTCCCTCAAGTTGTAATCAGTTACTTTCTATCACTTGAAACAGTATATCGTACTGATTTTTATACCTTGGGCGATGATTTGATGTGTAACAAATGCAAGGCAGCCTGTAAAAAAAATTTATTGAAAATTATTGTTGGATTTGAGGAATGCATATTCTGGGTTTAGATTTGTTTTGCCTTCAGTTACTCCCCCTTGCAGAGAGGACTGTCAGACAAGAATAGAATCTATTTATTGCACTACGCTACGTGAAGATAATGTTCGTAATAAATAAAATGAAAAATAACAAAAAAAAATTAAGTAACAGTAATGCTAAAAAGCACAAGATTCAAAAAGGATCAAATAAATGTTTCCATTACACCACACTGACTGACACCGATATAACATGGTAGCACATTTACACAAAACCTATTAATTTTAAGTTCTTTCTCATCAGATCGGATGAACGATTTTTTGAGTGTTACAAATTGTTTTTCTTGCTCGAACATTGTCTGAATCATGGTTGGTTAGTTTTCCGAATGGTAATTATTTCTTGTGGAGTATTGCTGCTGATATTCCCATCACCACATCGTAAAATCGTGCCATATCGATTTATTATCTGCTATTAAATAGATTCGAAAAAGAAGGGTTCAATTTTTCAATTTCACGGATACGTTTGAGCTCAATGATACTCGATTAGTAGCGTACTAATGCTACGCGTTTTACAAAGAATGAAACCGTCAGTATTTTTATGTGTTATTGAACTTACAAAATTCATTGATTCATTTCAAATCGCATTTTATCAATGAATAAAATATAACGGTGTGAAATCGTACTTTAAATTCCGGTTATAATGATTATTTTCGTGAATGCCCAATTGTATGGTTCGTGTTTATGGTCCATTTTTATCAACAGAAGTAGAATCCAAAAAATACAGAACTTTGTTATAAGATATGTATTTGATTCAAGAAGACAAGAACATACATCTCTTCGTGGTGAAGGTTCATTGAAAATGGAAGAGAGGAGATTTTTTCACATTATAAGAATAATTAATTCCCACAATAATTGTTTGAACTACTCATTAAACACAGTGATATTCATAACATGTATACTAAAAATTGTAGCAACCTCTTGATTCCAACACATAGGATATAATTCTTCAAAAAGAGTTTCACTTCTCAGGCAGCTCATATCTATAATATGTTTCCAATAAAATCTAAAACATTTACAAAATCATTAAAACAAAGTTGAAGAAGTGTATTGTAGATTTCAGCTGGAGCCCGTGAACTCGAATACTGATATTTCAATGTGAATGTAATTATTATCTTGAAGTTTATGTTTTTTTTTGATTCTTGTATTTCATATAACATCAATTAGTCTAGACACAGTAATTTTTATCGAAAAAATTTTATTATAGTGTTTGATCACAGATGCCTAAGAAACCTTAATGCGAAGATTGACAAGGAAAAATCACTTCCTTTCACACCCCATTAGAAAATTGGGACGGTACCAGTCTCGAACATCTAACAGAAACAATTGCAACCCAATCCCAAAGGAACAATATTAAGATGCCTAGAAATCCTGGTGATTCAACTGATTAGATTTTGTTTAGATTTTTGTGGCGAAAAAAAAAACAATCGACGCTTTTGAAGGTTTCCCCTATTTTTTCGGTAGAGGGCGTTATGTTCCCATTTTTTAAATTTGATGACAAGTGTCAAGTTAATTGTCATGTCACTTTGAAATTTTGATGTGTACGATGTTTTTATCGTGTTTATTTGTTGATTTCATTGCTTTTAAATATCGAAACGTTACTGGTATCTCATTGTCCACCCATTATCCTTTAGGTTGCGATCTCTTCTCACTAGCCAATCAAATGAAAGTGGAAAAACCCGACTGCACATTTTCACTTAGTGCAAATTTAGCTCCAGACAAGACTGACAAGAGCGTGTTGGCGACATCTGTACATATTGTACGGAAACCTCCAAAAGCTCAATTATCCACCAAAAATCAAGCAATCCAGATTTCGCCACTTTTATCCCAAACTTCTACAGGTATAAGTAAACACACCAGGGTTTTCAGGCATCTCAAACAATATTTACAGCATTTGGGCAGAAGATGTAGCTAAGATGTCTAGAAGGATGGTGCTGGGACCGATGCGATATTGTTTAGAATTTTATGGCGACACTTCTCTGTCATTGGTGTCTTTTTTACGTATCGTGTTGTGTTTCTCAATTTCATCGCTAGTTGACGCTAATTGGAAGTGCATAGTCAACCGATCGATTGACAAACTTTATTCTTTGATTCGAGCAGCCAACAAAATGAGCAAAATCTAATGTCATACTTATAAAAAACAAAATCGAAGGAAAGGAACACAATTATAGGGAATTTGGCCAGAATTCTAAACAAATAATATAGGTTGTTGATCAGTCAGCGTCCAAAAGTAAAAGTATAGCCAGCCGTCAGGTCGGCCGTTTATACATTTCCTAGGAAATTTGTAACTCTTTTCGTTGCAAACGCCATCTGAACTGATTTGATGTCGAAAAGCCATGATGCTTATTATCATAGTAGGCATGTGTCGCCAAGTATACCCCAAACATGCCCAGATATAACTCCGTACACCATCCTTCTAGACATCTTAGGTGTAGCTATGAATAAAAAATTCAATTTGTAAAGATCACTTAGTAATATCGTTTCGTATTCAATTTATATTAATATTCAGGAAGAAAAAGGCAAAAAAATGCGCTGCTATATAACCTCCGCAGTGACTAAACATTGATCTGATCAGGCAGAAAAATTTTTGTGACTTGTATCAAAAAATAATTTCAATAAATATTTCTAAGTCTGTGAATTGTTGTTAATCATTACCCAAACACATGCCGGTTTTCTTTCGATTTTCCTGCAGAAATCCCAAGCCTCGAACAAAACAAAACTTATTACTGATTGAGCAAAAAATGGATCCTTTGTTATTGTGAAAGTAAATTTACCTGGAGACACAAACAAATTGTGGCTCTTCAGTTTAATTGAGTATTTGCTCAGACGTACCCACAAAAAATGCGCATGAGGTTGCAAATGAAGTTTATTCAAATAAGCATTCAATTATATTCTTGTTGTCTGCTTCAAAACTGTATAAAAAACTCCGTGGGGTAATTGCATACTTCCATAAGTTTTTCCTGCGTTTCCTTCGTTAAAATAAAATTACATATAGAGAGAGAAGTCTCAGATGCCGGAAAGAAATACATGTATCCCATCACAAAACACGCAATCAGCACTGCAAAAAATGAAGATGTTTCTTGATGACTTGTCTCTTTTGTGTTCATTTAACTTCAACCCATACTCATTTTAGTAATGATACATTACATGTATCCGCAGGAACCAGTATTCACCTCAACAACAGACCGCTTGTATGTGTAATTTCAATTTTGCAGTGAATACTTTGATCTTCAGTAATAAGTTCGTATACGAAGAAATAGTGAGAGTTTCATATCTACGAAATTTTTTGAAAGCTTGAACAAAAAAAGGGCTGAGTGGAGAATGGAAGATGAACATCAATCCATTAATGGAATCAATGTACTTATACAGGTATATGCAATGTTTGGTTTCTTTTTTTTGGTCTCGGTTGTGTAGAGGTTAGCACGTCCACCTTTCAAGCGGAAGACCGGGGTTCGATTCCCCCTGGGCCACCGTTCTGGGTAATCGCACGTTAAAAGGTAAGGCCTCGTTGATCCATTGCTCGCACAAGTTTCGACTTCTGAGGGTTGACGTTCGTCAGCTGGTCAACGGATACGAACAATTTTTGATGGATATTCGAAGGCTCAATCGCCCTTCTGAATATATTTTTGTAACTGTTTTCGAATTGGTCCTGTCGTCGATAGCTTGCAACCAGGGGCGCCGGAAAATTGGCTATGCGGGCGGAGCCCCCATAGTGAAGTTCTGGTTTGCGAAACTGTTACCATGCTCTCATAGCAAAAATGTTTCGTTTGGAACAAATTATGAATCGGTCTCATTGGTGTCGGGTTATAATGATTTTTATTATCACACTGGCAACAGAGTCAGTGACAAAACCGCCGGAGTTTCTTACTCAAAGCCATAGTCACTATTAGCAAAAGTATGTAGGTATACCGTATATATTGTAATGAAAAATGAAAAGATGTGATATTTGAAGTACAAATCAAAAACGTTTTTACGGTCCACGATGACACAGCAAAAACTAAACGATTGTGCTATTTTGAACTTCTACAGAGCTTCATTTTGAAGAAGTTAGTAATCACAAGTTAGCAAATATTTTCATTTTGAAAAATAACCAAAGACGGCAGACCTTCTAACATGAGTAAAGTTATAGGTTTTATCCTATTTGTTACATAAATTATATAGTTCATGCAAAAATTGGTTTTTGTGATGAGGACATCTAAGAATGGAAGGGAGTTATTGCTTTCGATTTCCATTGTAAACTTTATATTTGGGTGGAGGTCGTTACTGACAAAATCAGCCGAATTCTCAAAAAGCAGGAAATAAAAACGATATTCACAGCCAGCAATAAAATCTCCACATTCCTCCGCTCCCCCAAGGACAAAATTGTCAACGAATCACAGGGTATATATAAAATACCATGTTCTGATTGCCGTAGAACATATGTAGGCCAGACCAACAGACGTGTGACAAGTAGAGTATACGAACATCAACTTGCTGTCCGAAAATCAGACCCATCTTCAACTCTGTCCAAACATCATCAAGAGACAGGACACAATATAGACTTTGCGAACACTAAGACCATCCTTCCAACTGCATGGAAACCCCTAATTTCCAGATGCCCAGTCCCCACCAAGACATCCGACGGTCCTTTAGTAGCACCCGCTGCTATAAATCCTACCCAACATCCCTCGATACCTCAGTTCGATCTAAGGAGTAGGCAGATTGAGACCTTAGAAAGAACTCGTGACGAGACCTGGGGAGTAGGCAGATTGAGGCCCCGGCGTCAAGTCACAAACCCTTGCCCCCTGTGACAACACCTGAGGAGTAGGCAGACTGAGACCTCAGCGTGAAGTCACATTTACCTCTCGAAAATGGCTCCAAAATCGGAGCCGAAACGTCGAGAACAAAACTCCAGACGCGGTTCAACCCGAACTCAACGACAACCTACAACTGACCGCGGAAACCTATCCGAACATATAGATATATATATATATATATATATATATATATATATATATATATATATATATATATATATATATATATATATATATATATATATATATAATTCTTATGTTTATTTTTGGAGACCGAGCCCCCTTGGTAATTTTGGAGTTCGCTGTTGCTGAGTATTCACATCAGGAAAGGGTTGTTTATGAATTTCATTGTTGAAGGATTTTATTTTTCAAAGAACTACGGAGAAGAAGACTCTTTTAAAGGAAAGATCATCGAAAATGGCCATGAGTCCAATCCATATATTCTGTATCTTCGGCAGGATTGAAACTAATGGCCCTAATGAATGTTCCCCTTCACATTTTTCCAGAGAACTTTCCGAAGAATTGAATTAAAACAACGATATGCTGATGCTGATGCCTTGCAACAGAGAAAATCGGATTTATTGCAAGATAGCCACGGTAGAGCAGTTCTGAAATATATCCGAGAAGCTTACGGAACAATATTTCCCAGATAGGGATGGTATCTTCGAATACCTACTGGAAAAGCACTGGCCATTTTTGGAATACTGAATCCAGAAACATTTCATGTCCATCTTACATTCACCACTCATAATAGGAAAATTTCATAGACATTTCTAACTAAATTTTCACTTCTAGCAGAAAAATATATAATAGATTGTCTTATCAATGGAAAAAAGGGTTTTAATAGTAACAGAATTTTCAATGGTACGTGTTTCATTTCGTCAACCTATATTATAAAAAATACAACTAGGGAAAAATTGCATACAAACTGAATATCTCTACGAATCTACATTCATATTCCCAGGTCGAAATTATAATAAAATCATTGTAGAATATTAGTATATAGTATTTCACGCATTTTAAAGTCATTCTACAAGACTTTCTGAAAAAAGGACGTTTCAGAAATTGTAAAATCGGAGATGTGACTTCATTTTCGAAATACTGAAGACAACAGTGAAAAATTTCTTCATTTTGAGCCTTCGGAAACCAACATGTCACCGGTTTCCGAAAAAAATATTTGCCAAACTAGGCAGGCTATTAATACTCGTATCAAGGAACACAAGGTTCAACATCGGATATGGTCAAGCGATATCCCAGTTGATACCTCACGTAGAGTTGGGTCGAAATATACATTATTTTGTTCAGGTGAGTTATGAGTATGTAATTAGATATTCAGTGGAAGTCTGTTATATTTCAGATCTCGATAGTAAATTGACACTTGAAATTTAATTGAGTTTTCTTTTTCCCTTATCATCCAGGTGAATGAATTTGATTGAAGCGAGATGAGATAAATTAAAAATGTACATTTTGCAATTCATATAATTCAATTATGTGTTCAGAGAACATGAATACACATAGTAGGAAACATAAACTGACCTCGGAAAGTACACGTTAAAAAGATCCCACACCTACCATTGAATGCATGTTGCCATTAAAATAGATTCTCATGTTCACTGAATTGAACTAATGTGTTCGAACGAGTGCATGGCTACCTTATCATTCTAAAAAACATGCGTAACGTGAGAAACATCTTACTAAATCACGATAATAATGTTTCAATCACTCCGAATTCATTCGAAATGAAATCATTTTCGGACATATTTACCTGAGTCGATTTGCATATTTCACGTATATCTACGCTAATCAATGATTAAGATCTCTCATTTGGGCATATAAAAAAATCCATATATTTTTTATATTGTCGATGAAGATACGGTAATAACGAAGCATAAATCATACACGCCGTGATCAATCATGTTGCCCAACGAAAGATAATGACTTAATTTGTCTTTTCTTTGGCCGAGTAGGTCGTGAGGAGTGCGCTGAGATGAAAACAATGACCGCCTTGTGATAAACTGCTCAGGATCTCCCAAGTTTTCACTTCGAGATGAATTCTTCTTCACTACTCAATAGCCGATCCTGACTTTGCCGATCGACAGATAGTACGGGTGATTTGATAATCGCACGCTAGGCATGCAGAATCAAGAAAGGCGATTGGAATCAGCAGCTGACGAGCAAAGTTTCGATGATAGCAATATCGATTGAAGACATTATAGCTTCTGCGATTCCAACATAATGATGTAGATGTGATTATCACCATCGAATAAATCGAGTTATTGCTACTCGAATGTTCGCCAGGGCCTAATTTAAACATCAAATTCCCTCAACGAATTGCTCATAGGAAATATGAACTGAATAGGGCAGGCGTGGATATTTGTGGAGAACCATAACAGAGAGTGAAACAGATCCCAATTGCAATAGATTTAAAAATTCATCTGAAAGTAGAAGACTCAACACACTGAATTGAATCAAAATAATTGCTGATTCAGATTATGCAAAGAGATCTGATAATCAGCAAATTAATGGTTCATGGACTGAATCAGTCTTGTCGGCTGTTTCCAGATTATTTGATCCCCTTATTATTCAGTTGTCTTAAAAATGATTGGAAATGGTTATGCTGGATTCAATGATAAATCTCAAAGTTTTACTAAGAAAGTTGAGTATTCGGTATTGTTTTTGAGCCAAGCATCTTCAGTTGGTTCCGAGCGAAGCTGAATTAGAATTCTGCATATTTATATGATGCCGTTAAATAAAAAACTCAACTCATCTTCCTCTAGAATCCCTCCATCTTCAGCTTCGACACATCGATGTGCTGAAATTCACTAAAATTATTTATAAATCAATGGACAACAATTATCGGATCATGCACACAAAAAAAATTCATTTGAAATGTCAGAATGCAAGTTGTCATCACCTGTTTTGATGGCATCAGAATGAACATTATTACATCTAATGCCTTCTACATTGGTTTAGACTTACTAAAGAACGTATAGTTTTCTTAAAATTATCATTAAAAACCAGGCAATAATAGAAAATGAATATTAGGTACGAATCTTTTTCATTTTTGGTAGTAAAGTTGTAAGAACATGGTTACTGATCCTGCTCAGTGTATGGATACTATAACCTTCTTCAAATATTGAAATAATGAATTGATTTATTCCCACAAAATAATAAATAATAATATGAGAGCATAAGTAAGTGGAAATCGAATAATAACCCATGTGAAATGTGAAAGTGAAATGTTTAGGAAAGAAGATTTACTTTTATTTATATAACAGATCCGATTGATAGTGTACAGATTCAAATGTGATTATGACAAATATTTAAAAAAAATAGTCGAACAAATATTATTCGAATATTGTGGAACTATCAGAAATTGTCTGAAGAATGTAGCAGTGAAAAAAAACACATATAGGGATATTCATATGCATTCGATAACAATATATTGAAAATAACAGATGTAACATGAGTATACAAAACATATATATTCGTCCTGACGGATACCGGTTCAAATATTCTCAATATCTATTTCAGGAGAGAAAATAGTGAGAAAGTTTGAGGAATCAGTTCATCATTTTCTATATATAAGTTATGAGAATGTAGCTTCTTGATACTTAAAGGGAGCTCATTGAATAGCCTAGTGCCCAAATAAAGAAACATCTGACTAATTATTCTTTCGGCCTTTCTACTCAAGTTCGACGATAGTTCCGATTCTAAAATCTCCTTTATTTCAGGTTGAGATTTTGAAGACAGTGGAGTTATGATAGACCAAGCAGACACATACAACTCCCAAATAATGTTCAATCACTTGATAATTAATGTTCGTTCCTTATCTGTGTATACAAAATTTAGGAATGCCTGAACTAAAGGAACTACCTCTAGACAATGCATTTAATCCATTGGAGGTATTTAATAATTAATTAATTAATTAATTTCAAGATCTGAATTCCTTTTGTATCTGACTATGGATATTCTTATCAATTTTTTATATAGTTAGGGCCATATGCCCTGCTTTAATATTTGGTAATGATAATAATAAATGATTTTATTCACCACATAACCTTTCATATCAATCTATTATTAAATGAGGAATGTGACAAAAAGGCGGAGTTCGGCAATGAGCTCTAGAAGATTTCGAAGGTTACTCATTTCCACTCTTCCACTCAACCCCAATAACGAAATTACTTTCTGAAGATACTTTTTTTAAAAATAAATATATAAAAAGAAAACTGATCATTCATACGTACAATTTGTATTCTAGATGAATGAAGGCCAAAAAGCATACTGGAAATGAACATCTTTTTTTATATTTCATTGTCAGCTTCGGTTTGGGAGAGATGGGTATATAAAAAAAACAGCATATAGATCCAGATTGGTTCACATTCAAATCATGGTTGAAAATTGCATTTCTCAAGCTTTTCTTTTTTTTCATGCTCGCGGGCAACCTATTGAAATATTTATAAATATTAAAAGAAAAAGATTTTTCGATTTGATTTTTATTGTTTGGTAGGGTACATTGCAGTGGTGTTCTTGAGGGAAATATTGTGTACATCGTGACGAAACCGAATTTTGTCGTATAAATAGCTTGGTGTATTTGTAATGATAGTATTTTCATATATTTTGTTTTGTATTACTACTAAATGCCTTTGTCGGTAAGAATTATTCTTCTGACATTGAAGCATTCGCTTTCTCAATCGTCCCGGAACTATGGTTAGCTTATTATTGTGGTGTATTTTTTTTCAAACTATGATCGTATTGTTTTTCATATAATCACTTGCGTACCACAAACAAACCATTTCAATATTCCTATCTTTTTTCATAGATTTATATATATTGCACAAGACTTTGTCTACAAGATCTAAATCTTCTGACATTAAAGTATTTTGATTGATTGATTGATAGAAGACAACAAATAATTTTGTGAATTAACATCGACAACCCAGCTGAAGATACAATGTTGTCGTTTTTGGATACAAACGATAACTTACAAGTTTCAAAGACATATTACCACTTTGTTTAGCAAACGTGAAGGGCTATTCTCTCTAACTCACAACTTAATGTTCAATAGGTACGATTCTAGATGGAATACAAGTCAAAAAGCTTTTTGAGAGAAAAACTAGGTAGCGTCAATAGACACAATATTATCTACCAAGTCTTTCGAAATATTTGAAAATATATGTAGAGCTACGTTGCTTATAATGTGAATAATACCCGATTAATAACCAATATTTCCGTGCCTGCTTCTGTGCTAAATGACCTCATGAGTAAGACGTCTTGAAAGCCAACTGGTACTTCCAAATGAACACTATTCAAGATGTTCTCGTGTAAGAACAATGTGGTATTTTATAAACGTCGCAACCTTTGCCACAATGCAGCAACCTGCGTCCATTAATGACGAGGAAGATTCAATGAGGCTTCATGTTCGAACTCTTCAGCGGTCATTGGAGTAACATTATTGTTATTGTAAGTCTAGCTAGAAATGATAGAAGAGGAGGAATGAAGAATTGAGCGATTGATTGATGAAAAGAGGATTCTTTATTGTCTGGCACTTTTGTCTGATACAATATTGTTATAACATCGGATAATTTATCTCTCGAGGTAGTGACTATGATATTTGTCATTCTGTATATGGAATATGAATTAAACTTCAAGAGTTTCAGACAGTGTGGTTCGAACTATTACCAGTCATCAAATATTCAACTTCAACAAACTTTGATCCATCGAATGTTCAATATATTCAGTGATTTTACTTATTTCCAATTGTGATTCATCATTTTCATTGAATGGATATACAACCAGATTTCAATTTATCCTGATTTCTACAGGCACTGACAAAGGTTCTGGTTGATTCCATTTTATATTCCAAATAAATATGCCATTCATGTCGAAGATGTTCCATTTTAATAAAATGTGAATAAGGTGCAACATCCAATTGATGATTTTTCATACTTGATAAAAAATATACATCGTTTAGGCTGACATTAACCTACATGATTGTCACAAAAAAATTCGAACGAAACTATAAGGATCCCTCCAAATTCCTAACTGTGAATTCATTATTCATTTCCATTCATTCTGCAAACACATTACGTTTGCCCATATGCATAAGTCACCATTACCTCATCGAATGTAAATCTTATAGCAAATTTCTTTTGTCTCTCGGCATGATATGATATAGCACATGCAGCATTCGCCTTTTATCTCGCATCAAAGATTTCAGATATAGTTCGTGTTATTTTTGTGTGTGGGTTCTACCTACTCCACTTCAGATTGCAGATAAAGAGATGATGAATCTCCAACGGCTTTCATTATGATGCTTATAAAAGAATGGAATCCGAGCAAAACGAATCAGAATTCGTAAATGATGATGAAACAACCTTCCATTTTAGTTGTTGGAAATCTTTCTTGTTCATTGTTTTTTCATAGCTGGTTGGAAGCCATATTGCATTTCATTTCTTGGCGTTCTATAGCAGATTTCGACCAAACAGCGATACACTGTATCTATGGCTGATCTGACAGATAAAAAAAAATAAGTCTTCATTGGTTTCAAAGACCCAAGAGTTATAAAATGAGTCAGATAATAACTATTTCTTCGACTAAAATCATCAAATACATCGACAAACAAAACACATCTCTAGTTTTTTTACATAATCTCTCTCTGCATGCATTTATGTGATAGAAATTTTGATTTCAACGAAGTGGCCACCTGTATACAGGTTTCAGGAGATTCAGCCGGCAACAATTTTTTTTTCCTAACTCTTCAGTCGCATTGGTCAATCTTTCATAAACATACTTCAGAACTTTCTTAATTATTTCTTTGGAAAAAACGTTCAGGAATGGAAACTCAATGAAGCCAATTTGTGTAAGAAAGTATAAAACCAACACATCTCAATGCAATCGTTTATCTAATGTGGGTCGATTTATTTTTAGGTCACCAAACATTGAGAGTATTCGATATCAATTTCTAGATCTGTTTGGTCATCAATGATTTCAATTATCATTTCGTCTGCATTCAGTGGTTTCGGAGAATGTGAGTACCTAACTATATCATTTGAGGAGATGAAAACTACCGATAGATGACAAGATAGCTTTCGTTTCCAAGTCATATAATCGTTTATAGAGGAATAGGAAAGTCAGCCAATTCCTGTTTGAAAAGCACTTGACGAGTTTTTGTGGCGCAATCTATAGTATAATGTCGTTATTTCTATTCACTTCACAAATCCATACACATACTATCAATTTTTTTTCCTGAAGATGCTAACCTTGTTAGCAAAACGACCGTCAAGTGCAATTAATATCATGCAATGCAGTAGAAAAAATAAAAAGAGGTACGATGAGCACTCACCGAGCAAATAATGAGCCAAATCATTTTGAAGGATGGGAAAAATAAATTCTTATGGCCAGAAATTGAAGACTCAGATGTTTTGGTAAGCCAAGACATTGTTAAAGTTCTTTTTGAATCAATTATAGACAGAGGAGGATGTTTAAATTTCCAAGACATTGTGATTGATTTTCAATTTTGGCCTTTCGAAAGTTTTTCACCAGTGAAGATATTCAAATCTTTCAAAACCGAAAAAAAATTGTGGGTGCATATATTATTTACTCCATTTTCATGGTGCAAGTTATCACCTCACAGAGAAGTACCGCATTCACACTCGCCCCAAAACTATAGAAAAGTGTGATTCAAGGTATTGATTTTCACATCACAATAATGATAGGTAACTTTCTAAGTCTACATTAGCATATGGCGATTACTTTATTTTGAAATTTTTTAAACAGCTAGAAATGACACAAAAATTGCTCACAAGTTTCACTCATGAAAAACGCGTTCACACTTACCCGAACTTACCTAAGCTATATAAGATTTTACGATTTTCTAATTTGGTTGTATTCTATTGTGTACTCTGAAATGTTTCGAGATTACTTGAAAAGTGACATTCTTACACAATTTGAAACAGAACAAGTATTGAAAATAATATTGTAGTTCATTCTCCCAAAAAAAAAAAATTATCAGGTATAGTATTTTTCACAGTAAATGGTATTGGCTTATTAACTGCAATAAACTACCCGATTTAATCCCATTGTGTAGAAAATCATCTGGTAGAAGATTCAAATGTGCTACAGGGTCGAACTTAAGAAATTTGAATTTTGCATAATGTAGGAGATATAGGTACAAGTAATTTATTTAAATGTTACAATTCTATTCCATATTTAGTTCAGTGTCGCTATCGCTATCCTCATCTAAATTAATCATCAGAAGGAAGGAAGGAGGATTTATAGGAGGAATTATAATTGACGCAATTGATTTTACAGAAAGGTAAGAGTTTCTAACATTTATAACATGACTAACAGAACTTTTCCAACTCTCGGAAGGAATGTCATTCATACAGTTCCTAATTAATTCTACCACACTACCACTTAAAGTCGGAGAAGTATTTTTTCCGTGCACGCTCGATTTAAGTTGGTGCCACATAAGCTCTATGGGATTGAACACGCAGTAGTAGGGAGGTAGTCGTAACACTGTATGTCCCAATGCTTCTGCAATTGTATCACAAACATACGTTTTTTTTTTAAAATGACTGCAGCACTTGTAAAAGTTCTTTTTTTGTATAATTTTCCTCAAAATATATGTCATTTGCAGCCATGAAGTTTTGAATCTCCAATTTCGTATTCTTTGAGCCAAGAATTTTTTGCAATTGTCGACTATGATAGCTTGCGTTGTCCATTACTATAACGCTGTTTGGCGGAATGTTGGGTAACAGACAATTTTTAAACCAATCTTCAAAAAGCTCTGCTGTCGTATCTTCGTGATAATCAACACAAGAGTCCTTAATATTTTTGGCAGAAAGCCACATAGCGTTTGGGATCCAACCATTTTTTGATCCTGCGTGTAATATTGTGATTCTCTTCCCTTTATTTGATGGTGCTTTTGTTTTACACTTATCAGAGGAATCAGACCATCCTTTGGAAGGGGTGTCATGCGTGTCAAACCACGTCTCGTCGAGGTAGAGTATTGGCCGTTTTTCAGACCGGTATTTTCTTATTGACGTTATAATATTCAGAACGCCAGTTTATTAAACGTGTGGATTCCATTATTACTTGTCCCTTGTCAATTTTGCGATATTTAAAGTCCATTGCAGACAGAGCTCGCCAAAGAGTAGTGAGGCCACAGTTGATGTGAGTTTCGTCATTGATGAGCCGCTGTTTCAGACTTTTGATTGTAGGGATACGCTGCTCATCGTACATAGTGTAGATTTTTCGCCTTATCAAATATTTTTCCCAGTCGTCTAGACTTTTTTGTGACACCGGAATCTTTACGCTTCTTTCTTGATTCCATGGAATTTTCAACAATTCGTATAACTGAAATAAGAGGCACTTTTGTCAAATTACTGGTTACTTTTGCTGCAGCACCAGCGTTATATCCTTGCTGAAGTAAGGAACTATACACATTTTTTATAATGATTTTCGCGTCACAAGATAAGTGATTCTTCTTTAACGAACCACTGGAAGAAGCACTATTACTTTTTATCCACGGATGCCACATACTGCCTATTCTGTACGTTGGGGTATAAAATCTTTGCTATTAATGTCTGTAATAACAAATAAATGTGTAAAAATTATTGCACGCCGTAACACAAGTGAACACTTCCAATGAAATACAAAGACTAAAATGAACAAGAAGTGTAAGCTGTAATCCTCTACAATCCTTCTCTGAGAAACAAAATTACCTGAATCCGGTCCTTTTACATTTATGATGTGCATCTCGGATTTTACAACTTAAGGGTCTAATTGGTTTCATTATTATCCTTCAGTCAATACCATTTATTGTGAAAACTACTATAGGTACAAGAAGTAATATATAGTGATTTAACCGCTACTGTCTCTTCGTCAAAGTCACCGTTGTAATAAAAGTGTCAGTTTTTTCTCAATTCAAAAAGGAAATTGATATCGTGAAAAGGAAACCAGTAATTTCTCGATCATTATTTGTATATGCGATACCTACACAGATACTATTAATAACAGCTCTCAGGCCACAAAAGATATTCCGGTCTGCCCACTACTACTCTCTACAAGGTCTCTCTATGGAGTTCCGCATAAAGGGATTCACGCATTTACACAAAACCACATCCTTTATGGTATTTTCTGACTCCAGACTGTGGTCGTGTGCCTCCAAATTTTGAGAGCAACCCATACCGATGATTTACGGCTAATAGTTTGAAAAGATTATGTGTCGATTCTTTCGACAACAATGGATTGGATTTTTACACAACAGTGACCATCTACCTGGTATTTTTCGGAAGATGATTTTGGATGATAATGATCTGATTCCCATGATACCACTATGTTAAAAAGTTCAGTGCCCATGAGGGCCTGTGCCCATTGTTTGACTTCGAAATTCAGTCGGGCTTTTTGAATTAATCAGATGATGTATTTGATCCTAAGAACTACTTTGAGTTCGCTATCTTTCACAGCATTTCCGTGGATTTGAATAATTATTTAAACAAACCAGCGCCTCCAGAAACTAACAGGAATTTCTCAAATTCGAGCAATTACAATATAATTAATAAATGAAATGCCTGTTTTTCCAATATACACTTAAACAATCAAGTCTGGTCTCTAGTGGGTTATTTTTTTGGTCATACTAAGATCTATCTGATGTGAGTTCACTTGTCTAATCTTGTTTTTGGCCAATCATTTCTGTTTTTTATTTAATAAATACGTTTATTATTCTTCTGGGTTCAGTAAAATAGACGAATTCGATTCCTTCCAACCAAGAAATTGATGATTTTCTGTCAGGTTGCCGATTTTTCCAACAATCAGTCATAGGCTAAATATTACTTTATAAAATGAATGGCAGAAGTTAGCGAATTGAAATCGTGAAATTGATCCAATGAAAATGTGTATAAACTCAAAGAAATATTGAAAAGAAGATGATTATTTAGTGACGGAAGCGAGAAATGCAATGAACAAGGAAACAAAAATATCCATGAAGCCAAGAAAATCCAAAAAGCACATGATTTAAAAAAAAATAGAAATTAACAAAATGGACTACCAAAAACAAGAACGGAATGGAAATGGAAATTTTCAAAATAGAATAAGATAAGGAAATGGGGAATGAAAAATAAAATTAAAGAAAAAGGTTTTGAAATAATGTGAAATGTTTTTTCGAGGAAGTTCAATGAGTATACCATTACCGGTACCGATATCATTATAACAAAAGTGAAAAACAGAACCCAGTACGAAAACCAAAAAGATCACGAAACAAAGCCGAGAAAAACGAAAAGGTAATGAAATAACCTGTAACAATAACCAAGAATGAACTGAAAATTCAAATCAGAAATCGTAAAAGAAAGAAGAGAAATTTCAAAGAACGAAAATAATTTTTGAAACAAGGAAATAGTGCTGGTGACCTGAAGGGTGGCAAGTAAGTACCCCTTATTCAAAACCAAACCCCAAAACACGATTATCGTTATTTTTCAGTCTACTCACGATCAACCATCAGTTATCTTCCTATAATAATTGCAATAGGAAGAGGGATATTCATTCAATACAGCAATATTAATTAATCGAGGATTGACTTGTCGATTATGGTGCAAAATGTGCCCATTCAAAGTTTGCTCCATTCCATGTCCATTCTCTTGAAAAGATAAATGAGCATGAAATACCGGTTATCGAGTTGCAGTAAGTACAACGCAATCTTGGAATAGGTACTTGATAACTTGGCAGATATTTTCAGTCGTAAAATACAGTGAGGATCCGTAATCACAACCATCATAAATTCAATAGAATTACATAATTACAAGGCAAAAATCTTTCCGGAACAGATCACTATAATAAACAGCGCAAAAATCACCGCAATAACATTGAGTTTACGAACTGTTAAGTACAATAGTGATTCTAATAAATATATAGGCAGAAGGAAGTAACGGTGCTTTCAGCCAACATTTTGAGCAGGAGCAATCGCAGACTGAGGCTATCATCTATCTCTACCAGAAGGAAACTAAGTAATGTACTTATTATTACTTGTAATCTACTCGAATCCAGAAAGCATTCGTAACACTTCATGAGCAGGATATCAGGCGTGACATGCAATCAAAACGTTGGCTGTGATTTTTTTGACAACAAAAACATCGTAATACTCCTGTTGGTTTACTGCTCACCGAGAATGCAGCTTTTCTTCATAGGGTAATTTGAAACCACTGTTCACATAAATGTTTGATGTTATCGGAAGATTATATATCTATGGTGAAATAACATATCCCTACAATTTAAAGCATATCAGAATAATCAAAATGGATGCGTTATGTGAGGCTTGATGACTATTCATTTTGTTGTGTAGGACAGTGTGTGAGCCAAGATGCAGGGTTATTTTATGTCTATGATTCGAAGAAATATCAATAATTTTCGTTTTCTATTTTATGGTTCGCATTGACATAATAACCAAATAATCTTCAAAGATAATAAATGATTAATTATTATCAGTGAATTTTCAACTCGCAATGAAAACTGGTCTTTGTGGCAATAACAATGCCAATTGAAAGACCTATTCCTTTATAGGACCCATAAAATCCGATAGGCAACTCTTAATCTTCTCAGAATCAACTGTTCACTGCATTTTTTGTATTCGGCTTCCTCGGCTTCGAAGTACAGCCAACTGAACACGACTATTAAAAAAAATGTTTCGTAAATTTTACTGAAGGCCGTTTTTTTAACCACCGGCTGAACCCCATCTAGATGCTATGGTCTTTGACTGATATGTTCTAAGGACTCTCAAAGACTCAGGTGATAGCTATAGTTTTCCTAATGGTGCTTATATTGAATTTAAAAATATCCTTGATTAATGGTGCACAAATTTTTTTCAAAAATTATGCGATTTGGACTCAGTAATTTCACCTCAAACAATATAACATAATAATACAAGTTTATTCATGAACGATTATACCAGTAAAATAATATGAATATCAACATTTTTTTCTACAACAGTACCATAATCATACACTTATATATGCCCATAAAGTCCATTATGAAACTGATCGAAAATCTGTATCGTAATGAAAAAATCTTTATCACAATGAGCTCCTTATTATACGGGTTTTTCATTACGTTAGAGATTTTTTATCGATTGGAAATCCATTTCAGTGGCGGAAGGCTACATTGAAAGTTCGTTTCAGAATCAAATCAGCATTTCCAATACAATATTGAACTGTATTTAGACTAACAATAATGAAATGAATGTTAATATTCCCTCCACTTTCAGATCATTGGGGCCCATAATACAAGTATAAATATAACATCTATAGTTTTCCATCATCTATCGGGTGTAGAAAAAATAGCGTATGCAACTCTCATGTTATGGTTATTAATACACTCGTATAAACTCACCTTCGGCTCGTTTCTTATCCCGGTTAATGCTCATGATGATATGATCGTTGTATAATATACTATCATGAAAAACCTAAAGGAAACACCTTACGAAGTAAACTTTTCGTTCATTTTTCCACTTTCTTCAAATAATAATTGAGTAGAATATATACAATCTCATTGTAAAAGATTTTTAGGAATAGTTCTTGTATTATCTCTAGTTGCTTCAAAAAACTCAACTGAGATTGTATTCATGAAAAATTTAGAATTTTAAGTGAATTTTTTCTCAGAAATTATTTCAAGTTTAAGAATTTCGGAAGAAGAATCCTCAGTTTTTCACAATAAATTATTGAAAATTTTGATAGGTCCCAAGTTTGGTAATGAATTTTCGTAGAACAGAAGGGAATATGCTTATTATTTTCAAAATTCATTGTTTATAAATTTTTATCAAACCATTTTCCTTGATTTGTGAAATCTTCTATGACACTTGTTCTCAATTCTGACTAACTCTCAACTGTATAGAATATAACTGTGTCATCAGCAAACGAACGGATATTTCCTAGTGATATGAGTGTAGACAGATCGTTTGAATAAATATTGAATAATGAGGAACCTAACCCTGTACCTTGGGGTACTTCTGATTTACAATATTTTATTTTGACCTCGATATTTAGTAATAATTTAGTTTTTTTCCAACCGCCTGATTATGACCTTCTTAGTACTGTTTGAACGTTATTTTTTTTTGCTGGATCAATATTTGTTCCGTAGTTTTTTGGGTTTGTAACTTACCACAATCTGAAAAAATTCAGAATTAATATTGGAATCTGTACAAGTGTAGAAGGGCAGATTTTTCATCTACCCCGAAAAGTTGCTGCGACAATTGAAAAAAAGTTCTTTCTTGATAGAACAAGTCCAATTAGTCGGGAATTCCTCGTATAACTCAAATTACGAAGATTGCTAACAAGAGATTTTTGCATTCAAACAGGAATTTAGTGTCAAACAAATAATAATTAATATGTATGAAAATACTTATCGGTAACGTTTCGGACATTAAATCCGCTTCCGTTCTCAAAACTTATACGCAAATTCCTGTTTGAATGCAAAAATCTCTTGTTGGCTATCTTCGTAATTTGAGTTATACGAGAAATTGCTGACTTATTGGATTTGTTCTATCCAGAAAGAACTGTTTTTCAATAGACGTATCAACTTTTCGGGCTAAATAAAAATCTGCCTTTCTACACTTGTATAGATTACAATATTAATTCTTATTTCGTCAGATTCTGACTGTTATAAACCCAGAAAACTACGGAACAAATGACCTTTTTATTTTCACTTATTTTGTAAAAAAGTAGGCCATTTCAGGATATTGCTTGGTTGCCATGGTTATTGTAACGAAATGTGGAAAATTAGACCAAGTACAAAAAATAAAGTGACTATTCAACCACTGTAAAAAAATATCTGCTGACCGGCAGCTTTCCGTATCTATTTAAATTTTCCTCCTGAAGTTATATCAATTCTAATTTGAAACAGCCAACAAACAGGTCATACACACTATCTTGAAATTCTTACTATTGAATTGAACTCGATTTATCAACCGGTAATCTGTCACAAGAGTTTGACTGCATGAAAATTTCAATTCAAATTCATTTGTTTAATGAATATTGATGATGAGATAATATAAATTTACTGATTGAGAAATGGACATTGATAGTGATTCTTCTTACAACGAAATCAATTGGACACAGGAATATTTTAAACATATCGCACCTCCGAATGATATATTACGCACTAGTTGAATCACGTCTACAGTATGGCATACTTGCTTGGGGAAGCGCAGCAAAAGTCCATCTCAACAAATTGTTTGTGTTGCAAAAGCGTATCCTCAAAATTATGTTCAATCAAAAAATGAGTTACCCATCGAATTCTCTATTTCAGGAGTCTCGGCTTCTAGACATCCGGCAATTATATGCATTGAAGACACTTATCTATATTTATAAAAATAAAAGCTGCCTCCAAACTATAACACACTCTTATGAAACGCGCACAAAAATCCATTAGCATGCATACAGTTACTTCTCTCGTAAATCGATAAGTCAGCGATCACTTTTATACATTGCAACAAAAATTTTCAACTTCCAGCCGGAGATCTACAAAACTTATATCCATACGGTAAACTCAATAAGTCTAATGAAGAAACGTTTAAAACACTTTTGTTGATTACTAATAGGAGAACCATACATGACATCATCGAAAATTAAAACAATTTAATGTTATTTTTTGGTTAGCATAATTACCTGATATACATTTTATCAACACTGAGTGAACTCAAGAAATGTTGGGGGCTGGTGATAGACCGTGCTCATGTGCAACCTTACGGTCCTCAATGGGAGCGGTCATTTTTTCCAGGCCTCTAACAAATTGAATATTTTTGGACAAATAATGCACCTCATTCCGCACACAGCCCAATGGCTTCGTGGATTTCAACTGTTTACTCACTATTATTTCCTTTGTCTATTATGATATTGTATATTTTTGTTATTATGAATAAACCTTATTATTATTATTATATTATATCTAATATCCGAGAATCGGCGAATAATGTTAGCATAGAACTGCTAACTACCTGTTTTTAGTGTCAAATTTATTTTTCAGCAAATATCAAAATTAACGGTTGTAGAAAAAAAACATGTTAAACGAGAAAAAAAATAAGAGTGTTCGGGACTCGTAAGATTGTCGTCCGGCAACTCTCTAATTTGTCCCGAAACATGCATTTTTTATACTAGTTGAATAAAGAAAAATATATTACAGTTTCCTGTATGATTTCCACTTACAATGGGTTTACAAAACCGCGACACGTGTTTCGCTATTACAATAGCTTCTTCAAGCAAGATAATAGCGAAACACGTGTCGCAGTTTTGTAAATCCATTGTAAGTGGAAATCATACAGGAAACTGTAATATATTTTTGTTAATATGGATTTTCATCAAGTATCGGCCAGTTCAATTCAAGTTAAATAAAGAATTATTCACTTCCATTTATCGTATACTGAAGGACAACAATTGAACAAACTATGGTATATAAGATGTATGAAAAATAGTTTTGAAGTAGAGATAAATAAGATAGTTTGGAATAGTGGTGTAGTGTGTGTACTCCATTAGCAACGGCGCTCCTCAATAAGAGTATAGAACACCATCTTTCAAAGACGCCTCCATATTACATCATAAGCAGTCACGAGATCGTTAATATTTTTCTATATCACGCCACGACTTCGAAAAAATATTAATTAACAACTAATATTTTACTGTAAACGATAACGTATACGTCTATTTTCTATCGAAGGTGGCTTATACTTAGTTATTCATTGGTTTCTTCTTATGCTTTATGATCGAAACCACTGAAGCGTGTTGATGCAAATTACAATATTTTATCCTTTCTTAATTAATTAAATTGGTGGTTAATTAAACGCCACTGATTCCCAGTCACGCAGAAAACCTCAAATAAAAAGGTTAGGCTAGATTGAGATATGGTAAAGATGTCGGACTAATTATTGGGTAGTTAATGTTAACGAAAGTCATCAAAGGGAAACGCCGAACGAAGAAACCCAATACCATCTCTTGATTTCACGGTAATTATAACGGTTCAGCGGATGCAAAAACTCAGAATGGGCCTTTCCGTCGAGTATTCGGCCTCAGGCGGAACTATCGATAAGGATCTGCCAATGTTTGAGTTCGAACTAATCAAAACAGTCAAATTTATTGGGCGGTTTCGCATCTCATTTCGATTTGAGTGAAGTTAGAATTTCAGCGCCTACTCAACTTTAAGTGCTTCGGAACAATTGAGGTTGAGACTAGTTTTTTCAATTCACATGTGAGTATGATGTTATTTGTAGTGTAAAAAACGGTAGAACGAATTAAATTGACGATAAGGATATAATATTTTCTACGACAGCGTATTAGTGCCACTGCAAAAATAAAATATCTCGCCATTGCGACTTTTAATCTGTCAATTGACAGATTCAATCTGGCAATTGCGAGTTTCAATCTGTCATTTGACAGATTTGTTGTGACAATTGACAGATTTAATCTGGCAATAGGGAAGAATATCTACCGATGAGGGCGCTAGTGGTGGTCAAACTATATCCACCATTTTGAAATAGTTACCTTGTTTACATTTATGAAATAACGCGCTAAAGCGCTAAACAGTCATCAGTTGCCCTCGCTAGACAATATTTTGGTGGGTTTATTGCTATAATTTCATTGTAAAAAATTTTTCTCGTGAAGGTTAATATAACTGTGTTCATGATGCTTTGAATAGCCGCACAATACTAGTCATTGGAGGTGAACATAGATGCATTGTGTTTCAAAATCGAATAATATTTGTTCCAGGACATTTTTTAGTTTTAGTGTAGTGTTAGTGAACCAAAGAGGATTCTATTACATGGATGATGAAATGCGCCATAACTTCGCCTAAAAATAGACAAACAGACTCACCCGGTAACAAGAAATCATCTCTTTTGAAATGCAAGGAACACACTGAAGCCGCTCTAGATGGTGATTTATGCAGTTTCAGTTTAATTTTCCAAGCCTTGTACCTGTCTATTTTCTCTTTCAATCCACTCTCCGTAATGTTTTCCACCAAAGATGAATTTCTCTTCGGAAACGTGTGGAAAGACAACTTTGGATTTCGGTTCCTAGAGTTGCGGCAACTTGGCACCAAATACTTTATACGGCTCACTGAGCGATCTGCATCCTTGATTGTTTGATATTATTAATCAAAAAAATTTTAGATGAGATTTCCTAAATAAACACCAAAAAACTCAATAAATTCAAACACAAAAAAATGGAAGCTGTTTGTTTGTCAAATTATAGCAGTGCGTTATATTACCGCCAGACGTCGCATAAAATTATGAACTTCCCAATTGCGACTTTTTGACTGTCAGTTGACAGATTTGATCTGGCAATTGCGACTTTCATGAAAGTCATTGTTCGGTTGAAACAACTTCACATTATTGTCATACAAGCAATAACGTCAAGTTACCTACGATGTAAATTCCAACTTTTCAGCAGTGATTGGATTTTTATAACATATTCAATAATATATTCATACTCATTCGAAGCTTTCCGAAATTGAACGTTTTCATTATTTAGAAAGTTCCATTCAAGGTACTGCAGCCGAAGTCATGAGTTCATTTGAAAATTCGGAAAAAAAATACAATGAGTCTTGTACTTCACCCAGGGAACGTTATGAAAACATAAGGCTCATTTCATTGAGTGCAATTGATTCATTTTTCAATTTTCCCCAATAATGAGAGAGTCTGCTTCGAAACGAAAATTATTGGATATAGTCAAAAAGGATTTTTCGGGCTTTGCAGAATTCAAGACGAGGAGTCGATAAATGGGATTTGCTTTTCATTCACATGACAGGAAAAAAACTCGATTTCAATAAAGGGGATTGGTAAAAAGATTGTTCAACCAATAATTTTCCAGAAATGAAAAACTACTTGGATTTTTCGGAACCAGAGGTCGACAGAAATGTGAATTCAATTTATTTGAAATTAATTCAGTGATTCAACTGGCTTCAATTCGCTTTTGAAAAAAGTGTCAATTGACAGATTAAATGTTTCATTTGACAGATTTGAATTAACGTTATCAGAGATATATGTAATATCTCGTAAGTCGATTTACATTATTCTAATTATGATATTTCTTGTATTTTCATCATATTCAAACGAAATTAAGCTATTTTTAAACAAATCTTTCGCAAACACCAACGTAAAATTTGAAACGATAACCAATTCAATTTCAGTTTTTTTTTATACTAGATATACACAAAGATAGGTTATGAATTCCATCTATCATGGATACAGATTTTTTATCAGTTATCAGAATACTATGCAGATGAAGAGATGATGAATAAAAATGCTCTATGAATGAATACTTTCAACAATGGGGGAATCAAGAAATATATAAAGAATAAATATTTTCAAATAGATTCAATATGTTGTGTTCGTTTATTTATGAGAAGGAAGTGTTATATTGGTCCCATAATATTTCCAGGAACTTATTCACACTTATTGCAAACAACGTCTAAATATTCTATTGGCTATTTATATTGTTTGTTTACAAACTCATTTAATTCAATAATAAAAATTTCGAAAAATAAATCTGAAAAAAAATTTCCTCTTCATAATATATTTGGTGGCATTGAATAATCCTAACTGAAAATGGGAGACCAAATAAAATGAAAAAGAAAGTATTTAGCACACTCGATTTAGGTTTTGCAATCAGGGGGTTCTTTCGGTGACAATTTTGAAATTTTCTAGTATTGTATTTGAATTTTGTTGCCGAAACGAGCGTCTAGAAAAAAAAAGTACCTATATAAGCTGAAAATGGTTATAAATATCACCTTTCAAGAACATCCTGAAGTCCATGCCATATGCGTCTATGACGTTCATTATTCATTTTATTTATAACACGTTTGCAGTAGTTCACATAATTTTCCGTCAGGAAACTAGCTAATAGTAATTTATTGCAAAATAATGACGAGAATTTCACAGTACTTGAATACTGATTTTCTGTCGCTCTATAATGAGACAGTTTTATTGTTTAGAACCCAGTATTAACCAACAAATCATGTAGTTGAGGTAATGATATAGGTAGCATAAAAGGATCAGCATTGAAATTCTTAGAAGACTCACCATATATGCATTATAGAATGTGTGCTGTCGGGTGATGGCAATGCCGGGACTGGCACCATTATGGTGTTTCCTGCATACCAATAAAGACTAGTTATGTCTGCTCAAGCTACTCCTGAGATTTGGCGTGATCATTAGTATAGTTTAGAGTTTTTTCTGACCGATTCTGCCAACCACTAAATGTACCAACATATTTTCACTGAAAGGTGTAAAATCAAGTATGATTTGTGCTCGAAAAATGAACATATTCGTGGAGGGTATGAAGTTTCGAGGAAGTTTTTTGGAGTTTCCTTTCATTTATCAATCTATTTGTTACACTTTCTTGCTGACACAACAACTCATTGAATTACAAAGAAGACACTCCCTTTTACAGATACCATACCACACACATGTCACTTGATTCAAATCGATGACTATAGGGTATTTCTTCACAATGGAGAAAGAGCTGTTAGAAAGAAAATTTCAAACATCCATAATAATAGGTCCAAAGCTAGCTTTGACCAGAGCATACCATCCCATGGGCCAAACAGGGGAATTATATGTGAAGATGTTATAGAACTGTCTCATTTCACTAAACTTTTTCTTGGCTAATATTTTGCCCTAATTGGTTGTGACTGAAATAACATTTGTATAGTTTATTGCCGAATTAACTTTGGATATTACTTATCGTTCTCAGCATATATTCATAGCAAAACTTGATGTTGGTGAAGAATTGAGACACTGGAAAAAATGTTTGCTGACATAATAAAATAAGTTTAGTTGACGAGTTTTTTACTCTACCTCAATAAATGTTTTGCTTTTCTGACAGGTTCATTAGTCAAGTCTGTGAGTTTTGAATCATCTCTACATCAATAATAGAAGGGTTTCATGGGGATCCATTAACCTAACACTAAACTGATATCAGTGGCACTCGGCGCCTGTTTCGCTAACAAGGTTAGCATCTATGGAAGAAAATTAAAAGTCGCATCGAGTAAGAGTGATATATGTTTGGGTTGGTTAATCTTTATAAAAAGTTTTTACTTTTATCGTACTGATTGTAAGAAAAATAAAGTTACAATTTGTCAATACAGTAAGGGCGGATTCAGGTTCATTTCTTTTTCCAATCGAAAGAGTGGAAAGTGGGGGGGGGCAACTTCCATGAATGCCCTCATGACTCCGGACTTGCAATGCAAAATGTTTCATTTCTGTTTGCTTTTCAGTTCTTGCTAAATATCAGTCACATATTTTTTATGAATCAACTACAAGATTGATATAAAATATTTGGGGGTAGCCAAATTTGCGCTTGATTTCTGACACGGATCAAACACTGTGCATTTTCACCTCAACAATTTTTTGAAATCTTGAGTTTGCAGAATAGTGTTGTTGTTTGGGGTGAAGTTGAATCAGCATTGTGTTGTTTGCATAGTCGCTGATTGTTTGGTAGGTTATGATAATTTTGACAAGACTACTTTCATAAAAGGCAGCAGTAAGGGAAATATATATTGTAGCATGTATTTTCATTTCGGTACATGTACTTTTCTGTGTATCATTATCTTTGAAAAAGTGAATAATATATACCTCACGTAAAATATCACTGCGATTAAATAGATTCACCTATCAGGTACATTACCAAATATATCAGAACTAACCACTGAACTTTCAGCAAAAGCAAAATAGTATAGTTTGTACAAGAGTGGAAACTGTCAGGCATGTCTTATATGAATATCTGGAGCTATCGTCGATAAGAGAGTGTGTGTTCGGTGAGTCTTGGCCTACACGTGCCGATATTAAGGAGATGTCCCCTGGTGACCTGTCCTCCTTCCTGGATAAGGCAGGATGGACAATGTCCTAGGAGGGCGACTCCTTGGGAGGATGTAGAATGGGTCATATTGTGGCCTAAGTGCTGTGGGTCTACACTCACCCCTTCCTACTCTACAGATACAGAACAAGAGTGAATATGCTGGCCATATCGCACGAGGCCAAAGTTTGAGCACGATGCTGTAGCCGAGTGCTCAAACGTCCGAGGGCGATGTGGGCAATATCCAGTCGAGTTATTCACTTAATATTTTCTTCGACCAGGCAAATACTTCAGAACAGGAAAATTATGAATTAATAGAAGTAAGAAGTACAAAAAAAAAAATCGGTTTTGGTGGGATTCGAACCAACGATATTAAGGATTGTCTCATAAGACGTACGCCTTAACCAACGAGTCCATTTGGACTGTACAATTCAAGTTTATTATTGGGGGAGTTTCTCTAATAGATACATCACTAGAATCACTCATTTTTGTGAACTAATCTAATAATATAAAACACTAATCTACAGATAAATACAATTAAATGTTGACAGATTGACAGTTACGAAGTTTTAGAATTCGAAAAGGAAGCCGTGATTTCGAAGATGAAAATAGATACCTGAATACGACGGAAAAAACGAGATATTACAATTCTTGTTGACATTCATTTCTGCAATTAATTTTTGTTTCTTTCGAAGATAATTCGCTGAAATCATTGATTTTTGAAAATATTTTCTTGAAATATTTTCATAATTTGGTAGACAGATCAGATTGTGACGTTTCTACAAAATTTTCCCTGGTAAACAAGTATTTTGTTCTCTGTGATTGGTAGAATTCATATTCTACCTTGTGTGGATATGAAATCATAACGATTCAGTTGACTAGAATCGCTCACTTATTCGTTTAGTAAACCATAAAAAATAAGCATATTTACGGGACGGGTGGGAGTAGAAAGAAGTTATTATAGTGCATTTACGTCTGAGAGTGCGCGTAAATTGGATGGCTGGAGTTGTACTAGATTGTCATAGTCTACTAGAGAATATTATTGATACTAACAACACTTCTCGTTAGGAGTGCATGTCTTAATAATATTGTTCTCCAGCCTTGAAAGCCAAGAAGTCGATGTAAACTTTTGGATTTTGTGGATAAATTCGCGCCAAGTACCTATTTTCAGTAGTTTCAAGTCCTGCCCTGATCTACTCTACCTTTCACGTGTATTTGTTTACGAGCACTTTATCTTTAACGTGAATGTACTATAGTAATGTTTACAGATGTGTGAACTGCGTATTCAGCTGCCTATAAAATGAAAAACTTTTTTGCTGTGGCACAAATGTTCTCGAGTCTAGAGGATATTTCGCCCCTTACGTTGGGACAACTGAACAGGCGCGTATACAAGGGGGTTTTGCGTATCAGTTTTGAGAACGGGAGCGGATTTAGTTTCGGAAACGTTAACGATAAGTATTTTCATATATATATATATTAGTTATTATAATTTTTTTGATAGGCAAAATTTGAGTTATACGAGAAGTTGCTGACTAATTGGACTTGTGGCAGCAACTTTTCGGGGTAGATTAAACAAATCTGACGTTTTATTCCACAGTTTCCTAATAATCCAAGTCATTGTGAAAGGTGAGTTTGTAAGTAAAAAGGCCAATATGCATTTGTGTTTCGATAAAAAGGTGGAAACGCATAATTGTCTCAGTGATTACCCCCCTATAAACTTAAGCTGTATACGCGCCTGCAACTGAACATTTCTAACTTGTTTTTTTCCTAATTGAAACTCCTTGATAATTACAAAGATATTTTAAGGCGTTCTATTGAATTTTCTATCCAATGCGACTCCAACCTCAGTTTGAACGGACCCTCCAATACTGGTCCAAACAGCTATAAACTTCTTTCTACCGATTCAGAAATCTGAATCAAGATCTTCGTAATCCTCCTAAGAATGGTTTCGGTGCCTGCTTTGTGTAATCCGCCCGGTATCGTATTTATTAAAATCCCTCGGTAACACAGAAGTCGGCTGGCCCGCTCATTAAAGACTTCCCAAAAGATCGGAGAGGAATAAAACAAAACCTATTATTTGAGTTGGCCGAAAGAGGCGGAGGGGACTCGAACAAGGCGGCCTTGAGCTGCCATCATCGAGAAAATGTCTTCATCAGCCGGCCACAAACTAACACAACATAACTGCGATTGGCGGTGAACTCGGGCTATTAGGAATTATACCGGTCAAATCGAGATTATTTATTACGGAGTATGCCCGGATTTCTGCGGTGAGACACTAATAGCTTGACACCAGCTTACTAGGAAACCAACACGTCATATATTTAAAAACTACTCGATTGTGTTCGCCATTAAATAACGCGTGTTGCAATGTGATACAGCGGATGAGAAATGATCTCACTGAAGGCTAGACGATTTGAAATTTCTAAAGAATATCTTTTCTGAAGTTGATCAGTTGTAATGGTCGATTGAGTACGATTTGGTATATTCCAAAGAACAAACTTTCATTTCAAAGACGTTGAATACATTCTAATTGCCACTGTCTGAACTATTCAACGAAATGAGAATAGGCAAATTGATTTCGAGACATTTTATAATGTCAAGTTTTACATGTTTATTCCGACTATTTAGTTAATTCAGTTTCCGGAATGTTCAACAAATTGAACATAAGAAATTTGCTTATTTTCATTTTGTCAAGATTCATTAAATTGATACTTTTTGTAGAGAACACCAAACTGATATTATTTGTTCAATCAATTTATTCTCTCCTGTCACTTTGTCAGCGAAACTCGGGGCAGATAATATGATTTTGGTGTTAGGGTAATTTATATCTACTGAAATATTCCAATCTCATTGTTTATTCTTAATCATTTTGTTTCGACCAATTCTGTTTTCATAAGAAGTTTAGAAAAAGTTGAATAGTATAGACAAATAGAAAGGTGGAGATTGGCTTATTTTTATTTAGCAAGCTTTATCATTTCCAAATTTTTTGTAAAAATCAATTACCCCGACAATCAACTGTTTTTGTTCGATCAATTATTTTGTTTCTCCTGAAGAAGCTCACCTTGTTAGTGAAACGGGAAAGGGAAGCCCTGTAATGTTCGAAGAACATCGCATGAATCAAGGGACAAGAGAAACGAATTAACATTCACTTTGAATTCTTGAAGTTTTGTAAGTCTCTTTCGGCAAGAAGTTCCAAAGCTCAATTGTTCTATTAAAAAAAGATCCCTGAGCAAGAGAGGTTCGACGGGTCTTCAAATTATCAACAAATGGGTGGGAATTTTGTACTCATCGAGTCATCCGTGTAGATATTGCCAAGGGTGGAACGATTGATAAAAATTCAGAAGAGCACCGACCGTGAAAATATTTATAGAAGAGACAAGTCTCCGACCCTTCTACGATGTTCTAATGAAGTGAGCGAGTCTGTGAGCGAAGAATCACCAACGAGACGGATTGCCTTTTTCTGAATAGAATCGAGGAGCCTCAATGAATGTTTTGGTGCCGAACTCCACACATGAGAACTGAATTCCCAGACAGGTCGTATTTGAGCCTTGTAGATCATTAGAAGCTGACGAAAAGTGAAGTATTTCTTCGCACGAAATAGATATTCAAGTTTCTGGGAAGCACCTTTAACGATCAATCTCACATGGTTTTCCCATGGGAGATTATCTCTGATCGTAATTCCTAGCATCGAGATACTTGACTTTGTAGGAATAGTAACTCATGACATCTGAATTCTAGATGATGATAGATCGGCTTTCCTTGAGAAGAGTGATGCCTGGTATTAAATTCCACCAAGTTCATGTTACCTCATTCTATTATTTCCACCGAGTCATCGTTAATTTTATTGACGTGAATGTTTCTTTGAATTTTTGTTTCTCGAGCCGGTATGGGGACTCTGTTGGTATGAAGAGTACTGTCGTCCGCAAAACTATGTACCGAGCAAGATGTTTTCTCGAGCAAATCATTGATATGAAGCAGAAACAAAGTGGGCGCCAGAACTGAACCTTGTGGAACACTTGCATTTATTGGGAGAATATCAGATGATACTCCATCAACAACACACACAGATCCCTATAAGACAAGAAACTCTTCAACAAAGCACACAACTGAGGAGGCAAACCATAAGACGGCAGTTTACAGAGGATACCCCAATGCCAAACTCGATCGAACGTTTTCGAAATATCGAGTGCAACAGCTCTCATTTTGGTGTTAGGGTAATTGATATCGGCTCAAATGTTCCAATCTTCATCATTTTGTTTCGAAACATTCGATTTTTATGAAAAGTTTCGAAGAAGTTCAATAGTATAGATAAACTGAATAGTGGCAGAGATCCAGAGAACCTAACAGCAATCTGATATCATTTGATCAGTCAAGTGGGTTCTCCTGAAGACGTTCACCCTTTTATCGAAACGAGCGTCGTGTGAAAATAACATCAGTTTGGTGTAAGCGTGGTTGATCTCTACTAAAAGTTTCAACTTTTTCATCAAAGGTTCCAATGTGATCGTTTTTTCTGTATCATTTTGTTTAGAAGCATTCTGTTTCCATAACAAGTTTCGGAAAAGACGAATTTTAGACAAATTGATTGGCAGGTACAAAGTATAAAGATCCTAAGCTGAATCTTCCGACAGTCGGAGCCTCTACAAATGAAGATTTGAATGACAGTAACCTGTAAATAGGCCTGTTAGACAACATTGATCATCACTGCTGTAGTTGGAAAATTGTTTCGTGATATTTTCAAAGGATGTATGAATACCTTGAAATGGGTCGATCCCAGTGGATTTTGACAGAAGTTTTAAATTCTTATTGTAGTCCAAAGATTCAGTGATTTTTTGGTAAGCGATGCCCATGACAGATTCTGAATTGGTTAAAATGCTTGCGACGTCCTCCCTGCTAAGGTAGTCAGCAGCTTGGTTGCCTTTCAAGTCCTCAACTAGATAACCAGACCAGATACAATTTGTACAAATTGTGTATTTGTGACAGTTCGATACCAACACTGGCATAACTCGATGAGAAACAAGTGCTACCAGAGCAGCCTGGCAATTTGAGCATATTTTGATTTATGTTGTGTGATAATGGTTTTCATTAATCGCCTGAATTATGGCAGCAAAAGACCCTAGTGAGTATAATATATCGGTCCTGTGCCTGCAACCGTATAAATACCCGTATCACAACCTGATGATGGTGTGTCTGATCAATTTGTGAACCAACATCAATACGCTCTTGGTATTTCCTGCTTCCAGAGGATTTAATCTACTCTATTCGAGATAAGGTCTGTGTTAAAAGTTGAATGCTGTAGCTTTCAGTGTCAAGTAATTGTGAACATGCACAGTTCTGTATGTTATCTATCCAGATGGATGTGACGATGTGGTGTAAGATCATCGCCCGAGTCGTTTGCAGGAAAGCTCTCGGTCACTCCATACGTAATCATTGCAAATGTCCAATGAATTTGTTCAGTCTCTGAGCCCCAAGGTTTTCCACAGAATCATTTTTGAGCGATCTAGGTGTTTTTTATCGGAGCTTGTGCCCACTATTACATCTGTTTTATCCGAAGATTCGACGGCAAAACTAATAAGAAATAAAATTGGTTCTATTCTACAGGAGGGAGGGCTGAAATTTCTCACTAGTAAGTTTTTTCTCGAAGATGGGAACAAGGTATCCAATCTACATAAAGAATTCCAGGGATATGTTTAGGAGAACGGATGCTTCAACCTTCTATTCAGGCGATGGATATGTAAATGAGCGCGAACTATTTATTGAGTTGGGACAATCGGTTATTGTATTTGTATCCATGGGAATCATGTGTGTTTGTTGAGATGCAACGATAGATTATTCAAGTGCAACAAATGACTCTATTGTTTCAAAACAGTCTTCTGTTCGCACTGAAACGCCTCTGCTCCATGAAAACAAACTAGAGCATGCAACGAAACATTGAATGTGAAGCAGATCGCGAGCTGACGTGTATTAAGCAGGACAAAAGAGTAATATCGAGAACAAAAAATCGTTCCTGCAGACGGGCAAAATACAAAAGAATGAAATAATGACGGCTGGTAGCAGAGGCGCTGAGAACCGGGTAATATTTATCTAACCGGACAATAGATATCTTCAGTTTTTCAACGGAGATAGTGCACAATCACGATGTATTGTCGCAACTTGAATACTACTGCTTATGGGATACCTTTTCTCGAGCCATTGTACGAGACCGATGCGGCGGATAAAAATCAGATAAACCTGCGGTATCAGCCGACCGATGGTCGAGTCGACAAAACGGCTTTCCTGCCGTCACCCACAAGTGATAGCCCGGTGAGGGTATCCGTTTATTCCGCAAATTAGCTCCGAGCGAAATTCGATGGACTGGAAGAGTTCGTCATTGTTCTCCGTAAAATACGTTTAATGCAGGCGATGTACTCGAAATGCTATTGGAACCTGACACTGAATCCAATAGAAATGATTTTTGGTACACGGGTTTTTGAAGGGTACTTGGGAAAAATTCCTGGGAAAATTCGGAAAATCTGTATTTCATCGATAACTCGGAAGGGGTTGAACATTTCGATATAATGTATAGCAACACATTTATGGAGCGTGAAAATTCTCACAAAAAAGTTCTCTACGTGTTTTTTCCAAAATTGCTTCGTATAAGAGATAATGAGCTCTAATTGATATTTTCACGATCTTTTCATGGGTTCGTTTATCAAATCCCCAAACAACACTCCACTACTTTTATTGTAACTCTTTATCACAATACAATATAATAAATATAATCACTCAAATTGCTCCGCTAACTATACAACGCTCTGTACTAAAACTCTCTGTAATAGAAATTCTCTACTTCGACCTCGGCACTAAACAATACCAAAGCCGATAAAAACTCTGTAAAACTCTCCGTCTCCTTACTAAGCTAGAAACTCTTATAACTATCCGAATAACTATCTCTGAATAACTATATGCTCTGCGATGAGGTGTCTCCTTTTATCGAGACTCTGGATCTACGTAGACAATTGTCACTGTTCACAAGGTCCTCCTTCTCGTACTTTGCCTGCTTCGACCAGATCTCTGATCATGTTGATACAAACTTTCAATCTCTGACCTAATGTAAAAATATCTTTCTTATCACCTTAGGATACTAAGTTAGATATAGATTAGTTTTAACTCTCACTACCAAGGCTTGCCTTGTTGGGTAAAATTGTTCTAAAATTGTTCGTTTCCGTTAACCAGCTGACGAACGTCAACCCTCAGAAGTCGAAACTTGTGCGAGAAATGGGTCAACGAGGCCTTACCTTTTAACGTGCGATTACCCAGCACGGTAAGATGTAAGATGTATTTATTTACCGTTATGTACCTTCCCTCTTATTCTGTATTGTTTTAATTAATGTACCTTTGAGTAAATAAATATTATTATACTTGCGTACGCCTATAGAGAATCTTCGAGGGAGGTTTCGGTGATCGAATTTTCTCGACGAGCCGCGATCCCGCTGGTAACAATCTTCCTTCGACCGTTCATATTGATTTTCGTTTACGAGCTACAGGGCCGGAGTTTGGAGATTTCGTAACAATATTATTAGATTTCCGCGCGAACAACACCTGGGTGCTCGACTAAAAACTCTGTATCTCTCTTGTTTTATGGTCGAAAATTCATAAACTAAACGGTATTTTTATGAGAATTTCTCGAACGATTCTCACCTCGAACCGAATCGGCCAAAATGTACACGCCACTGTTTACTCGATCAGATGAAGCCTGATCCGCACGGCGTATTGTGAAGTTTGAGAAATTGCTGCTCGGAGTTTCAGATTGAAACCTCACATAGACACTACGAGAAAGAGGGGATTCTCAACTACACATTTTCACAGTCATAAAGCTATAGTCTATAAAATAAAGTTGCGAGACTTGTCAAAAAAAATTTATTGCTTTTCGGGAATTTTCCGAAAAAATCGACAAATGACTCAAAACTATGTTTTCAGAGGTTTAAAGATACACATTCTGAAAGTAGAATGTCCTGGAAATAAAGTGATAAGTGTGTTTTCTCAAAAGTCTTCACTTAGATGTTTTTAAAAAACGACAGGAACAGAAAAGTTTGTTTGAGATGCTGTTTATGAATTTTTGACCAAAAACAAGGGAGATACAGAGATTTTAGACAAGCGCCGGATAAATTTCATGTTATCCACAGTTGTTCGCGCGGAAACCTCAAATGTTCAATTAGAGCTCAGTATCGCTCATAGGAATCAATTTTTGAAAAAAAAATATGAAAATATTTTTTGTGAGAATTTTCACGCGGTATGAGTTTGTCCCTATACATTATAACGAAATTTTCAACCCCTTCTAAGTTATTGATGAAATACCGACTTTCCGAGTTTTCCCGGGAATTATCAGCACTTTCCATAGGTGCTCGCGTGCAGAACAATTTTTTTACTCAAAGTACTCCCCAAACACTGTGTTGTGTACCAAAATTCATTTATATTGGATTCAGAGTCATGTTCAAAATTAGTGGTACAGAAGAACTTTGGTGATGGGAAAACTTAGCAGTAGAAAATATATCGATTTATAACAGATCAAATCATTTCATATTATTTTTATGATATTTATAAAAAGTGAAGGAACTTATCATACTTGACCTCAATAAGAATGTATTCATTATGGTGATATAGACGCAAAATAGGAGTTTTGATGGGACTTCAATTACGAATGGTTGTATACAAGGTGTTATTTAAGTACGAAGCCAGACTCAAAGGGGTGATCCCTTGAGAAATTTTAAAGCAGAAAAATCATAAAAATATAGGACTGGTAATGATTCTTTCTCAATAATCCTGCAGCTGTTTTTCTTCAAATTTGATGGTAGTATTCAGGGTATTGAGGGGCTGATTTAGAAATAACTAAATTGGGATAATTCTGTCCAGTGGCTTCCAAGAAGGGCCCTCAACCAATACTTTTGACCAAAAAAATTGGCGCCACTGATTTTTTGCAATTTTGAATTTTTTTCGCATTGATCTATTGAAAGCACAACTTTTTTATCTTCACCTTTTTTCTTGTATTTTTCTCTGTTTTCGATAAAAAAAATCTCGTTATTGCATGTCCTTGGAACAACAAAATTAAAAACCCAAGAAGATAAAAAATAATATGCTCTTGAAACCTGATGTAAACATATTAATCTTTTTAGTTAAAACTGCAGTAGTTTACAACAATGTGTTTCATCGAAAACAGTTATCCTAAAATTCTGAAAGATGACTTCCGTGTTAGGTATGTTATTTGTTCAATAATAAATGAAAAGCTCGTTATTGCATGTCCTTGCAAGTACTCCTCGGTTGTTGATGATTCGCTAGTTCTATTTCGTTGTACCAAAGACATGCAATGAAGTGATTTCTATTTTTTCTCGAAAACAGAGCAAGGTACAAGAAAGAAGAGACATAAAGAAAGTTATAGATTTAGTAGCTCAAGGCGAAAAAAATACAAAAATTGCAAAAAAAACTGATGTGATTAAGAGGAATCCATTTTATAACAATATGAGAAGTGAGCTTTTTTATATTTCTGCTAGTTTTGAAAAGTAGTGCCACTTCATATGTCAGATAAAGATTTCTTTTTGCTATTTCGGAATTCCGAATTTCACTCATAAAAACCCTTCAAATTGAGACTGAAAATACGTTTTTATTTTTTATAAGTACAAGAATCGTCTCATAAAATGTTGGACGTACTATGTGCATAGTTCCAGAAAAGTTTGAACTTTGCCCCTGATGTGAATTTCAACACTTGTGTTATGAAAGAAATTATTGACAACAAACGAGGCGACATGAAAAGAGAAATACAGACGAAGGTTTTTTGTAGAATGGTTATGCCAATTTTGTTATAACGGAAAAGGTATTATGTTGATGGAATTTAGTTGTTGAAGACTCAAACATTGTTTTTATAATATCTGTAACTTTAAGCAAGATCATCTTTCTCCGTACAATCGGACCATTTTCAAACGCCATGCTGTTATTCTTGATCAATTTGATCCGGTTTTTGCAACAAAAACGGTCGTTTTTAACGCCTCACTGCTTGTTCGTTGTTACTAGGAATCGTTAATTGAGTTTATTGAGATATTTCAGCAGTATTTGCATTATGTTCGTTGTAGAAAAAGATGTTATTGAAAGTTCTGTGTCACGCTTAATGCTCTTGCGGTAATTCAAATTTGCACTATAATTACTCGGGGGCCATGCAAGAAAATATAACTTTTTACATTAGAGTATTCCTGATTCGATTTTGGTGGAATTCATTCATTTTTATTGACCCTATCTACAGATTGACCATTAAAGTATGCAACATGCAAAGGATTTTTGATTTATAGCTTTATTCAACATTTGAAAATGGCATCAAATTCTGCATCAAACAAGATGAAAAATGAGTTAGTGGAATCAGCTACAAAGGATTCAAGAATTTTTTGTAAATTGCACCCCTCGCATAAAAGAGAGACTCAGTTCAACAGTCGAAAAACTCCGTAATTTCGGCAATACTTTATTCAAGAGACAAAATCCATGTAGGGCTGTTGGAATTTGATCACAAGTGATCCAAAGGTTTGTTCAATTTGAAACGGAATATTATACATGAACTCAAAATTGTTGAAGACAAACTTTTTTCAATATTTCAAAGAATAACCTCACTTTCGGAATTTTTTTACAAATGTTTATTATGCAATAAGTGCAGAAAAAATTCAAACGAGTGAGAAATAACATTTCTGCTCGTGTTACACACTATACTTTTTCTACAAAACACTTTTTGCTAGAAAAAAATAATAATATACTATAAAACTAATTCTTAGCTTTATATGACCGCAATATGTGCATTTCAGCTTAGATTTCAGAAGAGCCACGAAATTGTCTACTATTACGAACTGTCTATCACCAGAAATCTCGACCAAAAATTGGCCTTTCTTGTTGTATGTCAATTCCTCATCAAAACTCTTCAAAATTTGCTTAGGCTTTCCGGTTGCTCGGTTGATATCATCGCGCAGAGCTTCTAAGAGGTGTCTCAAAAATTCCTCGCCATCCTGCTGTTCATACCGCATGTAGCGAGGGGCACATCTATCAATTTGATTTTGTGAAGAAACTGTACCGATAACTCCAACAGACGGATCTGTCGACTACAATTTATTGATTACTTCGGAAAAAGCTTTGATAACATCACCGTTCATAGTGAAAATATTTGTATTCATATCCTTCAAATATGTTGAATGATTCATAAAGGATATCCACAACTTCTTAGGGGTATGAACATGAACAGATCATTTTGTTCAGAAAATTCTGGGACACCCTGTATATAATATAATATAATATATATATATATATATATATATATATATATATATATATATATATATATATATATATATATATCCCCTTAATATTCTCTTTAACTCTTTATTCTGATCAAGCTTTCGAGTCTTTATTGGCTCTCCATTAGGAACTCTACAATGAATTGGGAAAAATTGTAAGAATTGAAAATTTCTTTAAAATGTGCTTACTTACGAATATGAGGTTATTAATAATGTATTTTCAATACAAACATGAAGGACAACACATCACAACACATCGACGTAATGGTACAAATATAACATGAAACTTCAATTAAGAAATATGAGAAATCAAACAAGTAAAGGAATGAAAATATGGGAGAACTTGTTGTATGGGAGAAACTGGGCTCCCATAATAGCTCAATATGTCATGGACGACCTAATTGATGACTGTTTAGGCAGACCTCACTTTGAGATACCTTTTCTGAAAAAATATGTCGATGACATAATATTAAGTGCCCCTCAGGACAAACTTCAAGAATTGTTACTTGTTTTCAACTCTTACCATGAAAAACTACAATTTACCATCGAAGAGGAAGACATCCAACTCAGCGTTTCCTTCTTAGACACAAAAGTTATCAGAAGGTCTGATAACTCACTTATCACCAGTTGGTAAGCCTGGTGCGTCTGTAAGATTTTTACATTCCGAATCTTACCACCAAAAATAAAGTGCTGAAAACAGTTTAATAGCATTTACGATATGCTATTAAACTGTTCTTACCCTCCAACATTTCTACAAATTATACATTTATACAATATAACTTCAAATATCATCGATAATACAGAAAACAATCGCAATGAAATTTCTACACACAATTACTGTTCTATTCCTTATATTCCAGAATTATCAAGCAAAATCATTAATGTATTTCAAACAAGAAAACAATATCAAAATTTCACAAAGAAAAATAAAACCTTTGATCAAATTACATTCAAAATTGAAAGATGAAGATCCACTTTTTGAAAAATCTCATGTAATGTACGAAATTCCTTGCAATGATTGTGACAAAAAATATATTGGTCAAACAAAAAATAATTTGAAAACACGAATAGCTTTACACAAATGTGACTGTAGAAATATGAGACAAAATTCATGTGCATCAACCAAGCATTCTATTGAAAATGATCATACAATTGGTTATAATAACACAAAAATTCTGAATTATTGAAAAAAATTTGAACAAACGTCTCTTTTTGGAAATGACTGAAATTAAAACGAAAAAAAACAACATGAACAAAAAATCAGATATTGAGAACCTTAGTAAAATTTATTCGTTTCTATTGAACAAATAAATACATCTTGTATATAACTGTCGTCAGTGAAAAGAACACTATGAATTTCCAAATCAATAACTTCACCTTTCAATGTCAAAATTTACATTTCTCTTGTTTTATCTTTATATTTTATTTATCAAGAAAAATCTCAAATAGCACATGTATGTACCTTATATTTTATATTTATACTTTTTATGTCCATTTTATATTGTTGCCCTCGAAAAAGCTAATAAAAATTAGCGAAAGCTCGGGTAGCTAAAAAGAGTTATCATTTTCTTCAGACCGAAGCCCTGATATAAAAAAATAACTTTGTATATATATATATATATATATATATATATATATATAAAGAGAAAGTGTTATTTGCTATGAAGCAAGATGAATCAGGAAACTGATAAATAGATTATCAAATTCTCTGGTCTATCACAATTTGCATTCAATTCGAAATGCCCACCACAAGATAGCTAGCTATTTCTGGCTTTGGCCTTCAAATCCTCTGGATATCTATCACAGTTTGTCTTCGATACGAGGACCATGCCAACCCACAGCTGATGAAGGCCAAAGCCAGAAATAGCTAGCTATCTTGTGGTGGGCATTTCGAATTGAATGCAAATTGTGATAGACCAGAAAATTTGATAATCTATTTATATATATATATATATATATATATATATATATATATATATATATATATATAAACACTTCTATCTGTGCATTTCCTGTTATCCATATCAATTTACTAGATTCCTTGGAGAAAAGAGGTAGTGTAATACCATATATCTTTCATCACATTTTCTTCCTACCGAATCGATTTTTTCGATTTTTTTCAAGTATCTTCCCGCAACAAGAAGCTCTTTTGATTGGACTATTATTTCAATCGACAACAGCAACGAGTTTCTCGAACAATTTTTGAGCCAATTTCCTTCGACTAATGAACAGGCTTCCCAGCTTCTTCTTTCATATTCTACGTCCGATCATAATTAACTTTTATATTGGTATTTTCGCTTATGCGGGACAGCATTCCACTCAGACGAACTCGTGGGTGATATTGATGACGGTGATAACTGCTTGATAAATGTACGGTTGTGGAGAAAATTAATAGAAAAAAATCGTCAGTGTTGATTAATAACATTGTTAATTCGTAGAATTCCGTGCTGGATATATGTTGAGATATCCGACAGAAATATGGTTGCTCCGTGGGTTCTCAACATCTTCAATAAATTTTACTGATTGAGATATCTGGTGATTTGTCTTTTCTGAGAAATGTCAGCCTGGTAAATTGTTAGTATTCAAGTATGCTGAGATCTGGGAACTGATGTGACCAATTAGAGAAGAATTTAATGTCTTGTCCTTGACAGGATTCCACGCTTTCTGCTATGTCCAAAAAATACTAAAATTTAGGGTCAGGTGACTATTTTGTTTTTATTGAAGAATCGAATCTCAGATAGAATGGAGGTTTTTGAAATAGTGTAGCACAATTCTTTCATGACATAACTAAAAACAAAAAAAATCTTCGTTTTCAAATAATAAAATACTCCTGTAAGAGGTCTCCTCTGCTAAGTGCAGTAGGAGTTTGAGACTTTGGTCGTCACCCAGCAGATGGCGTTGCTTCTTGGAGGTTTACACCATCTGCACCATTTTCGAATACGGGTCGAAATATTATGAAAGTCTTGAATAATAGGAATTCAAATGGTTTTCCTATTCCCAAACATACAGTTTCCCAAATTTCATTCCTTGGTAATCATCATTCTCGATAGTGATATAATGATTCGAAATGGCGATCTGAAATAGTTACCAGAACACAGTCAAGAATATTGCTGAAGAATGATTTCTTTCTGAATTTTCCACTGACAAATTGAACTGATCGGAAAGCAAGACGAGCTCATGTGTGATATAATAGAGAGCCATTCATATAATCGGATTTAAAAAAGCCACAAAATTTCACATTACATTAAACCAACCTTTTGGAGTTTCTCTATTAAAAACCGGGGTAAAAACTGTTGAGTTTCGATACAGCATCCGTAATTTGTTTTTGGGCATGCGCAAATTACCAAACCAATGACAATGAAACTGGAACTCTGAAAACAACTGATGATATAAGCTAATTTTTAACCATACCCCTTTCATGCAATTACATTCATAATTATTACTGATATGTTCTTAGTAGAAGGGAAAATCACTGTTGAATCGTCATTGGTAATTCGTAGAATTCCGTGTTGGATACTAAATATCAACATATTCAAGAAATTGTTGCTCGTCTCATAGTTTTTCTACATCCTCGATGAATTTCTCAGATTGAGATATCTGACGATTCGTCTTTTCCAAAAAATTTCGGTCAAGTGAATTGCACTTACTCAAGTTTGATGAGTTCTAAATCTGATATGCCCAATTGAAGAAGGAATCAATCAGTTATTCTTGACAGAATTGCAGCGCTGGATTTTCTGCATATATTCAATAGTTGTATTCAGTTGTCTGAAAGTTCAGTCGATATTCTAGGTATTAGCAGATTGATGAAAATGCCGCATTAGGTAGGAATTTGGAGAGAAAGGTTACTGTCGTTAGGAAAGTTCAATCGGAACAAACGGATCTCATTAGAAAAAAGAAATCTTATTTGCTTTTTATAGGACATACGGAGTTCATGAAATATTTTGAATGTTCAAAATGTATCAGAATCATTTCTTCGGATTTGACTAATGACCCTCCCCATTACTACTCAATGAAACGAGTTCTCACCATGACAATTCTCTCACCATGATTGTCAATGGGGTTCAATCGACATGGGATTTTCCTAGCTATTATACCGGGTGAGCCGGAACCACTTCACCCTCCTGTATCTTCGTTGTTATTTTAAATGGATGTTTCACATTCAGTATTTTGATTCAGTTTCATGAGTGTTAAATTTAGCAAGTATCAAACCATATATGACACTTCCAGTTTGACTAGAAGGGCATATAATTTTTTTTGAGAATTACGAGTCGGTATAGAACTAACTTTCCAATGATATATCTCAATCATTATTTTAACCTACATTCTACTGATATTATTGAGATTCAATAACAATTTTTTGTATTTCCCCTTGTAAGGGAGCATTTTTATATACTGTGGATGATTAAATAATATCATCTGAGTAACGATAATTCATAACCACACTTTTACGCAATTTCATTATGCAGACTAGCTATTTTCACAATTTTTTATCTCCATTTTTCAGCATCAAGTCATTCATTTCGAATGGTAACATAGGAATTTTTGAAGTTGGTTGGTTGTTTTGTATTTGAATGTGTATTGGCGTTTTCAACCAAATTGAAAAATCCTATGTCAGCATAAAAAAAAGAATTACTGTATGTTGAAAAATGGAGAAAAATGGAGAAAAATCAAATTGTACACATAGCTAGTCTGCAAGATAAATATTGTGTAAAGAGTTTGGCCATGAATGATTGTTACCTAATATTGTCAATCTTCCATAGTATACGTTCATGAAAACGCTCCGTTACGGGGGGAATACTAGAAGTATTATCTTATAAAGTTTGAACTATATCAGCAGATTTTGGATTTGAAGTATGATTATGATAAATCATTGGCAAGGTAATTTTATACCGAATCGTAACTTTCAAATAAAAATTGTAGATTCCGGAAGAAACGGTGTTATAATATGGTTTATGAATTGTACACTCATGACATCAAATCAAAGTACCGAAAGTGGAAAATCCATACAAAATTACAACGCAGATACGAGGGGGTGAATTTGTTCTGGGTCACCCGGTACATCAATGATCTCATTCAACACGTTTAGATATAAGCGTGGTCATTTCAGCTCGTGAATCCAAAACCGAAAGAGGAAGCGATTTGAAGTTCATGAATGTGGATGGATTTGGCGATAATTTGAAAATAGGGTTCCAATAATCTTGTTAATTTGACTTCAACCACGAGTCGACCTTTTTCAAAGAAAAATATCCGTTGTGAAGATGTCTTACCATATTTTTTTTGCAATTAGTGAATGATAAGGCACATGTTCGATATGCTTGGGAATGTTTGAACCTGAGATTTGAACTTCAATTCATCTCATCGATTATATTGGATATTCTTAAATAGTGTCAGAGAAAGCTCCATCGACTATATGAAGTTGAGTCGAAGTTCGATGAGAGGTGACAAAAAAAGCGTGAGATGTAGCGCATGTGCCAAAAAAATCGCGGAAAACAACGTTCTGACTAATAGACAACATATATTGCAGTTACACTGTACGATAATGTAACAAACAGCATTACAATCTATATATTTAGTTTATGTTATTCACAATGCTTCGTGGTACATAAGAGCTTACATCTGAGGAAGAAAGCCATATAATGAATCGTCAGCTCCATCTTTGCCACACCCTGTGATCCAAACTCATTACACGCCACTGAAGTCAGATTCATGAAGATATCTCGAAGCGAGCACATGTCACGTCGAACTTCAGCCATGTAATTACTCTTTTAGCTTTTATTTCCTCCGATCGCTCCATAGAAAATCGTTTGCCGTTTCCAAGGTCTTGTTTCATCAACTTATTAAAAAACCATTTAACGGTTATTAGCAGTTTTAATCTACGTTGGACACATACTGAGTTGATGGCTGAATCGAACAAAAAATCCATTATCAACGGTCTTTTTTACTACGATCTTGTTTGCATACTCAATCAGATGTTTATCAGTACTCAAATGGAAAATAAATTATATTCCCCACGAAGTTCCAGTAACGTGATACGAGATTCCATCAATTGAAACTGAAAATGATTGAAGATGACGAGGAACGTTTCAAAACAATTTCAGTCATTGGGCTTTAGACATTTTTTTGTAGAAATTGGCTATAAAAAACGACTGCTTTTTCCATGAAAACCGCTTTCCGCAAATGCTCCGCCTGTTTTTGTATTTCAGATATTGGTTTGTTATGTACCGGATCCGAAGAGTGAGCATAGCTTCACGGAAAGAAGGTCTTTTTTTCTCCACATAGGCTGAGGAACCTAAGTCTGAGACCTCGCCTTCTTTGCGGGACCAAAGGCGAAGTTGCAATGCTGAAGGCTCTACAACAGTTCTCTTACAACATTCATCGCAAAAAGACATGTTTCCTTCGTAAAGTGAAGTAAGCTAACAAGATAATGGCGAAGAAAATCTGAACAAACACTGAGAGTAACTGGCTGGTGGTGTTGCTTGAAGCACGACTTCATCACGAAACAGAACTGATAAGAGCTGATCTTCATCCACCATCCGAATGAATTGCCACAGCAGGATATTTACCTTTATCTTTCACACAATTCTACTAACAACATAGGTCGTTCTTCATCTAGCTAACCGCGGTGAACTGGATACAAATCATGTTGTAGTTTCGAGAAGTCGCTTGCAAAAAGGATTTTGTTGACCAACAAAATGTACTGTTACGTTGCGGATCAAAATTTCGGATCAAACCATTCAAAGCGATCAATTATCTTTGCCGTCAGTTCGAAATCTCAGCCTGATGCCACCATGATGATGCCACCATGATGATGAAACCAACGACTTTAATCTGGATTATCTTGCTTACTGGAAAATTTGTACGCATTTATGCGTTCAGAAATTCCAGACAACAAGATAATCCAGATTGAAGTCGTTGATGAAACCGGGCCTGAATCAGCTACCTTCAATCTGTAGAGGTATTGGCGTTGCTATGTGTCCTATCAGAACACCCTCAGCTGATGGTTCATCCTAGAAGTGAAGGATTTTTCAACTATATACGAAACAGTTCAAATTGAAAGAACAAGGATTTGTAAAAAAAGGACAACCTCAACCGATTCGGGATGTATTACTGAATATCGACTTGAATACATTCCGAGTACACTTACAGCTAACTCCATGTCTATATCGATTTCAAGCTTTGGACTGAATAGTGAAAAAAACATTTATATTCTCAACATATCTAAGTTTGTATTTTTATTCATCTTGTGATCAAAACGTGAGCTTTGACCTAACTCTTATATCTACAGAGAGGTGAAAATTCTAATCGGACATTAATAACCCCAACAAACCGTATCACTTGTACTCGACAGGCGTTCCACTAACCAAGTTGGCATCATCAGGAGAAAAAATTGTTACCAAACTATTAGGGTCAGTTATATTCATTACAATCCGATGAATTGTGGTACTGTCTGTCTGATTCTTTCCGAGAAGATTGAGGTATCAAAAATACCTTATTGTTATTGTATGATTTTAACTGGACAGTTTACAAAACCACTACACGTGTTTCTCTACACAATAGCTTCTTCAGACATGCTATGGTGTTATGGTATGGTGCCTGAAGAAGCACGTGTGGCGGGTTCGTAACCTTTGTGAAGAATAGTGTATATGTGTATATGAACGAGGAATGATAGATAGAGATTTCTCACGAGTATCAAGTTTGCATCATGAGCAGTAGCATTCCATGCGGGTTATCCATTATTCTTTAGATAATAACGGAATTATTCAACAAATAACATGAACTTCAAATTAAATGTCAATCAAAATTTTCATTTGACAAGGGCAATCAAAAAAGTAAATAGAATAGAATTTCCTCTTCCACATACCTACAAAGAATTCATCCAAGTTATAGGACACGTCAATAACCCATTGAAAGTATAAATAAAAACAATTCTGTCTAAAATCATATATGAATGAAAAACAATACACATATTTATCGAAATGCATATATTTGTTAATGAAAATATTCAGTGAATATTTTCATTAACGAATGAGTCCATGAACTCCATATACAACCTACTATTTTTTTTGTATAAGAAACACATCCTTCATATTGAAAGTGCTACCCCATATCAGAATTGTTCGTGTGGACCAAAATATATCGGTGAAATATCCAGACCTTTAGAAGTGCGAAAGAGTGAACACAAGATGTACAGATTGGTGTTTCTGAAGTATTAAAATACATTCTCACTGCGGACGGAGAGCACACAGTAGAATGAAATGACAAAAGATGCCAAAAAAAAGCAATTTGGGGGAATCTGCTTTTATTATGCTCTCGGAGAATATTTATAGACATGGCATGACATATCCCTCTTGAAAGCCAAAATCATATGTCAGTTATCAAAAAAGATTTCTAAAAACGAACCATAGACATTATATTATATATTATATTAGCAGATAAAGAGGAGTTAAGAAGGATAGAGTAATTGAAGTCTAGAATTATCATTCTGTCTTTCACAATATCACTTCAATATGCATATCCTTTCTCTCTCTGATGTATTCCTTATCGTGTTACATGGACAACTGTCATGAAAGCCAGTCTAGTAGTTATAATGTCTGTGAAACGAAACAAGAGGGGAATATTTGTGAGGAAGTTTTGAAAACGGAAGCAGATTTGATTCCGAACCGTTAACAACGATAAGTATTTGATAATCATTCGTTCTTGTATTATTTTGATAGTTATACAAGAAGTTGCTGTTTTAATATTCACGCAGCAACTTTTCGGGGTAGATTAAAAATATTCCCTTCTACACTTGTATATATTCAAATATTGCTTCCTTTTTTTCAGACTGGTAGACTAAACTACGAAGAAATAATTCATTCACCACAAAATGATGACTATGCTGATTACTCTTTCGATATTTTGGACTGAATAACTTGGCTGCATCTTACAAGCTCTTCGTCACTATTCATAGAAATACTCTACATTAGAGTTTTCCTTCAGATTTGCATTTTCCATCGATCTTTTTTCATTGCTACATCATTCAGTTATCCACCAAAAGTGATATCAAGTTTGTAGTAGTCATTACGATTGAATTTTATACAGTTTATATGAGAGCATCAGCAAAGAAAAACACTATAATTGCTTTCAATAGACACACCGTTCCTACCTACCTCCACTTTGGTACAAGTATCACTCATTGTTCATCAAATTCATCAAATTGATGACGTAATTATTTCATCTCACACGCACAAAGAGCCCTTGATGGACCACTCGAAACCCTTATCCCCATTTCTAGTGACTGCTTCTCATTGGGGATGGTATCAAAACTGCTCCACCCTACCTAGCTGAATAAAACTGAATCATTACTGAGCAAGTGGTATGGGAACTTTTTCACGCTGCGTATTCCAGATGGAAACTGAGATACAATTAACTGATACGTGAGTTGAGTGCTGATAAAATGAGTAATGGAGGTATCATTAATATTTATCGCGAAGTTGCGTTTTATAATAATAGTACTAATTCTCGGTTTCACAAAGGAAATTAATCACTAATTGGAAACCATTTTTAACGAAATAATTGTTTCTGTATCTCCTCATCTGATGAGCTGTAAATTCCTCGATTGTTACTTCATTTATATTTTACTCTCAGCGTTGCTACAGAAAATACCAATTATGAAATAGTTTTATGAATTATTGGTTTATTTCACTCCTGTAGCCAGTGGCGTGTCTTGTTATACTTATAGCGGACACCCACGGTGCGAGTTGCCAGCCAATCAAGAAATCCCAGAGCCTGAAGGAAGCTCAATTTTATAAGGATGCAAGAATAATTTGAAAAATTCGGCCTACATTCAAGCCCACACCTTGGCTCACATGCGAATCAGAAATTAGGTTGTTCAAGGATTATAAGAGAAAAAAAAATTACAACGATCGAAATACCAATTTATTGGGTCCTTTCAAGCAGAATCAACATATTTCGGGGTGTAATCTACGATTATCAGCTCTAAATTGCTTCTGGTATGGAGGTTCTCTCATTTCAATATCAGATTTGTTTATTATTTTCATTGTCAAACACTCTTACGAATCCGTCTAGGAGACAGAGCTTTGTGCTGACGTAGAACGACTGAAATTTTGAGTGCCGCATCGCTCTGGGGCGTCTTACTGAATTTTCAGAGGCGCATTTGTTGTTTCACAAATGGTCGGTGATCCATAAATGAAAACATCTTTGAAACATGCGTTCAGGTCAGTCTCACTGCACATTATATCCAGGATAATCCTGTTCAGGAATATATTTTCAAATGTTTCGAAAGATTTTTGAATACTTATGTCCTTCAGAGAGATGTATATTTATGGATATGGTTCTTATTCACCTGACGAGTAAGTAACCTTTTTTCATGAATCCTAAATGAAAAATTTTTAAATTCATGATCAACAACTAACTATTCAATTTTCTTCTATCTTCACTATCAGGTAAGCACTGATGGTGACTATATTAAAAGCGCTTTGCTATGATTTAAAAAAAATCTGCACCACGATATACATATTTTTTTTCCTCGTGAGTACAGTGGTGCGTGAATACAGCTTGACAATTTCCAATTCAGTCTCAACTTACCTACATAATCAGTTAATGAATTGATACCGGTTATAAAACAACTAATCTTCTGTCTAATACCACGAAAGGCGCGTAATTGTACCCGACAGGTTCTAAATCAGGGTTCTTTACAAAAAAATGCCTGCATATGCTTCTGGTGAGACAAGTGGGAAACCCTGCAATGAAAACTGTCGGATATGCAAATTCCCATCGCGGTCCTAGCTACTGGAGTAGTTGTTTTCTGATACCTACTGGGTAAGTAAGTATTTTCCAAGATTATTTGTTTTTTCTTCACTTGATATTTCAATAGTTTTTATAGATCGTGGAAACGGCCACAATTGTTCTGAATCTGAACAAATAATGAGTTTTCACGTGAATTATCAGGTCTTTCCACATAACCTCTGGAAACTGAGTCACGTGAAGAAGTTTTCTGGAACTTCTTGTAGAAACAAGCTTAGATTCCGCTGAGTAGATGTCTGCTTCTCAGACACCATTGCAACAGTGGTAGCAACTGACAATGTCTGATTTGGCGAACTTTACTCAGGTGGTACATGTGTAGACCCAGTGAGAATTTCAGTTTTCTATACCATGTTATTCAACCCTCAAAGCTGACCAATTTTTTCTGGTGCTAGGTTCATAACCCTTTTGCTTATCATCCTTCGAACAATTCGTTCAGGCTAGTCTCAAATCTACCTACACATTAGTTTTTGGCTGGCACCTGTCAGAAAACAGCTAATCCCCTGGTAGTACACATATCAACAGAGACATTTTGACAATTTCCATGTGACTTTTTTTTTATAGAATTTTGTTTTTTTTGGAGAAAAAAAAGCGAAAATAGTTGGTAAAACATTTCTGTATGAGAAAATGTTTTTTTTCACCTCTATAATTTTTGAATCACCTCAGAGAAGTATGAATAGGATTCCAGGAGCGGACTAGGGTTGCAGCCCCCTGGATCCGCCCCTGTAATCGACCATATATCATGAAGATACGGATTTCTCAAATTTCTACAATTTCTGGTAGTTACAGAAATTGGATTCCTAGGCAATAACTCGATAAGATTTTTCGAATTATTCGAGGAAAGAATGTCCTTTTAAAAACTCTCATCGATAACTGGTATCCGTGACTAATGCCGCTTCCATGCTTTCGTCTCAAAATGGGAGGCCATGCGCGACGTACCCACATGGTACTCACGTAAAAAAGAAACCCCAGCGCTTCAGCATGCCCAATACATCCGTTTTCGTGAAGTTTCCTTTATTTATGAAGGTCTCTTATCAGAGATCTCTCGGGTGGTTGTGTGGTCTGAATTACTTCGATGCTGCTTTCTGCTATCCCACATAATAGAGATATTATTTCTCGTCTCCGTTTCACACACTACCGATGTTAGTTCGAAAATTCTTGATCAGCCATTGGAACAGTATGAAGGTACTTTTGTTTCCTTGAGTATTAAGTGAAGTGACTCAGCTGTTTATGTAACAGTCGCTTACGAAGCTTTGTTTTCACAATTTTCTCTACATAATTGGGGAGGAATAAATCTGAATATATCTAACTTATATGTGAGCACATGGGACATTTTCCATTAGACAAACAATAGAATTGAAAAGAACATGATTCAAACAAACAGTTTTACACCGTGTAAGTGAATTTTTTATGGCCCTGCTTATCCTATGAGAGCAGTTTTTTGTAGGTCTATTATACTTTTGGTGAGGACCATATCTGACACCAGAAAGTACTATTCAACTTCAAACCATGATTGTCTCTGTTGAATAATGAACACAATGTATTGTTGTTATGAATGCAGTTGCAGTTGTCTCATTTTCATCATTCGTTATGTTATGTATACGTTGTATGTTGTGTATGTTCGAAACAACGGTGATAAACAGATATTTTATACACGATTTCATTTATGTTTGTTCTGAGCAATCTGTCATTTCGATCATCGAAGCGACCGCTTATAATCATGCTTACCATTATCTGTGAGAGATTTTTTTTTGCCTGATTAACAGAAAACAACCTATGGTTGGAACTCCGGAACATACAAATTACATAACCCGGTAACAGAAAATAAAATACGCAATAGACGCAGCAACTTTTCGGGGTAGATTGAAAATCTGCCCTTTTACACTTGTATAGATTCCAATATTAATTCTTATTTTTTCAGATTGTGGTAGGTTACAAACCCAAAAAACTACGGAACATTTTTAATATTCTTATCAACACCTTTAGGTTAAATCTCATTTTGAACTGAAGTATATCATATTTTATTTCCATAACATGTGAACCTATGTTCAAAATGGGTATATTTTTGTTTTAACACTTTTAATTTTTTTAACGAACTGTGAAACCTTTATGTTGAATCTTATTTTATATTTTTCCTTCTATTTGGTTTCTCAACCTACCACAATGTGAGAAAATAAGAATTAATATTGGAATCTATACAATTGTAGACGGGCAGATTTTCAATCTACCCCGAAAAGTTGCTGCGTCTATTGAAAAACAGTTCTTTCTGGATAGAACAAGTCCAATTAGTCAGCAACTTTTCGTATATCTCAAATTTGCCTATCAAAAAATACAAGAACTAATATTTATCAAAATACTTATCGTTGACGTTTCGAAATTTGAGATATACGAAAATTGCTGACTAAATAAATTTCAATCAGAAGGATCTATTTTTGAATTATTGCAGCAACTTATCGGAGTAGATTGAAGTCGGCGATCAGTGTCTCCCATGTTCATTTCCAATTGCATTTGGAAACCATAAGACATCTTGAGTTCAAATTTGGCACACTTATTGAAAAAATGTTGAATTTTGGAATGAATATAAAAAATTTCATCTTTTTTTAAAATTAAAAAAAAAACAGAATAAAATAGAAACAAGACATTTCTATTATTTCAACCGAAAGCCCTCTGAAAGTTATGTATTTTCTGAAAAAAGGAAACTGTTAGGATGTTTTCCTGCAAAATGCAATTAGTATTAGGAATTTGGCGGCATTTCCCCACTATTTGAACCAGTTTCATGAAATACGTTGCAACTTACCGACATTTTTAGTTCAGCCCCTAACGGACAGATGGTGATGGGGCATGAGGTTTCGGAAAGCAGTTTCGATTATGTTCTCGGATTGTGGTAGGTTAAGAATCCAAAAAACCTAGAAAGAATCCACCCACCACAAAATGATGACATTCAATCAGTATTTTATATTTATTTTATCTACTTGACACGTGAACTTTTTGATCAAATTTTGCTTTCATATTTTTTTTGTTTTATAATCCTTTTATGTGATTCACATACCAGATTTTTCAACAGGTTTTGTCAATAAGGAATAGTTTTTCTTGGACAATAAAGTATATCTCTCTCCCCTCAACCGAAATTGTACATTCCAAATGGCCTAGTTAGATAAGCTGTACGCACTCTGAAACGGTCCACTTCATAGTAGTTGGTTCACGCCTCACCAAAACCGATTTTTTCCTCTTTTTTTCTTCAACGATTGAAATATTATAACTTTTCAGGTTCTATTAATTTCTGTAATTTCTGGAGGATGTCGATAAATATAAATATCGAAAAAATTCTTCGTATCTAATTTTGATTATAACAATATGAAACTTGAAGAGACTTCTGAAGTATTTACCAGGTCGAAGAAAAAATTAACTGTATTCTAATGGACGTTTCGCTTCGTCCTCGTGCGATATGGCCATCATATCTACACTTGTAGTACAAACTACTATTTCTCACCATTTGTGAAACGATACCTTGCCAAACCATTCCAAAAGTTATCCATCTAATTTCGGACATGTGAAAAGTTGAAATCATTGATAGTTGCATTGAGAAGACAGAGGTCCGATACAGTACCTTGAGGTATCCCGTTATTTATTTTATAGTTTCATTATCTGTTTATACGACTTTTGAGATCCAAATTGTTATAATGTTTTCAATAGATTCTCGTGGCTTTATTCGTATACTCATCTCGTCACAAGAATGCTTCCTAGTCCTTCATGTACTTTATTCCTTCACAGACCGGTATGTCTGAACAGATAAAATCAACAGACAATAAACACAACTATTTATATAAAACAAAATTGTAACTGGCACTTGAGTTAACTTTATGTGGAATAAAACGAACATTACCGGTGATATATTTTTAAAGCATGAAACAAGGAGGGCTACAAGTTCTCCGAATCTTCAAATCTGAAGTAAATGAGCTAGTGAAAGGCATATACCACCCACATAGAATCAAGGCGTTTATATTCACCGTTATGTGGGAACTGACCCAAGCGAGCGAGATTTTGGTAACTTTCAAATCTGGAATGAAACGTTTTTTTATTTTCGCTTTTCTACATCGGGCCAAGTATAACAAAATTAATTACTTAACGAGTGATTATGATTCGAACTTTCAATATAAGTGACATAAAAATATGCTTAGATCAGAAAACTAAAACAAAAACAATGATAAAGGTGAAAAAAGTTTTGTTACGAACTATGATAATCTTGTGGGATATATTTCGAACGCCCTTTATGGAAGTAGCTGTTATCTCACATCATTTTTTGACAATGTCGAATGTTTTTAGCTGTTTTCTGCTGGGTGTTAGTCCATCAACCTAGGTAAGTAGAGAATGGCCTGAACAAATTGTTTCACGATATGAATTCAAGAACACAAATTATACGGAAATCCATGATAAGAAAACTTATGAAAAATCTGATTTTGTCAAAAATATTAAAATACAGTGAAAAAAGTGGAATTAAACAAGGAAATCGAAATAAATATGTTTCTATCAGTTCATAAATCTCTCACAACCAAATGATACATAGGTGAGAAAATATAAATAAAATTTGACAATGATATACATCTATAAACAAATGGTGTTTGCTAATTAGTTGATGCTACTTCTTTTATAGAAGTGTTGTATTTTTTGCATCGACTCGAAAAAAAAAAAAGCCAAAAATCACTTTCCCCCCCACTAAAATAATTCTATACCTAAAAACATTTACCTAATGAAGACATATCAATGAGAGGGCAGAATAGTTGGGTAGATTTTTATCTCATGAAATTACAAAATGACGATGAATAGCTTTTTTTGTTAAGAGAGCATGAAATTGAGTGAAATTATTATACTGAATTTATGAATAATTCAAATGAACAGCTGGGTTTTTAAAGTTCAAGCCCAGAATTTATACGGGTGATTGGGAATCTCTTGAGAAATATGAACGGTAACCAATGAAAGTAGAAAAAACTTATCTTACTTGTAGGCATAATTAAAAACCGCAAAAAACAAAGAAAAAAAGATGTTTTCCAACGTTAAACAGTTGATAGCATATCTAATCTTCGTGGGATATGATGGTTTGGGTCGGAATGACAAACAACGAATTTTGGTTTTGTGCAGACGTTTCGATATATTTATTCATCCTCCTCAAGGCAAACTTCGCACAAAATTGCATTCCTTATTTCTTTTTCTCTTCTTCATTGACATTTTGGTCGTTGTGTTGGCCCAGAACCTAAAACCACTACGGAAATGGATTGGAAAACGGTCGCTAGCTTCCTACAAATCATATCTAATATTTTCTCATACATGACAGAATTAGTACTGTTTGAAGATCATTATTTTGTAGAGGATGATTTTTTATTGTAGTTTGCAGGGGAGTAGCTGTTTCAGATAGATACAAATACCAATCAATCTCAGTTCTGATAACAGGTAAAAATAAAGAAATAATGATATCTTCGCAGGTCAAAACCAAAATATCTTACCTAAAATGGGTATTTATTCGCCCCATTTTAAGTACTCGTTATCCATCATTGTAAAAACCGACATTTGTATAAAAAAATGAGTACGAAGAACATCAGTGGGTGAAATGTGTCGATTTGAAAATGGCAAACTTTCTCTTTGGACAGCAAAGTTGATATACAAGAAATTCTTGTGTTTTGGGAGAGCAGAGCACAAAATCAGCACTGGGTTAACAGAAATTGGCCTTTTAGAAATGTCATGCATGATCCAAGGACAACATAACGTAATTAACGAACCTTTGTTTGGGAGAGAAAAAATGATATTGCCATCCCTGCATAGCAAGTTGGGGCTTATGAATCAATTTGTAAAAGCTTTAGATCAAGATGGACAAGACAGATTGAATTGTCGATTATCCAAGAAAGTACTTTATGGCTCCTCAGTGCTTTCGTATGAACCATTCGATGAAAAATCAAAGAATTCTGTAAATATACTCATTCGCTAACAAATGATTTCATTACATTAAGTAGAGCTCGAGTTGGTGATTTAGATCGAGATGGACAAGACAGATTGAATTGTCGATTATCCAAGAAAGTACTTTATGTCTCCTCAGTGCTTTCGTATATACCATTCAATGAAAAATCAAAGAATTCTGTAAATATACTCATTCGCTAACGAGTGATTTCATTACATTAAGTAGAGCTCGAGTTGGTGATTCAGATCAAGATGGACAAGACAGATTGAATTGTCGATTATCCAAGAAAGTACTTTATGGCTCCTCAGTGCTTTCGTATGAACCATTCAATAAAAAATCAAAGAATTCTGTAAATATACTCATTCGCTAACGAGTGATTTCATTACATTAAGTAGAGCTCGAGTTGGTGATTTAGATCAAGATGGACAAGACAGATTGAATTGTCGATTATCCAAGAAAGTACTTTATGGCTCCTCAGTGCTTTCGTATGAACCATTCAATAAAAAATTAAAGAATTCTGTAAATATACTCATTCGCTAACGAGTGATTTCATTACATTAAGTAGAGCTCGAGTTGGTGATTTAGATCAAGATGGACAAGACAGATTGAATTGTCGATTATCCAAGAAAGTATTTTATGGCTCCTCAGTGCTTTCGTATGAACCATTCAATAAAAAATCAAAGAATTCTGTAAATATACTCATTCGCTAACGAGTGATTTCATTACATTAAGTAGAGCTCGAGTTGGTGATTTAGATCAAGATGGACAAGACAGATTGAATTGTCGATTATCCAAGAAAGTACTTTATGGCTCCTCAGTGCTTTCGTATGAACCATTCAATAAAAAATCAAAGAATTCTGTAAATATACTCATTCGCTATCAAGTGATTTCATACATCAAGTAGAGCTCGAGTTGGTGATTTATAGATCAAGATGGACAAGACAGATTGAATTGTCGATTATCCGAGGAAGTACTTTATGGCTCCTCAGTGCTTTCGTATGAACCATTCAATAAAAAATCAAAGAATTCTGTAAATATACTCATTCGCTAACGAGTGATTTCATTACATTAAGTAGAGCTCGAGTTGGTGATTCAGATCAAGATGGACAAGACAGATTGAATTGTCGATTATCCAAGAAAGTACTTTATGGCTCCTCAATGCTTTCGTATGAACCATTCAATAAAAAATCAAAGAATTCTGTAAATATACTCCTTCGCTAACAAATTATTTCATTACATTAAGTAGAGATCGAGTTGTTGAATGCTGCTGTTATCCCTGCAAAAATGAAGAAGTTAAAATTCGTTCTCGATTCAGACTTGAATGCTCTTTTGACAAATCCTGCACTTATCCTCTTATATTCTGGCATCAGTACTTGAACAGAGACCTTTCGACATGGCCTTCAAACATGAAACCCAGTGTTAATCCCCTAATAAATGATGATACCCATATGGAATAAAAAGGCAATTAAAGAGGGATCTGTGAACATAAGCTTCTTATTCAGAATTTACATTCGTGGTTAATTACCGGGTGTTAGAAATGACATATATGAGACGACTTAATTATAAGATGAAAAATATAATGTTTCACTGGGGGGGATTGAAATTACAGTTTCAATGGGGAATGGATTTCTGTGAGCTATATAGATCAGTTTTCGATAATAAAATAAATGCTTCCATCCCTCTAGTGGACATGAATGGTTTATGCATGTGCACAAATGGATCATTTTGATAAATATCTTTTCAATTTTGATGGGATTTCATCCATTGTAATGCAGTATTTGTTTTGCGGATTTATTTTTGTAAATGAAGTCTTCTGACCTTCCTAGACTGTATTTCACGCTAATTTTATTTTATTCTTTCGGCAGGGTTCCATTGATATTTTTCTTTGAAGCATACCATTGAGGAATACATATGTAGATGAGTTTTAGAATTGTGTTTTCATAATTTTGTTACATGTGCTAGAAAAATCTATCGAAATTGATAACCGTAACCTGTAGAATTCTTAGTGTTATCACAGCCCTTGACAAGGAAAATTTCTTGTGTAATATTTTGATGGTAATTGTTGGGAAATGAAATGTTTCAAATAATTAGAAAATATTATTTCGTCATGAATATTCACTTATTTCGGGTATCTTATCAGTCTGGCTTGCTACCGTTATTATAAAAACACGTTCTCTACTGAGTGTTTGGAATCACCTTAGGTTGAAAAACATTTGAAACTGGCCAAACCGTCTGTAGTTTTTGTGAAAATCCTTCTTGTCATTTGGTTCAACTACTTTTCAGATTTTCTGCGAGTATACATACACGGCTCCGAGGAATAGGATTCAGTCAGTTTAAATCTCCGATTCGGTTTACATCCAGTCTCCGATTTGATTTATTCATTCAGAATTCAGTCTTCAATACAGGTCGATTGCGCTTCAGTGTTTGCTCCGAAATTAGTTTTCATCATCGTTGTTTTCATTCACCGAAAATAAATATAATTTTGAGGTTAGATCCGAAAATCCGTTATTTTATGTTTTGAATATTTATTTCTGATTGTGTTTTCGCTAGTTTGGCCTTTTGCCGTTATCTAGGCTCCATTTAGGACCAATCATTTTGTTTTATTCAGAGAATTGATTTTATTTTCACTTCTGGGTTCTCGATAGTTCGCCCATCAGCCGTTATCTAGGCTTCAATTAAAACCGAGTTTAGTTCATAATTTTTAGGTTCTCGCTAGTTCGACCTTCAGTCGTTATCTAGGTTTCAGTTACAACCAAGATTAATTTCTTGATTTGTTAGGTTCTCACCAGTACGACCTTCAGTAGTTATCTAGGCTCCAGTTAGAACCGAGATCAATTTCTTAATTTGTTGGGTTCTCGCTAGTTCAACCTTCTATCGTTAGCTCAGCAGGTTATTTATATATATTATTCATATATAATTTCCTTTTCACCTATTATCGTATTCACCGCATTGAAACATTTCACCTGCCGACAATTTTAGATTTTCCGCTTTCAGTAACAATCCGTCCAAAACGGCACCCTGTGCTACGATCATTGTGGCCAACCCCGTTTTTGATAACGTTTTAGTTTTTGCACAACCTATCTATTTATTTATTTACATTTTTCGCACATTTAATTTGTCTGAAAATTTCGTATATTGGTGCTAATAAACTTGTCTTTCTGAACTTCGTTGGTCGTTATTTTCTCCAATCTGTTTTCAGGAAATGAATCAGTGAAATATGTGTGTTGAGAGGTAGAAACGAAATACCTCTCGAGTGTGTAAAAAAGTGTCTGAAAGAAGTAAAAACGAACTACTTTCGAGATATTTCAATGGCAAACGGTATTCAGATGCAAATTGATGTGATTAAAGCCTACATCAATTAGTACTCCGCCGTTGTCACAATTATCTGACCTCTGGATACCTCCATCTTATTGCTATCCGGGATTCTGGAACATACCAAGTAAAAACTGGCGCCCGAGGCATTGATTTACAAAACGATTTGTAATTCACAAAAAGATTCGAAAATCTATCCGTAAGCGCCACTTCTTGTGCAGGTTTGAACCCAGGCAAACCCTTTACACCATACATCATTGATTTATCATGCATTGTGTGGTTCAGAGATGCTAAATTCGTTACTCTTCATATATTTTTTTCAGATTAATGAATCACAAGGAGTCCCACAGGTCACAGGATATTCCCCCCAACTAATATCACTGAAAGATATTTGAAAAGCTCAAGATTCCTATGTGATCAGTTGTATGATTTCCAGCACTAAAGCTTTACTGGGGTTCTATTTGCCACTTAAATTAATTGAAACTTTTTTTATATATCAATTACCTAAACTCCAAACTGATATTTTACACTCGACGCGCGTTTCGCTAACAAGGTTAGCATATTCGGGAGAAGAAACTGATACTGTATCCATTTTCTAATCAATTCTAATTGAATAATTTATCTCCGATCCAGCAATCCACTGAGCAATTGCCCATATCCAAGACAGTGATAGTATATTATGCAACGATCATGTAATAACCATTACATGAGAGTTGCATACGCTATTTTATCTACACCCGATAAATAGTGAAGAACTGGAAATATTATATTTATATTTGTATCGCACACAATAATACTAATTGAACGCATTTTTTTGAAAATTTCTGCAAAATTGTGATTGATGATATTCCTTCGAGTAATAAAACGATGAGAAATGAAGAGAAGATCAAAAATTGAAAAAAAAAAGATTCCTCGAGACCGGAATCGAACTCATGTCTCTTTAAACTAGCAGAGATAACCTCAGCGACTTAGACCGCTCGCCTACGGAGAGCTCACAAAATTTGATTGAAAAAATAAGAAATGAATCATGCATTTGTCGAATGAAAAATTCAATCATTCTAACTATATTTCTGCCAGTGAAAGGTGTCGAAGGTGATTCTCCCATATCGCTGGTATCAGACATATTGTTATTATTATCTAAGTTTGGCTATATTCTTCAAAACTTCAATACCTATACCGATTTTGACTTGACAAACGTCAAATGCAGAGCATGCACATCATGCTTGATTGAAAAATAATGGGTTTCTATCGGTTGAAAATCTGTATCGTAATGAAAAATCTGTATCGTAATGGATTTCATTATAAAACGGGTTGTGAGCATATAAGTGTATTATTATTGTACGGGGGTAGATAAAAGGCGTTTTAGTCATTGAAACGAATGTTTCTGAATTCTACAATTTGGGACATCTGTGAGCTATATTAAGGAAATCTTTATTGTCTAGAGAACATGAAAATGAATTGTAACCCAATGAGACTTTCTTACTTTTCAGAACCCATCCATCATGATTTTTACAACATACTCTCTTGATTCACCTTTAAAATTGGGGTACGAAACTGTTTATTATGTGATGACACTCCGTTCTTGTGGACACAATTCTGAAAAATGAATACAGACCAGGTCGATCATTAGTTTTCTTTTGATTTTATGTCATTATTTGGTCTTTCTGACATATTTTCACTAAAAAGACGGAGTTTGCTCATACCAATGAAAACATAAAGAATAAAGTCACTCCACCATAGTGGGTGGTACAAAAATGTCCCACGCATGGGGGATAACTACATGCCACAAAAAAATTCACTGCAACTCCTCTTACAAAAAAAAAATTTGAATGGAGGGAATGATATGAGTTGATAACTAGATTATGTAGTAAACTAGCATAGAAATTCAGTGCAATTTTGTGAATAGAAATGGTAGAGGTAAGGGACTATTGAAAAATGGCTCATGCTCTCCTATTTCAGGGTGTTTAATTGAATCAAAGTGATAAGTTGTACATATATCCGCAGGAATGTTACATTTTTTATTCAGATCATCAAAACCTATTCTCCTCATTTTTCCGTCGTCCCTGTATTCTTAATCGATATGATCAAACTGACCAAGGTTGAGATGAAAAAAATCAGCAAATCTTATAATTTCATTTTCTGTGATCCCAATAAACCTTTCGAAATCTCTTCTCTTTACCATTTTACTCGCTAGTAATGCGATAACGGAGATAACCTAGACCTAATTAATATTGTTCCTAACGATGTGAACAAGAACAAAACATTACCAGTAGAAACAATTCGAGCCAAACAATCCGCTAGGTTTTTCCTCCTAATTGACAGCTTGGTCTAGCTAATTGAGGGAAGGAGAAATTAATGCAAGTTTTATGCAGGTGTGCCCATAATTAAAATGTTCGCCGAAGCTCATGGGCCAATTAAAAATGGTCGGCTACAACTGCTGTTCACGTCTTAATTTGAGTGCATTGTTATCCAGGTAGATTTGAAAAGAATCGATCAAGCTCGAATAAATATGAGCAGGGCAATAAAGCATGGAAATCGCACACAAGCAAAAGAGTTTGAATGCTTTTTCCACCAAAATTGTCCAATTAGGGTTCTATTCACCTGAAAAAATGGCCACCTTGTTAACGATCTTATGAACTTGAAAATATGAAATAACTACTCTTCTCGTTCATGAATTCAAAATTCTATTCGTATACAACTTGTCGGTATTCTCGGACAGAATTGTACGATGAGAATTTGTTTTTCAACATTCAGGTTCTCAACTACGACAAAATTCGAATGCTCCTGGGAATCCAAGAATATCGGCTACAAATAGATTCTTCACAATACGAAGATACTCGTGTATACAATTTTATACAATATAGGTATAGTTTCATGAATTGATTAAAAATCGTTATTCAGCAACTCTTTCGACAGCTGGCTTGCCATCGTTGAATTGTGTGACTGGTCGAGGTGGTAAGTGATAATAATAACGGATTGCAATTCTGTCTAGAATAAAGAAACTGATTCCTCAGTTAATCTTTGTTATGGCTGGAGTCCGAGGCTATATAATTGCAAAGATTTTGTTCGGTCTGCGATTTCTTGTATCGTGAGTGCATGAACAGGAAGGCAGCTTGAGCAATCTACAAAAAAAAATGTAAAGTTTTGTAAGACTGAGGTTAATGACAATTGAAGTGGTACATAATTTGTGACCAGATCAGAACTTTCTTTGGAAAGTTATCGAAAGAAGTCCTATTTGCGGGAAAAATTCCGGGAAAAATTGCTACTGTACTACTCATTTTCTGAAAAATTTTTGGATACTTGGTTTATACAAAATTTAGGAAAAACCTGTTCTTATAATTTTTTCACATAGATGAGGTTAAAACAACTGAAAAACATAATTGAGCCACTGCTATTACAATCCAATGTTGCATCTTGTAAATATTTCCACATCGAATAAACAATATGAGAATATTTTTTCCCTGAATAATATTTTTTTCTTGATTTGAATGTGATACGAGTTAAACGTCGTCAAAAACGCAGAACTCAATTCACTGAAGTTTTAATTGGGTTCTTTAATCTAGATGCTTTACAAGAATTTTTTAATGACTTCTCATAGCAGCGGTCGATGGCAATCTGAATGCAAATACAATATAACGTCTGAATTCGTGCTGAGTCAAAAATATTGCACGCCAAAGATATCTAAACCACTTTACATATTACAATCATAATTCTACCGCCACCCACTGCTACATCGATCCCACACTTAATTGGAATGAAGATTCCATTGTTTGTAAGATTTAATGAACAATTATTATACAGAGTGTTGCAATAGATCATTAGAAATTCTATTAATGATATCATTCCATAAATCAATTCATTGTTGTTGAGCTTGAGACATTTACCGCTTCATTGTTCCATAATAATAGGACTCTTGCATCGTATGAGATATATGCACGAAATGCATTCATTAGGTATATGGATATGAAAATGGCGGTCTATACATTACTGACGTAACCCAAGATATTTTCTAACTTAATAAGTGCATCCTTGAACTCGTGAATTGATTCCTGATCTCCCAGAAAATGACGCAATCTTAAAAATTTTTGAAAATAAACTTGGCAATTACATCATCAGAACCATCTGGACATACTGGGTTTGCAACTTCCACATTGATTTCCACTCATACATCCTTCAATATAGTTAGTCAACACTGATAATCATCTTTTGAACAATTCGTTCAGATCATTCTTAGACTACCTACACAGTACACACTACTCTCCTGGCTAATACCACGAAGAGCATTGCATTATATCCGACCTCTGCCAGTGCAGGTTTCTTCACAGAAGAGAGGCCATGCTTTTCTTTATGGTGATACAAATGAGGAAATTGATTTTTAATTATAGGGACGGACACACTTGCAGACAGGTTTCTGGCTATTTGGCCACTCGTCAGTACAAGATAGTACCATCATCAAATAAAGTCTATGACTTAATTAAAAATCAAACACCTATCATAGTATCGAGCCTCGACCAATGCTGATGCGAACAACACGGAAACATTGCCTACATGTACGTATGGACGAGGTATCCCAAAAACAAACCGAATTCGCCCATTCCTCCTACGCGGAAAATGCAAAAATATCCGATATAGCCGATAGGCATACTTGAAGACTGACGTTAAATCAAATCATCTTTTAGTCTCAAACTACTATCAGTTTGAGACCGGCCAGAACATTCGACATAGTCGATGGCAGTGGCGGATCCAGGATCAGGTCAAGGGGGGGTCTATAAATCAAAATTTATATATATATAAAACAGAAAATTATGAGCTACCGTATAGCAACAACTAGTCAAGATCCAAAAAAAGGTGAAAGAGATTGACATGAGCAAAATTTGAAGGTGTAGCAGCCAGGAGGTAATGTAGGTTCGAAACTTTCCTTTTTTGAAATCGAATCGAGTTGATTTAACCTAATCAACAGCATATTCTACTCATACATAGTATATTCGAATCGTTACAGGCATACACAATACTCATCACAAATGTCACAAGTCTAATTTTTCAAATACTGCGCCAAAAAAGATCCAATGGCAGCACTGTCAGAAATTTCTCGAACTATTCCTCGATAAGCCTGACAAGTGTCAATTATCTTTAAGTGTCATCGAGAAAAATTGCAATTTGATAAAATTTTGCGAATCTTGGCAATATTACCTGTAACTACAGCAACTCCAGAACCATCATTTTCGACTTTAAGGGGGATCAAGAATTACCTGAGAAGTACGATGGGACAGGAACGACTGAATGGTCTTGCTTCTTTAAATATCCATACCCATATTGAACTCACCGAGGACGAAATTCTAGTACAATTTTTCAAAAAACCTCGAAAATTTACTAATGTTTTAATGTAGCCTGCTCTTTAGTTTTCAATGGAATGTAATGATAATTATTGAAGTTCTTCAATTTTAAAGCAAAAAAAATTATTCTATTTTATTTTCATGTCTTGCTCATGTGACATTTTTTCGTTCCCTAACAAAATTTGGAAATTAGGAGCCGATAAAAATTGAAAAAAAATCTCTTATTTTCCCAATGGGGGGGGGGGATCCGGACCCGAAAACCCCCCCGTGGATCCGCCACTGGTCGATGGGCATACTCGAAGACTGGCGTTGAATCAAATCATCTTTTGATAGTCTCAAACTACTAGCTGTTTGAGAATGGCCCGAATGAATTGTTCAAAAGATGATCTGATTCAATGCCAGTCGACTATGTCGAATGTTTTCAGTCAACACTGAGGAAGATTCTCTCTCATGAAGGTTCGACTGTGATAGCATGACAGCAACAGCCTCAGTTTTGAGAGTAGGGCAGAATATACTTTGGCTGAAAAAGCGAATGATCACAAAAAATCAGTGAGACGTTCAGAGCGTCACGGCAAATAATAATAGTCATCCCAGCTATGCATATAAAAATAAAAATTACAACTTCTATGAATGATAAAAATGAAAAAAGTTTCAATAGGTTGTTGATAGGTAAGTTTATATCATTCAGAAAGAAAGCGTCCATCTAAAACAGCTCCTGTCTCCCCTGCCTATCCTTATTATCTGATAACCATAGACTAGAGGGTCCTGTATGTTCAAGACATTTCGTTTAATGAAATATACACAATTACTGAGCAGATATTCCATAATTGAAAAGAAGTGTTTCCACATTATATATCGATTAGGTACACTCGCTTTGTTTGCCAGATATATAAAAGGTGAACAGCTTTCACAAATATTTTTCCACTTCACATTTCTTGTGGCTCACATGCGAGAAGAAGCTCTTCAAAATTCCTCGGATATTTTTGGGTGGACAAAAAAATTCAGTTATCATTTATTGAAGACGATATAAGTTTCGTTCTATAAATTCAGGTGAGTAAGTATTTGCCAAAGATCCTATTTATACATAATTTTTTACAGTTCAGTCGTGTTGGTCGTCTATGGTGATTTTTTATTGAAATTTTCGAGAATATCATAAGGAATTCTGTACATACCCAGCGTCATGACTTTTTTTATAGTCGCAATATCAGATGTTTATAAAAAAACAAAAATTAACATTTGCTTTTTTTCAATACATTTTTTCATTTCAGTTGGGAAACATCAGTATCACGATACAAATTCATAAACCAAACTTATGTATGGAAGTTACTATATAAAATATGTAGTTCTAAATAACAGAATAGTTATTTGTATACTAAGGCCACAAGACGCCTTTTCACGTTCCGAGAGAGAGAGATTATAATCTGCTAAAACGTTTTGCGGCTATATATATTAAATTATATAATTCCAATAAACATTGTCGTTGAAAAGATAGCTTTTTAACTCGAATAGAGAAAAGTAAACTGATGGCGTCAATATCACAGTGTTTCTATGGAGATGCGATATTCAGCAATAAAAACGTTCACTTTGCCGGCAGTTACTCTGGGTAACTACCATAAAAAAAATTCTGGACGTCACCCTGGGTAACGGCCGTGAAATATTATTTTGCGGCCTCTGCTGCGGCTGCGAAATGTTTGTTTCGCGTCCAGTTGCATGAGAAGTTCATTCTCAAAGCCGCAGAGCTTGAAAAACCACGAAAAACAAGATAACTATCTTTGCTCAGGCAATTCAAATTGAGAATGTTTCACGATCAAGCATAAATCCGGGATCGATCCAAAAACTCAAAACATTTTTTTCGTGAAAATTGAGAAATAAAACTTTCTATGTTTTTGAATCTCTTCGTTACTAACGTTACGGACATTTTAAAAGAATACAATAATTTCCATTGAATATATTTCATGTTCATAGTATTATTTCGATAATATACGCATAGGACGAAACCGCAATAAAGTTAGTTTCAAATATAAGTGGTATAAAAAACGAGAAGTTTTATTTCTCAATTTTCATGATTTTTAATTTATTGAGAGAACCAATTTTTTTTATTATTTTACCTAATTTATTGGTTTTTGATGAATGATTCATACATTGTTTATTCTATCGAACAACTTCATGTCCCTGCAACCGGCCATTACCTATGGTGACGTCCAGTAAATTTTTGTTATGGCCATTGCCCAGAGTAACTGCTGGCAACTGAACGTTTATACAAGTTTATAGATTAGTATATAGTATATTATACAGTAAAAAATATAAGTGAAATTGGACAATTCCAATATATGATTGGCAATAAATAAGAATAAAAAAAATCAAATAACATATAAAGGAGAAGATTCTTCTTGTTCATAAAACAAAATATACGCATCGGAAATCACAAGAGATTTGGAGGAGATTGGTGCCACTTGAGAATCATTGTATTCATACCACTTTCCAACATAAGGATGTCGACAGCAAGCCGTGTAATGTCCACTGTATGTATGTAGTGCCGTTGTGATTGGAGAATGCATAAAGATTGTAGCAACTGGGGGCTACATTACCTGTTGCGTAAATGCTCATGTCCAGACCTTCCAAAGGGAAATCTACGTTGACATTTAATTTTGCTCTCGAACCGTCTGTTACAGAAAATCGTTTAAGATGGATCACTAAAACCCTGGGCAACTTATGGATTGCCAAAGATTTCAAGCACTTTCGTTTTTCTTCACACTTAGAACATGTCCGCTTCTCATTTCCATCCAAAGTTTCTTCTTTCGTAAAAAAATCTAAACAATGCGATAATCTGAGTTCACCAGTTATTTTTGGAATAGGCAACGAAAGATCCCAAAACGGCTCAATGGACACAGAACAGTGACCACAATATGTGCATTTTAACGTTTGTATGGCTAAATATTACATTCCAATGGAAACCCTGTGATATTGAGGCCATCAGTTTACTTTTCTATATTCGCGTTGAAACATCGTTGAAAACTGTTGCAAGAGAAATATTGTGAATACTAGGGCCGCGAAATATTTTCGCGACCTCGAGATTATTTTGCCTCGGCCGGAGCAGCTTCGGGAATAATCTCACTTTACGCACGTGTTAGGTAAACTACTTCCTCTACTAGCGTGTGGAAAAAACCCAACAGTTAACACGAAGCAACATTCATTACTGAATACTTACCAACAAATTAAATATTAATATTGAATATGCAATTTGTTGCATTCTGCGAATTGATTTCAGAGGCTAAAATGTTCTCTAATGATGTTAGATTTCGGGATTCCAATGCTTTGTCAGAAACGTGGGTGCAAGAGGTCATAAAATTGATTTTGACAAGGTAGTATTTTGACTAACAGATTTTTTTTGCTACGGTGATCCAAAGTCACAAATGAAAAATGTCACATTCATTTGATGAGGGCCGTTAAAAAATTATTGAGATATACTTTTCTTTTTATGAAAATTCATAGCAGAAGTCTAATGAATTCATCCATTTTCCAGTCATTTTGTAAACTACAACCATACAAATATATATTTCAAATATTCAAATGTCAGAATACTCCCCAGACTCTTTCAACACTAAAATGAGTTCGAAAAAAGGGACTTGTCCGTACGATAGTAGAGAAAAGCATTTTGCGGCCTTATAAATAACTATTTTCAATCTTCTGACCTTATTGATCTTAATATCAAAATTTTTGTTCTGTTGAAAACAAGAGTCCGTTTAACTCATTTTCAAATTCTCCTCTATCGAGTCGTAGGAGTATTCAAATCAATTCAATCTCGAACTCACTGAAACAGATCCACATTTACAAACTAGGCAGCGGTAATAAATATTGTGTAACGTATTTCAAAATATGTCATTCTTGTCGATTGCATTGAGAAATCCATTCCGAGATGGAGATCTGATTCTTTCTGTCGTTCAACTATACGGAATGAATACATATTTATCCAAATGGATTCATGTGAGAAGAATATGCACTTACTATCGCGCTAGAAATTGATCTACTGTATGTACATCGACAGTTGAGGTGCATTCGGATGTTTTTATTGAATCAATGCCTAGTTAGCTGAATATGCTCCTAAAATAATAAGCGTGATGATTGAAAAACGAATGGATGCTGATTGCTGTATATTTGATATGACAGATGGCGGAAGTCTGTGATGATGGGATTCTTATATTTTGACAAAATTGTTTTGTAAAAGAAAATTTTATACAGATGCCAACTTGTTATTCGAAACGACATTTTTTTCGAGACTAAATACAACCTGTGCCAATTGTTATAAACTATATCAATCGATCTGTGAAATAGAAAATGTAACAAACAAATTTCCATTGCAATATGGCTATTCGAATCAGGAAGAATGAGGGTTGGAGTTCTTTCCAATTTCGGATGCCCAATGAAGAACACATGAAATTTGGATGAATTATTTATAAACTTCGACAATCGATTATGATAGGTGAGAAAATACGAAAGAAAGTCAAGAATGTATAACTGGGTTGAAGATGTTAGAAAATGGTTTTCTAATCATAGATGAGTAATTAATGTGGATACACTCACAAGAATCGATAAATAATCAGCCTTAATTTCATTACTATCCGATAATTACGTGAAATCCACGAAAAGCAAAACAAGATGATTTCAAACTTTGTTTCCATTCATTTATTCATTTGAAAATATAACAAACAGGTTCATACAAATCTAATTTATTTTCCGTTAGACGTAAAATTTTGCACGAAACTCAATCTGATAACCAAGAGCTCTCTTTCCAGTCTTCAAATTTTCATACTCCTGTAATTCTACAGTGTGGCAATTTGGGAGATTACAATCAGCTCTATGATAAGATTTGAAAATAACAATAGTTAATGGCAAAATAAGTCAATATTTCGAGGGGTTATCGAAATTGCATAAAAATCAAGCTCCATACTCCCACAATCACTGCCCCATCCACTTTTACTTTGAATGTTCAAATGTAGTTTTTCTGGGTTCTTAACCTTGACCAGAATCTGCAAAAATAAGAATCAATATTGGAACCTATACAAGTGTAGAAGGGCAGAGTTTCAACCGACCCCGATAAGTTGCTGTGATAATTCAAAAACAGTTACTTCTGAACGGAACAAATTCAATTAGTCAGAAACTTTTCGTTCATCTCAAATTCGACTATCAAAAAATACAAGAAATAATATTAAACAAAATACTTAGTTTCGATGTTTCGTAAACCAAATCCACTTTCGATTTCAAAACTCAAAAATATTCTCTTCCAGTTTTTTGTTCTGGGTTCGTTTTTTGTAAATGTCATGAATTTGAGTTTTGAAAAGTGGCAGCCAAGCACGATCCATATCAACCAGAGTGCTTGAGATGCAAGCATCAGCAGGCAGCATGATAAGAAAAGATTCAACTTTCGTCTCCTGCTATTGCTCTCTCTTGCTATCATTTGATTGTCATTCCATTCAACTGCATGTTCTACAGTGGCAGTGAGGATGTGTTCTGGTGATTCAGAACCACCATCTGTCTGTTTTTGATGTACATCTCGTGTTCAGAAGGAAGTGTTTTTGAATCATCTCAGCATCTTACCTGGGTAGTTTGAAATCTGCCCTTCTACACTTGTATAGATTCCAATACTGATTCTTATTTTTTCAGATTGTTGTAGGTTAATAAACCAAAAAAAAACTAGAAGAAAGAATCTATATACCACAAAATGATGACATTCCAACAGTATTTAAATGACAACTTTCGATTTTCTAGGTGCCCAAATTCTGATTATTATCGTTCGCGAAGTTATGAACTATTGAATTTGCAATAAAAGCAAATGACAATCAACAATAACTTTGAAACCGAATATTGAAATGTAAAGAACTATGCCTCGAATATAGAACTGAAATATCGTGTGAACTATTTTACATACTCTTTCGTTTCATTCAAAAATTTTCAGTTATAAGAGCATGAATCTACAAGTGTGATCATTGAAGAAACGAACTGTTTGGATCATATTCAAATACAAAGGGTTGATGAGGAAAATTGATGTATTCCCGTATCTTTTTTGATGTAGCTGTCATGAAAAAGCACCTACCAATATTTCATTCATATAACTAATGCTTACGGTCAGGTCGAAGGATAAAGATTCATTCAGAAACTAAGTAAAGGATATAATTCCTCCCATGAGAAAGACAAATATTGAAATTTCTTCCCCAATGCACTCGAAATAAATTAATCGATGATTTATACAGGATATTTACTGTTTCACTGTCGCAGATCATTCAATTCTGCACAGAAAACATATTATGCTATTTGATGCATAGTCGGCCAAAAAATAGTGTACTAATCTTACGTCAAAACTTTCAGCTGAAACAGCTGACATTTACCATACACTGTTGTCAGATGAGTTTGACAACAAAATTTTCCAGGCCACTAAAAAAGAAGCGTCGCGTCGTGTAGAAACAAAAAGATTTAAACTACTGACCATGAACACTCTGTATAATATGTATCAATAAATGGAACCCGAAATGTCCACACTGTATACTCACCTTCATTGCATTACCTACATTGAAATTGAATTTTTCACAATTGCCATCCAATCTGTTATTAACATCGGCAGTACGGGAACGTGTGGGTTTTGAGATAATAACAATAATTGATAATTATATAAATAAAAATCCTTTTCCATTGCCTTTGCTCAGATTTCTATCTCGCATCGGCCATTGTTTCAAGTTAAAGACTAATGTATGCAATATAAATGCTCGGAATCGGCATTGTGTATTCGAGAAATGTTCACAATTTATTATGAACAGTTTGGAGTACGATGATTTATTAATGAGGGAGGTCATGTGCCACATTTTCGAAGATACGTTCGGAGAGCTATTTGAAGATGTTTTACAATTGTGAGAAATTATGTAATTCAATATCTCAAATGAAGACTATTAAATCGAATATGGTGGACAGTCTCCTATCAATACATTCCATAAATCGATATCCTGTTCACTCCTAGAAGATGTTATCTCACTATCCGGAATATTTTCCTAGTTTAAACCTGGACAATGTCACAAAGGAAAGGGTTACTTGAGAAGGAAGTAACAGGAAAGCTGAAGAGTCAACCAATTGCTAATGATGTTTTCTCCTGAAAGATAATCGACAGGTCACAATCCAACGAATTCCATCTATCAAAACTAGCATTCCAACCAATTCAAACCTAGTATTTTCCCTTCGAAATCAATTATCTAACTTGTATCACAGCATCAGCTCGAGCTCGGATTATAACAAGAACCAATAATTTGTTTGAAACGAGGCCTGGACCTGAAACATAGGAGATTCTCATATCATGACGGATATCACGAAAATGAAGCAATTTCAATTGATTCTGACCGTAATGATAAAATAATAACGCTATTACTCTTCTCTTACCTATTGATTAGGCGTTGGATTTCTTCACATCCGCCAAGATCAGAAAGACTGGTTTTCTTATTACTTTTTACGATTGATTGCTTTCAATAAATAAATGGACGACATCAGCCTTTGTACACTCTTCACGGTAATCATGAGATTTCAAAGCTGCATGCTGTTAAAACGAGTTGTGATTACCCTGAAAAGGATTGTGTACGACTTCATAGAAGCCGAATTATCTGTGAATGATCGAAGGAAAGTGTTTCTTCTATATCCGAGTTTTTTATGGTTTATGCCATTGTGAGTAGCGCTGGTATGCAATTCAAGTAATCAGGAGGTGAAAAGAAGTCATGCGGCGTACTTGATGGTTTCTCATAATTATTCCCATTGATTACAGTCAACCCACTTCACTTTGTTAGCATGTTTCATAACCGTGAAATCATTTGATGAATTCACATTGATGCAATAGACATTTTTTTGAGATAATACAATTGTAGCAACGAAATTCATTTTCTTGATTTACGATCTTTTTGAGAATATGTGAATATACCAATGAGCAGTTTCTGCTGAAATATTGTCAGTCGTCTCCTACTATATGACATAGCGTGAACATTATAAATCAATGATTTACAAAGGATGACATGAGAGCTTCTGTAACGATATTTAACTGTCATTTGAAGGAAACCCGTTCAATTTGAGTCTCGCAGAAAACTTTTATGAGACTATACATCCCAGTATGGACAAGAACACAAAAAAAATGTTGAAAGAAATAACACTGGACCATTTACAATCTACTTTATGATCGTTGATACCGCTTCCATTTAACGACAATGGAAGCCCCAACGATGCTATAGGTGAATATGGTATATAATTTTTACGACCTGTGACTAATGAGACTTCCATATTAGGACGAACAACATGATAGTGCAGGATCCTGTGTGGCAATCATTAATATCTACAATTAAAAGGGATCCAATCAATAATGATTACTTTGCAGGCTAGGTCTTTGAAAGCGGCCATATGAGGAGAAACGTTATTCGAAAGCCTGTGAAGTATCTCTATAAGGAGTGTGAATCTTTGCACTACTATTCGTGAAAAAAGTTCTATTCTGAAGTGCAGGCAATTGTTTGGGAATGATAGTCATAAACACACGAGTGTTGTTTGAATTTCCATGAAGTAGACTTTCACATTAATTTTGAAGAACTTTGTACACACGTATAAATTTGGTTATTATGTCATGAAATGGAATTTTTGTTTCCAGATCGATTCGTATTTTCGTTTAGTGGCCACAAAGATCATCATAGAATTTTCCACTCTTTGCGTTTTCTCGTATATTTATACATTTTATGTCTTTTACGCTTCTTTAGCATAGTAAAAGTGAATAAAAATGCTTACATCTATTCAAAAATATACGTGAAAACTTGCAATCCAAGATGGAATTTTGAAATCCTTAGTCATGAAATCCTAGGGTACAACAACATTGGGTCAATAAAATGATTTCAAACGAAAAAACATTTCCTGGTACTGTCTCGGGTACTTTCAAGTTTAAATAACTAAGAATCAACAGCTCGCTCATCCTAGGTACTCACAGATGTGCAAATCTCTGGTTTCATCTTCATCAAGCGCAAACAGCTCTCTACGATATCAATATTAGCTTTTGTTTCACTGCTCAATGTGTATTTTGTGAAGTACTAAAATCCTGTATAATCATTTTCGATGAAATCAAAGTGGAATGAAGATATTTTTTCAAACAAATATTTAAACGCGGGAAGCAGGACGTTTCGCTGCAGTAAAAACTTGGAAATGGAAATTAACGATCTCTTCAGTAGAACGGCGAGTCATTAATTATTTTTATTCCAACGTATTCCTTTATGTTCGTTGTAGGGAAGTGATACCGACGTAGCGCAAGAATCACAGGCGTTACTTATTAGAGAAAATGTTTATTCTGGAATAGTTCTGCACGAAATGCGGTCTTCGCTATTTTAAAATATAATTTGAATTGAACAATAATGTATTTGCTAGGTCCACCATAAAAGATTTTGGATTATATTTGTCGATTTATCGTGGCAAGTTATATCAACACATCTGTCATACGTGTAGTATGAATCAGATATATGTGATGCCTTATGCTTCTAGGTAAATTGAGTTCATTGTGAAGAATAAAATTAGAATTTTCAGAACTATCCTTTTCTCAACTTCAGATCAAGATTGTATTTGTAATGGGATATTCAGTTCCGGTTAAGGCAAATATTGTCAAGAAAGAAAAGAACAAATGGACAAAATATAAGATCGTCTCTCCGAAGTCTTCACTCTGTCCAGGACATTATGTTGGAATGCTAGATCTGATCGTAGCAGTCATTGGTGGAATCATATCCTCGCTTCTCTTCCTAAACTGAACTATTGGCGTGCCAAAAGTAGGCATAATTCTCAGCTGGCCAGATTCGGAAGGCATGATTCTCGTCTTGTCAAAGTCAAAGTCAAATCTCATAAAAACAATTCCCTAAATCTATAAGAGGACGGGTTTATTGCTTGTCCCAGGATCAAAAGGTCCAGAGTTGCATTTTCAAATGGGGGAGGTATTTCTCTTTCGATAATTTCTTTGGAGTATTCAGGAATGAATGCCAAGCTCTCGGCCAAGTTTCATGGTTGATGGAAACACAAAAAAATTATGCTGATTCTGGGGTTAGGCTCTGGGGAGTTGAAATAAAACCATATATGCTCGCATAAGTTTACAAATGCTTCTGAGAGCGTACGTGTAGGAGGAAGCTTGTTGAAAAAAAAAGGAATCAAGGAACCTATAAACTTGTCGAATTTGTACATTGTGCATAAGTCTTGGTTGGATGTCTTAGGATCGGTTTATCTATCAATCATCAAGAAATATAAAAACTCAGCTCCATAAGAGCCAATCGAATGTTTCTGTCAAGCAATCGAGCTTCTATCTGAGACTTGAAAGAAGTGGAAAACCGACTCTTATGTCTGGTTCATAGAACAAACTTTTACTTCAAGAATGTTCTCCTGATGATATACACAAAAGTGTCATGTACGAACGCTTTCATTGACTGGCATTGTCAGAACTTCCTTAAGATGAAAGTGGAAGAGGAAGCAAAAGTTTGGCCTATGAACTAGGCATCAATAAGCTGATGGTGATATTCGTTCGAACTTCCATTGTCCATATAAATCACTCTATTAACCGGTTGAAAAACTTATCAGTCCTATAAAATTGAAAACTGAAATTTAATTCAAAGAAAGGGACGGAAAAGCACAGTTGAACAAAGAATTAGAAAACATAATTCTCCCAATCAAGTGAAGTGATTTGAAATGAGAAGTCAGAAACAAGTATATAGTAGCAGGCATTCAAATATTAACAAAAAAAAAAATGAAATGAACCTTAAGAACAAATAAAATCGAGGAAATTGAATGTGAATGAGGAGGAATTAGATTATTTCAACACTGTATCAACTAAGTAAATGTAGGAAAAATGTTGCAACCGAGTTAAACGCCTTTTATTTGCATTACTTCTCGAACCAAGGGTTTTTTGAGATGTTTTCATTCGCATTATCGACTCTCCATTCAAATTTTTCTCATTCAAATTAATATTTTTTTCTTATGGTTTTTTCAATCTACTTATTCTCTTTACAAGTTTCGATGGAATTAATTATATAGAATATTTCCCTCATATATAAAATGTCCCATAAGAGCAATGCAATTATCGAAAACTTACAGCGGTAATTGCATTGTATCAAGTCACCATAACAACACATTTGAAACCGTATCGCTAGACGTCAGTAAACAACACAAGTAAATGTCAGATAGACTTCAAAAATAGAAAAACATTTCGCGTTTAGGTGAGTTACTCCATACAATCTATAGAGGAAAGTATAAATGAACAAAAAATAACATTTCCTTGAGAATTTCTTTATTCGTGAAATATTGCAATGAATTACATTCGTGCATAAAAATGACCAGATGATTTTGCAATCAAGCGTGATATCTTATACAAATTGCATTCGGTTTTTTTCATATTTCGTAAAAGAGCCCTCGTCTTTCGGACTCGGTCACTTTCGCCAAAATATGAAAATAAACTTGCAATTTTTAGATATCACGCTTTCTTGCGAAATTATCGGTAATTTTTATGCACTCGTGCAATTACAACTTATAATGGACAATTGAACGAATACCACTTCGTCAACCATTTCCGAACAATTCATTCGACTGTTCTTCAAAATGATTTGTTGTTATTTTTCCTCATTTTTTATTTGTTGTTTGAGTGAGAACCCACGAATCTCGCTCGGGGGCACCATAAGAACGCAAGAATATTCAAATTTTAATATATCTTATATGGAAAGAGGCTACAAGAGAAACAGTGAAACTAACCGCCATCGAACTCAAAGAAGGTAGTAGACGCATTTGGATGAAAACAACAATCAATAGTTTCGATTGAGAGAATACTCTTCGGACGCTCGTGCGTCACAGAAAAGATACGACTTGACCAACGAGGATTTTTGATTGGTATTCTCAATGTCCGGCCTGGAAGCCGACAAAAAAGGCCACACGCCTGTTTATTCTCCATTAACCATCGCGAGATCATTATCGAGCGAAGGAACTGAACATAATTTCAGTTTTTCTGCCGCTACTCAACTAAAACAACATTCAGAAAAATTTTCCATTGTTTCCAGCCTTCTTTCGACTCGAGTTACGGTCTATCTGTGCTGCGGTATTACAAGGAGCGACACCGATAATTTATCTCTGAAGCACCGGAGTGCTGAAATGATGACCGTTTATTCTATTCACCATTATCTGAATCTTTCATCTGACTTGTCGGGAGGCAGTCGATCGCGAGATTTCCGATATTTATATCGAATCGGCTAGAAAAGAAATAACGAGCCACTTTACTACATTCCTAGTTGAGAATGAGTTTATTCTCGGTATTCGAATGTTTTGTGGACGGCTTGATGGGAAGTTATTTCTATTCTTCGATGATATGGAGGCCGATAAATAGATGATAATGGCTAGTTCTTTAGTATACGTATTTGAAGTGAATCAACTTTATATCAAAGCAAGGGGTGTTTCACTTCCGTACAATGTGTACACCAAACAGTGGCGGATCCACGGGGGGGTTTCGGGTCCGGATCCCCCCCCCATTGGGAAAATAAAAGATTTTTTTTTCAATTTTTATGGGCTCCTGATTTCCAAATTTTGTTAGGGAACGAAAATATGTCACATGAGCAAGACAAAAAACCAAAAATAAGATCTGGATTGAATGTTACCCAAACAAACAAATTTTGCTTGAAATTTTTAGACTCACCGATTGTTCTTTCCTTTTTTTTCTGGTTCAGTCGGTTCAGATGCTGGATCAAGCCGAGTAAAATATGAAAATAGAGTCCTCTTTATGTTGTAGGTTCAAAATAAAATGTTTTTTTTTAATTATCAAATTGCAATTTTTCTCGATGACACTTTAAAGAAAATTGACACTTGTCGAGGAAAAGTTCGAGAAATTTCTGACAGTGCTGCCATTGGATCCTTTTTGGCGCAGTATTTGAAAAATTAGACTTGTTACATTTGTGATGAGTATTGTGTATGCCGGTAACGATTTGAATATCCTATGTATGAGTAGAATATGCTGTTGATTAGGTTAAATCAACTCGATTCGATTTAAAAGAAGTAAAGTTTCGAACCTACTTTACCTCCTGGCTACACCTTCAAATTTTGCTCATGTCAATCTCTTTCACCTTTTTTTGGGATCTTGACTAGTTGTTGCTATACGGTAGCTCATAATTTTCTGTTATATATATATATATATATATATATATATATATATATATATATATTGAGTTATAGACCCTCCCCTTGACCTGATCCTGGATCCGCCACTGATACCAAATCAGGATTTTTTGTGGATTTCAGGATTTCTTCCCGAACAGCTCTCATATTGAAAGGTATTTTTTAGGTGTTTTTCAAGATCTGCACAAGACAGCCAAGTAGTCGATATCAGAACCTCTGTCAGAGTCAGAAAAACGAAAAAACAAATTTCTCTTATTTTTGCTTCCAGGCGAGCAATGAAATAAAGAAAGTCATTCGATTTTCTCATGATGTGGAAGTTGCCCTGACTCGAAAATAAGGCACCAGAGTTCAAGCATGTATCTCAAAACCGCGCTCGAAGGAAAATGAAAACCTGGCGACTATTGAACTATTTTATTCCTATATGTTATTCCGAAGTTTATGAAAATAGCAATCACTATTGAAAGCTAGAAAAACTCAGAAAATGATCGGCAATATAGGTAGTATCATCAGAGGTTTTTTTTATAAGCATATTCATGAAAGGGAAGCCCTGTAATGTTCAAAGAACACCGCGTGAATCAAGGGAGGAGATACGAATTAACATTCACTTTGAATTTTTGAAATTTTCAAGCCTCAGGGAAAAACCTCTCTGGGCAAGGAGTTCCAAAGCTCAGCTGTTCTATTGAAAAAAGATCCCTAAGCAAGAGAGGTTCGACAGGTCTCCGTATTCACAACAAAGTAGTGGTAATTCTGTACTCGTCCGTGTAGATATTGCCAAGGGTGGAACGACTGATAACAATTCAGAAGAGCACCGACCGTGAAAATATCTATAGAAGAGAGACAAGTCTCCGACCCTTCTACGATGTTCCAACGAAATGAGCGACTCTGTGGTTGCATTAACGAATGGTTTTTATCTTACCTGGAAAATCGTAAAATTATAGTTAAGATTGATGATGTCATCTCGAGTGAATTTAATATGGATCTTGGAACACCTCAAGGCAGTGTGCTAGGGCCTCTGATTTTTCTGCTTTTTATTAACGACCTTCCAGGATATCTTACCGAAGCAAAAGTTCTCATGTACGCTGATGATACATGCACGATCATAGCAGACAGGGATACGAAGAAACTTTCTGATAAGATTAACCGAACACTGAAACAATTCGAAAGTTGGTGCCTAAAGAATCGTTTGATTATAAACTTCAGTAAAACTGTTTGTATAGAATATCACACTAGTCAAAAAATACCCGCAAACTGCACGGTTTCATTGATCAATACTGATTTAAGATTTTCTCGATCTGCCAATTTTCTTGGTGCTGTATTCGATAGTAATATGTCGTGGGAACTACAGATAGATAATGTTTGTAAAAAGATTAATCAGTGCTACTTTTTATTAACTGTACTGAAAACTATGGTAGGAAAGGGAACTCTATTAAACGTGTACTATTCCTACGCATATTCTGCTATTTCTTATAGTATTATTTTATGGGGACAAGCTCCAGACATTCAGATAGTTTTCATATTACAAAAACGAATTCTACGACTCGTCTTCAGTTTACCTTTCCAGAAATCGTGTCGAGAGGTATTCAAAGAAAAAAAGATTTTAACTGTCACTAGTATCTACATACTGAAACTGTTACAATACATTTACAAGAAAAAAGACAATTTTGACAAAAATTGTGATATACATGAACATAACACAAGACATAAAAATGATCTGGTCATCCCGAAAACTTATCATGCATTTCATAAAAAATCGCCCTTATGTGCTGGAATTTGGTACTTCAACAAACTCCCCGATTACATTTAAAATAGTGCTACATATAATATCTTCAAGAAACGGTTGAAAAAGTTACTATTGGATAACTGCTTTTATGACTTGAGTGAGTTTGATCTATATCTTTCCAATCATCCCAACTGACATTGTGGTACACACTGAAATTTGTCTCTTATATAAGTGAGATGTTTCGTTTGTTTCTCAAGCCTTTTGCATCTCAACAATTTATCAGTCCGTCATCTTGTTTTGTTAATCTCCTTTTGTTCTGTAGCGACATTGAGATAATAATAATTATCACAATCATTCATAATTATTTTATATATTTATTTATGTTTTTTTATTCGTATATTTATTTCTTGTATTTTATATGCTTGTAGGTACTTTATACTTAGGTATATAAGTAATTTTGACATTTTGTGACTCGTCCAATCTATTTTTTGAAGTAGTAAAAGGATTCAATAAATTGAAATTGAAATTGAAATTGTGAGCGAAGAATAACCAACAAGACGGATTGCCTTTCTCTGAATAGAATCAAGAAGCCTTAATGAATGTTTCGGTGCCGAACTTCACACATGAGAACTATATTCCAAGACAGGTCGTATCTGAGCCTTGTAGATCATTAGAAGCTGACGAGAAGTGAAGTATTTCTTCGCACGAAATAGAAATCCAAGTTTCCGGGAAGCACTTTTAGCGATCGATCTCAGATGGTTTTCCCATGATTATTATTGATCGTAATTCCCAGCATCGAGATACTTCATTTTGTAGGAATAGTTACTCCTGACATCTGAATACTAGATGATGATAGATTGGCTTTCCTTGGGAAGAGACTTGTCTGGATTTTCCCAGCAGCAAATTCCACTAAGTTCATGTAACCGCATTCTATTATTATTACCAAGTCATCGTTAATTTTATTGACGTGAATGTTTCTTTGAATTTTTGTTTCTCGAGCTGGTATGGGGACTCTGGAAAAGAAACTAGTATGAAGAGTACTGTCGTCCGCAAAACTATGTACTGAACAAGATGTTTTCTCGAGCAAATCAGTGATATGAAGCAGAAACAAAGTGGGCTCTAGAACTGAACTCTGTGGAACACCTGCATTTATTGGGAGAATATCAGATGATACTTCATCAACAACCACATACAGAGACCTATCAGACAAGAAACTCTTCAACTCTTCTTCTTTAGAAAGGAGACCCCGATGCCAAACTCGATCAAAAGCTTTTGAAATATCGAGTACAACAGCTATCGTTTCTCCGAATTTTTCGATTGGTTGCTGTCAAATATGAGGAACATAAGCCAATAAGTCACTGGAAATAGGACATTTGGCATTCATGACCATATTTCATCGACATATATGGGAAAACTTTTGCTGAGGCATTCAATCGTATTCAGTATCAAATTCTGGTCCCCAAAGTTCATGATATTGTTTGCTTCTTTGTCTGTTTCATGTACTGGTACATTGATCAATATATGACGGTTGACAGATTTTCATCTGGCACCTAACCTATGAATGTTGATATTTTGAAGAGATCAATTATAGAACCCACACTATTTTTACTTCAGATCAGCGAGTTGCTGACATCGACTTCCTGTTCGGTGTATGCCTTTTCTCTACTCCCAATGTTTAAACCGTTTATTACGTATTTGACAGCTGTTAGTCAATGGCTCGCTTAGAATACACATGTATTCTAAATTAATGGAGGCCACTTTCGAAATTGTTATTTTCAAATGGTGGGATATGTAACATTTGACCTGATAAATCAGATCTCATGACTACATTCAATTGCCCAAAAACAAAATTCAGAGAATTTCCAATTCAAATTATTTGTAAAATTAACTTAAATTTTTCAATAGTTTATGGATTGGCACTGTATCTAGCTATATCCATGAAGTAAGCAATTGTTTTACATACTTGCTTTCATCCAGTGTTCCGTTGATCATTGAAAATAAATTCCATAAAAACACGCCATCAGTTTACTTTTCTATATTCGCGTTGAAACGCTTTCTTTTCGAAACAACATAATGTTTATTGGAATCATATCACTTTCATGGTTGCACGATAAATACTGTGGGTATAAATCATTTTTCGGCCTTAGTATACAAATAATCAAGCTTTGTTGACGTTTCGGGAAACAAACAAACAACACTTGTGAAGTTTCACTAGTAATTTTTAATTTTTCCCGACTTTGATAGGTTACTAACCCAAAACATTTCGAAGAAAACACTCATCTACCAAAAAATAATGATTTTCAAACATGACTAATTTTCCTTATGTAAATAATTGATTGACAATAACCTTTACTTTTACGTATATTAATTTTATTATCGATGCAATTCCGTTGAATACCCGTAAGGTTTTTGTTACTATCTCTTTTTTTTATAATTTGACGCAAAATATTAAGGTCACTGCTCATTAGAGCCACCCGGCACCCACTCGGCACCACCTCGCCTCCTGCGGCTAGCATTCTTCATATGGACTTGTATGGGTATGTGCTCACTATATCAACTCCGTAGCATCACCGGATCGCCTCGGTCTTAAGCCCACCGCGCGCGGACGGCGGGTGACAACTCGCTGCTCGCATGCTTGCCTTGCGTTGACTGCGCGTTGCCAACGCGCGGGTCCCGAGTGGACCGTGCGCTGCCCGCGCATGAGGCTGGATTCAGACAGATCCGAAATCCCATCGTAGGACGATCCGATAGCTTTCTGATTGGCCTAAATTTGAATCAAGACCTATCAGAAAGCTATCGGATCGTCGTACGACAAGATTTCGGATCTGTCTGAATTCAGCCTGATCAACAGCTATGAGTGCCAATTCACGGTTTGTGAAATTTGACATTACGAAACACACTCGGAAACACACGTGTAGACCTAGTGCCAATTGTTAACAGACTACTCGAAGCTTCGTGGACCAAGCGACGTCCACTCGTTGACCACTCGGCGTTCACTCGTTGACCGCGCGGGGTCCACTGGTTGACCGTGCGACGTTTATTGGTGATAACGCGGCGTCCACCTGTCGACAACGAGAGGACGCTGTGCGACGAGGCGGTGCGGGGTGGGTGCCGGGTGGCTCTAACGAGCTGTTACCTTATTCTTTGTTTCTCATACCCCGTTTGAACTCCATATATGAGATGACATTTATTGTGATGCTTCTCGAGCTAATGTAATGCGTAGATCACCTGCGTCTATAATGTGTTGGAATTTCAATTTCATTTATGATTTGTGTGACTTAAATGGCAGTTCTCTCGAACATTTTTTTTTGCATAATTGATAGAACAGAAAATAAAAAATTGTTATATGGTTTATTTCGATTTAATGCGATTTGTCTGTTGTTATCTATCTGTCTATCATATACCGACTGTAAACCAAAACACTTGTATACAGTTTTGGTTGAAAAATGGTATTAATTTTCAATAAAATTCTCGAAATCAATTGAATTCACTTCCCATTTCCATCAATATCGAGAAATGAACTTCGAACATTTTTTTCATTTCTCATCACTTTGAATGAGTGGATTTTAGGAACTTTAGATATTGCCACATTTGGTCAGATCACCAATTTATTTGTTTTATTTTCGAGTATTACAAAAAATGCTTTTCACTTTTTGCTTCGACCTCCTACCAGTCAGCATTCCAATTTACCCATCTCGAAACTGGCGACAAAAACAATCCCAAACAGAAAATATCACATCAAACTTCTTCCGCGCTTAAAATTGAAGAAAGTTTATTTATTGGTTGCAGGAATACGACCATCCTATGGTTTAATATTCCACATAATAGCTTCGTTCCCTAAGCAATCAGATTCGGTTGTTCAGTCTGACGTTTCACAGAACGCTTCAGAACCTGTAAATTGAGTTGATAAACGTATTCCAACCGCAACCGAGGGAAACACTCGAGAGTTGTTATACAGGGTGATTCTTGAGTGATGCCTCAATGTCATGAGGCGATTTTTTTCATGGTCTGATCTGAGTGCTTTCATTCTCACATCATTCGATGATAAGTTGCTGCAAATAGAAACAGTTACTGAAAATATAATAAAAAATATATATTTATTTAGCTGGGGATGGTTGGGGTTGGGTCGAATAACTGAAACCACTTTTTTTTCGTTGCCGACGTTTCGACTTCTATAAAGTCATCCTCAGGGCACTACAAGGTTACAGTGAATCAGATATAAAATATATACATATATACATATATATATATATATGACACACTACTATATATATATATATATATATATATATATATATATATATATATATTATAGTAAATCTGCTGATGTCAAAAAAAGGCATCCAATTCACGAATAAATACACTTTGTTTTCTGTAGATAAAATCTTGATGACAAAGCTCGTAGATCAAACGGATATAAATATAAGAAACAATACTTGGGCATATTTGTGTTTGTGATTTTTTTATTTTAGTTATTTCATAAAAATTGTCATTTTTTTTTTGATTCGAAGGAGAAAGCCAAGAAGTAATTCATCTACTAGAAACCTAGTTCAGATCAACATCAGGTATGAAGGTCAGATTAAACCAAATTGAAATTATTTATCAAGATCAAAATTACAAGTTGAAATCACATATTGAAAATTATCATTGTAGAATTCCTGTCAAAAAATCCTTTCCTGCACCTTTCAGTATTGAAATTGGTTTTGTGACTGTGTCAGGTGAATAATTATACATTTCGACATCGTTATAAAAGGAAGGATCCTTGATCATAGCCGAAGAAGATAATGGTAGTTTCAAAGTATTTCTTGTGCTCAGGCGGGTTTGATATAGTTTGATAGCTTCTTAATTATTTTGAAGGATGTTCTCATCGATGAAACATCTCGACTAGGTACTGTATGAGAGGAAATCTCACTGATTGTGATATAATAACCAACTTGAATATGACGAGGCCAAAACTTATCTTCCTATATACAAGAACGCATATGTATTGAAAACAAGTTCATTTTAATAACGACTGAATTTCCTAAAACCTAGACCCGAAAATGTCGTTAAAAAATGAAGTATTTGTATAAGAAACAACTTGGCTGAACCATGAAAACATTTTTTTTTGACACACTACGTATGTCCACACGAGTAACTTTTTCAATTAAAATTTTTTCCATCGTATGAATATTGGAATCAGAATGGAAATTAATTTTATCACATCTGTTCGTTATTAGATGTTAGTCTTCCTCACCTTGTTTTCTTTATATCAAGAGTATCCAAAATAAAATACATGTTGAAAATGTATGCCAATTCGGCTCACTGTTATTCAGTTCAAAGTATTTTTCTTATCATGAACTATCAAATCGTGCAAGATTTCACTCTCAGATATTATTTGAATAAATAGCCCGTCACAACCACTATGAAAAACTGACGCTGAACTGACGCTTTTATATTATATCCAAATATTGCAAATGCATTTTGTGCTCGATTTTGTGTGAATATAACGAGCGTGTGACAATCATGTGATATGTCGATTACAGGGAGAAACATCTTCTTTCAATCTTGTACACCTAAAAATTTTAAGTCATTTAAGTCATCGTTTTAAGTCTTTAAGTCATGCGTTTAAGTCTTTAAGTCATGCCTTTAAGTCTTTGAGTCATTGAAAGATTTTAAATCTTGAACAGATTTTAGCTAGTTGTTTCCCCCTCGTCGATTACCGTGAAAAATTCTGTAATCAGTATTCAGTTTTCATGAAACACGTTTGCAGTATTTTGATGGTTAGCGATTATTTTTGAGTTTGTACCAGATGAATATCTTCGTTTATTTCTTTTGAGAATGTTTCGCATGAAAACTGCGGTTAAACAGTGATAGTAAGAGATTTTAGACCATCCAAAAAGTGCAAAGAGAACCATGCTGAGTCTCGTCTTCCCTAACCTATCAAAATTTTTTTGTTCAATTCATTTGTTTACTTTTTGATAGCAATTTTTGAATATAATGTTCAAGGGCTACAAGAAAAGTAGTATAGTTATATTCACAGTACGCATTTTCAAATGCATATACGCCGTCCATTTGATGGAAAGTGTTTCACACAATTCGACTGAAAAATAGTGCAAGATAATTTTTTCTGGTCGAATGTTTTCAAAACTCAACTTACGCCTTGGTCCGCCTATTTCTCATTCCACCAAAAAATGTCATGTTTCGCTCTGTGTCGTACTATTAACAAAATTGTGCTGTCAACGAATTATATTATCCATTCAATAATAACTATTTCTACATTATTTGAGCTTACTTCTGATATTTTTAGAACGGTACTGGTACAATTTCTCCAGAATTATCTAATTCGAATTTCGATTACAATATTCATGAAGTTTTTTAAAAATGCTTTGTTGATTGGCAAAATGGTGAACGGACATATAAGCCCTGGAACATATATTTCACATTCAATTTTTCGAACGTTTCTGACAAAAATTCTGTATTCAAAAGACACCTTGCGATACGGTGTTGAGTTCCAGAAATTCATCTTGAAATTTTGGTAAAAAGTTGTACTTATGTCCACATCACTCGAGAAAATTAGATGGCTCTTCCAAGACATGATCCTTTCAAGCCACGTGTTGGAATATCAATTTCTTGATGAATATCATATATGAAGACGATAATCCTAGAATTCACCTCAGAATCCACATATCAATCCTCTTCTGCAAAAGCAAATCTAGTTGGAAAAGGGGAAACCACTGCCTACAATTTGATCTACAACTTCCCAGTAGCTTGCGTGTAGGAATGAAATATTATATTATTACTGTAATTATAACATGCTGGTGAGTTCCTACTTATCTATTTTGGCGGGAATGTAATAACAGCCTGGAGAGAAATGCTGGTTAATGTTCACGATTGTATATAATTGTTCTTTTTCGAAAAAGGGTATTCGAATATGGTCCTTAGAATAATCTTTACAAAGGTATTTCCTGAATTGTTCAGGACATAACTTCAAATGCGATTTCAATTACTATACGATTATAAAAATTACTAAGCTCCATGTCGAATGTGAATGAACTGATTATAGTTCCTCCGAAAGAAAATGATTATTCGTTTGGTTTTTCTTGTGAAAGCCAGAATATCACATAGAAGACTGCTGATGCACGAACTGCCAAATTGATGTGAACATTATAATTGAACGGACTCGAAAATAGATATGTTACTGGTCCTCAATTAAATTAGTTTTCCCATATGATACTTGACATTGTCATCATTGACACAGGAATTAGTATGAATGGAAGCATTGTTTGAGTTTCGATGGTTCGAGTGAGCATGACTTTGTGTGTGATTTTAGATTTCAATCATACACACTGATAGAATATTCATTTTCATTGCTAGCCTCGTTCCTTATTGAAGTGCTAGGAAAAGAAGTCTGAACAGCTTCCATCTTGAGAGTTATTAAGCACTAGGCCAAGTAGGAAATGCGCTTGCTTTAGAAATATCCGTATCTGAGTGTGATCGCAGTTTCAATGGTATATTCTCGGGTATATTGCATTGACAAGTAGGAGAAAACTCTTGAGAACATATATTTCAGTATGTGCTTCGCAGCCATTGAGATCATTCCGGCAACCATATTGACTTCGATAATTTCCGCTGCAATTGCGGACGAAACGTTAGGACCAAAAACATAACGTTAGACCCGAAAACAACCAAAAATTTGTAAGGAAACTGAGAAAACCTACACTCCATGATTAGGTATTTCCCTGTATGACGTACGGTAAGGAACGAATCACAAATGATAATAAATACTTCTAAGACCACTCTCAGTCGCAAGAGACTTCGTTTTGACTATTGCCTTATTGCTGCTGCATTTGCAAAACAATATAAAAAGCCTTAAATACCTCTAGATCATGGCTAAAACACCCACGCTTTGACTAGAATTGGTTCAATTAGGTTCAGAATAGATTCATACAACACGTATTCATACAAACTGTTCCTTTATTAGTGAATTGGGAGTACTTATGGAAGAACTTCGAGAGTTTAGTCGTTTGGAAGCTACAAGGAAATTTTTCTGATGTACATTACTACTGGAGGAATAGCTATATGTAGTGAATTGGTCCTATGACACTGGGTATTCATGTTACTTTTCTGGTTCATGTCGACGAGTAGCGAAGGATACTCTTGAGAAGGATATGAAGACTCATTGAACCTCAATAGGTCAATAATTAGCTATGCACAGAGCAGTCTTCTCGCTTGCAGTTTAAGGACAGATAAATCTATTAACGTTTAACGAAGCCTTTTTAGGGATCTCGATCGAGGGGGAAACAACTAGCTAAGATCTGTACAATATTTAAAATCTTTCAAAGACTTAAACGCATGACTTGAAGACTTAAAGGCATGACTTAAAGACTTAAACGCATGACTTAAAGACTTAAAACGATGACTTAAATGACTTAACATTCATAGGTGTACAAGATTGAAAGAAAATGTTTCCCCCTCGATCTCGATTATGAATTTAATAACCGAGTCAAACAGAGGTAAATCTAAATTCTCTATTACTATCTCTAACTTGAGAAAAATATTTTAAACCATACCAACTAGCCAAATATGTTAGTTGTGAGGTTCCGTGGAAAAAGTCATCTTGAAAATATGGGATATACAGGGTGTATCTAAATAACACCGAAAAAATTAAAGGGGTGATTCTGTGATGAAAATTAATGTGAGTGTTTGGTATAAAATTTTTTGAAAAAACCCTCCCCGGAAAAGTTACACACCTTCGAAAATTAAAAAAAAAAATTGGTTTTTCTTTTTCATTTTCCCTGTATATCAAGCTAAAGACACGAAACTTGGTAAACATTATCTGTCAATAAGAGTACACCTTTTGAAATTTTTTCAACCCTGAAGTATGCTTAGAAGGGGTTGATTATTTCAACCCCTAAGATATTTTTTCTTACAACTTTTTTTTAGATGAAAATTTTTTCTTTAAAAAAGTATGACTGAAAAGCTCAATTCATCGACTAACTTTTTTAACTCTACAAGTTTTTTCTAAAACTTGAACATTCACGAGAAAAAAATAAATAAGCTCATGTAAAATAGCATTTTATTGAACAACAGCCAACCAAATTATGATTATGAGACTTCTATAACTTAAAACAAAAGTGAACAAAAACCTGTCGAATATCGACAATACAATTATAATAAATGTTGAAAATGACCGCCTTCAGCTTCAATACAAGCATCTACCCTTTCCCTCATAGAATTGCGTTGGCTGTTGTTCAATAAAATGCTATTTTACATGAGCTTATTTATTTTGTTCTCGTGAATGCTCAAGTTTTAGAAAAAACTTGTAGAGTTAAAAAAGTTAGTCAATGAATTGAGCTTTTCAGTCATACTTTTTTAAAGAAAAAATTTTCATCTAAAAAAAAGTTGTAAGAAAAAATATCTTAGGGGTTGAAATAATCAACCCCTTCTAAGCATACTTCAGGGTTGAAAAAATTTCAAAAAGTGTACTCTTATTGACAGATAATGTTTACCAAGTTTCGTGTCTTTAGCTTGATATACAGGGAAAATGAAAAAGAAAAACCAATTTTTTTTTTAATTTTCGAAGGGGTGTAACTTTTCCGGGGAGGGTTTTTTCAAAAAAATTTATACCAAACACTCACATTAATTTTCATCACAGAATCACCCCTTTAATTTTTTCGGTGTTATTTAGATACACCCTGTATACCTACTTATAAGCGTCCTAAATTCTATAACATATTTTGAGATATAGTTCATGTGATCAAATCGAGGACCAAGTGGAGAGTATCATTAAATAAAATAGTCTTCAATCTGAAAATCTACCGATTCATCTTGAAGCCGTACATGGGGTTCATCAAAGCACCAAGTGAAAATTCAGGAAAACGCCCTTCTTGTCATATTTCGAGGCATTTTTTTTGGTTCGATAAACATGAGGTATATTCTATACATGTATATGTCTATCTGACATTCCGGAGGTTCTATTGTTGGAGGCAATACTCTTTCTGACACTGGCTCAACGTCATATGTACCCTCTATTAGAGATAATAATTCACGATTTTTAGGTATTCATCCGTGGTTCATTTCGAATAATTGCAATCGTCAGAATTTCCGAAGTTCTTAGCAAATACGTTCGATGATCGGTAAGTATAACTGAGATATCAGCTTCTAGTATTGATATCCCATTTTTTCCAAAATGATTTCGATAATCTGGTATAGAAACGAAAAAGTTATATCTCGCTTCACAACACCAACAAAGGAATCTGATTCGAAGCTAGGTATTATCATAACAAAAACTTGAATTTAACAGTTCAGCAACTTTTTGGTGATGAGAAACACGAGAAAGCACATATTTCTTTGCATATTTTTCGAAAAAAAGATTCAACTCGTCGGAGACACTTCACTTAGGAACTCACCACATGTTTGGAACACCGACGAAAAGGAAGTTGTCCCTCTACCGTAGGAGTTTTTTCATATCTGAAATGTCAACAGTCCTTTTGGCCTCAGCAGTTTTATTGGTATCAGATCTGATGAACTGTCGTCACTATTGTATTGTTTACTTCGAGGTTGTAGACAAAAGTCTTATTCTTCTTTGGTTTTCATGATTCATTGTGAATTGAGAGATAAAACGAATGATGAGATGACATATTCAGAAACGCGTCTTATTGAGCTCCTGAGATTTCTTAATTTCCACTTGGCCAATTATTCATTGCTAGATTACACGAAAGAATCCAGTTCGACTAATTCGTAACTGTCATGATTTTTTCGAAACGAGCCATTGGTGATACAGGTAATAAACGACGGGATTGGAACCTTTAGGATGAAATTTGAAACCCTCTGTAGAGATCTATGAAGAAGCTGAAGTGACACAGAGTAATTTTTTGAGTTCTGTACTGGCTTACCGACAGTTTCATCCTCGGATTCATCTGTTTGCGCGTTTAGCATCTTCAGAAGAATATAAAATTGATACTTCTCGCAGCCATTCACACTGATCGAATGAACTGATATTTCCCAACAACGCTAGACAGTAACGTCCTCAATCAAAGTCACAATCGAGTCCTTCGAAGAATAAAGCTCGCATTCTGGTGGTCCACAGAAATATTATCAAATCGAAACACGTCCACCGAACTTCCACTTCAAGCCAAAACAAGAAATCCGGTAGTCTGCATAAAGATGATTTCGGTCCAACGAACAACATAATTAGTATGTTCCAGCTCCTAATTAAGGCATCCGACTGGTGCATCCTTAATCATTAAATGACCACATCAAACCCTCATAATCAACGGAGAGAATGGAATTAATTTTAACGATCTAGATACACCAGTACCATCTCACCAATAAGTATCTTAAAGCCGTCTCACATTGGGCATTGGGACACTTTATGATCAAGACAGCAAAAAAAATACACAGCGGTAACAATGTACGAGACATAGAAGAAAACTTCGCTCAACCTTCTTAGAATACTTAGAGTTATCAAGTTATCAAATTGATACCTCAAGTTATCCAATTTATACCTCGGTTCTTATTCAACCCTCTTTTCGGGTTATATTTCCAGTGCCGCGTTTTGGTGGAATGAAATATTCAATTATTGATTGAATTTAAATGTGATGGTAGTCAATCAAATTCGATTCATCAACTCAGATAGATATAGAAACTCAATTAACTCAACATTATATCTGAATCTGATTTTGACAAACTAAGATGATTTCAGTAATCTTTCAAGGGAGACTAGAGTTTACCATCAGTCCTTTTCGTTCATCTTATTATCAAATTGATAATACTGACTACATTTTTTGTCGTGTTCGAAATCATTTTATATCAAAAGAGGTTTTCCAAGCAGAAAGTGGAATACTGTTTTCATTTATGTACGAGATCCCTCATGATATATCTCAAATGGAGATGTTTCCATGGCGTTTTAAGAAATATTAGGTGCAATATCTTCAAGAAACAAATGTTTGTTTTTCAGTTGAAAAGGTAAAAGAACAAGATACAAGCAGGAACCCTTACGACTTGAATAATAATAGTAATTGCAGGGGAAAAACAAACATACCTAGCTGTCCTCAAGTAGATTCGATCCTGTCAGAATTTACTTTTCTAAACATCTGGTTGTACCTTATATCGTGAGACTCCAGGTGAATTGAATGAAAGTGATGATGACACCACCGATGTTGATGACAGTGACGATAATGATGATGAATATACTGATCTATTCGCTTATAGAGAAGATGAATCTCAACCATGACATTATTTTTCAGTCCCAATGTTTCTTGGATTAATTTATTTATGATGACATTAGTGACGTTGATGACAGTGATGATAATGATGATGAATATTCTGATCTACTTGCTGTTGCAGAAGATGAATCTCAACCTTCAAATCTTCAGTCTCAATGTTTTCTTGGTTTTATTGTTTATCAGTAAGGAAATTTTGATTAATACAATCCAGATCAATCAGTACTCGAATTGCTGGCGGGTTTGAAGCAACCCAACTGCGTGCTCTGAAGGACGTACGAAAGATGACATCTCAATAACGTACCTCGTCCATCCTACGGGAAAATCCGAAAATCAGCTGATCCTAATCTGATCATCCATGATAAACACCAGAACAAAACACTGCCGCCACTTCACCTCACATCGATGTGTTTGTAAACACGAACACGAGACAAACTCCGGGCGTCGGATCTCCGGTCAACCACGTTCTTGTCCGTCCGCGTTCTGCGTTATTCTGATGTTTCTGTTTCTTCCACTCCGGATGGATCAAGTCGCCGGTTGCATAAAGTGACGTCACCAACAGGTTGCTTCTCTAGAGGTGGCCCCGCGATCATGGGAGGCCGACGGAGACGGAAGAAGATAGAGTAGAGGCAAGTGCGTGAACTCTTCTGCCCGTGTTTACACGAAACTGCATCAAAAGCCGTAGCCCGAGTGTTTATTGTGATTTATATAAGGGCATCATCGGGATTTTATAGTTTGTAATGAAGAGTCGGGCTGTTTGGCTGTAATGATGTGTTTCGCATCACCGCAAATATCACGATACCGTGGGGGAAATGACGCGATAAATGAGAAGCTTCGGGAATCATTTATTCCGACGAAAATATTAAATAATGAGGCCGTGGGCCTAGGAAAAAAAATTCTTGAGTAAGAGTTAGTTATTTTGTCGAGGTTACTATTCGATTCGTTTCGACAGAAACTCTAAAGAAATATTTGAAATAATGGATAGTATCCTATAGGATTCTAGTCGATAGTCGATTATTTGTTACACGTTCAACAGTAATCGTAAGGCCTACTTCAAACGAAGACGATTGCCTTGTGTTTCATCTGGAATACGTTCAAAAAAACGTCTATGGTTAAATGACCTTGAGCGACTTCAACCAGGAGTTGTTTTTTAAACCTGACTTATATATGCATCACTTGATCGATATCTGGTTCATCTAAACTATCTATTGTAACGATCCTTTACGAAGTGGATAGTTTCCCACCAAAGGTTCCAATCTCACCAATTTTAAAAACTAGTGAAATTATCTGCCGTTTTATATATCTGTCTATGAATGATTTGATGGAACTCTTGACCTCATGTGCAACGTGGATAACCTTTCTCATATCGTATTTACAGCCTTCTCTGTGGAAAAATGTAAAACTTTTCTCAGTCTTTGATGTATCCGAATAGTGGTTTTTGACCAGAATCTGTGAAATAATCTACTGGAATATTTTGAATTCGATTCGAAGGCAAAAACGAGGGTGGTGAGTTTTTTGAAAATGATATGACATAGTCTTTTAGTGGAATGCCTGTATTTCTTGCTCACTCAATATTTCCTTCTGAAACCTCAGTTATATGATTCTTTTGATGGATCGAATCGAAATGAAGGTCACTTTATGGGTGAGACAACTGTACCAGAAGAAAACTGATATTGATTGATATACTTGGAGAGAGAAAGATTTTGGTATTTCTGCAGAAATATATTGATTAAAATCATAACAGAGCGATTTTTATGAATGAATTTCTGCAAAAAATACAAAATTCCATTTCTTTTCAAGTATATTGGTTCGTGCACACAGCTTGCCAATTTTCACTTACGATAATTGATATATTCGAAATTTCATCATCAGAGGCATAATAATATCCATAATGATTTCTGATACATGATTTGAAAGTATATATCTTGGGGATGAAGGAAGTGGAACAATCGGATAGTTTTATAACATGAATGAAAAAACTATAGGTTTGTTCTGGTTCGAAGATCCAGAACTGTTTCAAACCTGCGCAGGACATGATGCGTAGATGCAAAAAATCCCAGACAGTCCAGGACAGTCTCGAACACTTGGTTGAACCAGAACGCTCTTTTTGAGTGACCACTGCGCCATCTTTTGTATACAGGGAGCTTTTATTTGACAAGTGGGCAGCTTGGAAATTATGGTTTCAACACAGTAGGTTTGAGTTTTGAAGTTTTGAGTTGGCTGCCATTAAAAAGTATTTTGGGATTTTGGTAGTTCACTCAGTTCACTGTTTAGTCGTCATTCGTAATCGCAGTTTGAATCGTTCTTTAGTTTTTTTTATATTTTCATTATTTTTCTCTAACATTTTTGGTACCATGTCAGGTAAACATTGAGTGAAAAAGTGCATGGTCCCGATATAACTGAAAAATAAATATTTTTCAGAAGAATATCAGTTGTCAGAGTTCCTAATATAAAATGAAAAAAATTACGATAGGGATGGAGATAACTTTTTTAGCAGGGAGAGAATCCTAATACTTTTGGATTTGTATAAATCATACAAATCAAAAGTAGGTAGAGGAGAAATTAAGAGTATGAAAAAATGTGGGAAAAGTTATCCATAGAGTTATCCAATAGATGCCATATCACCATTCACTCTTCGAAATGTGAAAACAAATTCAAAGTATTGGAGCGATCCTATAAAAAGTGGCTGACAACAATAATCAACTTTAACATGAAGAAACTAAGGCCTATGCCACAGCTTACAGCTTAATAAACTATAAACAAACACTTACCCTACCTGCCTACCTGCGACTTGAACTTGACTGCGCATGCACATCGAGAACAGTTTTCATCAGTTCTCGCTCAAGAGCAAAAACAAGTCGTGATAGTTCAGGACGGTCCGAGATCATTTCGAATGCGAAACCAGAACAGATGATTCATCAATCCGAACTTGTCCTCGACAAACCAGAACGCTCTTTATTAACTGCGCATGATCCTGACGTCCGAGAACCACAATTTTTCAGAACCAGAACAAACCTTATGTGAACATTGGGCTTAGTAGTTGTGATCTCGCTTTCAAAAGTCGGCTCGATATAGATAAACATAAGTAATGTTCATCAAAAATGTTGATCTCTATCAGCTCCAGAAGTACGTGGTACTATATACCTAGCTTTTTCATTTGAATCAAAGTTTTTTTGGTGATATCCATACATATAAAAGGCTTTGTCCTGAATAAATGACTGACGGATCAACCCACAGCCTAAAACGCTGATTGTAGAGACCTGAAACTTGGAGGATGTGTTCTTTGCATGACGTAGGCATCCGAGGGCATACCGGCGACGTCATCACCTACATAATAAAAAACATTTTTAATGAAGATAGAGACGCAAATGTCAAGATGACTCCTGATGTAAATACTTCTGAACTGAATGTACAAACGACAACGAACATTTCCTTCGATGTTGGGAAAACCATAGGTCCTGTATTGGGTGTTGGATTTCGGGACTTGCTTGATGTTGATACGTCGGATGAAATGATACGAATTTCGAAAGTAAATACCCTTTTTATCGACTGCAATATGTCCTAATCGTGCACGCTACTGGTTGCGCTGACGAGCTAGGAAATGTACTGCTCGCCAAGCTCTCCGTTCCCAGGAAAGCAGGTGCAACAGTGCGTGATGCGATGCTCATAATGCCTAACAGTAGGTCATAGTAGTAGTAACCAAACCTAACCTGACCGGGTGCGTTACGTTCTACCCACATTTCGTTCTGCCCACAGTCTCCGATTATACCCGAACGATGCCTTTCGTAAAATTCACCGAATATTCTGCTATTTTTTATTAATCCAATCTAATCAAACCTAACTAACCTGACCCAGCCTAACACATTCATTGGGGGTCTGTCGACAAAAAGGATGAATTTTGCAAAAGTTTAATCATTCGGGTATGTTCGGAGACTGTGGGCAAAACGAAATGTGGGTAGAACGAGATGCTCCCACCTGATCTAACCTAACCTAACTTGCACGTGGACGACTCACTGGCACCATGGCAAATGAATAAATATCGGATATGGATTTCAAACCATGCAAAAAAAACGTGCGATATTATAAGGAACTGTTGCGCCCACTGTCTAGGGAACGGAGTGTTGGCACATTTCCTAGCTCGTCAGTGCAACCAGTAGCGTTCACGGTCTAGGAAACGTAAAAATGCCATCCGAAGGGTTAAAAAACAGGGGCGAAGTTTATAAGGGACAACGTGATTCCTAGGTCGAATCTACTTCAAATTTTGCATGAACATTCTTCAATAGAATAGATGGAAGAAGTGTTCGTATTTTATAGAAACTCATCGCCTAACGGCTTGAAAAAAAGGGTTTATATATATATATATATATATATAAATATATATATATATATATATATATATATATATATATATATATATATATATATATGATGAAACTTAGTTCTGCGAACTACACAAGCTTCAATGAATGTTTTGGTGCCAAGCTCCATACATGAGAACTATATTTCGAAACAGATCGTATCTGCGCCTTGTAGATCATTAGAAGCTCACGAAAAGTGAAGTATTTTTTCGCACGAAATAGAAATCCAAGTTGCTGGGAAGTACTTTTAGCGATCGTTCTCACAGGACTTTTTATGAGAGATTATTACTGATCGTAATTTCTGAGGGTGTGTAACTATCCATGAATTGAACTGGCTTGAGTGAACCCTTTGTCCACTCGCATCGATCGATATTGGTTGATTGATTGATATGGAAGAGAGCATCCGGTAAAGTCAGCTCAAGTTCAAGATGCGTGGGTCCTTAGGACCCTCCACTCAAAGGGGCGAGAATATACTGTGGCTCACACCAATTCAAACCACCAAATATATCCAGTTTCTCAACTTAGGCGATTAGATTATTTGGTGAATGATAGTTCCAGTCTGTTGGCGAGGATAAAACTGCCAAACATCGAAGACCTGTTTTGGGCGGGGTAGACATTAAGGTATACGCTCTTCTGTTTCATGATTTCCTCCTTCTTCCGACGGCCACAGTTTTTTCATATTATTTGATGATTCTTGGTACAGTGACCCGTAAGTTGAGGATGAATAGATGTCGTGAAATGGGTCAACTGTGGTCAATTTTTTGAGTAGTCTGATTCTCTTGGAGTCCATGTATTCTGTTGTTCTGCAAGGCCTGAAGATATGCCAATGACAGGTTCTGGCCGGCAAAAATCTCTGCAGCGTTTTTCCTTCTAAGGGAGTCAGTAGCGTCCCAACTGTTTATGTAGTTTTCAGATCAATTACTTGTGATATATCATCAACTCCAAATAAAATTTGCAATATTTTATAAAAATTCAAATGCGAAATTAACAAGGTGAATGAGAAGGAGCTCGAATAGAGGAATACGATGTTCAAATTCAAATCTTAGAGACTATTTTGCGCGTGAGGATGATGGAAAATATTTGCTAGAACTGGATATGGAATTTATAGAAAGAAGCATATTCTGGTAATTTTTCGACATTTATTCACTTATTACTTGAAAAGGGTGCGCTTTTTGGAAAATTGTTGAAAAGTATTTTATTTTGCTCAGTTCACCTTCGGAAATTATTCTTGTAATGTTTTCTAGTTTATTCATAAGTGATGATAGGAATTATCGAACCCAATATGTTGCACAGAACAATTGTTGGGGAACATAACGGAGTTGTACTGTTGCAGAATTTGCGACACTTCACTCTCAACATCAATCGCAGAAAAACGTCATTTTTTTCGTGTAATGAACGAAAAATATTATGGCGTGAAAACCAAAGCCAAACATTGATAGTGGCAGGCTATTGGTGTTGTTTGAAGTACGATACCTCATAAATTCATACTAAAAATCCTATCTTCACCTATTATTCGAAAGAATTGACACAGTATGATACTGACATCCAACTCAAACAATATTTGATTACAAATCAAATCAAGCTGAACAAAGCGCTATTCTGTACACCATTACTTCGAGCAGAGGGGCATCTTCGACATGTTTGTACCCTAACTGAAAAAAAATCCAAAGGAGAATGACAGGAAAGATCAGCGGTGCAGAGATTGGCATAAAAGCAAATGTTCAATATGCGGTGGTGAAGTCAGTGAAGGATTCGATTGGAGAGTTATTATCATCATGCTGAAGAGAGGGGCTATAGTATTGGTTTTATCAATGACAGAGAGAAAGAAGTATTGTCTAACCAGAGTTCACCGAAAAAATCAATCCACTTTTTTTCAGATGATTACAAAATTACCAGGTTCGGAACACTTTGAAATGACTATGGCCAAGACAACAAGGAAAAAACAAGGGTTCAAGAGGAATGAGTTTAGACATGTCGAACTGCATTTATAGTTCGAATTTCAAAGAGCAGTGAACAGTGACATCAAGTCCCCCACTTGTATTCTATATTGGTTCTGAATAACCTAGAAAATTTACACTACATAACAAGAATGTACTACTATTCCGAACTAGATATACGAGAATAAACCAAATATCGTAAAAGTTTAATAAATTACGTTTGCGATAATGAGATTGCTTCATATATGTTTACACGACATTTTGTTGAATACATAAAACTGTGTCTCTTATCAATTTGAAAGTTGGGTATTGTTCTGGGATGATTTAATTCATTTTTTCTTTTCGATTATGATGACTTTAGTGTTTTTCAGATAGATCGACAGGCAAGATGACAACTCTTGACCCAGTCAATAAAAATAAATCCAGTAATGAAGGGAAGGATTGGCCTCAAATTGTGGCAGTTTTAGTAGGTGAGTGCCTGAAATTCGCATAATGGTATATTGTTTTTTTTTGGTGTACCGCAACCTTATTATGATAAGCTAAATATATTCATTTTTTATTGAAAGCTTTCTCAGTACAAAAAAACACTAAGCTAACCTAACAAAAGGCAGATTCAACATATGTACATGATTGCTCGAAGCAGAGATTGCTCTTTCATTTAACCTCACGAACTATCTCCCGATTAAGAGTACTTATTATTACTTATATTTGAGAACGATACCTTCTAAGTCTGAACAAAGTTCGTCTATTAGAACAACAATTAGTAGATGATAAAATATAAGTGAAATACATATGTTTTTCAGTGCCATGAATTGGATCCAAACATATAACTCATCAGATTGATATTTCTTGAAGCTATGTGGCTGTAGAGATTTCCATTCGGTGGGTAGGTAGCCTGTTGAATAATCGGAAAAGGCAACGAAAGATATATTTTTTATGTGGTTGTCGGTAGTGTAGAGGTTAGCACATTCGCCTTTCAAGCGGGAGAGTGGTGTTCGATTACGAAAAGGTAATGCCTCGTTAATCCATTGGTAGCACAAGTTTCGACTTCTGAGGGTTGACGTTCGTCAGCTGGTTAACGGAAACGAACAATTTCAGAACAATTTCGGTACAGATAATTGAGGTTTCCAGTTAAGATGACTTCATGAAATATAGTCTTGCAATGCAGTATACGCCTGGATTCCATGTTAAGCCACCCAAGTTCTATCAAATATTTTGAAACAGGTTCACGTTTTCGTGCACCTGTGACAAGTCTCATACAGGAATCCTGAAGTTTTGGGAGTCTCAACTCATCAAATTTCAGGAGTACTAGATCATAAACAGCATCTTCATAGTCAGTGTGAGATAACACCAAAGCATCTCAGAGTATGGTTATTTTTTTTCAATTCATTTTTACTTGAATGAATTTGTTCGAGTTTCTTGTATGTAAGATCGGGTAAGTGTGAACGCATTTTTCACAAGTGGAACTTGTGAGCACATTTTTCGCCATTCCTAGCCTTTTCTAGAATTTCAATATAAAGTGGATGGCTCTAGACTCATTGACACATCTGCATTGGGGCCGACGTGTTGGCTGCTTTATGTGTATGATGTCTTTGCTGCCTGGCCTAATGGATCCGGAAGCCTTTACACCTTCCTCAATCACCTTAACAATCTTCAGCCCGATATAAAATTCTCTATGGAAATGGAGACGAACAAGCTATCCTTTTCTTAGATGTCCATATCACTAAAACCAACAAATACTTCACTCATACAGTCAACCGAAAACCCTCGCACATCAATAGATATCTCAATGTCAACTCCCACCATTATCCAGCCCTGGTGAGCTCCGTACTGAACTCTCTTATCGATAGATCCATCAAACTCACAGATGACCACAACAGACCCAGTGAGCTGAAAATCTCACATCTGCACTTCTTCGAAACGATTATTCCTACCCCCAGATCCAGAGAACCATTCAACCCCAACAAACCCGCTTCTGGCATCCCAAATCACCGGAAGACCTGGCTGAACGACCGGAAGCTTTCCTTTCTTTCAAATCGAGAAGTCACTGATCAAGTGAGCCGAATTCTGACAAAACACGACATCAAGACAGTTTTCACACCAAACAATCAAATATCCTCTTTCCTGCACTCACCCAAAGATATAATACCCAACGTCATTTAGTCACAAGGACTAAATGAAATTCTTTGTTACGACTGCCTGAGAACATACATAGTACAGACGAACCGGCAAGTATCAAACAGGTCCAACGAGCACGAACTAGCAGTTCGTAATTCGGACATGACCGCGACTCTCTTCAAACATCACCACGAAACCAGACACAAAATTGACTTCAACAACACGAAGACCATTGCCACAACAAAAACACTCCCCTCCAGAATAATTTGCGAAGCAATAGAAATTGAAAAATGCTCTCAATGCCTCAACAAACGAGACGACTCACAACGACTCGTGCTCGAAGGACCTGACACCGGACACAAAATTGACTTCAACAACACGAAGACCATTGCCACAGCAAAAACACTCCACTCCAGAATCATTCGCAAAGCAATAGAAATTGAAAAACTCCCTCAATGCCTCAGCAAACGAGACGACTCACAAAGGCTCCCCAATTCCTGGAAACCATTATTATTCCTTCAAACAAATCCATTAATTTGATGATGTAATTTGTTAAACATTCCGTTGTAGGCCTACAACAAAACTCACAACTGTAATACCTTCACAGTGAAATTGAAATTGGTACCTTAAATCTGATATTGAAAGGTGAAAAAGAGCATTTTCATTGGTTGTTTCCCCTACCGTATACGTTCAGGCGTGGACTCTGTTGACATACCAGTTTGGTGTGAATGTGACAAAGTGACAAAACTTACAGATGTCTCAGGAGTTCAAAACGGGCAATACATCACTGCAAGGGTGGTTTGGCTGCAGAACGTGCAACCTGAAGCTCTACTAGACCTGCACCTTGTGTTAGAGTAGTTTCTACCTGATGGTCTAGTTGGATGGGCTCGTAGTAGTCCCGCTGACTTGTAGGACAGTGGTAGCAACCAGACAAGTACCCCTCTGGTAGAAGGAAACGGACTGAGGGTGTAACTCCTGAATCCACAGACAGGGCTCGTCTCCCAAATAACAGGTGGCTAGACACTACTGGAGTGGGCTGGATGAGTTCCAGAAGAAGGTTCCAGAATATATGGGTTATAGATAGAAAGTAGAACAGGTGGCAAAACCTCCGAAGGAAAAAGGCCCTCAAATCTAAAAGAAATGGATTTGGATTCAGAAAATTGTTTCTCTGGATACCTATTAAGACCCTGAGTAAACTCGACTCACCTCCAAGCTGGATGGCCTTCGCGGGAATCAACAAATTGCAAATGAACTTCATGTTGGAAAAGTATGCTCGAGAGCTTCACTCAAACGCCATGAAAAAAAACGGCTTGGCTTCAGTTTCGATAAAAACCATAGGAAAAAAACATTTGAAAACCTACGTTTCCTTGAGAATCATGACCACTATAAAACAGTCGAACAACAGGTGTAAAGTTCTGATTGGTGATATTCTCTGATATATGACAGGCATTTCCGGGCAATTCAAAATATTCGCGCCCTCGGCTTCGGAGACAAAAGTTAAGTACCAAATTACATCAACCTATGGCCAAATCTACGGAACAAAGGAACACGCCGAAAGCGGAACTGTCAAGTTTATGCCACCACTAGATAAAATTAAGAAGAAGACTGTCAGTGGACGAAATCATAACCCTGGAGATATTTAAATACATTTGACAAGAGAAAAACAAAACAATGCAATTGAAAATGTTTTCTAGGAGATTTATTCTGCAAGAAGCTGAGTTCAACTATGTTGTCGACTCTGCACGAAACTTGAATAAACCAGGATTGTCTTTTCAGATAGATCAGAGACCCTCATGAACGCGACTAGACTAATACAATGAACACTATACCCGATTAAATCGTAGTGAACGATGAATTAAGTTACTGGTGATCTCTAAACACACCCATAATTATATCCTTTTTGTCTTCAGGTAACAATATGAAAGTTTTATAGCATGTTCTCGAATATTTAGGTTCAGTCTATAAAGAAAGTTGCTACAGAAACAATGAAATTATTGTCTATCCCTACAATGATTCAGCTATTAGGCATTGATATTCAAGTAACGAAAAATGGTAACATTTTCACGTTACACAAAAAGAAATTAATTTTCAATCGGCAATTACTTACCGGCACTATGCTCGTCTATGAGAAGCGTGTCCGTGGTATTGAGCACCTCGCTTCCTATGCGGAACGCTTGCAGCAAAAGCCGCGTAGCCTCCAAACTCTTCGACAAAGATTGAGCAATCTGTTTCGGAATATCGCCGAAGGGTGATATGTAGTCGATCGACTTCTTCAAGCACTCCTTGTAGTTCAGAGTGAAGTCTTTGTTCGATATGTCGGCGGAGTGGTGGTAGGCCAACGGAAACAGCTCGGTGAAGAAGAGAGTCACGCTGGCGACGATTTCTTCCGGGCTGACGTTGTTCTTGGCTCCCGACGAATCGATCACCACGTAGTTCATGATCTCCCGGTACAAGTTCTCTATCGGCTTCTTGGACAAGACGGCCATGCCCCGGTAGACCTGCGAGAAGAGCAGCAGCGTTTTGTTCTCTGACTGACGGGCCAGTTCGGACACGTGATCTGGAACAAAAACGGTACTGTTAATCGAGAAAGGCCGTGGAAATGATTAATTGATTCGGTTATCTTTTTCACGGGTTCGAACAATTGCCAGATGCTGGAGTGGTGTTCGTCGATTGTGCGGGAGGTCATTTATTATGGCAGGGTTGAGGTATTTGGCTGAGCGGTCATCGATAAGAACATTCAGTGGAAGAACGTCGAAATTCACACCGATTTTTCATTCGACAAAACTTTTGGTTGAAACGAGAATTGCTCTTCGAGTTGTATTGGATCGAGCTTCCATTGTTTACTCAATTTACTCTATTGAATCTCGACAAGAAACTTGATCGAGAAAATAAATAAAAACAAAAAATCGAAGAGAAAATTGGATTGCACAGTTCATGAAATGATTGAAAATGAAAAATTCAAACACTAAAAGAATTGGGCGGGGGAGTTGGCGCAGTAGTTTTGTGTCCGGCTCATGATCGAGAGGTTTTGGGTCCGATCCCCCAACGGAGCAGAGATTTTTCTCTGTCATGCTGGCAAATGACTCTGCCTCGTTTAATGGTTCACTGGTCTGTGAATAACCATACTACCGTGAGGGGAGTGATTGACCAGGACGGTATGGACAGATATTCGTCTCACAGTTCTTGAGAATGAATTCAAAATGGAATTCGAAACGTCGAACAAATTAGAAGATACTTAACGGATAAAAACCCAGAAAAATTCATCTTGCATATCAAAGATCCGTGAAAACGTCAATTTCTACATAATACCTGGATGGGCAGGATGCAGTCTTAATATCGGACCAAGTCGGATAATGACTGAGGAGAGTCATTATAAATACCAGTTTCCGTGGAGAACAGACAATTGAAGTCTTTGCTTGCTCTTGCTTGGTTGCTTCGTAAGGGGAGTGATTGACCAGGACGGTATGGACAGATATTCGTCTCACAGTTCTTGAAAATGAATTCAAAATGGAATTCGAAACGTCGAACAAATTAGAAGATACTTAACGGATAAAAACCCAGAAAAATTCATCTTGCATATCAAAGATCCGTGAAAACATCAATTTCTACATAATACCTGGATGGGCAGGATGCAGCCTTAATATCGGACCAAGTCGGATAATGACTGAGGAGAGTCATTATAAATACCAGTTTCCGTGGAGAACAGACAATTGAAGTCTTTGCTTGCTCTTGCTTGGTTGCTTCGTAAGGGGAGTGATTGACCAGGACGGTATGGACAGATATTCGTCTCACAGTTCTTGAGAATGAATTCAAAATGGAATTCGAAACGTCGAACAAATTAGAAGATACTTAACGGATAAAAACCCAGAAAAATTCATCTTGCATATCAAAGATCCGTGAAAACATCAATTCCTACATAATACCTGGATGGGCAGGATGCAGCCTTAATATCGGACCAAGTCGGATAATGACTGAGGAGAGTCATTATAAATACCAGTTTCCGTGGAGAACAGACAATTGAAGTCTTTGCTTGCTCTTGCTTGGTTGCTTCGTAAGGGGAGTGATTGACCAGGACGGTATGGACAGATATTCGTCTCACAGTTCTTGAGAATGAATTCAAAATGGAATTCGAAACGTCGAACAAATTAGAAGATACTTAACGGATAAAAACCCAGAAAAATTCATCTTGCATATCAAAGATCCGTGAAAACATCAATTTCTACATAATACCTGGATGGGCAGGATGCAGCCTTAATATCGGACCAAGTCGGATAATGACTGAGGAGAGTCATTATAAATACCAGTTTCCGTGGAGAACAGACAATTGAAGTCTTTGCTTGCTCTTGCTTGGTTGCTTCGTAAGGGGAGTGATTGACCAGGACGGTATGGACAGATATTCGTCTCACAGTTCTTGAGAATGAATTCAAAATGGAATTCGAAACGTCGAACAAATTAGAAGATACTTAACGGATAAAAACCCAGAAAAATTCATCTTGCATATCAAAGATCCGTGAAAACATCAATTTCTACATAATACCTGGATGGGCAGGATGCAGCCTTAATATCGGACCAAGTCGGATAATGACTGAGGAGAGTCATTATAAATACCAGTTTCCGTGGAGAACAGACAATTGAAGTCTTTGCTTGCTCTTGCTTGGTTGCTTCGTAAGGGGAGTGATTGACCAGGACGGTATGGACAGATATTCGTCTCACAGTTCTTGAGAATGAATTCAAAATGGAATTCGAAACGTCGAACAAATTAGAAGATACTTAACGGATAAAAACCCAGAAAAATTCATCTTGCATATCAAAGATCCGTGAAAACATCAATTTCTACATAATACCTGGATGGGCAGGATGCAGCCTTAATATCGGACCAAGTCGGATAATGACTGAGGAGAGTCATTATAAATACCAGTTTCCGTGGAGAACAGACAATTGAAGTCTTTGCTTGCTCTTGCTTGGTTGCTTCGTAAGGGGAGTGATTGACCAGGACGGTATAGACAGATATTCGTCTCACAGTTCTTGAGAATGAATTCAAAATGGAATTCGAAACGTCGAACAAATTAGAAGATACTTAACGGATAAAAACCCAGAAAAATTCATCTTGCATATCAAAGATCCGTGAAAACATCAATTCTACATATATATATATATATATATATATATATATATATATAAAAATATATATATATATATATATATATATATATATATTATATTATATTATATATATATATACAAATTTTTATGCATTTTGAAGAATTGAAATATCTTCATTGGTAAAAAAGTTATAAACTTTGGAAGGGTCAAAAGTGAAAATCAACCAAAATGTCTTGAAAATTAAATTTTTTTCTCCTGGTTCAGAAAGAACTTCAACAATTTCTTGGTCCACTGAAACATCTGAGTCTTCGATTTCTGGCCATGAGGTTATATCTTTTCCAAGTTTCAGAATTATTATGCTAATCATTTGATCGATGAATGCTCATCGTAGCTTTTCTTTTTTCTTCCACTACATTGTCGAGGTCTGTTTGAGAATATCCTGAGGCTCGAAGGGTTTTACCGCGATGATTTTTTCGAACCATTTTGGATCTGGTGCCAGAATACATTTTTATATACGCGTTGACAACTTTGAACTCACCCCAAAGACATCAAGACTAACCGTCAAGTCAATACAGATTTTGATATTTAAATGAATACTAGTTCACTCATCGAGCCTCAAGTCGGAACGAAGGCTGGTAGCTTTCTACGTAGGTAGGCCAAACAAAGATTTGAGCATGTCTATGCCAGATGGAGCTGAAATTGGGTCATTGGACTCCTATTGAATGCAATTTTTTACACTTGCTCCGAATTCACGCTTACTTGATCTGACTATAGCCCTTTCGGAAGATCTGAGGGATATATCTGGTGAACTGTTGATAGCAATCAAGATGCAGGCCCAGCTTTTTTTTGATTCTTTATTTGGTTATTGTGGTCAGTCTACAGTGATGCTTTACAACTACATAATTTGGGAGCATTTACAATAGGAAAAAAACTTGCTCTATTGACCGGTCAGAGCGTGCATATCATGATTCATTTGGTCGAGTGCAGTATCGAATAGATTTTCATCGCATTCTAGTTGCAACTGTGTATCGTCTGCGTAGCAATGCAAAGGAGTATGACGAAGACATTTTGAGGATTGGGAATTGTATACGTCATAGAGATTTGCACCCAAAATGGATCACTGATTTTTGTTATTGATTATAACACACCTAGAACGATTGAATAGATGGTTTTCGAGCAATATTACCACGTTAGAGGCAAATCCCAAATACTTCAAAATTGCTGATAAATGTGTGTGATTGATTCGGTCGAACGCCTTGAAGTTATCAAACATTAATAACATGGAAAGTTGATTGTTGTCGACAGAAAAGTATAAATTATTCACAACTTTAAAGAGAGAAGTTATAAAGCTGGGGTTTGACCTGTACCATAATTGACAGGATGGTAATACATTAAACTTATTTGGGTGATTCTGCATCAGAGAATTACATTTTTTCCAATACTTTCGATATGGCACAAAATACTGATTGGTTGGAGGTCACCCACGCTTTCTGCGACGTGTGATTCTTTCCAGATTGATGGATACCACATATGTGGTAGAATGTGTGACAGCAGTGAAGTAACATCCGTATGCTTATCTGCTCAGGTCCAACAGCATTGAACTGAATTCTCAACAGCATATTGTATATTCCATTCGTTTCATTAAATAAAAATTTTTGGTTATTCATCCAAGAACCCAAAAATGTCACATTTCATCATTATCAAGTGTGGCAGCACTATTAGATATACTACCGAAATAACTATTGATATCTTCAACATCCAAGAGGTGTTTAGGAATTGACTTGTGCTTTCTCATATATATTTACTTCAGCTATTTCCATAACTGAGGTATGTTTTCTTTTCGGGATTCATTTGTCGATTTTTTGAATTTCTCAAGTCTTTGTTATAGGTCCAATGATGTGGGGACTTTTTCAAATCTGGAAAGAGCTTGTTCTCTAGGTTCAAACATGAGTATCAAGTTTCGAGGTGTTGTTTTCTTCGTTAATTCGAAATATTTATAATCTACCGTGGAACATACGTTTATCGTAAATATTTTTGACTATATCATGATATCTTTCATTTCACAACTAGTTGAAGAGTAACGAGTTGACTAGTCGACAATTTGTTCCGATTTTTTTTAATGTGCAGATTCACATGAAAGGGAAACCCTGTAAAGTTCGAAGAACACGCATGAATAAAGGGACAGGAGATACGAATTAATATTCACTTTGAATTCATGAAGTTTATAAGCCTCAGGAAAACCTCCCTCGCCAAGGAGTTCCAAAACTCAGCTGTTCTATTATGTTCACAACAAAGGGGTAAGAATTCTGTACTCGTCGAGTTATCTGTGTAGATATTGCCAAGGGTGGAACGATTGATAACAATTCAGAAGATCGATATTCAGATCCCTGTACAGATTACATGTTGAAACGGATGAACTATGAATAAACTCTCGTTGAAAGCAGTTGATTATTGGGAACAGAAATATTGGGAGTTCTGTAAATTGAGGCCACGGCATGTTTGATTTTATGGATAGTGAATGTCACCAATTCCTTACTTCCAATAAATTTTTGAAGGTAATCTCAATCTCGCCCCCTCTACCTTCTACACTATCATTACGAAACAAACGATCATAAGGTGAGTCAAATTTATCCTTTAAGTCATTCTCTGTATGGAATAGGATTAGAATAACCCTGAGGTAGAAACTGCCTGTCGCAAAAGGCGACTAAAAGGATAAAATTAGGTAAAGTACCATCGCTAGTGAAAAACCACCATATCAACTATACGTGCTGTGAAGTGATAATTCGCGTTTCAGTATGTGGTTGATATTTCTGGTGTTTCCTCATTATTGAATTTCAAAAATGATGATAATATCTTCCAGAGTAAAAAACTCCGGACCTAAAATACCTTCCCAACCGGATTTCCAGGTGGGAAGTACTCAGCCGGATCCATCATTGAAAGTATTGAGAATCGATTATGGTAATATTCCTGAAACGACATCAATGATGAGCATCACCATCAGCAAACCGAAAAACCTGACATTTTTATTCTAACTGAAAGTCAGGTCAATTCGTATATGAATAAGGTACATATGGTTTGCTTGCTCGGTTTGTGAATTCTTTTCTTGCTCTCGTTTCAAAGGTGGTGTTTGTTTATACTCTAGAAATTATTTATCGTGCTGTCCGGAAGAAGGACTGGAACCAAAACATTTTGACGTGATACAGTTTAAGCTTGTCAATCGTCAACAGATGAAATTTATTTGTTGCCTTTATTCATCATCTAACAGTGGCTGTTTTGACAGACTATTCGAATTTTTATTTGGAAAAGATCGACCTCATCTAGGAAAACCATCCAACTATTGAAGTTACCACATTGGGTGATTTTCAAGTACATAATTCGTTATGGCTCAACTTCTCAAAAAAAAACAGATGAAAGAGGACGACAGGCAGAGGAATTTGCTGTTACTAATGATCTGAAACAAAAACCCACTCGTATTGCTTAAAATAGCCAATTTGCCAATACACTGGACCAGTTTCTCTCTACTCATCTTGATCTTTATTAGATCAAACTCACCTTCCCCCTAGGGTAATTCTTATTACACTTTGATTTCGATCACTTGTTCGTATTCAGCTCCAATGAATTGTAAGTTAACCACACGTCATGCCTGGCATTATAAGGTAGGACGACTGTGACGATCTTGGAATGATTTTCTTTGATTTTCCTTGAAGAAGGGATCTGTTTTTCATCTGGTGATCTCACTCAAGGAATCTCTGATACCATCATTCTGGAAATGGAGACATTTATTCCAAGTAATACAAAGACACCACAATCTGAAAAACCATGGTTAAATGAAAGCTGCTCCATTCAAACAAGACGCATTCAATCGCTCGCTCTGGCGCCAAAATCCAAGTCCATGCCTAGTGCAACAATTAACGCTGCTAAAGAAGCACATAATCATAGAATTCGTTCAAGACTTGTTGAAAGACCAAACGGTTCTCGTTCGTTTTGGTCATTCGCAAAACTGTCGCTGAAAATTCACTTTCGGTTCTTTTCCTCCTTCGAGCAAGCCACCGCTGCCAAAAAATAGCAAATATATTTGTTGTTGAAATTTCATCATTTCAGGTAGGCCAGTTTTGACAACTGATAGTTCAAAAAGCCACTTAACACTTACGCAACTTTTTTTGCATGCAATTTGTTATCTGCGTAATGGGCCAATGTGATCGTTTTCTTGCATAAACATTGCTAAGCGATCCCACTACTTGCGTAGATGTCATATTTAACATAGCACGAACAAAACCTTGTGAATGTGTAAACGTTGAAATTTTTTACCCTAACATCAAACTGATACCTATAACTTTTCTGTCGGTTTGGTACTGTATAACTCCGTTGACAAAAAAATACCATATTTTTCTGTACTCACAATGGGTTGACGAAACCGCAAAACTTATTTCGCAATACAATTGCTTTCGCAAGTGGGATGAAGAATGAATGAAAGATATTAATATCTGAGAAATAATAATAATGAAAAAATATACTGCGTCATCGTGTACACGTCGTTTTTTCGACCTCGACTTCTTCTGAGTGAAAAATTGATCACTTTTCAAGCTGAAAAAATGCTAAAGATGAGCATATTTTCGCATTATTGTGAATGATTTGTATTCATACCAATATATTTTATTCCAGGTTGTTTATCTACTTTAACGAGTGGACTTCTCATCGCCTGGCCATCACCATTCATAGTGAAAATCACAGAAGATAAGCAAAATTATAATATAAGTGAAGACCAAGCCTCATATTTCACCATTTGGACCAATGTGGGAATAACTGTCTTTTCCCCGTTCTTCACCATCTTTGGTGTTCCTGATATCATCGGAAGAAAACTAACTATATTGCTATCAGTATTTCCGTATGCTGCAACATGGATCATGAAAGCCTTCAGCACCAACTTGATTGTACTATATCTGGCAAGATTCATAGCTGGTTTGGGCGATGCAATAATGTTTGCTTCCCTCCCTGCTTACATTGGAGAAGTCACAACTCCGAGGGTCAGAGGAGTTTGGGGCAATGCTTTGATTTGTATGTTATTTTTAGGACAATTCTTGATAAACGTGATTGGTGCCTTTTGTAGTGTTCAGCAGACCTCTTTCATTTCGTTATCGATATCAGTGATATTACTTATTCTTTCTCCTCTGATGCCAGAGTCTCCATATTTTTACGCTATGAAAGGAAAAGAAAAAGAAGCGAAGATTTCACTCCAAAGATTGAGAGGTACAGAAAATGTTGACGAGGAACTTTCAAAATTGAAGGCTGCCGTAGAAAGACAGATGTCAGAAACTGGTACTTGGAAAGATTTGATAACTGTCACAAGTAATAGAAGAGCACTAGTAGCAGCAAATTTTTTGCGCATTTCCCAAGTGACTACTGGAACATATGTTTTCGCGTCATATACTCAGTTCATTTTCGAAAAGTCAGGGGGAAATGTGAGCTCCGACGTGGCGTCCATCATTTATATGGGTCTCACTTTCATCCTCTTCTCGACCGCAGCCTACTTTTCTGATAAATTTGGTAGAAAGAAATCATATATGATCTCTTTGTTTCTTACATCGATCATACTCTTACTCGAAGCCATTTATTTCTATATCGATAAGGAACACCCAGAAGTGAATCTTGAAACAGTACAGTGGTTTCCTCTAGCAGGAATGCTAATGTTCATAATATTTGCTTCCTTAGGTGTAGGTACCATTCCAACATTGATGTTGGGAGAGTTGTTTTCTGCAAGTATCAAGTCTAAAGGGATAGGCGTTGTTACAACTATTTTTGGAATATTTCTATTCGTCGCTAATTATATATTCTACTTCATCAATTCTTATACAGGATTATATGGACCTTTCCTTCTTTTCTGTTGTTGTACCATCATATCAACCATCTTGACGAACTTTGTAGTTCCTGAAACAAAAGGAAAATCTTTGGAGGAAATTCAGCAGACACTAAGAGGCAAGAGCGCTCCACCATCTAACATCGAAAGACAATAGGAATCAATTCGCGATTGGGTCATCCGTTTATATACAGTTTTAGATTTGCACTTCGGATTTTTTGAGGAATAATATAACTTGAGGGTAGTACTATCACTCCTCTTCCATTATCCGGTGAATGCCACAGTTTTGTATTTCATAGGGTGCAGTAGCAATATTTCAAGTGGTTTACACGATGTGCACACGAAGGAAATTGTATCGTGTTCCTAGCCACATTTTCTGATAATCCGCTTTTCTTCTCTACGATATATTGAGAGATTCGACAAGTATGGTTATACTTCAATTTCTAGAAGATTCCAGTACGAAACATTTTCCATAAGAGCTAAATGATCCTGATACCTGTTGGCTTCTCAAATTATTTTGATCCGATAATTTCAATGGGGAACGACATTTTCGATGGAAAATCGAAACAAGAAATATTCGAGGCATTTGGAAATTATTTCAAAATCAGTTCTACCATCAGAGGAACCTTTACTGACTTGAAAGATGGAAGGCACCTTATATGTATAGCTTCTGGACAATTTTTCGAATGGAACTTCTGAAATATTCACTGTGATATTAGAACACTTTTCTGTTACTGAAAGCTTGGGCGCCATGAAGTTACATATTTTCAATGCTATATGATCGTAGCATTTTTTAATTAGTTGGTGATACATAATTTGAAAGCTTTATTCAATAGGAATATTCGAAAATGAATGTAGCAGACCTTGACCTTTTTCAATGAATGTGATATTCATAAAAAGTAATAAATTTGAGCATTGATTGAATTGAAAAATGATTTCATGTTATACATCCAACGAAATAATATAATATGACAGAAATATTTATTTTCAACGCTCATTGCTTACATGATAATAACAGTCTTTCAGACAACATGTATGCTTGATGTATTGAAAATATGTGACATTTGTTAAAATAATATTGAAAATTATGAAGTGACTTCTAGAGTGGCGTTAGTTTTTATGTATGAAAACTAATTTATGTTAATGAATTCGATTTTATTATTTATAGATAATACATAAAACGATTTGGAAAACTGTAGTACACTTCATTGAACTCATAATTCTGCCGTTGTCAATCGAAAGGGATAAATCCCCTTGTCCCTCTGGCTCGCGTATTTATCATGGTGATTGCTCTCAATCAAATGAAAAATTATCCTAAGCGATTCCATGAGGTCTCTTATGATGTTCGACCCCTGAAGTGGTCTTTATAAATGTAGTCATCACCACAATATTGTTGATGTGAATCATGTCTGTACTTAATTTTGAGTGAAACCCCAAAGGACAAAAGATTTCTAGATTGTAGATAATCAAATTAGTACAGCTTATCCAATCCATCCTGGCCCAAACTCAACTACTTTTTCAGTTGCAAACTGGTAGTGCAGAACTTGACGGAAGAAAAAACACCTACTAGGAATACATTTCAACACAGTGAATACATATCGTAGGTGTTTTTTTATCTTACTATATTTCACAGAGATTGCTGGGCATATACGTCATTAGTTCTGTGCCAAGATGGATTGAATAAGCTGTTCCTTCTCAGAAACTGATCTCATGAACACGAAAGAAAATATGGAAATGATTATGATAGCCAAACTCTATATATTTCCAAAATGGCTTATTTTTCATTTGAGTTTCTGAATTGTCCCCCCAGACTAGAGGATTTCCGCTTACTTTATTTTGACATAATAAATAAAAATTACAAAGCACGTTTGAATTGAGAAATCTAGAAATGTTATTTCACCTTCCGTCAAAAGTTATTTATTCGAAAACAAAAATGAAGTAGAGCCTCATTTGAATTGTAGCATAATTGTGGTATCATAAGAAGCTTGCAGAAGCTATTGTATAGTGCAAAACGTGGAGCTGTTCGGTGAACTATCTAATAGTAATCATTTTCCAAATTTTCCCACGAAAAATGTAAATCAAGTCTTTGAGTGCTTGAAATAGGTTTGATCATCGAGCCTAATGACGCTGGAGATTGCGGACAATCTGTTCAAATGATCTAATCGTGTATTTCTTTATATTTGTGGTGAATAATTGAAATTGAGCACATCGTTGGGGCGATAAATGAAAATGGATATTTTTTTACGTTTGCTATCGAAAAATACAATACAATTTGAAAAATTTTCCATTCAAATATCTCTCCATTTCACAGTGTGAATAAAGGAATACTATTCCGACTACTCCACTAGAATCAGCAGGTTTTGTTTCATCATTTTTTTAGAATTTCATGAAATATTTTATTGATGAAAAAGGATCAGGAATATGCCATTAGTGAAAAATCTGCAAAATTTTGAAACTATTTGTAGAGATCAATTACTTTACGGCCCAAATTCGTACTCGATTTGCTGAATGATTCTAGTGAAATAGTCAGATTTGAAAAATCGCTATCAATTTTTATCGATTCTTGACATCGAAAGATAATAGAAGTTGGTTTTGAAAACGAAGACCCTTTCAAGAAATTAGGTGTTCTAGTAGGCTTCGTGAATGTCTACCTGATGAAGAATAATCATTCCAATCTTTTGAGAAATAAATAGACCGCACTTTAAATAATATATCCGAGAAAGAACACAGGAAGGATACAAACAAAAATTTCATAGTGTACAAAAAATAATAATAAACGATCCTGATTTCGTAGATTCAAATAAAATATTTGGACTGTTTCTGGAAGTTACTTTATAACTTTTACTGAAATCACAAATCAAGTACCTAAGGTCTGTGCATGTTGGAATACAAGATGTAACAATATGAAAATCAAACTACATTACCCTACACATGGTCAGTCATCTTGATGAATCCTCAGAAATTTTTGGAGATTACAGCGGAGAACAAGTGTGGCGGTTTCACCAGGACTAAATCATAGAATAGATATACCAAGACCATTGGACCCCTAGCCAAAAATGATGGTTGACTATTGTTGAAGGAGTGGGATTTCGAGATAAGTGATACGCTATTGACAGATGCACGTCAGGTAAAATGTTTGTTGTTTACGTCTTTCACTGACATGTGATCAAAAATTCATATTGATAATACTTCTGAAGAAGAGCTGTGCGCATTCAAATTATTTGATAAACGAAACTGCTCCTACTCCTGTAGACAACAGACATAATTATACCAAATAACCTTCATCTAACTGTAAAACTAGTGATCAAGCACTTTAATATTCATTTTGACGCTGCTCGCCTTTTTTAGCTTATCAAGAAGAGCTTGGCTTCTCCTATGAAAATATATATTGAATCAAAAGAAATTGATGCAGCTCTCTAGTGATCCTTTGATTCTTGTAATATGTATAATTTGTATAATGTATGATGTATTGTCGTTATCCTTTGGTATATCTTTGATAGTGACAACTGACAGCAACATACATACAGGGTGTCCCAAACTCGATGGGCTATTAGGAATTTCTGGAAAACGGGACATAGGATTATTCTGAAAATTTGATTTCTTGGGTGATTAGTTCTGTTCTATCGATCTAAAATATTTTCAGCGCTGCGACGTTGCCGCTTATATTGAAAAGTAGCAGCAACTTTGATATTTTAAATAGGACATCCTGTATATTATTGCATTTATCGCTTTGTTATTGCTTTTCGATTATTTTTGTATGATACTTCCCTATACCTATCTCTAGTGGTTTTCGAGAAATTCATTGATTTCCATATTTTTTGTGCGAAACATAGCTTTAATCAAATGCTTATTACTGCGGTATTTGGATTCAAAGACAGCTTAAATTTTGGATTCAGTTTGTCAAGGCCCTGTGTATCAGTTGTGTCCAAGAAAATTCTTTCTCCATTCTACAGGGTCGTTCAAAATTGTGATTTTACCGATACATACGAAAGTGGTGAAAAGTGAATTTTTTCAAATGGAACATCCTGTATATTATCGAAAATCCTGAAAGACAATTGGAGTTCCTTTCAAATGATGTGTCATGTTCCTATACCTAAATAGTCAGGTTTCCGAAATGAATGCAAGTTTCTATAAAAATTGCTTTTTACGGCCTAAAATGAAATTTCATTTCATATAAGTTCTATAAAAAATATGTTGTTGTTATCATTCTTGGCGAGAGGAGAAGAGATTGTAGATATCGATAGCTACGTCCTGTTTGTTCAATTTCCATCGAAACGGAGGATGCAGATTTTAGTGTTCTTTTTCTAGATATTAGACTCCACTAATGTAATACTGGCTGATAGGTACATAAAAACTATCATCGCATCTTCGAGCCAGGCTTCCACCAAAAGAATCTCCAAATTCCAATCAACTTTTCCTGAATAATTATTACGCTTCTTCTTCTTACTGGTCTCACAATTAATTCTCTTCGCTCCAAAGTAAGCGACAAAGTTTCAAAATTGTTTCATCATAAAACTAGTTGCAGATAACAAATCATACTCAAAAACAGGAAGAGTAACAATAAAAACGTGAGTTGAAACAGAATGGGAAAAAACGTTAAAACAAAACTATCAAATATCAATTTGAATAGTATCGAAAGTTCAAATGCCCTTAAATTTTAAATTGAAATGTCAAACTTGTCTGAACTTTCTATCAGGCGGCCTTTCTTAAACAGATTCTGTGTACCAATAATTCTATTCATGAACAAAAGCTTCAGCCAAACATTAGCCAATGAGATCGCCGATATCACAATTCCGTCATGAGCTGTCGCCTGATTGGAATTGCAGCTTTAAGAAAGCACATTTGCATCACCACCTTCCATCAAAAAATGCAACCTCTTACAGCTTATTACGACGTCGAACCGTTTCACCTGGATTATCACGAGTAATCAAGATTATTTTTAAACTGATCATTTTAAATCAGTTACCGATATAATCTCACGTTAACGAATTATATACATTACAAAACTATGCATACGAGTCAGGTCATGATTTTTGAGATGAAATATAGACCTGCTCAGCGGTAACATTTTCTAATGGCAGCTCTACGACGATTGTACAATCTTGCTCTCCAAGATGAAAGTTGTGATGAGGCAAATGATTCTGGAATAAAAATCAATTTATATGGACGAATAATATCTCTTACTGGACAACATTGTTGATATTTAAATCTACGATTCATTACCATTCTGACAAAATGGTTAAGGCTTTCACGGCCGAGGTTATTAGTATAACTACTTCTCCTCGGGCTTGAAGGCCGTCGTTCTTTGGAATTTCTTCCTGACGTTTCGCTAGCGCGAGTGGCCAGCTTCTTCAGAGGCTTACTCATCTCCGATGACAGTCAATTTAGCATATTTGGTTATAATATAATATGATTATTATTATTACTTCCTTCCTCAGACAAATATTGCAGGTTAGGTCTACTGTCTGATGTCAATGGCTGCGTCTAACAGAATACAGCGGTTAAAGCCGCTTCACAAAATTTGATATTTCAGAAGGAACTATTTTTGAATTATCGCAGCAACTTCTCGGGGTAGATTGAAAATTTCCCCTCCTACACTTGTATAGATTCCAATATGAATACTAGGTTCTGAACTTCAGCACAGTTTGGGTTATATTGAGTTTCATAAGTAGCCATGTTATGACTCGCTGGTATTCAATTCGTACTATGTTTAGATGTGAAGTGTCTTTTTCTGTGGTGATAAAATTCGTACCATCTGCATATTCATGCAACCACATTGACCGGTTCTTGGTTTACTAACAATATCTCACAGAAGAAACCGTTGGATTTCATTCTGCAGGTATGATTATATCAATTTATAGGCACTCAATCACACACCATATCGTCCCAATTTCTTCAGCAGATGCTCGTGATTCACGCTATCGAAAGTTTTGAACAAGTTGTGAATGTTCATTTTGCATTCATTGTGTTCACTGAAAATGTAAGTTACTGTTTCAGTTCTCTTATTTCTTGATTTTTTGTGACAGGCCCTCCTTCGCAGAGAGAAATGTGGGCAGTTCATTTTTGACAGTGAGCTCAATTATCTTTGATGATCTGGAGAGCAGACTGATGCTCCTTGAATTTCAATTTGAATTTCTAGCACCTGTTTTGACAAAATATTCTTGATTCAATTAGAGGAGATTCTATCGGACACATGAGATTTGACTAAATATTTCGTTTTTTTTTCCAATGACAGAAGAAAAATGCATCTCTATGAGTTCATTCGATAATTCCACACCTCGCTATTCCTATTGAAAAAAAGGCAGATCTTTGTGTCAATTCTCAGATCTTTGACAGATTTTCCAAGGCGAGCAGAAAAAAAATGTTTAGAACAGAATCAGATTTAGTTTTTCAAACGTTAACAATAAGCATTTTTCTGTTATTCTTGTATTACCGAGTTATTCTATTTCTAAAAAGGCATTTTCAATTTTCACCAAACCACAGCTCTCTATGACATATTATCTCGTATTCAGTAGATTATTCCAAAAAATGATCGAAATGATGAGTTCATGATTAACTCAAATTTTCCAGTATCAAGACGCTATGGATTGAATTGACAAATATTATGTGGGAACATTATTTGCAGAGAGGCTCATATTGGAACAAGTTATTTAAAAAATATTAAAGCATCAACTTCTGAATCTGTGGTGATTATGACTGTCGATAAGATATTATCATATTTACCCACCAAGTTCTAGAACATGATCCATGCATATTTCATGCAGAGTGAATATGATATAAAAAATTCAACACCATGTTCACTTGGATTGATAAAATTTTAACTTCTCCTGATATCACGCTATGGATCACTTTGAAAAAGTAACTTGTCTGGATGGACCAAATTGAAATTAATGATTCATTTTCACTGGAATCAATAATTATATGAAAAGATTTTCTAAAACGTGAATCATAAATGATTTCTGGAATTCATATCCACTATTTAATAGTTGTCAACATAAAATTTGTAAAAATATATTTCAAACCCTCATAACTTTGCACAGTCTGGAACATGTGAAAATGTACCTGGCTTTACTGTCGGATATGCACAAATATAAAACAAGAAGTACCTTTTTGGTCTCGAATTAGTACTACATCTCACCTCGCACCTTAGACAAAAATTTCGGAAACTTCATATGGGATGATCATACGAATGATTCAGGAAAAAATGTCAAAAATAGTATGTGTAGATTGGAAGGAGCAATAGAACCGTTTTTGCATCAAAACTATTTCGGAACTCCGGAAAAAGTTCAAAACGACGACATAAAAAAAAAATTTGATACCTATTCACATACATACATGGTGTCTCATACGCATTAATACATTGAAAATTATTCAATTACTATTGCCTCTACACAGGATTTTCGTCAATTTGCATGTCAGCGTGGTTTGCTGGAAGAGAAACTAACAGTGATGAAGGTTTGAATTTCAAAATAGCTTTACACGGGTTTCAAAACATTTTACCAGTCTTATGGTCTCAGATATTTCTGATGATCATTCCAAAATGTGTACTAGTCAGTTATCTCATCCGCTGCAATACTTCATTAAGGATGGTTCACATTATCAGACATGCAACGACATGGCAAGGACCGACAAAGACACCATAGTTGCTGCGGCAATTCACATTATACTATAGGTATTCGACAGCTAGTCGTTTTTTATTAGTTGACGTCGGTTCATTTTCGCTATCAAGGCCAATCGCCGACGCTGGTGAGCACAATTCCCCCAACCAGAAATTTTGCCGTACCCTTTGGTATTCCATCCAGAGGTAAGGATCTTTCACGAGCCCAACATCCACGGACTCGGTACCGCCGGATTTACGTCCCCTTCAAAGAACGACATATCCTTAATATATCTTGTTTTCATTGATATATTGCCTGCGAGCTATAATATGCTATTTTGCGACAGTTGTATGGGCGGCTTTCGACGCGGTCTTTCCCTGCATTAGGTCACCCATTCAAGTATTAACCTAGTCGGACTGTTTTTGATCGACCATTTTTTGCTAAACAATATTAGAAGCATATTGTTATTGTCTTGGTGCGCACCAACCCATCCAAACTCATACTCAAAATCGAAAAGAGTCGATGAAACAGAATCTGATGATCGTCTCTTTGTCGTACCGTGTGAAGGAAATACCTACTTTTCCTTGTTTATCGGCAACAGTACTATGCGTCCACGTTTAGCCAAGACCCTGATAATGAAATGGCTGTCGAAGCCGCCCAAGTTGTGAAAAACAATGGGCACTACGAACTGCTTCTTGTACTTGAGGTTGCATTGCGCATGCACCAAGCCCCGGAATAATCTGGTGAAATGGTCGTGGTCGGCCACTTTTGCGTCCTCCGCCTTGAAGGGGTGTTCGCAAATGGAGTTCTTTCTCAAAAAGCTACGTCATTTAAAAAACATTTCTATTTTGGATAAGGTACGTTTAATTAGTTCTTGTAGTTCCCGTATAACTCAGTTTGCCTATCAAAAAAAAAAAAAATACAAGAACATTATATTCAGATAAATACTTATTGTTAAAGTTTGGAGAACCAAATCTGCTTTTGTTTTTAAATCCAATTTACAAATATTTTTTTGGACTTTGATCAGCTTGGTAGTGATATCCTCTTGAATAGGTACATTATGGTGTCAGATGACTACAAATTTAACATTAGAGCTGTCATTTCCACTGATTCGTTAACAAAACAAAAGTGAGGTTGAGAATTGTAATAAGGTATATACCTAAATTTAGGATGTGCTAGGTAGGAGATTCTACTCAATGTGGCCTCTGTAATGGAGGAATATTTAAAAATGTCAGAGCATACAGAAAAAAAAGCCATGGACCACAATAGTTATAATTTATTCAAGGCCCAAGTAGATAGAACAATACATTCGTTTGTTGAATTTTTTTATCATATAATCAATAATAGTGTAACTTATTCTATACCTACATTCATCTCATATGAACTGAACATTTTAAATGTGAAAATCTTTCCGAACTTCCCGATTTCTACAAACCAAACTAAATATATCAATCCTCCTTGTTCGTATTTCTATTTTCCTTGGATTCTTTCATAAAATATTTCTTCTGACTCCATCTGAATTATTCACATATATTGCTGAAAACCAGCTGGGAACTCTGAACTGAACTCACCACATACTTCTCAGTTCTTTAGATTTGTGTAGTTATTCCAACAAACTTCTCCATTTCTCCCGAACCATAACTATGCATAATACATGCCAATTCATGATTTATCACTGAACATGAAGTACTTGTGTCGTCACATTTTTTTTCACCAATTATTAGGGCCATACTTTTAAGAACTTGATGAATATATCATGATGGAAACATCTTAGGATATTAGTGTATACTGAGTGCAACGTTTCTACTCACATTAATTTTGAGATATTCCCAACCAGTCATCTCTTTGCTTTCATTGAATTTTATCAATTTTTCACTTCAAAAAATGTTTCTTCATCTAGACGTTCACTGTTGGCACAAATGAAAGTCTTCCATACTCGACATCAAATAGCTAATAGTTACATCGGACACTAGCGTTTTCCAAAAATCCACCAAGATTGAATATACACTTTGTGAACTGCCTTTCCAACAATAATTATAAACAATAACAAAACAACCGCAAAACTACTTCGTCATCACCTCAGAGAGGTTTGTTTGTTGTTTGTTTGGTTCTTGGATTCTGGCTCCGTATGGTACCAATTTCTCCAGATCAGGTATAAATTTGATTCAAAACGTTAATAAATGAACAATTGAAAAATTATCACAAAATGGAGTTATCCACGTACCATCTATGTGAGCAGAACATATGTCTGCTCACTACCAACGCGAAACCGGAACTCAACATCATTGTAATTTGTAATCCAAATACGTTTTTAATTTTGGAAAGATTTAAAACACGAGCTCTTGACAAATGACCCTCACAGAGGTTGAACAAATAACAATTGACATTATACAAAATGATTTTGTGTGTGTGTGTTCCAGGAACATTATCAGTGGAAGGACGGGACATCGCTACTTATATAGATCACAAATGGGACGTAATGGGACGTTATATATATATATATATATATATATATATATATATATATATATATATATATATATATATATAAATAAATATATAATGTTGTAAGCATACTCAAGTCGGTCCCAACATATTATTCACCTAACACAATTCTGTTTGATTTCACCATTTCAACATTTTTATTTATCCTATTCGATTTCTGCCCAATTTTCACACAAACTTTTTTTTGGACCACATTCAAAGTAACCTTGACAGAATGGGTTATGTTTACTAGTTCGAAAAGAAACGTTTACAATCGAAGCTGCTGATTGTAGTTATCTCGCATTATGGACTCGAAGAGGTAGAAGTGAAAATAAATAAAGTATTTGAAACATAAATACTGTTCCCCTGATATACCCAGAAAATTTCAACCCCATTAATGACCTAAACCCTATTTTTTCCGAAAGCATGTTTGTCGATTTGAGATTTTACGACTTCCAATCATTGGGGTGTGATAAGGTTAATCTTCAAGGTGGATTATGACTCAGTTGATTACCCTGAAACAATTCTGACCATTGGTACAGTTTCGGACTCGAAGAGGTAGAAGTGAAAATAAATAAAGTATTTGAAACATAAATACTGTTCCCCTGATATACCCAAAAAATTTCAACCCCATTAATGACCTAAACCCTATTTTTTCCGAAAGCATGTTTGTCGATTTGAGATTTTACGACTTCCAATCATTGGGGTGTGATAAGGTTAATCTTCAAGGTGGATTATGACTCAGTTGATTACCCTGAAACAATTCTGACCATTGGTACAGTTTCTGAGCTGTTAGCAGGACGGCTATTTCACAAGTATCATATCAGTTTGGCAATTGTTTCACTGGGTATGTTATTACATTTTATCAGTTATAAACAGATAAAGTTACATTCGAAGACATGAAGATGTTTAGTATCTCATAAAGTATGATCAATTAGGGATCGAAAGTGTTCAGTGAGTGACCAGAAGAACAGAATGAATGGTTTACAGAACGCCAAAGCTGCTTCGGGGGCCAAAGAAAAGGATTGGCCACAGATTATAGCTGTTCTAATTGGTGAGAACTAATTAAAACATTGATTCGAAGGTATTTTATAATTCAAAAAAGTCTGTGGGTGCGTAGTTATTGATTTCAATTTCCGGTTTTTCTTCATGAAAAGACTCCTTGCTCATATCTGAAAAGAAATCTGCAGCAACTAAGTGAATTCGTTGTAAATTACTGGGGCGGCCACGACTTTGAAAATGTTAAAGAGGTTATCGGAATTATAACAAACCTAATTATTCGTTACAGTAATTCTCAAATTAACCATATTAATCATCCATTCCATTCAGATTAAGCTTTATTGTCGGAAGAATATAATTCTCACTGACAAAGTAATTCTTAGGGTTATAACAGAACATACCATATATATAAAAGATTGTGCAACAGCAAATGAGCAACATTTTTATCAGTTCAATTTATTACAAAGAATCCAGATAATATTCCTCAATAGTACTGTTTGAACGTCATTTTTTGTAGTGGATTGATATTTGTTCCGTAGTTTTTTGGGTATTGTAACCTACCACAATCTGAAAAAATAAAAATTAATATTCGTATCTATACAGAATGTGGTGGGTTACAATAGCCAGAAATCTACGGAACAAATCCTCAATAGTGTAATATGCTCTCCCAACCAAGAACTCTCTCAAGTCTCTCTTGAACTTGGCTCCACTTTGAGTTTGTCTCAATGCGAGTGGAAGGTGGTTGAATATTTTTTACTTTAAAATATCATTGATAATTGGATTGAAGAGAATTGGAAGCGAGATGCAGTGGGAAGATCGAGTATTGTAAACAGAATCTGAATTATTCAGATGGAATATTCCTCTCAAAAGATATTATTCATATTAAACAACATCGAACGAATATTCAATGAAGTGAGAAATGGTAGATAGAAACAGTATATTGTTTACCAGGTAGGAAAAGCCTTACATTCCTGGACGACTGTGGAGAATTAGGAAAAAAATCACGAACAAGTTCATTCACGAATGAATGGTGCTTCGAACTTAGTATTGAAATTACTTGGGAAACTGTTTTCAATCAATTCCTAACGGTTTGCGTGAAAAAATATTTCTGTAAATTACATATATCCGAAGATGCTTTGTCAAGTTGATATTTCAGAATAAAACTATATAACTCGGTTCAGTCTTACACGTTATACACAGAAAAGGCACAAAGTAGTGGTAGTACATGTTATTCCTGATATTTTTCTACCAAACGCCATCCACTGCTAGATATTTTTCTGTGCGAAAATTATAATCTTAACATTTTTAACAGCTTTGAGTATTGACGTTTTCGCGTTTCCTGACTTATTCTGACTTAGATCGTTTGAGTTCAAGTTGTATTTGCTGAATGTTAAAAAATTTTTATTTTTTTTTGAATATCAAAAATATCTGTATGGCGTTTTCCGACTGTCATTCAATATTCTAAATCTTTATGTTTCACTTTTGATAACGTTGTCACTGAAAGTAATTACAATTAAGTGACATTTCCAAGTTTGAACTTATTCCTTCAATTTCCACTTTTGCTCCTGATAACACAATCTTCTATCAATATCTATAATATTACTTATTCAATGATCATGTTTTTTCTCTCTCTTGAATTTACTATTAGAACCCGAATTCGGCAATAGAAGTTAATGGGGCTGGGATTAAGTAAATTATAATACGAGAGAAGGTCTTTCGAATTCAAAATTATCGGTTTTCAGCAACATTTATAATTCAAAAAATTGTTTTTTCATATGTAGATTCACACGAAAGGGGAGCCCTGTAATGTTCAAAGAACACCGCGTGAAGCAAGGGACAGGAGATACGAATTAACATTAACTTTGAATTTTTGAAGTTTGTAAGCCTCGGGAAAACCCCTTCCGGCAAGAAGGTCCAAAGCAAAAAAGATCCCTGAGCAAGAGAGGTTCGACAGGTCTCCAAATTCACAACTAATGGGTGGGAATTGCGTACTCGTCGAGTCATCCGTGTAGATATTGCCAAGGGTGGAACGATTGATAACAATTCAGAAGAGCACCGACCGTGAAAATATCTATAGAAGAGAGACAAGTCTCTGAACCTTCTACGATGTTCCAATGAAGTGAGCGATTCTTTGAGCGAAGAATCACCAACAAGACGGATTGCCATTGTATTTTCCATTTTGAATCGATTGGGAGATTGATCTTATTCATCCCTGTAATTGATCATGAAATTCCAGGGAAAATTTCTATTGAAAACGTGAATTTCGAATGCTATAGACCTTATCTGAATAACTTTTTATCTTAACTATGCCGCAGCACTAATAATCAAAAATAAACAAGTAAAACAATTGAATATTATGCATATATGCAGAAAAGATATTTATATACGTGCCTCGCATATCAATTGTTGATTGTAAAGATTTGGACTGAGTTTCGTTTTCATTTCATGCATGATAATTTTGGATTCCTATGGAAATCTATGATTCAAATATAAATGAAATGATTCGAAGTGGACCTGAAATGGAGCTACTGTGAGTTCTCGATAGCACAAATAACATCTGTTGAATACTTCTGCAATAAAAAATCTACTATCTATATATTCAAATTCGCTTCGAGTTCAAGAATGACTTCTTATGTCTGATCTGTTATCAAGAGATTTTTTATTTTCATGGAAATCATACAGAGTCGTTTGAATGAGTGATAAATTGAAATATACAATACGATTCAATACAAAACTCAACTAATTGAGCGAATTCAAGGAAATATATAAAATCATCACCTCGAAAAAAAGTTACCATTTATGTCAGTATACTGAGTTGCGAAACAGGTGGTCGGTGAATTCCAGTAGCCGTTCGAACGTTAACTACTCTTACAGCCGATTGCACCGACTTTTTGTTATGAGACCATTCAAAGGAGGGTTCATTAATGAGTGTTTGATAATCTCTTGAACTATGATGCAATCGCTGCAATGCGTTAAATGACTTTTAATGGCCCATTAGCTTGATGCTCTCTCAAAAAAAAGGCGGCGCAATTGTAGGTTATTCTGTTATTACGTCCCGGGTAAAGTGTAACAATTCGTCCTTTCGACCAACAATTGCGTGCATTATGGGCATCGGCAATGACTACCAGATCATCAATATTTAGGATCTTCATGCCATTTCGTTTTCTTATCTAGTGATGGTAGATATTCCCGTCCAAAACTTGTTAGCAAGTTTTTGTGCCAGTATCCAATGTTTCTTCAGATTAGATTCTAGGTTTCCTAATATTGGAGATAAGGAATATTCGCTCTAGGATATCTTCTTTTCTTCTGAATTTCTTTTTCAATATTTCAAGAATGGAACTGTCCCTAGCCTTTCCTTTGAGAGATTTCTGATGTCGGCTAATAATTTCTCTATTTGTGAATTGACAGAGTTTGGTGGTTTCTCGAAATTAAACGATGTCATTCTGCCCTTCGGAAGGATTTCCAGAAGAATAAGGCAGGTCTTTGTTGAGTGATTGCCTTGTTTTTGTTTTTAATTTTTCCAAGAACTGTATTGTCTCTTCCGTGGGCAAATTGGGTTTATCATCACTTAACGTAGATATAACTGAGATAATTTTCCTTCTAATTTCTATCTAGAACTTCATAGGGCGTGATGTGGATCCTTTTCTGAATTTCTACGTAGTTTGATCGACTTCTCACAGCATCATCTAAGACCTGAAATCATTCCTCATCGGAATCAAGTTCATGTAACGTGACATTTTTCAATTTCAACTCAAACATTATTTGTTGTTGCATTCTTTCAAGTCGTTGCAATTTTAATATTTTCCTTTCTTTCTCAATCCTTGCTGAATTTCCATGAACCTAAATTTCGGCCAGGTATTTCAGTTCTCTTGTGGAGTTCTTTGTTGTAAATTTCCTGTTGGGCGTTTTATCCAATAGTCCATTGAAAAGTCACGATGTGTAGGGGTGGTTAGGGTAAGCTTTTTTGTACCGCGGCGCCGCATTTTTTATTGAAAATTGAATTCTCTTCAACTATATTTCCATTACTTTTCATCGTGAAATAGAAAATAACAAAGTTATGAAAAATAAAAAAAAATCTTTTCGACGGCATATTTCTTCTCTAGTCAATTCACAATGAACTGACATCAGAACGTTTTTGTGGAAGGGGAATTGAAGAATATTTTTTACAACACTCCGAAGTTGGCAGATAAAGCGCGAATACCATTTGCACCCATTTCCATGATGGCGGCCGCTGGACAAGGATTGCAACCCCACAAACTTGGATTCAGGCTTAAAAAATCAAACGGAAAAGGGTGTCTTGTGATATATAATTTTGAAGCACCCGATGAATACTTCACACCCCTTAAATATAAAGTCAATATCTTCACCTACTACAAAATGGCAGAACTGATGAATAATGATTTCATTATTCAGAATTTCCGATAGGAAAGGGATCAATTACAAAGAAGTTAGTGAGTCCGTGAATTGAGTATCATCGACAAGATGAATTGCCAAAATATCGTGTAGTTTTTTTCTATAGATGCCAATAGAATATACATATACATCACCATTCCTCTCTAAAAAACAAAATCAAGTTACCTGGGGAATATTTGAAGAAGACGGCATATTTTTGATCGGAATTTTTGTTCCCAGAAAAAAAAAATTATGAAGACCTAACTTTTTTCAATTCTTTCATAAAGAGGTGAGGGAGAGTCAGAGGGTTGACATAGAAACCCGAGGGAACTGTTTGATGTTTCGTTAAGAAAGAAGCAAAATGACTTGTGAATTCATTAGGGTAACAATTCAGAAGCTACCTTGTGGCTTCAATTCATTTTCATTTTCCAACTACGGTATTGACTAAAAAAAAAGTCAATATCGGGTAGGAGAATGTTATTGATTAAAGTGTCCTGTTTAAGAAATTCTGATGTTTAAATTTTACTTTTTGTTTCTGAGGTCATTTGGAAAAACAAATTCACGTTCCGAATATATTTGTAATAAGTCAATGTCAAAAGTTTCAATATATACTTCCTGAAGGCGAATATATCTTCATTTCGATTATAATCGTTGAAGAAGTTTTGACACCACTTATTTCAACATTTATACCCGATCATTTAGAAAAACGACAATGCTCCGTAAAAATCTATCAACTATTTGTTTCAATTTGATATTGGGCTAAACAACTGGAGAACTTGTCAATGATTTCTCTTCTAGTACCATTAATTCGTGAACGGCTATTTTACTCCAACAAATATTTTTTATCTTTTTTCAGGGTCACTAGCCGCTTTGACAGGTGGATTCCATGTGGCTTGGACATCCCCGTTTTTAGTGAAAATAGCCAGGGATTCTACCTATAATATCACCGAAAGTCAAGCCTCCAACTTCACCATCCTGAACACAATAGGAATCGCCATTTTATCGCCTTTGCTGTCTATCTTCAATGTCACCGACCGCTTTGGTAGAAAACGAACATTGCTTTTATCAGCAGTTCCTCACTCGCTGGCATTTATAATGGAAGCTTTCAGTAAGGACTTGTATGTACTTTACGCTGCAAGATTCACAGCAGGGTTGGGCGACGCTTTGTTCATTGCTGCTCTACCCATTTACATTGGGGAAGTTACCACACCCAGAGTTAGGGGAGTGTGGGGAAACAGCTTGATTTGCATGCTATTTTTTGGGCAGTTCCTCATGAACATCATCGGAGCCTATTGCGACGTCCAACAAACGTCCTACATCTGTTTGATTGTGCCTGTAATATTTCTAGTCATTTTTCCTTTTATGCCAGAAACTCCTCATTATTACGTTATGAAAGGACGAGATGAAGATGCGAAAGCCTCTTTGAGAAGATTGAGAGGAAAACAGGAGGTTGATGAAGAATTTGCTGATTTGAAATTCGGAGTTACAAGACAGATGTCGGAATCTGGAAAATGGAAGGATTTCCTTGTGATTAGCAGTAACAGAAAGGCGCTAGGCGCAGCGCTGTTTTTACGTACATCGCAACTCTTCTTTGGATTTTACGTGTTCGCTTCTTACACTCAATTCATCTTCGAGAAGTCCGGAGGCAGTGTGAGTAAAGAAGTGGCATCTATCATCTACATGGGATTGAGTTTCGTTTTCTTCTCGATCGCCTCCTTTGTTTCCGATAAGATCGGTAGAAAGAAGTCCTACATAATTTCCTCAGCTCTAACTTCTGCTATGCTTCTCATGGAGGCGACTTACTTCTACCTCGACCAGTACCATCCAGAAATCGATCTCAGCTCAATGAAATGGTTTCCACTGGCTGGCATGATGTTGTTCATACTATTCTGCGCGTTTGGGGTGGGAACTATTCCCACACTAATGTTGGGGGAGTTATTTTCAGCCAGTGTGAAATCTAAGGGGGTTATTATTGTTACCACAATATTTGCACTAACAGTATTCTTCACAAATTATATATTCTACGAAATCAACTCCGTTACGGGACTGTGTGGACCGTTTTTACTCTTTGGTTGTTGCGGTATTCTGTCAGCTGTTTTGACGAATTTTATTGTTCCTGAAACTAGAGGTCGGAGTTTAGAAGAAATACAGCAGATACTAAAGAACGGAAGTAGTCGCAGTTATAACACAATGTGATTCAACTTGTATCTCTGATTGTTGAGTTATGAGTTGTACTTTCATGAGAAAATGTGACGGTGATTGTGAATTTTTTGACATATTTATTTATAAATTCTCATTTGAACAAGAAATAATGGTCATTCTTTTACTTCACGAAGTGTGTTACCCACGGAAAGTACATAGGATCTGAATTGGTACGAATTATCATTCAGACAATGATTCCGAAACAGAAAGGAAACATGCTCATAACTAATTTCTATTTTTTATCTGAAGATTTGACGACTTGCATTTCGATTCGAGCTGGAGTTTTTTATCATGTACAGTCATGTTTTCAAAATATTTTCACTGAAACTTGCATTCCGATGAGTATAATATAAACAGAAAGACAATACGCGGCGCCTTTCGAAATTGGAGAGAAGGCAATATTTCAAATTTTTTGCCCTATAAAACAAGTGAAAAACACGTTCCTCGTCAACTTGATACCCTCTTTTACCTTCTCCGGGAATATTTCAATTTCACATTAATAAATACTCGATTCGATCCATCTTGGTAAAGAATCAATGACGTATAGTAAAATAAAAATACACTATATGTGTTCACTGTGTTGAAATTCATTCCTCCTAGGTGTTTTTTCTTTCGTCATGGTCTGCACTTCCAGTGTGCAACTGGAAAGTAGCTGAGTTTGTGCCAAGAGGGATGGGATGAGCTGTAATTGGGAGTTTATAGTTAACCGATCAATCGACAAACCATACTTTTTCATTTGAGCACTCGACAAGATGAGGAAAATCCAATGTCATAGTTATGCGATAGATGTATTATTGTCTTCGATAGCTCAGTGGTAGGACATCCGCGTAGAGAACGGAGGGTCGTAGGTTCGAATCCAGCTTGAAGAAGTTTATTTTTCTCCCATTCTAATTTGTCTGGATGCCGCTATCATCTCATTGATAAGTCATATTTATGGTTCATAAAATGAAATGAAAACAACATGGTTCAAACATAACATATAACATATGCTGCTTCCGAAAGGAAAAGTAAAGCCAGAACTAATATAATGTAGGCATGTGTGGCGAGTTTTACACCGAACTTTCTCAGGTATTACTTTCAATTGTTTTTAGTCATCTCACCTACATTTACCTTTTTCTGAAAAAACAGAATATATTATGCCAATTTCGTATCTGTGACAGATATAAGACAATTTGCAGAACCTTTGAGATCATCTATTTGGATTCAAATTCAGTTCTGAGAATGAGAGCAGGTTTGGTTTCTGTTACAACGACACGAATGGATTCATTTTAACATCGATTGTGGGCAAAAATCCTCTCAATAAGAATTATTTTTCGGTGTGAACTAGAAGTCTACCCTTTTATACACTTGTATACCTGAATTCGAATTGTTTTCTTTAATTCTTCAGTTTGTGGGTGGGTTGAATAGCTAGTTAATGAAAAGGACTTTCATTTACATATTCTATCGAATGGAGGATAAGAAGGAATTCTAAGGGTACGTCTATATACAAAAGTCAAAGCTGTATCTTATCTTGCAATCATTCAATGGCCAACGCTGGAACAGCTTTGCGAGCCATAAATTTGATCTTTAATCGAATAGGAAGTCGTACAGAAATTGGATAAGAGCAGCACCATCATTCTTGCAAGTTTTTTGGTTCTTATGAGTGGTAATTACAGCTCAAGTGAATAACACTGCACCGATGTGAAATTATTACGACATTGTTAATGATTTAATAGTAACATGTGGCACTCAACAATTAGTATAGAAACAATATGACTGGTATGAAAGATTTAAGACAAGTGAAAAAATTGTGGTAAAAGTCTGTTATCGTCACACCGTGCCTTTTGAAAAAAAAAGGTTTCCTACTCAAGTATTCTGATGCGTTCAAGGGTTATGGCCCTTCAGAGGCGGAGAAAAAGGATATCCTGCTTTCTTTTTTGAACGTTATTTCAATCGGTAACACATTTTCATCAGTCTGTGATCTACTATCACTTTCAACGGAATTGTGAGCATTTTCACGATAAAATTCGAAAAAAATCCAGGTAGGATATTTAGGCTAACAAAACAATTGAACGCATAACTACATTTTCCAACCAATAAAAAAGGGTAATAACTACCGACACCATAACAATTGGCACTACTACTGGATTTCCTTTCTTGTGGGTACCCTGAACAATAAAAAATATTGGTAAGTTGAACTGAAAATTCAACTTTCATAAGTATATATTTTGATACAAGCAAAACACTTTCAGTTGAAATTGGTGGCTTTGAGGGCAATCTGTTCCATCTTCCATTACGTTATGTACTAATAGGGCAATATGATAAATATGTTCTCTCGATATATATTTTAGTACAACAGAAATCAACAAAATACTGATTTGAGCTTACTTGCCTCTCTGAAATAACGATTTCAATTGTAACTCCTCCTATTCAAACTTAACAAAAAAGATATGAGATTTAAAGAACTGAGTTCAATTTGGTTGAAAAAGTTATTCCTGGAGAACATAACGATTCCAAAGTAATGAAATAAAATCAAAGTCTAAAATTACTATGTTATCTTGCGAATCGATTGCTAGTATTCACCATCGTTTTCTTCGAGGATTATGGAAAAATCGCATCGTCGTGACTCATATTGGGTGTTCAAAAAATGATCAAGTACAACTGATTTCAATCGTCAGTATGGCAAATGGCAATAAAAGAAGCTGAGTGGAATAATACTAAATTTGTACACCAAATATTGACATTGAAATATCAAATATTGGGAAGATGATTATCCTGTTTTGCCAGATGAAATAATTAAGCTACGAGCATTTTATCTTGCCATTTTCAAGGCCATTGTCGTTTGCTAATTCGGGAATTATTATCATTTTTGCTTGCAACATTCACAATATCACAAACAAGTTTTTCACACAGATAAAAGTTAACTTTGAAAAGGGTAAGATATCAATCACCTCTGAACTAAACTCTCTACACTTGCATAACTTCCGATATCAATTCTTATTTCCTCAGATTGTGGTAGGTTAGAAACAATTGACATTGCCAAGGGTGGAAAGATTGATAACAATTCAGAAGAGCACCGACCGTGAAAATATATATAGAAGAGAGACAAGCCTCCGACCCTTCTACGATATTCCAATGAAGTGAGCGAAGAATAATCAACAGGACGGATTGCCTTTTTCTGAATAGAAACGAGAAGCTTCAATGAATGTTTTGGTGCCGAACTCCACATATGAGAACTATATTCCAAGACAGGTCGTATCTGAGCCTTGCAGATCATTAGAAGCTGACGAGAAGTGAAGTATTTCTTCACACGAAATAATAATAATAATAAATATACTTTATTCTCTGAAGATTGCATCTTGTTGACAAAGCATCAAATTGGATACATGTATATATAAAACACAGACATCTTTTACAAACACATATACGTGGCATACAGGTTCCATACGCAAACACTTCGAAATTGCCTTTATAAATATATAAACAAAATAACATATATACAACATAAAATATATATAAGATAAAATACTTCACTTCAGAAGCGATCGTCGTAAAATTCATGCAAACTATAATAGGGTCTGCTCATCAATAAATGTTTTACGTTTTTTCTGAAGTAGACAATATTCTGATTGGTTTCCTTGATATTCTCTGGTGAGTGATTATACATTTTCAACCCATTATAAAAAAATGAATCTTTGATCAGTTCAGAGGAGGGAAGGGGCAGTTTTAAACTATTCTTTCTACTTAGACGAGTGTTGTAATAAGAAGGGGTGTTCTCAAATCTCAATATATGTTTTTTCACAAGACAAACAGTTTCTAAGATGGAGAGGGCTATAACTGTCGAAATTTTACTATCTTTGAATATCTGTTTACATGAGTCACGTGGTTTCATTTTATACATATATCTGATAGCTCTTTTTTGTAATTTCAGAATTGATTGTAATGAACTGGAGCTACATACCCCCCAAAAAGGAATGCCATACCTCAATTGTGACTCAATGAGAGCATGGTATGCCGTTTTTGCTATTGGAGTTCCAAGTTCTCTGGAAATGATTCTCAATGCATAGCATCCCGTAGATACCTTGCCTTTCAGAAATTTGATGTGATTTTCAAATTTAAGATCTTTGTCGATATGCAGTCCTAAAAACTTAGTACAATCTTTACTAACAATAGTTTCATTTTGCATAGGCAAATTGTCTAGTGAGCAAGTGAAAAGAGTGATTTTACCCTATATGCCAACATTTATCAAGTCATTCACATATACAAGAAAGAGGATTGGCCCCAAGACTGAACCCTGCGGTACGCCTGAATCAATATAAGATTTTCTGGACATTTCATTTGTCCTCACCATCTGACTTCTCCCCGTTAAATATGACTCAAACCACTCATAGATTTTTTCTCTGCAGCCATATCGAAGCAGCTTTTGCAAAAGTATTTTGTGGTCCACACAGTCAAAAAGATAGAAATCCAAGTTTCTGGGAAGCACCTTTAGCGATCGATCTCACATGGATTTCCCTTGAAAGATTTTCACTGATCGTAATTCCTAGCATCGAGATACTTGACTTTGTTGGAATATTAAAATATACCTATTTTGTAATATGATTTTGTAATATGTACTTCTGAAACGAGAGAAAGTGACTTCTATGTTGCGCCATATAGACAGGGGAGTAGCTGTTTTAGACGGACTCTTTCGCCATTTTGCGAATGAATCAAATATCTATTAATAATAGACACCTATCAACAGAGAGTGTTTGCTAAATAGTTTCATGTTTTCAGTAAATGTATTTTTCAACAGTTTTTGATTTGGTACTGAAACTAGTTATAATTATGAATCTTCAAGCAATTGTTTCAGATACTTGATGTCATGACTTGCTGTCTCGTCGATCATTGAAAATGTTTTTTAATGAAAAAATTCGTGCTACACCAACAGAAATCACCGTAGAAGCATGGTAGGAGTAGAAACATTTAATACGCAACTCGAGCATAAGGCCAATTACGTTCACTCGTGATTTACCGCACACAGCAATGCCTCGTGCTCATAATTTTTGATCGTCTATGATAGGTTACTTATCCTCCTCATTACCTATGTAATTAATTGAACTGCCTGATACTTGATCAAGATCCATAATCAGAAAAATATCAGGTCGCGGTTTTGTAGAGTTGCTGTTAGTGAGGATTGAACAAGAAACTGCATTTTTTTGCCTCAGAAAAAAAGCTTGAGGACCGAATTCACCAAAAATTGAAAACGGAGTTTTATTTCCAAGTGACACTCAGAAGAAAAGTAATCTGACAAAAAATGCATGCTCATTCGGTCATATTATTTTTCTTGAGCACCATTCGGAGTTCGAACTCAGTTTTGGTTTTTGGTGAACTGGGTCAAGAAATTTAATTGGCTCTTGAGGCCGCAGGATAGTTCAGTATATAACAGTAGCCATTTCCGATCTCACATAAGGTGTGAATGGGTAATTGGTTGTTAATATCTATGTGAATTCAATATTCCAACGCGTTGAAGACAGGAGAATATTTACAAGAAAATTCATTAGGTGGGTGTGTTCACAAGATGTAAGAGGACTTGGTAATTGCATCTGAGCAGCAAACACCATCTTGAAATATGCATCAACTATGGTTTTATCATCGTTAAGTATCTGGAGTAATTATGTATTGGTTAAAGGGATTCATAATTTACATTCACAACTTCTTATTTGTATCGGTACGTCCTCCTACTCTCTCGGGCATGAATGCCAATAGAAAACAAATGAATTGAAAGGCGAATTTCAGAGAAGCTCTTCCATTGAGCAAATTTTTCTGAAGCTCGATTTTTGTATCAAAGGTATGGAATGTATATTCCTTTATTGAAGGACTGATTTGCCATCAGATACAGTTAAGCATTATACTATTGATTGGTAATAATGAAACCTTCAGTTTGAAGTATAAATTATCCAAACACCAAACTGATATCAGTCGTAATCAACTCATCTACAAATTGTATTGTTGGATCTGAAACATCAGCTCTTCTGAAGAATCTGCCAATTGCTTCTATATCAAACAAAAATAGTCTAATTCATAAGAGACTGACCAATGTTAGGGCATTTTTTTTGATGTATCAGGTCATCAATCTCCCTTTTCTATTGCAGATTTTTACTTGGCATCATCAAATTTAAGAGAAATTCTCACAGAAAATAATTTGCATTGAAAATTCTCATTTTTAACTCACATTCATTAACTGTATTGATGATTTTCATTTGGACTCGAGAGTGATTTTGATAGTGGCAATCAAATATGAGAAACTTTTTTTCAGATTGTGACTAAAATATACGTGCTAAATATGTTTGTTGATGCCTCATTTCATTCAATATTTTCTCAGTTGTGACTGCAAACAACATTATTATATATAATCAATGTGGTTTGGAAGGATGTGAATGGAAAAGGTCACGAGTTATAGTGTATTGTGACTCATTTCGATAACTCTTGTTCTGGTATCGTATAAATAGGTTGAGTTCATTGATGATAGTGCATCATAATCGAGTTTCAACAACTAATTTGTATCTAAAATTAAATCTGTAGAGGGAAATCACTCAACTATTTAAATATTATACTTCTCAAAAATTAAACTGAATTCAAAAACACTACGATTTATGAACATTTGAACGATCATGGAACATTGAATATTATTGAGAAGCGTTGTGTTTCAAACGTTGTGTTTGAACGTATTCAAAAACGTTTTGATATATTATATAACTATACAAATTTTTATATGTAATAAATAATGTATGAATAATGCTCATTTCCACCAACATTTATACCTTTCATAAACGTTGTCCTTAACGTTATATAATAATATATCTTGACCCAAATAATAATGTTGATTCAGAACATAAATATATATTACCTCACAAGTTTATTTATTCAATCAGTTACATATAATAATGTTTATTTCCACCATAAACTATATCTTTAAAGTACGTGGTATTTCAATAATATATCAGGAGTATAATCATACAATACATTGTTTCATAACGTTGACCTACATTATATCACTATACAAATTTTATGTCGATAGTGACATATTCAAAAATAAATGTAAGATGAAATATAACCCATGCAGTTTCAAATTTCCTTCCCCGATCCAACAACAACTCCTTTGTTTTGGATTAATCGAAAGGAATCATATCTCTTCTTTTCCAATTGAAAAGTTCGGCGACATTTTCAGGAATGTGTATCAGAGCATTCTTCTGGTCAAGCCCCCTGTCTCTTATTACCTCAGACGCTCTGACAAAATCAAAATTGTGGAGAATCTCCTGAAAAATAGAGATAGTAGGTTCAAAGTAATGGTGATTGAACTGAAATTTCAGAATATTTGGATCATAGGTGCTTGAAATCCTAAAATAATACTCACCAACTCAAAAATGATTGTCTCGATGATTGTAAAACACTATTATTCCACAAACTAAGTGGGTATAACTCAACCGTTAACATGATCTGTTGCCGTTCGCGATAACTGCTACGAGCTCTTGCTACGAGATACATCGATGAACAGAGCATGTGCGGATGCAATCCGTTCAACGTGAACGTTGATACCATGTTTTACACTAACGTGTATGTTACCGATATTATTCAATAGAGAGTATAAATGATATGTAATTTCATTGTTGAATTGGGAGTTAATGGTATTGTTTTAATGAAACGTTTATTCAACGTGTTTCATCAAGCACATTTTTCGTATGTATCCAATAACTTGTTTCGATGTCGTTTCCTATAGTAACGAATGAACAAAATATATAAATAACGAATATACCAACATAATGGGATAACAAGATTGAATGGTTGTTTGATAGCGGGTTAAATACGTATCTTTATCCACCTTCATCAACAATAAGTTAATAATTAGTTGATATGTCCGTTGAATTATACATTCAGAGTAAAAGTTGATATAATGTTCAACATTAACGTGTTTTTCATATAATTCATCAACTGGGAGCATGAAAAATATATGATATAAACGTTAATGTGAACATGATAACATCGTTCATGTATGACGTATAATCAATGAGGCCTGTCAACTAGTAGCTATTGAAAGCATTTGATACAATGTTGAAATAACGTTGTGTGTTTATGTGAAAATCACTTTTTAGAATAGTGCATATTATCAAAGTCATTTAACAACAAGAATATAACGTAGGTTCATTATCGATTTGAAATGTATATTCTATTATAACTATCAACCAAATGAGTCGAAGAAGGTCGATAAGACGTTTGAGAAATACGTTAGATGTGAACGTTGATACCATGTTTTTACACAAATGTGTATGCTAATTGATCAACAGAGTATGAATTATACGTTACTTTAACGTTAAATGAAAAGATATAGACATCGTTATCATAAAACGTCTAATCAACGTGTTGTACCAACTACTGGTTACTGAACGGTTTCAATATAATGTTGAAATAACGATCAATATCTTAACATTTAAATCACAGGAATAAACAAAGTATTCTAACCAGGTTTCAATAATAACTATTACATTAATACCTTGAATTCAATGTTATTGACACGTAACTCAAATACGTTAGAAGTTATAACCAAAATGACAACGTTGACCATTCATTTGGTGTCGTATATTTCAACGATTCAATGTTGAAAATACGTTGAATAAACGTACGTGTGCCCATTGAGATCAAACGCAGGGCTTACTGACGAAGTTGATATTGTAGATTAGCTAAATTGCTGTTTCAATGGAGAATTGTATATAAGTTTTTGTTGAAGACTCCAGCATGAGAGTCGAAAATTCGAATAGTTCAACAACTGGCACACGGATTAATACCCAAAAGGAATATTTTCGATATTCCAGCGTCCCTGAAAATATATATCTTCAGTACCACACCATGACGGGAAGGAAGAAAAGCGGAGAGGAAGCTGATCAACCAATGCTGTTTGACCGATTGAATCGTAATTGATTTATCAATAGTCGGACCGAATGTGAGAGGAGTATGTTTAAATACCAGTTACTCAAACGCAAGGCTCACAGTCGAAGTTGCTATTAGAGTTTTCCTGGTCTATTCGTAAGGGGGTAGATTAGCTAAATTGCGGTATCGATGGAGATATGTATTCAAGTTCTTGATGAAGACTCCAGCATGAGAGTCGAAACGTTTTACAGTTCAACAACTAGTACACGGATTAATACCCAAAGGGACTATTTTCAATATTGAATATAATGAATATTACTGTACTTCATGTAGATAACCTTATACAAACAACACGAATTCAGTTCTCCGAAGTGAATTCCGTTTTGTTTGTTTTCAAAGAGTCAATGCAGACAATGTTGAAGAGAATGAACGTCAATAACAAGATGAAAGTGTGAGTGTGCTGATAATGATTATGAGATCTGAGCTTTCCATTTGTTGACCACTGCTTCCTATCTTGATATAATTGTAAATGAACATATCGGTAGAAGTGGTGATTTCACACTGACTTCAGTCCGCCTCTGTGCAACGAATCCATCTATCTATCGACTCTTGAATTCCAACGGTAGTCTTCTTTTTCTGCGGGACATCATACACAACGTTAAGGTTACTATAAAACAACAAAGCGAGGGTTGCGCGAGCAATTAAAATTGTTCACTGTTCGAGAAATACCTGGTACGCCATTGTTTCGGGGAATTTGGTAAAGTTATAGCATTGTAAGGTTGAATTCTCCACATATTAGGGTGTTCGAAGATGTGTTCATGTTCAGATGAAAAGATAAAAACCGCGCTTTGCCTGTGTGATACCCAAAAGGCACTGGTACAGGTTTTATATTTTGCCATTACTCAGCTCATTTAGGTATGAGACGGAATGTTTCAATGCGACTGCTTGCAGAAGGGCATACCTCTCAGATGCTAGGATGTGACATAAACTCTAGGTGCTAAAAGTGTTATTTTTCCGAAAGCATATATGATTGATGTCAAGAAATACATTGAGTTGAATGGAAATGGTTCGGAATTCCATTGCCTAAATAATTAACTGTATTGAAACCTGTTGCTAGGAACGAAAGGAAAAAAATACAAATCGAATACGCTAATCAAACCCAAACAAAAGGTTGAAACGGATTTCTTGGTCAATAGTAAAATTAAGGGTTGATTGTTTCTGCATTTATTATTTTTCAGAATATGTTACGAACAAACAATTCATCCACCATGAGATAGATAGATAGATAGATAGATAGATATATTTATTGACTATAATATGCACAGTGTACATTGATAGCAGGTCATGTTCGTAATTTCAAATGGAAAATATACTTGTATAAATAAAACTTAGGTATAAATAAAATATATCGCTTGATCAATACCGAATTTAAAAACAATCATTTTCTAGAAACTCTGGAATAGAGTAAAACATTTTTTGATGAGCATCTCCTTTATTTTTATTTGAATTCATGCATGTAGATATTCTTCATGTCGTCATTTAGTTTATTATAGATTCTCAGATCAAGCGAATTCAAGCAAGAAGTTTTCAAGCTCAACTTGTTTGGTCTCAATTGACTGCTTTCCCGAGTTGGGTAGTTGTGAAAGTCCGAATTCCGACTGAAGGCATTCACATTTTTATGTATCTCAATAAGAGTTTGATAAATATAGACACACGGAAGAGACATTATCCGATATTTGACAAAAAGGGGTTTGCAGGTTTGGTCGAAACGCGCCCCATCTATTATTCTTATTGCTCTCTTTTGCAATCGGAATACCCTAATAGCCTGACTAGAATTTCCCCAAAGAATGTTTCCATAACATATGTGTGAGTGGAAAAGAGAGTGATATGATGTGAGCAGTACCTGGTCATCCACAACTCTTTTCAGTTTCCTCAGCAAAAATAACCGACTAGAAAGTTTTCTGCATAGGTTAGTTATATGACAATTCCACTTTAAACCATCGTCAATCGTTATTCCCAGAAGCCTAACAGAATCTCCGGTCACGTAATTTTGATTCGAAGAAAATGTAATGGTTTTTGTTTTTTCCATATTCATTTTGAGCTTATTGGTTGTGAACCATACTTCCGCTCTCGTGAGGGTCCTGGACATGAGCGCCTCGAGGGTAGAGTGGTTCTGGTGAGTGTTCATTAAAGATGTATCATCAGCAAAAGCAACGCACATATCGGGTGGAAGGAAATGAAAAATATCATTTATATATAGGCTGAATAACAGTGGCCCCAGAACTGAACCCTGTGGTACTCCGTACATAACACTAACAGATTCAGACGTGTCACCATTGACTGATACTACTTGTTGTCGATTTGCAAGGTACGAATCGATCAACTTCAACGGAATACTCTTCACACCATAGTGCTCTGACTCAGATAGCAACAGTCTGTGTGAAACACAGTCGAACGCTTTTGATAAGTCACAAAGAGTAAGACCCGTGAATACACCAGACTCGAGTCCTTCGACTATCTTCTCCACAACTGTGTTGACGGCATTGATTGTGGAAAGGTTCTTACGAAATCCAAACTGAAATTTATGCAGTGTATGATATTTTTCAAAAAAGCTACAGAGACGGTCTTTCAGGATGCTTTCCATAATTTTTCCCATAATTGGAATTATAGAAATTGGCCTATAATTGTCTGGCAGATCTTTATCGCCTTTTTTGAATATGGGGGTAACTCTAGAGATTTTAAAGGCGTCTGGGAATATTCCTTCTGAGAAGCAATGATTTATTAGTGAGGTTAGAGGGTCTAGAATAATGTCTATGATACCTTTCATAATCCTACTATTCAAAGAGAAAAAGTCCGAACTTGCGGAATTTTTCAGTTTTTTAACGACTGCTGATACTTCATGCGCTGCAACAGGTTCGAGAAAAAATGAATGTTCTGTTCTCTTGATTATCAAATCTGTTAAGAATAAAATCTAGGTGCAACCTTGTCCATTACTGAAAATGGGCATGGATTCGAATAGTTCACATCTCTTCCATTGAACTATTTTCATTCTGAAAACTCCTTCAGCGGGCCAGTTGCACCGCTTCAACTCAGCAGAGGCTCAAATAAGCTTGGCTCAATCGTTAAGGAGCAAGGAATCTGATTGGCAAATACATAGCAACAACGCCTGACTCAGATAAAGCACAACTTGAGGAAAGCGGTGCAACTGGCCCTCATTGACCTCCAGCTGTATGCGGAAATATTTCTTGAGTTGGCTCATGTCAAATCTGTGGTTTTATTCAAAGAGCAATTCGTAAACTCCAGATTCCGCTGAAACTAAACTAATTGCTTTATTATTTTTCATACGCGTGATTATTGTTCTACAGGGCTCCCAAAGATAACTTCGGATACGAATGACATTGAAGGTCTTTTATGGGTTTCATTATTTTGCTCAAGAGAATTAATAATTTCACTCACTTACAACTTTTTCAACGTACCACGTGACATATAGAAGGGTCCATCGGATAGAATATCTCATAAGAATTTCCGATCATTTCATCATCAACCTGATTGGTGACATCACTCTTTGATTTTATAGTCGACCAGTTGCTCACCTAAGAGCAACTCTCAAGAGTCCTCAGAAGACTAGGGCCTAGCCTTGGTTACTAAGTTCCTCCATCGTTCTCCAGGAGATGCATGGCTATTCTCGAGCCTGTGGAAAAGTGATTCCTCAATAAGACAGAGACACTCTCTGGAGCAGAATATCTGTCCTCTGAGTTCGAACTCAAGCCTGCATTTTTTACGTGTACCTAATCTCGAAATCAGTGCGAAGGATTATGGGGGATATCCCTATTTAATTTTTCATTATCAACAAGAGCAATTCAGAAAGTGAAATTTCTCATAACTTCGCCACTTCTGATTGTCTTTAAGATCATAACTGAACACAAAACGCAAAAACAAACCTATAAAAATTGGGTTGTGTAAATAATCGAAAATCTAAGACATACCTTACAGTTCGAAATTCATTACGCCAAGTTTTATTGCCGGCAATTATTATTGAAGGTCTGCTTTACGCATGGAAATATAAATCCTTTTTGTCACGGCCTACGATAACAGAAGATAATAATTTGACATTGTACCTACATGTTCGAATGATCTACGTAAAATGGACTTAACTAATATTGAATTATCACTCATCAGTGTTATGATTTTCTTTTGTGCTTTACTCTTGAGAAAGGAAAGGAGACGGACGACTTTATGTTTTTTCTGAATTATGTTTCTAGTAACACTCAATGGAGAGTAGTCAGAAGTAACCAAACTTATCGGTTACAATTGCACGAGTGCATACAAATTTCCGATAATTTTGCAAGAAAGCGTGATATCTAAAAATTGCAAGTTTATTTTCATATTTTGGCGAAAGTGCATGAGTCCGAAGGACGAGGGCTCTTTTACAAAATATGAAAATAACCGAATGCAATTTGTATAAGATATCACGCTTGAATGTAAAATTATCTGGTCATTTTTATGCACGAATGTAATTCATTGGAATATTTCACGAATAAAGAAATTCTCAAGGAAATGTTATTTCTTGTTCATTTATACTTTCCTCTATAGATTGTAATGAGCACTCACCAAAACGCGAAATGTTTTTCTATTTTTGAAGTCTATCTGACATTTATTTGTGTTGTTTACTGACTTCTAGCAATACGGTTTCAAATGTGTTGTTATGGTGACTTGATACAATGCAATTACCGCTGTAAGTTTTCTATAATTGCTCTTATGGGAAATTTTATATATGAGGGAAATATTCACTAGAATTGCACCGGCAATGTATGTGCGCAAGAAAACTGTGAATCGGCCCTTGGGAACATTTTTAGCTGATTAGATCTAGACGATATAGAAATATGAAAAGTATATTTCGATAATCTTATCCAGAATTAACAATCAAGTGCAGTGAAGTTTGCAAGGCACATGAGCCATTTTTTTGGTTTAACCAGTAATAAAGAAAAATGTTAGTCAGGCATGGTGAAAGCAGACTGATAGGTATTTCTTCGATTCCAACATGTGAGTACACCCGATAACAGGAAATCCCAACAGTGATTATAACTACAAGTAAAAATGAAGTTAATGTTGAATTGTAAGGTGTTTTCGGGTTCCTGTAGGATTTTGCCTAATATTTCGTCTGCATCTACCATTTTCAAAGGAGGAGCGGCAGTGGTCGAAGTGTCCTTCTCTACTCACTATGAGCTTGAAGGATACTTTTTCTGAGCGAAACAAGAATGTCTGAGTTTGAGAATGAAATGTTATCCCGATGAATGACAGTTTCTTGCAAACCACTCTATTCACGTGTGAAAATATGAATGGGATATATTTGATTCATGTTCCGAGTTTTTGGTATGCAAATTGAGCAAAAACAAGTGACTTCTTTGCAATTCAGCGCCCGTTGCGCCTCAAACGCAAGGGAGTAATTAATTTAAACACACCCCATTTTTTGTTTCTGTGATTGAACCAAATGTCTATGAATGCTAAACCCACATTAACAAAGATTGTTGATGAATAAATGAATGAAAAAATTTGGTATTTTTTGCATTGACGTGGAGAAGAAAAAGTAAAAAATCACTTACTCATTACTTTCATAACTTTTTAGAACATCTGCATATAAAAGATTAAAACATTGCGAGTGTAGGCTAAGAGCATTGATGAATTATAAAGATAAAAAATGAGACCGAGGTTGAAGCCTGGTGGCACTCTCGATGTTGGTGTTATGATAACAGATCGATAGTCTATATGACTTTTATAGTGATCAATAATAAGGATATTAATACTGGTACCTCAAGAATTTGGACTACTTTGGCAATGGTGATTAAGGGGTTGACATCCGAGGATTTATTTGAGAGAGCCGTGAATACAATCTCTTTGGAAAAACAAATCGACAGATTTGTCCGTGTACAGCAAGATGCAAAATAGCTTTGTCGGCCAATTGAAATAATCGATAAAATGTACTTATAGCGGCAACTGATCTGTTTTGTTCCCCATTGGGACCTTTCTCTGGCTATTCCACAAATGGCTGGAAAAATTAGTCCGAATTGTTACAATATTTAACAAGAATAGGAATGTTAGATGGAGATGAGAAATAAACTTTTACTAATTGTGAAGAGCGGTGGAAATTCACAAAATCTTCATCGCTATTTTATTGAAGAAAAAAGATTTCGCAATAAAATTTTCGTATCGATTCTGTCCATATAGACACCTAGTTGACCTCTCTGATCCAAGATATCCCAGATAAGCAGATTTATACATGACTTACTATCAATAAAATCATGCTGATAAGCGCTGTTTCTTCGGTTCTCATGACGATAACATAAATTATTTTTTGAATGATTTCTTCTGAGTTCTCGCATACAACGCCGAGAGAGAGAGAGAGAGAGAAAATCAACAACGGGATTCATAGAAACGTTGGAAATGAGATGAGATGATTATACCACCAACCCCCATAATTTCTATATAAGTGAAGATACCCAATTGAGGGGACAATACTACAAACTGAAAAGAGTCAAATCTGGCTAGTTATCTGGGAGATATTTTTTTTTCAAAAACATGAATGATGAACGAAAGAAAAAGAATAATTGGCGTAGTCAGATTCAATAGATTCCAGAAAAGACTAGTTAGAAGAGTAGAACATTCCATAAACGCCTACTATGGTCAGTCACTCAATCAAATTACAGGTGCTCAACATAAAAACTTAACAGCAAAAATAACTTAATAGTATCTTTAAATTTTCCCACATGCGATCCATTGTTAACATTAATGATAATAATGAAAAAGTTCAATGAAGATTGTTTATAATCGCAGAAAATTATGCTAGAAATGATTTTGTGGATATGTTTTGCGTGGATTCAGAATCCAAAAACTGCAGGTATCAACGGCGAAATAGTAAGAGAAATGACTTCACTTGGAACGATCATGACTGGATTCTTGCGGACGGTTCTTTCTCTTCAAAGAATAATGGATCGTTGAATTCCTGGTTTCTTGCGTATGTTGCGGGGCAGTTGAAAGGTCATAAACATAACTTTCTTCTAAATGGTTGGATTTGTCGTTATGCGTTTGCTGAAGACTGTAATAGTCGGAGATAAGATAGATCTTATAAATTCTTATTACACTGATGTTTCTTATCACCAGCGGGACGTGTTCTTTATTATTCAGATAACTTTGCGGTGGAAGTCGTACGTTATTCTGCTACTTCGAGGAGATACAACTGAAATATCGAAACTTTCAGTTCGGAATAATTACTGTTACAACAGCATAATGGATTTTGAAATGAGTTTCATGCTAATGTCACCAACACACCGTGTAATGAATTGTTTAATGTTTTATTTATACGAGGCGACTAAGATAAAACAGCCAGCAGTAGGAGTAATCAGATTACTCAGAATCCATGAATCGAACTCAAGATAATTTTTCGAAATTATTTTAGGATATGCATATTCATAAACTATTATCGGTTTGAAGAAGGAGCATCTGTTCATCAACAAGCATATGAAGACTAAAAAGTACTTCCTGACACTTATTCACCTCTAACTTGCATAGACACTCAGTGCTTCGGAATTTGAGTTTTTAGATCCTCGTCGATTCTTATGAAATATAACTGAGATATAAATGGCATATCGAATATATTCAATCAAACAAAGCTAAAAACAATAATCTTCTCACGTAAACGAATGACAATAACAAAAATGTCAAGATGTTTTAAGCTTGATGTATAAATATTTTTCGTCTATTTGCAATGCCTATTCAGTAATCGAAATGGGCTATGATGGGCAAACCCACAAATCGTTTTATCTTCTTGATTATATGATTTTTTTTTCGAATGATTGGGGATGAAACAGTATATAAAACTCAGCGAGAGTAACTTTTGTCTCTCAAAAATTGTTCACCTTGGCTTGAGATTCTGTAAATTTTTTCGAGATGAATGATGCACTTTCAATAATTTTGAAAGCTTTTTGAGAATAATCATTGTTTTTCTTGATTTTTTTTCCGATAAAAAAGATCAGAGGCTCATAATCATCATTCTGAGTTTACTCAATAGAATCTATGACTGATTAGTCGTTACATTCTTTCATAGAATAGAAAATAATCCAAAATCAATATACAGACATGCTCATTATATGTAAACTACTATTTCCATTTGTGGAGTTTGGTACCAAAACGCTACTGAATTTCGTTTAGAAGAAAAATCACTTGTTGGTGATATCTACAAAATTGCTCACTATGCTGAAATACTGCAAAGGAGCCTTCAATTTATGATTATCCCTTATTTACTTTTCACTAAGAATCGTACGTTGAAAGATAAGATTTTTTTCTGGGCTCGCAAAGAAATGATTTTTTCAGCTATTTCAACTTTTTTGCATCCCTGTAGATTTCTGAAGAGATTGCAGTTGGTGATTCTATACCAGGGCCATTCCAAGTAGCGATAAGAGTATTCTCAATTGAGAATCGCGGTTGCTATTGCCGTCATGCCAATGGAAGGTCAAGTCCTAGAGGTTTGAGATTTGCAGTCTTTCTGGTTAGACAGTCGGTATGTTCCTTTGTCCAGCTTAGAGTGAGGGTGTTCAACAAGGATTAACTGGGGCATGTTGGTATCATGATGTTAGCATTGATGTGACTCAAATAATTTGAATGAAGCTCCCGTTGGCGTGGTTTCCATGTCTCCAACAATGCAGAGACCTACTGTTCTTCGAATGTGGTCAAGTTTCCCTGGTTATACCCACTGGCAAACTCTGCTATCTCGAGACGGTTAGGCTGATGAGTCCATAAATATTTTCAGACCTTGAGATAGTCGTTCAGATCTATGTGGCGTTTCTGTTGTTTGAACCCTAAATCTGTAGACCTTTCTACTTCTTCATAGCAAAATAACACAAAAATCAGCTACGAAAGCGAAGAATGAGTCCATCTATAGAAAATTTCCCCTGGATTACATTTTTCTACTATCTCTGAATCACATAAAAGGAGAATGTGATTTCTGTTACTCATGTTACCTATTCGTTCTTTGCCTTTTTTGTATATGAATTATCCATCTGTGGAAGAAGCCTATACAAGTATGATGATGATGTTAGAAGTTTCATCTACAACGAATCTCTCATAAAATTGCATCGTTTTTCATCATGTTATTAAAAGGAATTGATGTTATAAGAAATAATCATTCTCATATTTTTCAAAGACAGAAATTAAACGCAATGACCATTGATAAAAGGAAGAATCAATTTCGCAAGAAAGTTCCACCTTCCTTAAATTTATAATTTATCAGATCTACGAATATTTCGGCATAGAACAACATTTTATGGAAGTTCCCCGCAGCACAATGCTGTCAGTTGTTATAATAAGCTTCCAAAAAAATTGAAGCAAATGAATGGTGATAAGTTGATTCGTGATAAAATAAAAATAGCCCTCATAAGGAGGTGCTATGATAATGATTGCCTCAGATTTTATAGGTTATCAATCCTAAGATCCTACCAAGAAAGAACCTAAACGCAATGAGCATTGATGAAAAAGGAATCGATTTCGCATAGAAGCTCCGCCTTTCTCTAATTCGTAATTTATATGGGAAAAGATTTCAGCTTCTACTATCAGTACCAAATCATGGCTTATAATGCACACCGACTGACGGGATTTATTTTCTGAGCATTTAGAAGAAAATTATGTCTGTGACCTTTGAACCTAGCGAGTACGCAAGAAACTAAGAATTCAACATTGTCCTGTACCTCAGGCACGCTATAGCCGGCGCAATTTTTTCAGGTACGCTTGGCTTAAGTCGAACAAATACAGGACGTTATTAATGCTATCCACTGTACCGCATGTTGATATTTTTTCCTTCGTAACAATGCATACCGATATAGAATACATATTTAATGGAACATTTCCATTTTGACGTCTAGGACTATTATAATGGTGCATGATGGGATTAAGGAAACGCATATATTGCATGGTCAACAGCATGCACAGTACCACGGTACTTAAGTCGACATGAAACCAGAGTTGCCGTTCTGATTTGGCTCTATAGTTCAAGTAAACTCCATAAACCTACACAAATTTGCAGAAGATAAGAATCATGATAATGCTGAATGACGACTATGAAAGCTATTTGTGTATTCTCAAATGGTGAAACCATTCTACAAAATTTACCATGTATAAATTAAGTTCATCATCTCCGCTTGTCAGTTTGACATCTTTCACAAGTTTGTCAACTTTGTTTCGATTTGAGTGCTTCCCAGTAGAAAAATACAAAACAATAATTGAAGCGGGATTCATAACAAATATGGAAAAATGTGGTGCCACCGTCAACAAAAGAAATAAATTCACAAGAAATACGCGAATCTCTATAAGTTCCCATTCAAAAAAAAATATGTCTCAGTGAATTTTGTTCAAATTCCGTTCATGGTGAACCATTCAATTTGGCCATTGCTCAAGTAACAAAAATATAATAATTTCTTTTTATGACATTTTCGAAAAAAAAAAGTATTAACACCTCAGAAGAATTTCAGAAACAATTGAATAATTACTCCTAAATCATATTTCAACAACTGCTTGAAATATTCAATGAAGTTTGTATTATAGAATTATACAGAATATTAAAATTTTCGACCCTTACCTTCAGATCAGCACACAAGAAATGGACCGAAACAGAAGCTTGCAACTCTCGAGTTTATAGTGGGGGAGGTAATTAACACGTGTGACCTCAATACCGAAACTCGTGGCAAATAATGTCGCAATTTCTACGACTTATTTATGCGATGTTTTGAAAACCATAAAAAGTAATGGGGAGCTTGGCAATTAATGTCGCAATTTTTACGACTTATTTATGCAATGTTTTGAAACCCATAAAATCTAATGGGGCAGCTGTTCAAGCCACTTCCTAAAGCTTGCGAAAATTTGCAACTCAAAGGAATCTTTCTTTGTTCGATGGGGGATATAAAAACATTGGCGAATTGCAAATTCATCAGTCAAGATCAAGTATAGTTCAGTTCAGTACAGTAGTCTTGAGTTAGTAGTCTAGAATCTAGTGGCTCGTATCAAAATTCTATTGTTCAAGTGAGTGATGTAGTATATACCTGAAAGTACAGTAAAGACGGTAACTAAACAACTCAGTGCAGTGATAAATCAGACGCCAGAAGTGCTAAACATTAATTCAAAGCGCTCCAGAGACAACTACTCAATAACATGATAATATAAGTCTACCTATATAACCGAAGTGATAATTTCGTTATTTAGATACCGGGTACGAGATTTGTGATGAACGAAATTATGTGAGTTCTATTGACTTGTCGACGTATTTTGTATTACGGAATCATCGTTTTTGGCCTTATGTATTCCCTGCTTCATTTGTTGTATAACTGAATGTTCGAGATGCCGCTTATCCTAAACTAATTGAAAACTGTTGAAAATTCCGCCAATTGTTATTATTTCCACCAAGAATTCACGAACCAAAAATAATCATGTACGACTGGGTATTTAACATCTCAAGGACCGCTCGCCTTTTTGCCAACCAAATATACCCGGTCGTCACAAAAACAACAGAAATCGCCCTACTTTCAATAATAAATATTGAGAATAATAATATTTGAGAACATGGTAAACACTTATCGAAATCTGAGTAGAATAAGTTAGCATTGTCGATATCGAAAGGACAAAGGTAAATGTCATCTCAATTGAATAAGAAAAATAATTCATCTAGATAATTATTTTTTAACAACGTTTAATCAAAATATGGCAATAGGTTTTTCTGTGAAATTTTGAAATTGTATAATTTTTGGTGACAATGAAAGTGATGAATGATTGAAGAACATTTCTACGAATTCAAGATATTATTAAAGAAGGATTATAATTGAACAAACACCATATGAAAGAAGGGTTATAATCAATCCATCTTGACGTCAATGGATATGAGATGCCAATATATAGGTTAGGTCACTCGTCCAGATCATATGTTCACGGTGAACATTGCTTGATCGCCAATGCGTAATAGTCATCTCTCATCATCGTCAATTCGAACAGAGAGATGAAGGTGAACAGTGACATGATTTTTGCAAAGTTAATAGTGGAAAACTTCTGATATATGATGGAAATCACTGTTTTTGGATTGATCGTTTTATTTATGCATGTTTTAGCCAGCAATAAATAAAAAATGTCTTCATGACTTTTCAATTATTTTCTCGTAATCAATAACTTTTCTGAAATGAATCAATCAAAACCTACATGTGATATATAAAAAAAAGAGAAAAATTATATTCCGAGTTTTGGTTTCTTCTGAATGAGAAATGTATCATTTTGTAGAACTATAAATGAAAGAAAACGGAAATACACAATTTTCAAGTTCTATTGGTGGAAATATTGTGGCATCATGAATAATTGAATCTGAGATATTCAGTGTTCAATGGACCCTTTTTTGATAATAATTCCATAATTACTTCTGATCCACACAGTATTAATTTATATTATCCTATATTCGCAAAAGATATTCAAACGAGTGAAAATATTCGGAGTATTCCCTAAAAAACATGAGATGTTCAATCACACATTATGGGGACACCCTGTATGCTGGTTGATATATTCTTGGAACTTAGCTTTGGCAATCTTTCATCTGACATTTTTTCCTATCTCTAAGATGGCGCTTATTTTCTATGATCAACATTAGTCCTTCAGTATCTCTGCGGAAATATTTTTTGGGGTGAATTTCAGTTTATTTGAGTTCTCTCCGTTTCGTCCTTCATGATTTTCTACACAGGTGACACATAGTTATAGACATCCATCAACAGTCTTGAGTAGTATTGGTTCGAACTCTCCTTGTTTTTATAAATAACTCTATTGAAACCTGTTGCAAAAACTTAGAAGATGGAAATAGAACTGAATTGAAAGAATGAAATACCAATAATAGAAATGAATAATAACGGTAAAACAACTCTTTAACTTTATAAATTAATGAGAAGCTATAATAACTACGAAATCCCGTCAGATGTTGAATCAAATGAGGCACCCGATTCCGAACTAATAAAAAAGGACGAAGATTGAGGTAAAAACATTAAATCGATTGAAAAATGAATATTGTGACGGAAATTAAAAAATTGAATATAAAATAGTAGAATCAAACAAAACTGAAATGAAGATATATGAATCGATATGAACAGATGTTGAAACCAAGTTTCAAGTTGGGTGTACCTATGACGCGACATTTCGATCGCTGGTAGCAGCAATCATCGTTTTCAGGTGATGACTGTTTCAATTTTTACTCTTTGGTGAAAATCTTTTTATTTATTTTTCATCTGAGTACCTTTCTGATTCAATTTTCAGCTCAATTATTTTACGAGTCCATTCATTTTCAAAATTTTCTATTATTTCGATTCAATTTTGTTGAGTTTTCAAAATATCATCTAGAATATAGACAAAGGAAGTCCAAACGGAAACTACTCGGCCAGAAATATTGTAATTCACATTGAAAAAAACAAATTCTTCCGTGATTCCATTTTCTCCAGGTCTCTAGAAGGGTGTGGTAGTTTCTCTAGAGGTAAGTAGGACCAAACGGCAACACTGCAAGAAAATTTCCGCATTCGGCACTCCACGTTTTGAGGTATAAACGAGTTAGGAAGATTTACGAGAGTCTTATGATTTTATTACGCGATGAAAAAATCAAGTACTGATTATCCTGATGCATGATGGTATCTTTTCACAAGTAATTTCGAACTCCCACTCAACGTGGATAGAATTTCACTTTTGATGTCTTTCGACTCGTTTTATAAAGTTCTTCAGATGGCTGATTTATATAATAGTTTTCGGTAAGAGGATAATTATTCGAGATGCTCTTTTATGTCCGACAAGAAATTTAAATTTTTTGAAATGGGCCTGGCACGGATCGAAATTTTTACTGCTTTCGGAATCACGGGATTTTTTTTTGTTGGAATCTTTTTCCTTGAAATTCAGTGTAGATGAAATCTGATGAAATCGAAAATTTGAAGTAAAAAATTGAAACTATTTTGTGAAAATTTACTTTCATAGCGGACGGTCTTTACAGAGGGGGTTAATTTCTGTCCATAGCTGCATAAATTTGATATTTACTAATTTCATTTTGACGAATAACACCTCATTGTTCCATTTGCTGACCAATATCAGATTGGTGTTATTATGAATATTAAAATCATTAGAATGTTTGCTTCAAGATTATTATAACAGCATAATGTTATATCCACAATTGAAACTGTATCTATCGAATTTATTATTTCAGGATTCAAAAAAATTATTTCAACAAAATATCCAAATTGAATTACTAGTTGGAATAAAATCTGACCTAAAGTTGAAATAACCAAAAATTATGAATACCTGTTCTCTTCAGTGGATCCAATAAAATTAGATATCTTGGGCAGATGCCGATAAGAAAAACTACTACTTTCTCGACTGATAGAACACCGGATATGAACTGACATCTATGACATCTATCTTTGCAAGCATTGAATATAAGGATATATATATATATATATATATATATATATATATATATATATATATATATATATTCCATATAAATCCTGTAAACTTCTCTTCTAATTCAATAATCATTATAAATGTTTCGCCTCTTGCCTGAGGTTTCTTGAGTATGTAATATTTTCTTTAAAATAAAATAGTATGTCATTTCCAACATATCCTTGCAATGATTCGTTTTCATTGTCAGTTTTTTGGAATTTTGATCTGTTTGTTTTTGCTTATTGTTTTTCCATTCATTATTATTTTATTTTATTTATTATTTTGTTGTGATATTTATATCATGTCGTATAGTGATTTGGAAATGTTGTGCCACTTCGCTGTGTCTGTTGATGATATGTGAAGTTATTTAGTAAAGTTTGATTTTTCGATAACCATATTCTAGTATTTTCTGTGATGAGTCATTAATTAAGAAACGTCCCAAGATAGTGTCAATAGATTTCACCACAATGGTCAGTTGCGAAGAATAAATAAATTTCTAATCTCGGCAGAAATGCCAAAAATAGAACAAAGCAAGCTGGAATAGAAGAACGTGGATTTGAACAGAATTTTCTCAGCAAAAAGACAACATTATTCAAGCCATAAATCTGATGAAATCATTAGTGAAATGAATCACATTCGTTTAGCATGCATAGAGAAGTTGAGAAGCTTGGAGATATTCAACTGATTCTGAGGTCAAATAACAGTTGTTAACTCAATGAAAAGAATACAACTGAAAGAGCTTAAATAACTCGTGAGCATAGTATGAAGCTCAATTCTGATAATCATCAGTAAATATGCCAGGAAAGGGTGTACTCACCTACCAAATAGAACTCACAAATCTATGAAAAAATCCTCTCCTCTTCCTCTCCTCTCTTCCTCTGGAAAGAATATCGTTGAGAGTGATACGAGAGAAAAAAATGCAATTTATCATAACCCGCCACTGCGATGCTCTTGAAAGCAAAATATCGATTCTGTGGTAGGTAAAACAAAAGAGTTGTGTACGTGAGACCTACCACCCATCCTTCGCGAATCGAGATCGTTATATTCGCATTATAAGGCCGCCTCTTATTGCTGCTTGCCGCTATGGCTCATGATGTCTCAATCATGTTTCACAGAACCAATCAACTGAGAAAAAATCGCTGTTATTTCTGGCAAGTGTGCGCAGCGTCACAGGCGGCTGTGGGACGATCAGAAACACCGGTGGCATGGAAAATGGACGGGTTTCCGTGATTGCAGGAGTAATTATTCGAGCCGAGTGTGTGATGTAAGAAAAGTTCCAAGAAACCATATTCTTTTGCACACCCGATGGAAATTATCATCTCTGATATGCCGATATCAATCAATTGCAGTGCTATTTTACTAGTTAGAGGGCAATGGAAAGCACACTTCATTTTGGTGGGGCAAGTTGCAGTGATTTCCAGCTCCAATCCATCTTGGCACAGAACTAATGTCGTATATGCACAGCAATTTCTGTGAAGTATAGTAAGATAAAAAAACACCTATTATATGTGTTCACTGTGTTGAAATTTATTCCTAGAGGTTTTTCTTCTTTCGTCATGGTCTGCACAGACAGTGTGCAACTGGAACAATATCTGAATTTGGACCAGGATGGATTGGATAAGCTGAAGTTTATTTTGCTGTGGATTTGTTGCCGCAAACTTCGAAAAATCGGTGAAAAATATTCCAGATATTTTTTGAAACTGAAGGAATTGCGCAAAGAAATTAGGTGAACTCACAACCATTGCAAGAATTAAAGAAATCCTAAAAGATATCAGATATTAGTTGAGATAATGCCTGTGATCATTTTGGAAACACTAAGTGCCATTTCATTTGCACAAACATTGTTATTCAAAACAGTGACATGCTATTAGAGAATTGATTTGAATATGACTCTCATTAGGAAAACAATAATAATTCGCAATTTTCCTCGTCAGCATCACAGGGTCTCCCATCACTTTTGATGTACGCTAAAGATCCGCCGAACGTTTTTTTTAGGATTGCTTCTGGAGAGAAGTCATGTGATTTTTTACCAAGAGGTGTGATACGTGAGGCTAACCTTAGGCTCACAGCTGTCCAAAGTAATTGCAAAGGAATACCTTCTTTTCCATATTTTGCAAGTCTGTAAGCATTAGAGATATTTTTTTTATGAAGATAAAAATATTTACTGTCTTGTATTTTTTCAGATGAATTTGAATGAATGAACTTCAGATGGAAAGCAAAAGGAAATTCAATTGAGAACGTATAGCTAAGTTCACAAAGGAAGTACAATCGTAAAGTTGCATAGATAACAAGCAAACAAGCTAATATTGAAACAAAGTTCTTAACCTCCAATGGTTTTTCTTCTAATTCATTCCCAGATGATCACTGGGATCTAATTTTCAACAAGATCACTGATAACTTGTCTGCTTGACAACTGATTTCACTTCACTTCTATTGAACCATAGTTCACTCGTATCGATAAATTCACAAATTGAGTAAGAAAAGTGACTCCTTTTGTGTCCTGTATTATCCACTGCTCATCGCGACATATAGCAAGGGGTGTAAGTTATTAATTGTTTCGAAGAAGTGAAAGAAACAATTCTTCAAAACTTTGTTGTCCACATAATTATGTAGTAGTTGCGCTGAATTAACTATAGCATAAAAAGGAGAGACAGTGTCCAAACAGCGTAATTTAGAAACACGATGCTGACCAGTACAAAAATATTGTTATTATTTGTTAGCTTTTTCTCTTCTCCGAATCAAGTAGTAGAAATTACAACTCCTAGGAAAGAAGTAAAATAAATATTAAGGCTGGATTAGATGGACTCTTTCTTCCTTTTTATGAATGATTCGATGATATACATGTACCTATCAACAGTGAGTGTTTGAAACTATTTTTTGAATTTAATTCTTTGATAGAAGTTATTATTTCTATTTTCGATTCGGAGAAGAAAAGAGCCTAAAAATAATAACAATATTCTTGTACTAGTCAGCACCATGTTTCAAAATTATACTCTTTGGGCACTGTCTCCCCTTTTCTTATGCTATAGTAAATTCCTAATTGAACTTCTTCATTTGATGGAACATAAACAGAAGCATTCAGTTGAAAAAAGAGAATTAAAATAGCTGTGAAATAATACGATACATCTACAAAACATACGAACCCTAAATGTAATAAACTGATCGAGCTTTCGGACAAGAACCAAAATCTTCTCAACTCCGTCGTTATAAATATGAATGTAATGGGGACCCAAAACGGTCTTTTCTCTGTCATAATCGTATTCCTACTGTGATAAATGCCTTCTGCGGCTTGAATGCATTTTTACCTCATATCTGCAGACGTCATAAATTTCACAAAACCGGTAGTTACAAGAATGAATGAAATTTAGTTCGGTGGATTTTAAGGGGGTTGTCGTGACAAATCATGTAAAAGGCAGGTTACTTCCACTCGAAGTCAGAAGGAATATTTTTTGGGGGGAAATTTCTGAAAACGATGGAAGAAAAAAATGAAAGTAATTATCAAGAACTCGTGCTGGATGGTGAACTATGAAAATAAAAATGATCATTCGTGTTCTAAAACATGCTTTTTCCTACGCCCACTACTCTCTACTCCCATGGATAGTAGTCATTATTCTCACTCGTGCGGTAAGTAACTTTTCTGTCAATAAGCCACCAAACCCGTGAATCCTGTAAGATTTACAGATGTAATTATCAACTACTCCTCCTTATTGGTATTATTCACGTTGAAACTGGACAAAAAACTAGTTATACTAAAATCGAACTCACAACCTTGCGGTCATCTTACCAAGACAGCTAAGTCAGATTTGAATTGACGCTATCAGAGATATCTACTTATATCTCGTAAGTCGATTGACATTAATCTAATTATGACATTTCTTATATTTTTATATCATCGAAACTAAATTTAGCTATTTTGCTTGAAACTGTTAATTTATAATTATTTCAGTGGCTGGTTTTAATACGAGCTCCTTGTAGGTATCTAAGATATGCAACCAGAGAACCAGGCGCGGGCAAATTTTTTGAAAATTTAAAAAGCTAGGTAGGCTTTGAAACGAAGACTCTCACAAATAAAACGTTATATTCGTCTGGCAACTCAATATACACTATCTGATATCTAAATGTTGTTTAATGAAGTAGCTGGTCGTAGGAAAAAGGTGTACATTGAATATTCTTACTTTGACTAGCATATTGATATATGAAGCAGTCATATTTATAAGCGAAATAATGGCCCTCTATGCATGTTATGACAGAAACCACAGGTATAATACTCGAAATAAAAACAATCTTCTGAATATTAGGCCCACCTTCACATATATACAAAAAAATATTCCCTTCTCAGTAATCAACATATACAACAAATTACCTGAATCACTAAGAACGTAGCCCAGTAGGAAGCTGAAAATTAATTTGAAAAACTTGCTCATTAAAAAAGCGTACTATGCACTTGACGAGTATTTCGCAGATACATTAGTTTGATAACAATTATTTCTTTTATCTTGGAAATTGTAATACATATTGTTTTATCTAGTGGCTATATCTATCATCTAATTTTACATGACTGTGTGTGTGTGTGCATCCATGTACAAAGAGTGTATTTTTTATTTTTTTTTTATATTGACATGTTCTACACCTGAAAGGGTATTTCCAAAAGAACTAATAAAGGATCTATCTATCTATCTAAAAATGTCACTTTCCGCATTAGTAATGCAATATATAATTTCTTTCAACGTTATCACTTTGGATTGTCATCTCTTAGTTTCGCTTGTCATGGCATTCGTGAACAAATTTGTTGTTAATACTTGTGCATGAAATGTTCTCAACTTTCGTTCGAAAATGATTTCCTGTGAAACTTCTATCGTCTATACACCAAATAACTTCATTGACATCAAATAATCCACTGATTCAATGGTCGAACAAATGTAGAAACTCACTTGAGTGATAACTGGAAAGAGGTAGAGCCAAAAAAATGGGTTTCCTAGTTCAAATAGGTAAAGTAGCAAATTCTTCTATGGAATTTAAAACGTGTTGTCTCTTGGAAAGGGTTTCTTTGATGAATTCCCTATATCTCTTTTGCATTTTTATTTCCCTTATATGTTGTCACCTTCCTTGTACCAATAATTCTTAAGAAGTATATCAGCCCTGATGGAACATTAGATATTATGTTGGTGGATTCAGATGTGCTCGTCAGTTCCTATAGGCTATTTCAAAAATAACGTAGAGTAAATTCGCACATACAACGGCCATATTTCAGCTTTATTAACCTCATTCTTGAAATAGACTACAGTTAAGTAGTTTCTCCTAGTTGTGATGTATTTTACGGCTTGTTTATCCCGATGGAAACATGATTTGCTCTCCAAGTCATCCGATAAAAGCTATTTGTATTCGGTGGCTTGGCTCACCTCCCCTCAGATGCAGCCACTCTACCACCCACAAGAGAGATGGAAGTGCTAGTGGACCACTGCCTAAACCAGAGAATGGAGTTGATTTTGGGCTGCGACTCAAACTCTCACCACCTGGGCTGGGGCAGCAAGGATATCAACGCCCGAGGTAAGTCTCTTTACGAATACATAATTAAGAAAGACCTAGCAATCTTGAATAGAGGCACGGAGCCGACATTCATTAACGCCCGTAGCCAAACATTAATAGATCTTACGCTGGCGACAGCCATGATATCAAATAAAATTCAAGACTGGCAAGTGTCTGATCATATTTCTATGTCAGACCATCGCTGGTTGACTTTTACGGTAAACCAGGATCTCAGGACCACTGTGAAATCCCGCGATCCGAAGAGGACGGATGTAGCTCTATACAATCGACTCTTAAAAGGAGCTCTGCGGGAGACAGAGGCCCTGACTCCTGGCAATAGTGAAGAATTGGAAAGGTACACGTTATCTATCCAAAACAAAATAGACATTGCCTATAAGGAATCCTGTCCGATGAGGATGGTACAGACAGAAGGCACAACCAATAAATGGTGGTGCCCTGAACTGGAACACCTCAGAAAGACAGCGAGAACGTCCTTTAACAAAGCAAAACAATCAAAACTCGAAGAGGACTGGGGAATATATAAAGCCAACCTCAGAGAGTTCAAAAAAGTCTGCAGACAAAAGCAAAGAGAAGCCTGGAGAGCCTATTGTGAGGCAATCGAAGATTTCCCGCAAGTCTCGAGGCTACAGAAGGCACTCTCAAGCGACCACCATAAGAGTATCGGCATCCTGACGAGGGAAAATGGCGACAAGGCCACCAACCTCCGAGAAAGCGCCGAGATTCTTATTGAAACTCACTTCCCAGGTTCTGTCTTCCCAGGAACGACGAACCGGACGGAAGCACCAATAACACCCTCACAATACGACTGGCAATTTGCTAGCACTATAATTGATGAGGACAAGATGAGGTGGGCCATATCGGGCTTTTCCCCCTTCAAAGCACCAGGACCTGACGGTATAAGACCAGCCCTACTACAATGGGGACTGGATATTCTCATGCCGCACCTGGTCGGAATTTTCAGAGCCTCATTAGCTCTGAGGTATGTTCCCAGTAAGTGGAGAGAAGTACGAGTGGTGTTTATACCCAAACCAGGAAGGATGGACTACACCTTACCAAAAGCATTCCGACCAATTAGTCTCACATCGTTCTTTTTGAAAACAATGGAGAGGCTGTGCGAGCGGTATATAAGAGATGAAGTCTTAGTTCACAATCCACTTCATCCATATCAGCATGCATATACTCCGGGAAGGTCCACTGATTCGGCCCTTCACCAAGTGGTTGGCAGAATCGAGAGATCATTGGATAATAAAGAATCCACCCTGGGTATATTCATAGATATCGAAGGAGCGTTCGATAAAACGACCTTCCCAACAATCACCCAGCAACTTAACTCCAGGAATATACCCCTGGTAGTAGGAGAGTGGATACTCAAGATGCTCTCTAGTAGAGAAATAAGTATAAATGTAGAAGACATTACTGTGAGAGGACTGGTCATGAGGGGATGTCCGCAGGGAGGGGTCTTATCACCCCTTCTTTGGAACATAGTCCTGGATACCCTGATAAATCGCCTCAACAGTAATGGTTTCTACACAATTGCATATGCAGATGACATAGTTATTCTGCAGACCGGCAAATTTGTGAACACACTGTGCGATAGAGCGCAGGATGGTCTCAAATTAATAGAAACATGGTGTAAAGAACACTCACTGTCGATCAATCCCAAGAAGACGGAGATGGTCCTTTTCACTAGGAAAAGAAGCTTATCGGGCTTGAAACCCCCCGAAATCTTCAAAAGCAAACTAAACTTCTCTGAAGAGGTGAAATACCTCGGTATTACCCTCGACAGGAAGTTAACATGGAACTCGCACATTCAGAGCAGAGCAAAAAGAGCATATGTGGCCTATGAGCAGTGTCGGAGGACAGTGGGACGCACATGGGGCCTCTCGCCCCGTGTAGTCACCTGGATCTACACTGCAATAATAAGACCTATGCTAACGTACGGAGCCATTGCATGGGGACCAAAAACTCTACAAGCAACGGCCATCCAAAAACTATATCAAATACAGCGAATGGCTTGTCTGAACATCACAGGAGCCATGAGAACAACACCAACCGCAGCAATGGAATTAGTTACTGGTCTGACACCTCTGGACCTGCACGTCAAGGAGGTTGCGCTAATGGCCATGCTACGATTGCGCACGGCTGGTGTAAACCCCGAGGTAGGAATGGGTCAACTGAGGCGGGGCCTGTTTAGGGAGGCACTCACTGCGGTGCCTCTGCTACAGGCAGCCAGTGACGCAATTGAACCCAGGTTTGTGTTTAATAAACCCTACAAAATACAAATAAAACAGAACACTGAGGCGGATGCTGCAAATGCAATACGCATATACACAGACGGCTCAAAAACCAAAGAAGGATCAGGATGTGGAGTTTACTCTAGATCACTTAGCCTAAGGATTAAGTGGGGAATGGGAAAAAATACCAGCGTGGTTCAAACAGAACTGGCTGGTATCTCAATCGCCACAAAGGAGCTAACCAGAAAAGGAATTTCTGGCAAAGACATAATAATCTACACTGACAGTAGACAAGCCCTACTAACCTTGAATAGACAACGTATTATCTCAGGGTTAGCACTAGAGTGCCATCAAGATTTAGCTAACGCCTCGGTAGATAATAATATCGTACTAAGGTGGGTGAAAGGGCACGACAGGAGCAAAGGTAGCCGCATTGCTGACTCTTTGGCCAGGATGGCGGCTGGAATGAACATTTTGGGACCAGGTGACACCCATGGCTTGACGACTTCGACAATTGCGGAACTAGCCAAACGTTACACCCATACTCGAACCCACAAAAGATGGGATGAAACCAAAGGATGCAGTTTTGCCAGGATCACCCTGGGCGACCCTGAGAAGCTGGATCCAAATAAATATTTGGCGATGACCAGGAAGAACCTACGTTTAACAGTGGGATTTCTGACTGGACACTGTCAACTAAGGAAACACCTCCATATTATGGGGCTAGTGGACACACCTCTATGCAGGATGTGTGAACAGGAAGATGAAACTGTCAGGCATGTCTTATGCGAATGTCTGGAGCTATCGTCGATAAGAGAGTGTGTGTTCGGTGAGTCTTGGCCTACACCTGCCGATATTAAGGAGATGTCCCCTGGTGTTATAGTCTTTACCTGGAATATTCTTATTTAATACGGGTCGAAGGGCGATTTTTTATTTAGTTTTTAAATTTCTTGTGAATTGAAACTTCTTGTCAATGTCAAACATATATTCATACTCTTTTTTTTTGGTAACATGATGCTAATACATTTCAATCAAATAAATATACAAAGTGAAACGAATATATAACAATGAATCTAAATCAAATCATAACATTTCTCCCATCCAGTAATTGAACTGGGATTTGGTCAATTACTTCTTCACATCCAGTACAATTAATCGTGATACATGTCGTCGATATACAGTCTTATTGGAGTTTTGTACATCGACTATTCTAGTTTTGCCATCTTTCGCTGGGTAAAGGTTGATAACCACAGCCTTCTGCCATAAATTTCGGGGTCCATCTGGATCAACCATGATGACGATGTCTCCTTCTTGTATTCCTCTTCCTCCGGTATCTTGGAACCATTTACTGCTTTTGATGAGTGTTGGCAAATACTCTTTTGTCCATCTTGACCAAAACAAATCTGCCAGCCTCTGGGTAGCTCTCCAGCAGGACATCAAGTTCAGGTCTTTCTCTGTAGTTTCAGTGAATGGCAAAGACGTATGAGAGGGTCCAATGAGAAAATGATTTGGCGTTAAACTTTCCGCATCGTCCGAATCGAGGGATACATGAGTCAGTGGCCTAGAATTTAATATACTCTCACATTCTAAAAGTACAGTCCGGAGTAAGTGTTCTGGTGGATATCTTGATTTCAAAATAACCTTCATTATCTTCTTTATACTCTGTATCAGTCTTTCCCAGCTGCCACCTGTGTGAGGCGCTAGAGGAGGATTGAAGGAAAACCTGATTTTTCTCATCACACTGAATTCCATTATTTCGCTCTTCTTCATTTTTCGAAATTCTTCTGTTATTTCCTTTTCACCGCTTTTGAAACAAGAACCGTTGTCACAGTAAATTTCATCTGGAAAACCTCTTCGACAACCGAATTGCCGGAGTACATTTATGAAGGAATCAGTACTCAGATCATGAGCTATTTCCAAATGAACAGCACGAGTCGTCATGCATGTGAAAATAGCCCCGTACCTTTTTTCTCGGCTCCTTTTTACTGTAACTTCCACTGGTCCGAAATAGTCAATACCCGTTTTTATGAAAGCTCTAATTGTCGGTTGGATTCGGCATTCGGGCAGTTGTCCCATTACTGGAATCTTCGGAGTCGCACGTCGGATTTTGCAAAACTGACAACTATTCCAGATACTCTTTACTGTTTGTCTCATTTTCAAAATCCAAAATTTTTGTCTCAAGTTGTTCATCACAGTCTCTTGACTATGATGACATACATCTTCGTGATATTTCTGAACGATGAGTCTTGTAATTTTATGGTGTGGATCCAAAATTATTGGATTTTTCGTTTGCGTAATCAATGTCGAGTTTTCTAACCTTCCAGCAATTCTCAGAAGCCCATCATCTTCAGAAAGAAAGCAAGTCAGTGTACGAAGTCTACTTCCTGATGAAAATGCTTGATTTTTCTTTGCTGCAGCAATTTCTTCTGGGAAAGAGTCATTTTGTACCTTTCTGAAGAGAAGGTTTTCAGCTCTGGTGATTTCCTCGATTGAGAGTTCTCCCGTACCTGTGTATCGTCTCTTGATGATTTCAATAAATCTCAAAACATAACATGTGGTGCGAAGTAATCTCTGCCATTTTGAGAATCTGTTGATATCAGGTGTCATTGAAACTTCTTTCGACGAAATAACGAAAATATTTTCTGTCTGCTTCTCTTCCAAACTTTCTGGGTTGATACTTGCTTCTTCCTTTTCAGTTCCGAACTCTCTTGGCCAGTCTTCAGGACATTTCTTCAAAAAATCAGGTCCATTCAGCCATCTCTCACTATTCCAACATGTTTTCCTTTTAGTAGCATCATCAGCTGCATTTTCTTTTGAATTGACATACCTCCAGTCAGTTACATTAGTGATGTCATGTATCTCTCCCAACCGTTGAGCAATGAAAACTTTGTATCGTCGTGCTTCTGAACGTATCCAATGCAGAACTGTTCTCGAATCCGTCCAATAAAAAATAGAAGATATCTTCAGGTTCATCGTATTTTTCAATGATTGGCCTAAGCGAGCTCCCATCAGGGCTCCTTGTAATTCCAATCTTGGTATGGATAGAGGTCGCAATGGTGCTACTTTCGTCTTGGCAGTAACGAAGTTCGTTTGAATGTCTTGTCCTTCTCGAATTCTGATGTATGCAACTGCTGCGTAATTCGACTCCGAGGCATCGCAAAAAACATGCAATTGTATTTCGCTATTGAGACGATCCAATGTGAAATACTGCCTGGGAATCTGGAATTTGAAGATGTTTTTCAAATCAGAAAGCCAAATTTGCCATTGATCATTGAGAGACTCGGTGATTTCATCATCCCAACCAATTTGGCTTCTCCAAATATTCTGTAGTAGGACTTTTCCTCGGATGATGAAAATTGCTAAAAATCCTAATGGGTCGAAGACTGACATCACAATTTTTAAAACGTCTCTTTTTGTTGGTCTTCTGAGATTATCCAAAATACCCTTTTCGATTTTGTTGAATTTTGTCTGAAAACAGAATGTATCTTGTACAGGATTCCAATAAACACCCAAAATTCTTTCTACTGTTTCTTCCTGATCACCTTTTAATGTCTTATTTCCCCGTGCTACAAGTTCTTCTTCTACATTCTGGAGGACTTTGTTGTCATTTGCTATCCAATTGCAAATAACAAAGCCACCTTTTTTGTGAACATGTATAACGTCCTGAATCAGTTTTTTAGCCTCTTCTAGTGTGTCAGCATTTCCCAAGTAGTCATCCATATAGTGGTGATATATGATAGCTTCTGCAGCCTCGGGAAAAGTGTCTGCGTAGTCTCTGGCATTTCTATTCTTAGCCTCTTGAGCAAGACATGGGCCACATGTTGAACCAAAGAATACTACCGAAATTTCATAAACGTCAGGTTCAACGTTACGTTTTAGTCCTCTCCAGAGTATTCTTTGAGAACTACAATCGTCTTCTCTCACTCTTACCTGAAGAAACATTTCTTTTATGTCTGATGTGAAAGCATATCTCTTAATCCTGAAATTTAGAAGTATCGTTTGAAGAGAATTATATAGGTCTGGTCCAGTCAACAAGCAATCATTTAAACTTATACCTTCATTTTTTGCCGATGCATCAAAAACGATTCGAAGTTTGTTCGGCTTGTTCGGATTGACGACTCCGAAGTGAGGTAAATACCAAGTTCTGTCAGATATTTTTTCAGTTTCAGTTTTCGAAAGTTTTCTGATATACCCCTTTTCTTCCATTTCTTTGAATTTTTTATCGTACATTTCAGCATAATTCTTGTCCTTGTCCATTTTTCTTTCAACAAAATGAAGTCTTCTCAGAGCACTTGTTTTGCTCTCTGGCAAAACCAAATCTTCTTTTTTCCAGAGTAGTCCTGTCTCAAATCTCTGTCCAATTCTTCTCAAAGTTTTGTCCAATATCCGCTGAGCTCTTCTGTCTTCAGGAGATGGTGCGAGTTCTTGAGGGTTTTCTATTTTGTCTAGTCTCCATTGTTCTTTGACAAGGTCATGAAGAATATCCAAGTCATCCTTTTCCCTTGTCATATCGGAAGTTTGAATGTGACATACCAAATTTTGAACTCCTTCACCATTTTTCAAATTTCCATGGATCACCCAGCCCAGGAGAGTTTTACTTACCGCTGGTCCATCCCACGGTCCAGAAATTAGTTTTCTATTGACCAGAAGTGGCCAGTTGTCTTGACCGATAATTATTTTCGGTTGAACATTCTTCATAGAAATGACTCTATCATTAATATAAGGATAAATTTTGCGTAATTTGTCGACATCTATTGTTTGATGGGGTAATGATAATTTTGTTGTGCGTACACGTCGTAATTGGAAGCATGACCCATTATTCTTCCCTTTTATTGTGAAACATACTATTCTAGAATCATTCTCTTGACGCACGACATCTTCGTTTGTCCACTGCAAACAGAGATATCGTTTCGGACCCTTTAAATCTAAAGAATCCGCGAAATCTTCATCAATGAGAGTGATAGTAGAAGCATCGTCCAACAGAACGTAAGTTTCAACTTCTTTACCATTATGGCATAAAATAACAGGTATGATTTTCAAAAGAGCGCTCATGTCAGAAATATGGCAGTTGGTTTCAGTGACATTTTGTTTAATCAAATTACCATTATTTCTGGAATTATTATGCAAAAGTGTGTGATGGAGTTTTTTGCAATCATCTATTCCACACACTACTTTTTTCCGGCATTGACGAATATTATGGAAAGGTGTAAGACAGGAAAAGCAAATTTTCTTTTTGGTTATCAGAGACCATCTATCATCCACTGAAATATCGGAGAATTTAGGACACGAACTCAATGGATGAATCTCCCTGTCGCAGCAAAAACATCTTTTGTTCGACATTCTGTCTGAAGTTGTCAACGTGACATCTCTACTGTCATTAGAGAATTTATATTTTTGTTGCTTGTCAAATTTTGGAAAGTGAATCTGTGCTATTGCATTTGCTTTTTCGTCTAACCAGTTTGATAATTCAACAAGTTTCGTTTCAGGCTTCAATTTTGAGATGTGTTCTACCCACAACAGTTTGTAAGAGGTCGGTAACTTATTCAAAATTTCTGTGACCAACATAGGATTGTGTAAGTGATCATTCTCTTTCAAACATTGTACGGTAGCAACAAAATTTTTGATGTCGTCGGAAAATACTACAAACGAGTCCAATTTCTCTTCCTTGATCTGAGGGAATCTTCTGATTTTATCTAATAACATTGAAATTATATACTCCGAACGTCCAAATCTGATTTCAAGTAAGTCTATGATTTTGTTTACATTCTGAGGTAGTATGAGTAGAGACTGAACTATACTCCTGGCATTTCCTCTCAAACATTTCTGTAAACGAAATTGATTTTCCTCGTCAGAGAACCCACAAATTTTTGAAGAATTCCTAAACTGAAAAATGAAGTTAGGCCAGTCAAGGGGATTTCCGTCGAATATCGGTAAATCTTTCGGCAAGGATTGTCGTGTCAGAATTTTCGTGATTTGAGGAAGAGTAATTGGATTTTCATGTCGAGAAGTAGAAACTACTTCATTATTATCGAATCTCAAATCTCTTACCTTTGAGCATCCTTGATTTTCACCATTTTTACCTGGGTCAGTTGACATATCCCTTACATTCCAATTCGAAGCTTGGTCATGTTGATATTCCCAGTGGAGTTGACCGTCCAACCATTCTTCCACCTTGGGCCTAATTGACTCATGTACCGACTCGGACCTAGAATCGGACTCACTGCCATCATCATTTTCTTCAATTTCTGCCAGTTTGAGTGCCAGCTGAAGATCCAACATTTCTTGTTCTAATTTTTTCTTTTCTATAGCTGTTTCGATTTCGACTCTTCTTTTTCTTGATGCTACGCTACTTCTACTTCTTCTTGATTCAGACTTCGTTACTTCAATTGGATTTTTCTCTTCGTCTTTTCTGTCTTTTGGAGTTTTTTGTCTATCGTCTTCAACTTCAGCGAATTGCAGTCTACTTTCGCTTGCAACTTGTCGGGCTGCTTCCTTGGCTTGAATTCGTTTACTGCGTCGTATATTATCTGATTTCGCCTCCATTGTATGTCTACCACAGTGCTGGTTAGTTCTAAACGATCGAAGGACCAATGTTATAGTCTTTACCTGGAATATTCTTATTTAATACGGGTCGAAGGGCCAATGTTATAGTCTTTACCTGGAATATTCTTATTTAATACGGGTCGAAGGGCGATTTTTTATTTAGTTTTTAAATTTCTTGTGAATTGAAACTTCTTGTCAATGTCAAACATATATTCATACTCTTTTTTTTTTGGTAACATGATGCTAATACATTTCAATCAAATAAATATACAAAGTGAAACGAATATATAACAATGAATCTAAATCAAATCATAACACCTGGTGACCTGTCCTCCTTCCTGGATAAGGCAGGATGGACAATGTCCTAGGAGGGCGACTCCTTGGGAGGATGTACAATGGGCCATATTGTGGCCTAAGTGCTGTGGGTCTATACTCACCCTCCCTACTCTACAGATACAGATCGGTGGCTTGGCTGTTGCGGGTAACGCAAAATGCAATAAATATATTCTCACCATAATATGGTTATCAAAACCGTGATACTTCTTTCGTTACAATAACTTCTTGAAGCAAATAATAAATAATGATAATCTGAAGAAGCTATATAACGAAACCGGTTTCGCGGTTTTGTAATGTGAAACTTATAATCAAAATAAAAGGAAACTGCATTATAATTTTTCAACATGGATTTTCATCAACAGGTTCTATTTCATCATTTTTCATCATGCGAATTTACTGGTGATTGATCTTTTTTGACAGAAGGTTATAACTATATCATACATTTTTATAATAGATTAGAAATGGCCGTGCATAGAGTTTTATAGGTACCTTGATAATATTTACGCTGATGATTCATTTTATCGTGTTCTCATGAAACTCGACAATGCTACTCCAAACAATGTCATATAGACGACAAGCCCAAACACTTCTTAAAGGACCAAATTACCTAACATGAATCATGTTGCGGAGTGCGGACGATGCTGTTATATAAAATAATAGCTTCTTACTAGCTTGTCACTTTTAGCGGAACAAGTGACTGACTGCAGAAAAACAATTGAATTTCCCACCCAAAAATGAGAAGGTTCGACCTATGCTGATTCCATCTTAAGAATGTAGCACCATGAAGATATCCAAATTGAAATATTTTGTGGTAACTTTTCATTTTTGGGTGGGAAATTCAGTTTTTTCCTGTATTTTGTATTGCTAAAAAGTGACGGCATAGTGCTAGTTAGTATATTGTTTTAAATAACAGCATCGTCCTAAACATGATTCATAATGGGTCATCATTTGACCCCTAAAGAAGTGTTATGGGCTTGTAGTCTATGAATACGGAGCTCCATTTCAGATATTCTGTAAGAAATATTTTTTTTTGTAATTCAATATCACATGCCATATCGAAGGAAGAAGTAATAACACGTTTTGAAATTAGGAATATAAAGAAAATATAGTTGGATATTTCTACAAAGTGTGTTTTTCTACGGCTATAACACAAATCTGCTGTATTTTAACTGTTGTTGGACAAATGAGGTACATTGTATTTCTTCAATTTCAATTCCTTACCTGATAAAAAAATCACTTTATGTGTTACAGTTACAAAATGAGTCAGGCGAGGAGTCAGGTCTCCCATGGAATGTCAAATTTCAAGCAATGACAGCTCTATGTATTCATTTATTCAATTGTGCCCAAATGGAAATTATGGGTGGCATTAAATTTGAAGTTCATGTTATTAGTTTATTCATTTCGCTATTATCTGCTGTTAGCCGTGAAAAAAGTATAGTGTATAACTCGTATGGAATGCTTATTTTTCACAAGTATGATTTACAGCATTGGCCTACGGCTCATGCTACACACTTCATACTCGTTGAAAATGACCATCAATATATTATTTCTAGTGGCGGAAATAATGACGGACAGCTCTCCGTAGTCTTGATTGATGAGTATTCCTTCATCCTTCGCTGATAGAATATCACTGCAGACCATCTCATGTATCGAACCGTTAACCGTTTGTGGTTGCAACATACGTCGGGTGCTGCTTGGCATAGAAAATAGTCTTTGCTATGCGATTCAAGTGGGCGAGTATTCGTATCACTGTGCGAATTATTCTACAGTATATTCCAAAATGAGGTTCAGTAAATGTGAATAAGAGCATGTGAACTTACCAAGTCCGCAATGAGGACAAACTATTATTGCAATGTAGTTTCAATATATTTCAATAAGTGATATCAGGAATATAAATTTGTAATACCTCGAAACCAACAAAAATTGTGAAGTATTATATTAAAAATACGTATGTTTGTAAGAGTTGTGATGACTTTTTTCCAGAAAGTCGTGAATTAATTCAAACTCTTCTTCAATGGAAACAAATGACATCATTATTTTCAATTTAAACTAGGTCAAACTGAAAAATCCGATGACATTGTGACAACCTGACATCACAAATATCTGACAACAAAGAGGGATACTAAGAATTTCGGCATTACTATTGAGATGTAGAGAGTAGAGTAGATAATGTGTTCGTGAAATTTAACTTTTTTGGGACCAATTGTGCTTGAAATTTCCGAACTTCCATTTGAAAGTCATGAAAAGTCTTCACCGCATAATGAGGACCTGATGCAAGACTGTTAATTCAAACAAATATTGAATGGTGGATTTCAACATTCTCATTAACAGAATAGATATAGACGCAGCGAAAAGCATCAAACAACTTATGACAGTAGTAGCTTCATTCGCAGGTATGGAAAGAGTATTTTCTTCTTTTCTCCGTATTATCATGGGTTGGTCACCAACCACATTTTTTCTAATATAAGGGATTTTTAACATAACCTTCTGCAACAGCGCTAGTATCATGTATTCTGTTGATTGCCATAGCGACGCACGTTGTACATCAAAACCATCATTATGACTAGAGTTCTATCAAATAATTTCATATAATACATATTGTTTCTTTTACCTGAAATGAATGAAATAGTGTATAACATCACTGAACGAATTATCGCCTCGGCATAGAAAGTATGAATTCAATCCTTCGAGGTTAATTATACTATTATTAAATACGTCGACAGTAAACACCATTGATTTTTGTCAACCTCACGATGAAACTATCTGAAGTTGTAATGGGCATCTCGAAAGCTGGTTTTTATATAGTTGTAAGTCACGTGGTTTCATTTTAAACAGTATTCCTTTATTGTTTTTCTAATTTGATCGACATTTTCACGTGTAACAGATGCAGGACAGCCTGTGAGAAGTATTGTCGAACTTGATAAACGCAAATTCCCCCGCATTACGTAATTTTTTTTGCAGATTACCATTTATTTAGCAAATTTGTGCCTTTACTCTCGCGATTGAAAGTATGTGGTGTCTATTCTCAGCACTGATCATTTTAACAACAGGTCGTAAAATACCCACCCCAGACCTAGCATTGCTATGCTAGTCGACTTTTCCCACAGGAAGCTATCCAAGGAAGCCTTTTATTGCATGGGATATGCGGACGATCTGGAGATAATTATTAAAGGGAAAGCAAGCGTCATTTCAGGGTTCTGAACATAATCGGCAGGTTGTGCGAGTATGATAATTTTTCAGTGAATGTCCGAAAACCATTGTCGTCGCGTTTACAAGGAAAATATTGATGCTAGGCTTCAAACCACCAGTGCTCAACGAAGTAGATATCCCGCTCGTCACGGAAGTCAAATACCTGTGGGTGACTTTCGATCATAGGCTCACGTGGATGGTCTTAGGAATTCGTAGAAAAATGTGCGGAAAAAACTGGGAGTATAGCACCCAGGGTAGTGACAAAGCCCAATCAGCCAGTCTCACACAGGCCAGAATAGTCGGAACTGAAGGCAGATCCAATACTGGAATGCCCGTACACAATACAGTACCGCAGTACAAATTTTACAAAAATGTCAAAATGGTCATAGCAAGAAGACTGGCAAAATTGCCCACCGGGAAAAGCGGGAGAAACTAGGTACACTGATGGGTCAGTGGGAGATGAAATATGTGTAGGAAAAACCCTACTATCAATGTTAGCTGGTCTCCAATGCAGGTGTTCATGATATGCAATAGAGTGGCTTTAATTTTTTTCCTCGAAAACGAAGCTGGATATGAAGAAAATACAAGTGACCGAAAAGTTGTATTTTCAGTTGCTTAATCTGAAAAAAATAAAAAGTTACCAAAAAAAGTCAGTGGCGTACTTTTTTTTACAATAATGTTGGCTGTGGTGCCCACTGAGGCGCCACTGGCCATAATAATTTCAATCTGGTTTGGGCTAAATGAGCGCCTTATTAGTTCAAATAAATGTACCAAATTTCAACCAAATCGGTACCAGGATATTCATGATATTTCATAATTACCGTTTTTTTTCTTCAATTTCAACGCCCTGTATCTCAGAAACGAAGCAACTCCGGACATATGTTAATAGGAACTTTTCTTCCTATAATCACCTTACGAATCACCCCCTGCAGTTAGGAACCGTAGTTAGGAAACACCCTGTACACCCAATTAATTTTTTTCCGCCTTGCTTCAATATTGAATTTGAATTGAAAATAGACACTTTTACTGCCTAGGCATTATTACGTTCAACTTCTACTGCAGCCAACACCAAAAGTAATAACACAAATACGAAAATTGAAATATACGAATTTTAAAATCAGAAGAAATTAAATGAGCAGGGATTTCTGCAGATTTCAATTAGATTTTTTATATTTGAATTTTCATTTTCAGTTTTTCTCATGAATTTCTTCTATGGATTTCAATGTTTTTATTTTAGTTCATTATTTTCATGTGATCCGGGTTTTAAAGGTTTTGACAATGGCAGTTCGAACGTATATAACTCAGATATATAATGATTTGAAGAAACATTTGGTTTCGAGAAAAGTTTTAAAGTGAAAGCAGATTCAGTTTCCCAAACATCAAAGATACAGATGAAGATTTCTCAAGGATATCAATGAATTGTTCATCTTTTAGGAGTCAAATTCAAATGGAACGAGGAAAATGCACTAACTGATTTTGCATTTTCTTCATTCGGAAGGAACTTTTTTTAGCACCGTAACTTCCCTATGTCGACTAGAAGTCTGCACTTCTTTCTACACTTGTGAATGATACAAATCTATTTTTCAATTTTTTCAGAACATGAGATATTTTTGAAACACACAGAAGCTTAAAGAAGAAGAAATTATCCACCACCGAGAGATGACTTTCGAAAGATACATCCTGAAAATTTTCATTTCTAATGCCATTCTCGCAAGGATTCAAAATTACACTGAATCAACTTTCACAACAGCAAAAACAATTGAGTGGCCTCTTACCGACGCTCATGGCTGAGGTGGTAGTCAACTGGAAAAGCCAGTAATTTTATAATCAAATATTTCTTGGTTGACACTAGAGCCTTACGCCGGGTTCTATAACAGACTCAACATGGTCATAATGAACATGTTATGGTTTCACAATGCTACGGAACTGGAATATGTAAATCCGATTCAGCATAGGAGACAAAAGCGGTATCAGGTGCCCCTAACAATGCGACGCTATTATTATACAAAAATGTCTCATGTACGGTGTGTATTCAAGAAGTAGGTGGTTTGTTGAACCGTTTATATTATATTCTCTTCATCTTGGGTTTCTATGCGTAGACCATCTGTCTTATCCAAGATGCATAAAATCCCCGGTGCTTTGACTGGTATTATTATAACATTTTTTGACGGTAGGCGATGATGCAAATGCCATTTTTCCAAGTTGCAATCCCAATCAAGCGACAGCTCACGAGGGAATTTTGATACCGACGGTCTCATTGGCATCGACATTAGTACACGAAAATTGTGTACACAGGTCACCTATAGAAAGCTAAACCCTCACGGACAAATTCTGTATTTCAGTTCTCGTATCAGTTCGTGTTTATGACGTTCAGTACTCCCTTATATATCAGAGTACGGTGTACAAATTTTACAAGAGTTGTTAACCCCTCGTAGAAACCAATACCACAACTATAGAAGGTGAAATTACTTTTTGATAATAACCATACAGACTCTACTCAAATATAGGACAGTTTTCAATATAGTATGTTATATAGCACAAATGGATCAGCCGAAGCTGGCCTTGGGATCAGTTTCCGAAACAATTCGAACCGTGTGAGTTTTTTAATATATGGACTATACTGAAAGATATCGGTTTAAACGAAGGATATATGAATGACCTCTCGAATGAAGCTAATCTCAGATTGCGTTCGGTGTCATAATAACGGAAGTAACTCTTCTAATGAAGTAACTACTAGCTGACCTAGAAGATATATCTCGCCTCTTTCGCTTTATATGATGTTTTCTCTGAATCGGAATACAAAAAATTTGATATCAAAAAATGGACTCGATTCGATAATAGAATAAGATTCAAATCACTTAATCTTATTCAGATTCTCAATTATGTTGGAAATGATTTGTGGTCGAATGGGAGACTTGACCACACGATTTCAAATAATCTTCTCAGATACAGAAAAATTTTCGTGAGGATGTTGAATTCTTTGTAATGATTTGGTAGGTATGTTTCAAATTACATACGTAATTGCCTTAAGTAACGCCCATCAAGAAATCATTTTGATCCATTTTCAATCATTCAATCAGTGCAGTTCTTTTAGGATAGAGTCGACAATTGCTTGTTTTGTACAGGTTACCCACAAAGTATTACAGAATGAGCAACTGGAATTATTTAAAATCGCTGTCCCGATTCGTGGTATCGAAAATGATCATTGCTCGATTGGTAATGCTTGAAATAGTTTACAAGGCCGTTATTTGCGTATCGGCCGTGTGTCGTGATCCTGAAAGATTAGATTTTTATTCCGAGGAAGGAACACACCACCTACCTCCTGATTTTACAGAAAAATCCCAACATCGTGTTGTCATGGAACAGCTTAACAATATGACAACAATATTATAACGGCTGCCGGCCGTTGAAAAATCTTATTGGACGGAGGCTGCTAACATCAACTTTTCAATTGTCATCTGAATAACGTTAAATCAATATAATAGTATGGGATTACGAAAAAATATAATAGGAAGTTTATGCGAGAAAATGTTTGATTGAAGTGTTCCTCCTGTTCTCAGATTCATTCTGGAGTCTCTTCATGTATTTCCGGAAATAAAAAAGTTGAGACAACAAATGTGTTCCAACTTGGAATGGTCAGGAAAGGATTTGGTACATTTCAAGAGGTCATGATCCAGGTCTAAGGTATAGCTGACACTATATCAGAGTTGATTCAGCGCTTTCCTAAACACTACTATCGAATTGTTTTCAATTTCTTGCCGAAATGAACATCCAATAAAATGAATACATTTCCGATAACATTAGTACAGGTAATAGGAAGCGAACTACTCGTGTCCATAATGCATAATTAGGCAGGAGTTATTTTATTTCATAGATAGTTGCAGTCTGACGTACTCAACCTATAAACACAAAATACTTACAAAAATGGCGAACGGAAGTGCCGCCATTTTGTGAAAAACCGTTTGGGCATGTATCTCCGTAACCGTGCACTTTGGGCCCATAATTAAAAGGACCTTTTTTATAGATAATTAAATTTCCTATCTTTTTTATTCAACGTTTTTTTTCGTAGCACTTATTGTTCACGAATTATATTATTATTACTTTCTGTTTATTCACTTTTTTACCGAATCTCTTTAAATAATTGTTCAAACAATAAATTGTTCATGATAAAACTTTTGAATCGATGAATTTTCTACAACTTTTATTTGAAACTTTTTCCTCTAAAATTAATATTTTTGAAGTTACAACGCGTTCAATGTTGTACTACCGAGTACAAGGTTATTAAGAACGAAGTATGCATAGCGTAATGATGCGATTCAGATACATAATAAAAAAAATATGAATTTTAGAATTTTTTTGATTTAATAAATAATTAATAATTCAAGTTCTTACCTGCAAGAAATAGCGAATACTCATTAAAAATTTTTCTTTGTATTTTCTTTCATACAATTAAATATTACTATAATTAATTTTAAAACTACTGCCATAATTAAACACGCGAATAAAAAAATGTAATATAAATTGAAGAATATATGTGAAATTTATTTTTACAAATGTACACCAAAATGAATCATATGTCTTATCCGACTCTTTGGCGTTTCGAGGGTGGTGAAGTTTCGATGTTGGTTACATTCTTCTCTTCCTCTTCGTTATCTTCGTCAGTGGCATAGAAAGATTTCAACGCCTCTATTAATTTGTCGTTAGAATCATCACCAATATCTTCATGGATGTCGCACAATTCTGTGTTGTTGACGATTACTTTCAGCTGATTAGTGCACGTTTCCCCTGTGCAGTTCTCATAGATTACCGTACAGTCCAATCCTGCTTTTCGGAACCCACAGGCTCTGCCACAGCCAGTTCTGCATTTGCATTTTCATATTTTTTTTATTATGTATCGGAATCGCATCATTACCTATGCATACTTCGTTCTTAATAACCTTGTACTCGGTAGTACAACATTGAACGCGTTGTAACTTCAAAAATATTAATTTTAGAGGAAAAAGTTTCAAATAAAAGTTTTAGAAAATTTATCGGTTTGAAAGTTTTAATAAAAACAATTTATTGTTTAAACAATTATTTAAAGAGATATCGGTAAAAAAAAGAAATAAGCAAACAGTAATAATAATATAAGTCGTGAACAATAAGTGCTACGAGAAAAATCGGAGAATAACAAAGATAGGAAATTTAATTATCTATAAAAAACGTCCATAATTATGGGCCTAAAGGGCACGGTTACGGAGATACAGGCCCAAACGGTTTTTCACAAAATGGCGGCACTTCCGTTCGCCATTTTTGTAAGTATTTTGTGTTTTTAGGTTAAGTACGTCAGACTGCAACTATCCATGCAATAAAATAACTCCTGCCTAATTTTGCAAAACGAAATCCTCTATTACCTGTATTACATGGGCGAAATAGAGCATCAGATCAATACTATGCTCATATTGTTCCTTGGCCAGTTTCACTAAACACATGAAGAGAACAAAAAAATATTCATTTTTTTTTGTCTCAAATTAGCATTATGAATGATTGATGAAGCCTCTATCAAATGTTATTATTCTCATTCTCTGCAAAAGTCAGTAGCCTACGTAACGTTTTGCATGTTTCACGACGATTGCTGCAAATTGTGTCAGGGTTAGCTTGTAGAGAATATGAATCGGAAAGAACGCTATCTGTTGGATTTGATCAAAAACTCAGCGTCCATACACTAAGTGTACGAAGATCTCAACAAACGGGCCTATCAAACAGCGATGCTGTTACATTTGGCTCCATTACCATTGAGAATAGTTCTCAGTGTCTTGCAGATATGGCCGCATTCCCAAAACGACACCAGAATTTAGATGATCGAAACATTGCATTCACAAATCCAATGCCAGACAGCTGTTTCATCCCATCAGGTTCCTTCAGTGACACTTGGCTGAACTCGCGACAACAATGCCTTCCGAACTATCTCTTACCAGACAAATTACTGAAATCGGGAACAGGTGGTGTAATGCGTTAGGCAAGAACGCTTTATATTGAATTTGACGAAAATCTCAGACTCCGTATACGCATAAGTATACGAAAATTTCAATAAAATAAACGGGCCTATCGAACAGCGATCGTTCTTTCACAAGGCATGATTTGTGAATGCAATGTTCTGGAACATCGTTTTGGGGTGCAGCCATATCTGCAAGAAACTGAGAACAATTCTTGGTAGCAAAGGAACCAACTGTAACAGCATCGCTATTCGATAGACCCGTTGTCTTCGTATACTTAGCATACGCAGTCTGTGTTTTTCGTCAATTCCAACAGATAGCGTTCTTAACGATTTACATCATCTGTTCCCGATTCCAGTAAATTGTATTTCGAAATCCAGTCAGTTCGAAAAGCATTGTGTTCGTAAGTCCAGCCAAGTGTCACTGAAGAGACCTGGTGGATCACAACAGCTATCTGAGATTGGATTTGTAAATGCACCGTATAGAAGTAAACAATGAGTAAATTCACTCTCAAATATATTTATGTCAAGATCACCCCTCGAATAAGTTCAGAGGTCGGAGAAGAACCGATCACCTTCTCGTGGTCACCTTCTGAATTTATATCTGTATTTCTACTTCAAGATTCATTCTACTTATCGGAATTTACGAAGTGTTTCAATCCCCGCTAACGTGTACCTGCACACCATCGTAATAATACAAAACCAGATTATTTTGGTGCGATATTACACATTATCTCAGTACTGAACAAACAACAGTTTCTTCCTCAGAGATCTCTGACTTCTTCAATAATCACGACCTCAATTCAGTTTTCAGAAATAAAACGTTACCGTTCTACCTATTCTTTTTGACGTCGGTAGCTCTCTCTTAGGGTGAATTTATATTCATTGTCGGAAATGTTGCTAATATTTCAGTAAGTTATTCTGGCAAATAGAATTAATTTCCGAAACATATTGGAATGGCATTCATAGTAAGGATATTCACAAGACTAATACAGAATTACCAAACACAAAATTGAAAATCATTTTGAAAATATTTTTTCTTGTACATTCTTGATATAGCTGAGATTCATTAAACATGATTGTCATGCAAAACGATTCCATTGAAAAGAAGGTAATTATATAACGACCATAATAGTGCAGAGGTAAGCACGTCCGCCTCTCGAGCGGGAGGCCGGAGTTCGAATCCCCGTCGAACCACCGGGCTGCGGGCTGGAATTCACAAGTTGAGAGGCAAGGCGTCGTTTATCCATTGGTTCGACTTCTGATGGTTGACATTCGTCATCTGGTTAGCGAAAAAAACAATTTTAACAATCCAAACGAATGAAAATGGTATTTACAAAGGTTGGCAATACTTATTTTTGTTGAAGGCATTTTATAAAATTTTTGAGAACAATTATTAATGAAGTCATATACAAACATTGGCAAAGGTTTATATTTTTATCTAAAAAAATTGCTATCTTTGGTTAACAATATTTTGATCCCAGAATACGTGTTTTCATGATGTGGGTTCCCTTAATCCTGCATTGGTATGTTAATAAATCCCAAGTATTGTGGAATGAGCTACTTGATTCATTGTGAATCGCAACAAATGAATACTAATCTGCTTCTTCATCTTGCCCTGTGAACATGTTCAGCTGCTTTTTCATAGGATCACATCTTTGGCGTGTGGACAATGTCTCAATTTGCGGCAGAAACTGATTGAAGCAATAAATACATTACCCATCCAATAGTGACGTCGATGCAATTACCGAAGAAATGAACGTATTTTGTGTCGCCACATAATTTTGAAATTGACAGTTTCGACTTGAATTATAGGCAACTGTTATAATTTACTTAACACATCGAAGTACGAGTTAATTTAGTTAACGTATTGGTTCAATAAATGGTAATTGTAGAATGAATCGTCATTCTTGAGATTTATTAACTTGTTTGCAGCAATTATGTCGGAAGAGTTTTTAAATTAGTTATGGGTAGGTAACTATGCTCGAGTATGTTCGCTGGCTGTGTATTGAATTCATAACTGTAAAGTGAGCTGGTACGATGTCTTTCCAAGAACTCATTCAGAGATGATGCTGGAGTAACACAATTCTGCGATGTGAAATGGTTTCATTAAAAAATTTTCAACTCACAATGAAAACGAAATAACGTAGTGTATGTTATTTGCTTGTGGCCAACAATTATTGAGTCCCTGATAATTTCGTTCGGATATTCAAATTTACATACTGATTGTCTACAGGTGAAGTCATCATTTTCGTAAACCATGACTTGTCTTGTAAAATTACAATTTCTCAATCTAGAATGGAGGCTGGAAGACTAACAAACGGATTTTCTTGCCCTAATCACGTTTACCTAAATCATCGTCCCCATGGTTATGCTGTCGGCACTTACTTAACTAAGGAGGATAAGTAGCCTATCGCGCATAAGAGAAAGTTATGAGAACGAGCCGTAGCGAGGCGTAGCGGCAATTCGCGAGTGTAACTAGCCTCATCCTCGAGATGCATACCGTAATTTTTCTTCTCCCACCATGCTTGCATGGTGATTTTTGCTGGTGTAGCAGGAATTTCTTCATTATCTCTCATGTTCAATGATCAACGAGGCACTAGATGACAGCAAGTTGGTAAAATGAGTGCTTGCTTTAAGGATATAACTAGATACAGTAACAATCCACAAGCAATAAATTTCCTAAAAACATCTTTTTCAATTCAATTTCACAAAGAATTTGGAAAAAAAATCACTGAATTTGGTTTCCGGGCCATTGGATCTAGGCATGAGATCGATTTTATAAGGTGAAATGTAACATATCTCATAATTTTTTAATAACAAATCCGGAAGCGGATGCCATCATTTCAGAATACACGTGTGTTCTAAATGAGCCTTTACCTAACAGCTGTCAAATACCTAATGAACGCTTCAAAATGGTGGGAGTAGAAAACTATTTTTTCTGCCTATACAAATAAAACTTGAATATTGCTTCTTTTCTTGTCGAAGCAGTGAGAGTAATTATATTTGAGTTTGATTCAATATTCCCAAGAATTTGTATTCTTTAGACAAGGAAAAAACGGCGTATGCAATTCGGAGAGGAAAAAATCCCTTTGAAAGACAATAAGATATTGAAAAATACAGAATTTGGTTTTTAGAGTTCAGAAAGCACAATAATAATTCGTTTATTCATACCAAGAACCGTTAGATAAAAATGCAACACAGAAAAGACCAAGTTAATTAATAAATATAGTTGATGACCTCAACCTACCCCAACCTGGAAAAATAATAATTAATATTGGAATATATTATACAAGTTTAGAAGGGCAGATTTTCAATCTACCCATATAAGTTGCTGCCATAATTCAAAACAGTTCCTACTGAACTGAAAAAACTCAAATTTCTGACATTTACATAAAACGAACCTAAAAACGAAACTAGAAGGGTGTAACTGTTTTTGAATTATCGCAGCAACTTATCGGGGTAAAAAATCTGTCCTTCTACACTCGTAAAGATTCCAATATTGATTCTTATTTTTTCAGATTGTGGTAGGTTGAGAACCAAAAGAAAAACTAGAAGAAAAAATGTTGTAGTTTTTCAATCCATTTTTCGAATTTCTCCTTCAACTTGATATTTGTTGAATTCCTGGTATTTAAGATATTAGGTATGTTCTAGCAACGATACGGAATCGTCCGAAGCATTCGCATACTAATGTAGGCGTTCAAGCGAAGCAAATCTGGGATTTGGACTACTATAGTCGGGCCGTTCAAAAGATAGAATTCAAGGACGCGTAAACAGTGAATATAGCCTGCGCGGCGTAGAACTGTTTACACTGTACTGTACTCATTTGTGCTTTGTATTTACGTGTGTTACGTTAATTAAATAATATGGATGGAAACACTCTTTCACCTCCAGGAAAAAGATCAAAAAAAAGACCTTTAACTGTAGAGGAAAAAGGTGTAATAATGAACACTTATAAAAAAGCATCCCAAGAGTTTATTGGAGAACAGGGAAATGCTGTTGAATTCACTGCTGAGGCGACGTTTTTGTTGAGTGGTGTAAATCGGACTTGTAACATTGGGGAGAGGAACATTCAAAGAGTGCGTGCCGTTCACGTGATCATTCTATTTTTTCAGCGGCTACACTATAGTCGCATGTTCTAGCGATGACCAAATCCAGTTTGCAAACCGGATGAGAACTGTCGAAGTAGTCCAGAGGGATTCGTAAGGATTTTTAGTTTGTGACATGCGTAAATATTCGGAGTGATCCGATATCATATTTTTTACAATTTTGGAATGTAGATTTTTGGTTATGCTATGTACCTATGAGAAATATTTGTTGACCCAACTGTTTTTATACATTTTGGTTCATTAATCTAATTTTTCATAGAACGGAAAACCTGAAAACCATCAAGTTTTTCTATATTTGTGTTTGTAAATACAGGTATATATTTTTGTATGGACTATCGATATCATTCAAGCAATTGACATTTCTCAATACAAATAAGCGTTCTAGCAGGATGTAAATCTCAAACTGTTTGCAATCAGTCTAATGACGTACATACTTAGTTGGTCAGTCCATAACACTAGCTTCCAACTATCCGAAATTTCATGCTAGAACAATCCTATTATATAATCCTATTCCATATTGAGATATTCATGATTTGCCAAAATTAGGTTTGAATCGCTAGGTAATGAGGTTATCTTCATGTTTTGTTTGGTAATCATAAACGTCTAAACTTTGAAAGTTATAGATACATGTTTTTCTTACCGATATCTTCAAAATCAAAGTTGAAGTGGTGCAAAAATCAATCATAAAAACAACCAAATAGTTCGATCGTCCGTATTAAGTATTATATGAAGTTTATACAAATTTTCTGATGAAGAGCATTTTCGTAATTTTCTACTGACCTAAAGTTGAGAAAGAGACCGCTTGAAAAACCTCACTGCATGATTATCACCTTCATCAAACATATCAATTCGATTACCATGAATATATATGATCAGTTATGTATAAATATTATGTATGTTTTCTTCTTTTTCGTAAACGTCTTTGTCGTTTCTCATTGCTGCCATTGTTCAACAAACTGATTTGAGAAGTTACACAGGAATTTTTCGATACTGTTTTAGAGCTGATCGAGGCATTTGAGATGCATATGATCAGAGATAATCCCCATACTAAAATCCTATGTGGACTGTTTATTTTATTGGAGTTTCTAAGTTTTCATTTCGAATGTCAACATTCTCTTAGTAAACTAACTAATTTTTGGGTCTATCCACGAGGAAAAGATGGGAAGCGGTCTACGAATTCTTAACCGCTAACACCACCTCGGAGGTTGTAATGAAAATGTACATAACTCATGTCGCCTTTCTCCAAAGCGGCACCGCGTGTTGTGCTGTCTTCCTGAATTATGCGCTTCTTAATTTTTGCTAGAAAGACATTGCGTGCATATCACAGTCTTCCGTTACACCTCCTCAGTAATGAATCGCCATGTAACGAGTACCAAACACAAAAGCGGACGTGTACTCGTAGAACGCAAAACACCGAATATCATAAATTATGAAAGGGCCAAAATAAAAAAGCGCTTAACGACATTGTTCGCTTTGTATTTTTTAGTGGCAATGAATCGTATGACTCGTCCAACACTCCTTATTTGGCACTCGTAATAAATTGCACTTTTTTAACGGCGAAAATAATCAGAACCAGCAGGCAGGAATCTCGTCTTGGAAATAAAATCACTCGAATAAAAGAATTACCTGCTGCCCACGCCGTATTTACATACTACTTACTTTTGCAACCTTTGCGGCGTCAGAACTATACGGAGCATCACGGAAAATGGTGTATCATTGACAGTTGTATTATCTGCTTGAAAATGAAAGTGATGATAATAATTATGCGTTCGATGAGAGGACTGATATGTACCCTTGTAAAAGACATTGGAGTTACGAACATTCACTATAATACATAAATATGCAATGCTACCTCAAAGAATTCTCATATATGATAAAAAGTCACTTTTACGCCCACATAAGTGTCTGCTTGTAGAACCGTATTTGGCTGAAGTAACATTGATAATTATTTGTTTACGTCTGGATAGAAATGTATTCCTGACATCCAACAATTGTAGAATCATTCCTTCTTTTCCATTCCTTGAAGGAATGAGTGTGATGAGTTGATAAAGAAAAACAGTACTATCAAGTGCAATATTTCTACACAAAAGGACATATTAGTATCTGGGTAAAAATCATGTGATGTAGTAGTTGATTTGAAATATTGGACCATACTTCTAGAAGTCGAAAGCTCAAATGAATCACCAAAGGAGTACAATCGTTTATTTGAAAGAATACAGATACAGCGCATGATTCCCAGAAACTTTTTTTTCAATACGGAAAATCAGTTGAATATTCTTTGTGGTCTTTGGTACAGGATAATATGATAATGGCGAATATACTCTTTCGAATCACTGACATATCAAAGTCAATCAGAAAAATCAAATGAAAGACCGATGAACGAAAAAACTGCCGACGTTCGGTAAATATTTATTTTTTATGCTATTCGAATTGACTTCGTATATACTATACCTCTGATTGACCGAATTGAAAGTTACACACAGGACATCGAATGGATCATAGAACATGACACTTTTCGTTTCATTTTTGAGAATAAAAATAAATATAAACTCGGTTTTGTATCTAACCCAAAGGTTTCTGCTCTTCTCTTGAGAGGTTCAAATCTTCCAGAAATTTGAAGGTAAAACAAATTCATATCGTTTTCCTCATTTCTGCGAACATTGAAATAAAATTTGAATTTGTACAATATTCGAAGCATTTATAACATCCACAATATATTTTCGAAATTAGGCATTGCTTGGGTTGGAAAGTTGAAAGAGTTGAATACTCAGTGGTATTTTTTTGATTTTGTTTGAAAAGACCTAAAGGGATGGTCTCAACAGAAGTTTTGAAACTATCTTACTATGAAATGGTACAATGTCACCTTACGTATGGGATATTAGTGTGGGAGCAGCACCCTCCAGTCATGATGTGTTCATCATACAGAAAAAAGTATAACTACTTCTCTTCGGGCTTGAAGGCCGTCGTTCTTTGGAATTTCTTCCTGACGTTTCGCCAGCGCGAGTGGCCAGCTTCTTCAGAGGCTTATTCATCTCCGATGACTAAACAGTTCAATTTCTTAAGGCGTATTTATATTGATGCAGGTAGTCTGGAGTGTTAATTACTTCTGTCGGGTTCGGGGAATAATCATCATTATTAGTTGCCGCACTACCTGCTGTGATTTCATTATTTATTCTTGATTTCTTCAGAATCGGATTCCAAATTCTGTTTAGAGTCAACGCTTCTTCCTTTCTGTTAAAATGGTCCGCATGTTTTTGGATCTCTATTGCCTCCCGTACCAGTCGGCTATGGTAACCCTGATTGGGGGCAATCAGTGTTGCATTTTCGAACAGAATCTTGTGGTCGCCCTCACTCAATGCGTGTTTCGCCACCGCCGATTTGTCGGTTTGCCCCAGCCTGCAGTTCCTTTGATGCTCTTTGAGCCTTGTACCCATGGATCTTTTCGTGGTACCGATGTAAACCTTCCCACAGGTGCACGGTATGCGATAAACCCCTGCCGCTGACAGTGGGTCTCTTTTGTCTTTAACCGACCTGAGGCTTTGCTGGATCTTCTTGGTCGGCTTGAAAACTGTTTTTATGTTATATTTCCCCAAGAGTTTTCCAATTCTGTCAGTGACCCTCGGGATATATGGCAGATATGCATTCGCAACTACCTGAGAGTCCTCCCTGTTATGAACCGTGGGACTCTTCGGTTTCATGGCCCTGTTGATCTCAGATACACTGTACCCATTCGACCTCAAGGTCACTTGAAGATGTTCCAGTTCCTGCTCTAGATGTTAAAGACAAAAGAGACCCACTGTCAGCGGCAGGGGTTTATCGCATACCGTGCACCTGTGGGAAGGTTTACATCGGTACCACGAAAAGATCCATGGGTACAAGGCTCAAAGAGCATCAAAGGAACTGCAGGCTGGGGCAAACCGACAAATCGGCGGTGGCGGAACACGCATTGAGTGAGGGCGACCACAAGATTCTGTTCGAAAATGCAACACTGATTGCCCCCAATCAGGGTTGCCATAGCCGACTGGTACGGGAGGCAATAGAGATCCAAAAACATGCGGACAATTTTAACAGAAAGGAAGAAGCGTTGACTCTAAACAGAATTTGGAATCCGATTCTGAAGAAATCAAGAATAAATAATGAAATCATAGCAGGTAGTGCGGCAACTAATAATGATGATTATTCCCCGAACCCGACAGAAGTAATTAACACTCCAGACTACCTGCATCAATATAAATACGCCTTAAGAAATCGAACTGTTTAGTCATCGGAGATGAATAAGCCTCTGAAGAAGCTGGCCACTCGCGCTAGCGAAACGTCAGGAAGAAATTCCAAAGAACGACGGCCTTCAAGCCCGAAGAGAAGTAGTTATACTAATAACCTCGCCGCGAAAGCCTTAACCATTTTATACAGAAAAAAATTATTAGGGACATGATGGGACTTATGCCCAGGGATCATGCAAAGGCTGCGTACATCAATTTGGGAATACTAACCCTTCTATTTTTGTTTTGGAAGCATTATTATACGTCCATAAGAATAAACATAAATACTGTTTAGGGGAAAATATTCATGATTATCCCACAAAAAGTAAATCCCAGATGAGATTACCGATAGTGTATCATGAAAATGTGGCAAAACAGAGCGATTCCAAGTATATTGACTTATCCAAACTATTTCATTATATTGTCAAATGTGTAATGGAAGATGTAATACTGAGGTGAATTGAAATTCTATTCTATTCTGGAGTCACTTGATGAGCATGCGCTATACAATATGTTAATTAACTACTAAGTCGTTATTCATATACATTTTGAAAATTTGGAACTAGAAGTTAGTAATAAACATAGAATCATGTGAAATACTCTCAATCCGCTTTCAGTTTCGAATATATTTGGGGTATATCTCCTTTTTTGGTAATGAAATTAATTTTTATAAAGAAATTTCAGCAATTGTGAAAATTTTATTTTTCTATTCCTACCCGTAAATATGCTGATTTTTTTAAGTTTACTGAACGGATAAGTAGGCGAATCTAGTAAACTGAATGGATATGATTTCATATCCACGCATGGTAGGATATGAATTCCACCAATCATAGAGAACAAAATACTGCTTCAGTTAAGCTTGAATAGTTATATCTTAAAAATTTTTTAGTTTATTGAGTCAAGTTTGAATTCTCACAATTGATTTTTTTGTGTGGAATTGAAGGACGTTCATACCAATAGTATAACTCAAACTATACAGTCCATGTGGCATAGTTGGTTAGAGCGTTAGCCTTCTGAGACATTACTAATTCAATTTGTATCGTTCAATATTGAATTAAATGAATTTCCTTTTTTGAGTTTTCCGTATAAATATCGAAAGAATTCTATAAAATTGATTATCAATATGATACTTGAAAGAGAGTTCTTAAATATTTACCTGGTCAGACAAAAAATTCAACTGTACAACTCGAATAATGGATATTGTCCATATCCACTCTTGTTGTAAAAACTACTATTTATTCACGCCCTTGCAATAACTCAGTTTCATTGAAAGTAATCAATTCATTATTTTAAAATCCACAAAAGCTATTTTCAAATGAAAACAGTATTTTTTTCCATTTGGAATGCTCTTTCAGGGCATGAAAAGTACTTATTCGAATTCAGAATTTCTGCTGCTGCTATACTACTTGGAATACTATAATATACTATTTCAAAACTACAGGAATTTTTGAGTTAAATAAAATTATTCGTTCTCATAATTTGAAACAGGCGCGTATACAGCTCAAGTTTATAGGGGGGGTAATGACTGAGAAAATTATGCGCTTCCACCATTTTATCAAAACACAAATGCATATTGGCCTTTTTACAAACTTACCTTTCACAATGACTTAAATTATTAGGAAACTGTGGAATAAAAACGTCAGATTTGTTAATCTTCATTTTTTTCATAAATGAAATTGGAAAGTAGAGGAAACAATAATTTTCGATGGAAATAAACTTCAGACTTTAGAGATAACTAACATTTGCCTTGTCAACGTAAGTAAAAATAAACCGTTATAATGATATTCGTTCATGTATTTATCATACTACATATCAATATGACTAGAATGAAAAGTAGTGTGGTCTCGGTAGTGTAGTGGTTAGCATATCTGCCTGTCAAGCGGAAGGCCGGGGTTCGAATCCTCGCCGGGCCACCGTGCTGGGTAATCGCACGTTAAAAGGTAAGGCCTCGTTGATCCATTGCTCGCACAAGTTTCGACTTCTGAGGGTTGACGTTCGTCAGCTGGTTAACGAAAACGAACAATTTTAGAACAATTTTTAGAACAATATACTTATTGAACACAAGATAATGCAATTAAATAATGAATTTGAATTCAGGTTCATCAATTTCTCCCGAAATACCAGAGACTATACAGGGTGTAACTGAATAAGTGTAAAACATTTAAGGAGATGATTCCTCATCCCAAGTTAAGATACAGCCATTTAAAGGGGGTACATAATTATTAAAGTATCAAATTACGAACAGAACAACAACACACAATAAGTATTAATTCAATTTTGAAAATTCACAAACTGACAGTGTTTTGAATTTAATTACTGGATTCTGCGATCTTCCAGGGTTACAGGGAGTAGAGGTGAAATAAAATTGTGATTGATTTTTCATTCATTTATTATATTTTTTGCTAACTCCCTATATTTTTTAATATATATTGTAATATGTTATGTGACTGACTATGGGGGGGGGTGAATACCCCTTTTACCCTCCCTTGTTTACGCGCCTGATTTGAAAACAATATAAGTATCTCGAAAACGGTAAAAAATAGGCATGGAACTTCCTCAAAAAGAAATTGAAGAGAATTAAATACTGATGCCGTTTCATCTATACCACTATTGTAAAAAGATAAAGTTTTTAACTTTGTTTGTTTGTAGGGGGTAATTTTCGGGAGTAATTACACAAGTGCTTCGAAATTACCGATAATTTTCCATGAAAGCATGTTGTCTAAAAACTGCATGAGTTTATTTTCATATTCTGTCGAAAGAGCCCGACTCCGAAGGAGGAGGGCTCTTTCAGCAAAATATAACCGAATGCAGTTTTTATACTGACAACATGCTTGAATGGAAAATTATCAAGTTTATTTTGATGCGCGACTGTAATTCGGTAGAATATTTGCGGAGTTAAAACAACGACGTTTAAAATTCAGTATTTATGCCTGTCAAGATGACAAATGTACATTTTAATAATCGTTACTATAGATACACGGACCGAGCGGGTATTTTTCGATACCTACCGGGTATTTACCAGCCCGAAAATGTCCCGCCGGGAATTCATCGCTGTATTTGATCGGAAATGTCCCACTTCATATGGGATTTTTAACATACGATGGAAATATTCGGAAATACTGATCCGATAATGAAAATTCTTCCACTAACAGAAAGCTACACTATTCAAGACTGATATATTATTATGGGTTTATTATGATTGAACGAAACCTTCAATGAAAAATAATAGTATATGTAAATCAAGTCGGAGAAAAGCGGGCAAGATGTGATGCTTTACCGGCGTGTGCTGACTAAATGGTTCGACTCGACAGATAGTTTGAAATGAAAATGTAGTTGTCAACTTCCTGTATGACATGAAGTGAAAGTGAGTTCAAAATATTCACCACAAGAAAAAAACATCGGTTATAGTATTTTTCACAGTAAATGGTATTGGCTTATTAACTGCAATAAACTACCCGATTTAATCCCATTGTGTAGAAAATCATCTGGTAAAAGATGCAAATGTGCTACAGGGTCGAACTTAAGAAATTTGAATTTTGCATAATGTAGGAGATATACAAGTAATTTATTTGAATGTTACAATTCTATTCTACATTTAGTTCGCTATCCTCATCTAAATTAATTATAATTGGCGCAATTGATTTTACAGAAAGGTAAGAGTTTTCAACATTTATAACATGACTAACAGAACTTTTCCAACTCTCGGTAGGAATGTCATTCATACAGTTCCTAATTAATTCTACCACACCACCACTTAAAGTCGGAGAAGTATTTTTTCCGCGCACGCTCGATTTAAGTTGGTGCCAGATAAGCTCTATGGGATTGAACACGCAGTAGTAGGGAGGTAGTCGTAACACTGTATGTCCCAATTCTTCTGCAATTGTATCACAAACATACGTTTTTTTTTGAAGAAAATGACTGCAGCACTTGTAAAAGTTCTTTTTTTGTATAATTTTCCTCAAAATATATGTCATTTGCAGCCATGAAGTTTTGAATCTCCAATTTCGTATTCTTTGAGCCAGGAATTTTTTGCAATTGTCTACTATGATAGCTTGCGTTGTCCATTACTATAACGCTGTTTGGCGGAATGTTGGGTAACAGACAATTTTTAGACCAATCTTCAAAAAGCTCTGCTGTCGTATCTTCGTGATAATCAACACAAGAGTCCTTAATATTTTTGGCAGAAAGCCACATAGCGTTTGGGATCCAACCATTTTCTGATCCTGCGTGTAATATTGTGATTCTCTTCCCTTTATTTGATGGTGCTTTTGTTTTACACTTATCAGAGGAATCAGACCATCCTTTGGAAGGGGTGTCATGCGTGTCAAACCACGTCTCGTCGAGGTAGAGTATTGGCCGATTTTCAGACCGGTATTTTCCTATTGACGTTATATATTCAGAACGCCACTTTATTAAATGTGTGGATTCCATTATTACTTGTCTCTTGTCAATTTTGCGATATTTAAAGCCCATTGCAGACAGAGCTCGCCAAAGAGTAGTAAGGCCACAGTTGATGTGAGTTTCGTCATTGATGAGCCGCTGTTTCAGACTTTTGATTGTAGGGACACGCTGCTCATCGTACATAGTGTAGATTTTTCGCCTTATCAAATCTTTTTCCCAGTCGTCTAGACTTTTTGTGACACCGGAATCTTTACGCTTTTTTCTCGTTTCCATGGAATTTTCAACAATTCGTCTAACTGAAGTAAGAGGCACCTTCGTCAAATTACTGGTTACTTTTGCTGCAGAACCCGCGTTATATCCTTGCTGAAGTAAGGAACTATACACTTTTTTTATTATGATTTTCGCGTCACAAGATAAGTGATTCTTCTTTAATGAACCACTGGGAGAAGCTTTTCATCTACGGACGCCACATACTGCCTATTCTGTACGTTGGGGAATAAAATCTTTGCTATTAATGTCTGTAATAACAAATAAATGTTATAAAATTATTGCACGCCGTAACACAAGTGAACACTTTCAATGAAATACAAAGACTGTAATGAACAAGAAGTGTAAGCTGTAATCCTCTACAATCCCTCTCTGAGAAACAAAATTACCTGAATCCGGTCCTTTTACATTTTTGATGTGCATCTCGGATTTTACAACTTAAGGGTCTAATTGGTTTCATTATAATCCTTCAGTCAATATCATTTATTGTGAAAATTACTATACTTCTTGTCCTCAAGTTTTAACACTTGATTCACTATACGTTTCGAAACACATTTGACTATCCTGCGTCAAGGAAAAATAGGATAAAACCGTTAGTTCTCTTCGTTGATCGACTGCTTCGAATTGATTTTATTTAGAATGAAGATACAAAGATATACGATATCGTGCGTTCGAAACCTATAACTCACCCGCATTAGGCACTTTAATCCTGGCATGTACTGGCCAAGCGCTGTTCACGATAAGCAGTTTGACATGATCATATGACGGCTTGTAAAATGTTCTTATGACACTAATGTTACGAATATATTCGCGAGCCGAGAGATGAAATCAAACGCTGGAATGTATCACTTTATGTTAACTGGTTGGAATATCATGGATATCTGCAGAAGCGTATATCTTGCTTCGATAATGAAGGTGCGAGTAATTATGTAGGATGAGATGGAAATAGCTGATATCCATTCGTGATCTTGTGAGGTACCAGAGAGAGCTTGAGGTTGTTTTCAATTTTAAGTATGCGGAGAAATGCCCCTTTTTCAACGAATAACTGTATGGAAATCAGTACAGTAATAGACATTTTCTAAGTTATTTTCCGTTTCCTATCAACCGAAAGATATATGACAATGGTTTATTTCATTCGGAACTTCGGTCAGAAATGCCAATATTTGAACTATTTGCGGAATAAAAAAAATTCATATGAAAACTTTCGTATACATTTTGACCGATGTGAAGTTGGCTGCCAAAGCTGGCAGCTAAATTTTCCGAATATTGCTGAACGATCATACCAGTGGCGGAGTTTCTCCCCTTTTTGGGAATTGTTAAGGATATGAATAAATCGATTAATTCTATCTAATTAATTGAATTTTCACACACGTCATGACACATGACGAATGTAGTCTCTTTGATTTGTAATATTCACTAAGCGAACGGAGTTTTTTAGCTTTTTCTGCAAATCAAGAAAAGAGATATGTAGATGGAGTATTATCTTTTGATGTACTTTGATGCAAAATAATCCGTTGGAGTTTTCCATGTTCTATGTCGAGTGAAGAATGAGAAACTAAAATTTTCACATTATCATTTTTCTTGTCAATCAAATTACTGAATAAAATTGAAGTAGAACTATTGCTGGGGATTTAGAGAATGCAACTTCAAGAAAGGAGGATGTGACTGTAATGAAAATTACGATTATTATTATTATATAGCCAGTGACTGTCAAAATGAAAGGAGGAATTTGTAGCTGGAAACCTATAGTATGCAGCTCCCTTAAAAGAATCGCTTGCGGAACTGGTCAGGAGGGTGTACATCGATTATATTTAGGGAGCTGCATTCAATAGGTCTTTAGCTACAATTTCCTCCCAGTTTCATCTTGACAGTCACTTGTTATAATAACAGTATTGATAAAAATTATCGAATTTTCGATGTACACCAGTTTCGCAAGCGATTCTTTCAAGGGAGCTACATACTATAGGTTTCCAGCTACAAATTCCTCCTTTCATCTTGACAGTCACTGGCTATATAATAATAATTATCGTAATTTTCATTACAGTCACATCCTCCTTTCTTGAAGTTGCATTCTCTAAATCCCCAGCAATAGTTCTACTTCAATTTTATTCAGTAATTTGATTGACAAGAGAAATGATAATGTGAAAATTTCAGTTTCTCATTCTATATTCGACATAGAAAATGGAAAACTCCAACGGATCATTTTGCATCAAAGTACATTAAAAGATAATACTCCATCTACATATCTCTTTTCTTCATTGATTTGCAGAAAAAGCTAAAAAAACTCCGTTCGCTTAGTGAATATTACAAATCAAAGAGACTCCATTCTTCATGTGTCATGACGTGTATGAAAATAAAATTAATTAGATAGAATTGATCGATTTATTCATATCCTTAACAATTCCCAAAAAGGGGGAAACTCCACCATGATGATCGTCCGGCAATCTTCTGAAAATTTAGCGGCCAGCTTAGGCAGCCAACTTCACATCGATTATATTTTGTCGGATAATTTATATCTGCCCTAGTGTACACAACAATAATAACCAATGCACGTTGTTAATTTTTTTATATGCAGATTCACACGAATGGAGAGCCTTGTAATGTTCGAAAAACACCGCGTGAATCAAAGGACAAGAAATACGAATGAACATTCACTTTGAGTTTTGTGAAAACATTTATAGAATAGAGACAAGTCTCCGACCCTTCTACGATGCGCTCCGATGAAGTGAGCGAGTCTGTGAGCGAAGAATCACCAGCAAGACGGATTGCCGCTTTCGGAATATAATCAAACGAGAACTTTCAATGAATGTTGTGGTGCCGAGCTCCATTCTTGAGAACTATGTTCCAAGACAGGTCATATCTGAGCCTGATATAAGCTGACTAGAAGTGAAGTATTTCTTCTCACGAAATAGAAATCTAAGCTTATGAGAAGCACCTTCAGCGATCGATCCCACATGGTTTTCTCATGAGATATTTTACTTATCGTGAATCCTAGCATCGAGATACTTGATTTTGTAGGAATGGTTTCCTTCTTTGGTACCATAATTGTATTTCCTCGCAGAAAACTAGGAAATGATCCATGAGCGTTGTTTTATTCCAGTAAATCCATAGTCACTTTCTGTTCAGTCCAAAATCTCTCCCGCCCTCCTTCCTATTTTTCTTGCACAGCTGGGTATGTAAGTTAATTAAATTTTAAAAATCGCGGGCAAGAGGCAGCTAATTTTTGATTATTTAATGAATTTATTCTGTAGAAGGATGTTTCCAAATGTGGTAGATCATATTTTTGTCTACTGAAGCTCTAGTGCATTTACATACAAATTCAAATTGTCAGAGAATAGAGAATTATTACTATAATGTTCTTGTGCCCCAGCGGCTTTAAAGATCATTATCCCTGGTCTGCAGGTGACATTTTGTCTAAAACGCGGTAGATATTGTCAAAGATGTTACGGCAATGGATGTTTCATTAGTATTTGTTTTTTAAATTGTAGAGAAACCCAAACCCCACCCAATAACAATTGCTTATGGTAAACAGAGCCAGCCAGAAAAATTTCTTTCGTGACTGGGATTGAACCCGTAGCGAATTGGCAGTGAAGAAAGTGAATCGAACACAATCGAGAGCATTTCCTATTCCAAAAGTCCACCTTCAGGATTGGAAATGATGTTTTTTCTCACTTATTAAGCGTTGTACTAGAAATAAACGGAAGGCTAAACAATATTTCTATGTGTAACCTTGACCAGCTATCCGCAATAGATTAATTCAACTTATAGTCATTCCGTATCACATATTCTTTAGCAAAGCCTTCTTATTAACTTTATATTTTCTCACATGCAATTTCAAACATTTCCTATCGCAGTTCAAATATCTCGCTCTTCGTAGGCGAGTGGTTTGAGGCGCTTATATTAGCTAGTTGAAAGAGACATGGGTTCGATTTCGGCCTCGAGTAAACTTTTTTTTTAATTTTTGATCTCCTCTTCATTTCTCATCGTTTTATTTCTGGAAATGATACCATTAATAAAAATTTTGTAGAATTTTTCAAAGAAATTCGTTCAATTAGTATTTTTGTGTGCAATACAAATATAAATATAATATTTGTAGTTCTTCACTATTTATCGAGTGTAGATAAAATAGCGTATGCAACTCTCATGTAATGGTTTTTAATGCGCATCAACCATACGAAACCCACTTTCATTACATGATCGTTGCATAATATTCTATTTTGGGTTGGTCCCACTGATCTGGAAGTGGAAGAAATATTCAAATTCATTTCATTATTGCTAGTCTCAATAGAATTCGATATTGTATTGGACATGAAGATTTTATTTTCAACCGGATTTTCATTGTAGCCTTCCGCCACTGAACTGGATTTCCAGTTGATTGGATATCTGTATTGTTATGACAGATTTCATCACAATGAGCTCATTATGATACAGATTTGCAAATATGTTTTGTTTGAAATCCTGACCATTGAACTTTTTGAACAGAGGTCATTTCACTTTCATACCGAAAGTTCCCATAATATTTATGATAAAATCGGAACGTTTTTTTTTTCTCGTCTTCGGAGGTCAATAAATTCATTTCATTAAAAAGAAACTTGCCTAACAGTTGAAAGAAACATTTAACAGTACGAAATAAAGATCTATCAAGAAATATACTGACGAGGGAATTAGTAGTAAATACCCAATCAAGGCTTCAACGGAACAGACATCAATATTAATTTTAGGAACGCCTGCGGTCATAATTTAATCCTTCTAAGATATCAAAGCCGTAAACCGCCATCGAGGAATTCGAAAAATGTTCGATTTGACAATACAATTAAGAGTTATAGACCGGCTTCAAGTTACAACAAATATTGAGCTACCGAATCCCATTTGAAAAGGTATAAAACTCACAGGAAGCTATCAATAAGTTCTTGTTAGTCGTTGGAGATTTAACATCTCATCCGACACGTGGATTGAAATTGTCAATCGTTGAGGTGAAATACTGCCTTGTGAGAGGATAGTTATCAGCTGAAATATACCAAGGACACTGATAATTAGCGAAATAATTTTATCACAATATTCGAAAGTATATGTTATTTGGCAACTATGACGCCAATGGGTGCCAATGGCGAAGGGCTGTTGCCTAAAATAACGTGCTTGAAGAAGCTGTGATGGAATTATGAGATATTTTTGTGTCAACATAGTGACATAAGTGATAACTAACCGTGAACGTTATGTCTAAAAATTTTCACTTAATATCACGAGGGCTCAAATTATTTACGGAAATTTTCTAGAGGGCTCGAATAATTTCCAGAGTCGCGAAGCGACAAGAAATATTTATTTTTAAATATTCGTGCCGTGTCATTTTTGTTTAACCGGTAGTGTCAGAAAGCTTAATTATTAGTTTGAAAAAATCATAAAGGTATAACCACCATTTTGGTAAATAAAACTAACCAATACCAACTTTAGTTACATCAAATGCTAAAACTCATACGGGTTCCTGCCCAGTCTATCGCCCTTTGGTAATTTCATTTGATTAAAGGTGGTAGGAATATATTTCTCAAGTAAGATGACGCAATTTAAATCTTATGTAGGTACATCTACCATATTTTGTTGAATAATGAAAAAAATTACCAATTTCAGTCACATCAAACTCTAAAACTCATATGGGTACTAGTTCAGTCTATCGCCCTTTCATAATTTCAGGTCACTAAGGTTTTTAACAATGTATTCTGCATTATCCACAGGTATATCTACATTTTTCAAGGATTGTAGATCATAATATGTTCATTTTTTGCAATAAAATGTCCACTAAAATATCGTGGCGCCTCGAAAAAATTTCCGAAATTTTTGTTGGTTGCCATAGTAATCAGTCAAAATTGAGGCAACTTATTGATTGGAAAGTAGACGTTGATATACAAATAGAAGTTATCATAGAAGTTGCTGACTAATAAAACGAAATTCTCTTTTTTTTCATTGAACCAAAAATTACGAAGAACAAAAAGATCTTTTAGATTTTCCCAAATTTGTATAGATTCCAACATCATTTTCATCAACCCACAGACTACAGATAGAAAATGGGTCTCGGTAGTGTAGAGGTTAGCTCGTCCGCCTTTCAAGCGAAAGACCGGGGTTCGAATCCCCGACAGGCCATCGTTCTGGGTAATCGCACGTTAAAAGGTAAGGTCTCGTTAATCCATTTCTCGTACATGTTTCGACTTCTGATGGTTGATGTTAGTCAGCTGGTTAACGGAACAGACAATTTCAGAACAATTCCAAATTCGTTTCGATTCCAACATCATTTCTCGATTTTCATTAACCCAAAACTTCGGAGAAAAATAAGATCTAGATTATTCCAAATTTGTATAGATTCCCATGTTATTCGTCAATTTTCTATTAACCCAAAAAATACGAAGAAAACATGGACTTCAGGATTATTCCGAATTTATATAATGATAATAATAAATATTTTATTGTCTGCCATACATACAAATTGCAAAGAAAAGTCCTGCATAGTAAATATTGACATATAAAAGGAGTAGTGTTAGGTCTATTGACCAATTCTGCCACACTCTCCTGAACAAAGTGTCTCCCCTATAGTAGTATATCGTAACTGAATTGATTTCTGTACAGTACATCTTCAACTAACTAAAATGAATCAAGTGAAAAAATATAGATGGATTTTAAACCCCTTGCACAATATTTGCAAATATAATAGGAATGTAATAGGTATTACTTATAAAAAAAAAGGAATAAACAATGTTTTTCATATCGTTTCAGATCGGAGTAATAACTCCTTTTTTATATTTATTTTGAAGGAATTCAATGAAATAGAAAAGTTTGGGATATCCAGGTAATGACTAGCCGATGCGATTTGATAAGTGAAACGTGACTTATAAATTTCCTTCCTATGCATGGGAATGTCGATTCCGTTTTTTCTCCTGATATTCAGATTATGGATGTCAGTCCTATATGTTACTTTCCTGTATAGATATCCTGGAATTTTAGTTTTCAATACCTTATAAAAAAAAACAAAGAGAATGTTGTCTGCGCCGGTCCTTCATGTTCAACCAGCCCAACTCTTTGAGCTTATGAGAAATTCTGTCTTTCCGCCTCAATCCATAAATGAATCGCAAACACGAATTTTGAACCTTTTGTATGCGATATGCATCAGATTTGCGAAGAAAAGGCCCATACACTGTATCGCAATGATTGAAATGGGACAAAACCAGAGAATCAGTTAGCATTTTTTTAGTCTCGATATTCATACTTGCCCGATGAGGATATAACAGTTTGAGAGAGGAGTAGGCCGACTGGATTTTTTTTGAAACATGTTTATCAAAACACATCTTTCTGTCTATATATAGACCTAAACTCACTGAATTCCAATACGTCACCATCAATATGTATATCGAGTTGGTTCATTGCTATTCTTTTCTACGATTCATTTCCGAATAAGATAGCACTGGACTTGGAAGCATTGATTTCTAGGAAGTGTTTCTCAGACAAAGAGTGAAGCACAGATAAATCATGATTGATATTCTGGTTTGCATGAAGAATGTCATTTAGTTTGAAAGAGTGATACAGCTGTGTATCATCGGCATACAGATGGTAGTTACAGTGCGATAGATCAAGGTGAAATTTTGAAGTATAGAGAGTGTAAAGAAGTGGACCGAGAATGCTGCCTTGTGGTACACCTTGTTGTATAATCAAACTACTAGATAATTCATCATCGATTTGAAATTGTTGCTCACGATCTGACAGGTATGATTCAAGAAATTTCACGGCATCTACAGAAAATCCTATATGACGAAGAATAGATAACAAAATAGTGTGGTTCAAAGTATATAGATCAATCACACTGACCGAACACGAATATAGATGCGTGTCGTTGTGCCTGTAAAAAAAGGACTGTGCGGATGATATTGTAGTAGACGCGATATGCTTAACAATTATCTGAAACAGAAATGAATATGGTTAATGTACCAATAATCTGAATCAGAATCATTGATATTTAAACTGAATAGAGTAAAAATATTTCGTGAAAGAGAGGACTTTTTAAAACACAGATTCACGAGAAAGGGCAACTCTGTGATGTTCAAAGAACACCGCGTGAATCAAGGGACAGGAGATACGAATTGACATTCACTTTGAATTTTCGAAGTTTGCATGCCTCAGGACAAACCTCTTTCTGTATAGTATTTTTCACAGTAAATGGTATTGGCTCATTAACTGCAATAAACTACCCGATTCGATCCCATTGTGTAGAAAATCATCTGGTAAAAGATGCAAATGTGCTACAGGGTCGAACTTAAGAAATTTGAATTTTGCATAATGTAGGAGATATACAAGTAATTTATTTAAATGATACAATTCTATTCTATATTTAGTTCAGTGTCGATATCGCTATCCTCATCTAAATCAATTGTAATTGGCGTAATTGATTTCACAGAAAGGTACGAGTTTTCAACATTTTTGTTTTACACTTATCAGAGGAATCAGACCATCCTTTGGAAGGGGTGTCATGCGTGTCAAACCACGTCTCGTCGAGGTAGAGTATTGGCCGATTTTCAGACCGGTATTTTCTTATTGACGTTATATATTCAGAAGGCCAGTTTATTAAACGTGTGGATTCCATTATTACTTGTCTCTTGTCAATTTTGCGATATTCAAAGCCCATTGCAGACAGAGCTCGCCAAAGAGTAGTGAGGCCACAGTAGATGGGAGTTTCGTCATTGATGAGCCGCTTTTTCAGACTTTTGATTGTAGGGACACGCTGCTCATCGTACATAGTGTAGATTTTTCGCCTTATCAAATCTTTTTCCCAGTCGCCTAGACTTTTTGTGACACCGGAATCTTTACGCTTTTTTCTTGATTCCATGGAATTTTCAACAATTCGTCTAACTGAAGTAAGAGGCACCTTCGTCAAATTACTGGTTACTTTTGCTGCAGCACCCGCGTTATATCCTTGCTGAAGTAAGGAACTATACACATTTTTTATAATGATTTTCGCAAGATAAGTGATTCTTCTTTAACGAACCACTGGAAGAAGCACTATTACTTTTTATCCACGGACGCCACATACTGCCTATTCTGTACGTTGGGGTATAAAATCTTTGCTATTGATGTCTGTAATAACAAATAAATGTTATAAAATTATTGCAAGCCGTAACACAAGTGAACACATCCAATGAAATACAAAAACTAAAATGAACAAAAAGTGTAAGCTGTAATCCTCTACAATCCCTCTCTGAGAAACAAAATTACCTGAATCCGGTCCTTTTACATTTATGATGTGGATCTCGGATTTTACAACTCAAAGGTCTAATTGGTTTTATTATAATCCTTCAGTCAATACCATTTATTGTGAAAACTACTATAAGCAGTTCCAAAGTTCAGCTGTTCTATTGAAAAAAGTTCCCTGAGCAAGAGACGTTCGACAGGTCTCCAAGCCGACAACAAAGGGGTGGGAATTCTGCATTCCAAGATTGTAATGATTGAAGAAAATCTCCGACCTTTCTACGATTTTCCAAAGAAGTGAGTAAAGAATCATTGAAGAAAAAAGGGGAAAAAACGGTACGCAACTGAATCGAATCGGTAATTCTTGGTTTAATAGGGAATCTGACATACACCTTATATGCAACGACAATAATCAATTTATTTTCTATTCCAAAATTTAAAACATGCCTTGTCTCGAAACAAATATTCAAAGTAATCTGTTTCATGAATCTTGCCCTGGAATCATTCGTTTTCAGAGATATTTCGTTATAATATTTCAGTAGAGAAGTTGACAGATGACTACAGTTCGTTTCGAGTCAGGAAAATTTCCATTCATGAATTTGGCGGCTAGGTAGGGAAATTTCCACTTGGATCGGTTCGTCGCTAAAGCAAAATGCCTAAATGCAAGCATTTCATTCTGGAGGTATCCATAATTTTGGCTCTAACACCGGACTTTACGTCGTTCACTTAACTGCCGTCATATGCGGAAATGTACCATTTTGTAAATAACAACTTCATCTCTGGGAATATTGACAACGTAGGTATATCCTTCGTACACCAAGTCCAATAAACCATACTGTTTCAAATTTTTTGAGAAACTTTTTTCCCGCCGTCATTTCATGCTATATAGTGCTCACCTTGTATTTATTCAGTCAGCAACCAGTTTTCAACATTGTATGTCACTGACGAACTCGTATATACTAAATTTATTCTTCTGCATGAGGCTACCTCTATAACAAGCGTGATTATTACCAATCAATTATGTGATCTGCAATATTATGCAGAGCGTTGCACCAATTAAAGGAAGAACATGATGTAAATTATCAAGTGTTCGGCTATATATGTAGACACAAAGGCACGAAAGGTATAAATCGAGCCTCTTATGATAATTTCGTATATCTCATTAGGTAATGACATTCCCAGAAGTTTGAACTGGAAAAACTTGTGCTGATTTTATTTCGCTCAGGTTCGTAATATCCAACCAGCTCTTGGAATCAACGTTGCGCAGTGATTAGGTTCTCGACTCATGACCGAGTGGTCCTGAGTTCGATATCCCAATGGGTAAGTGATGTCTCTCTAGATAGTTTCTTCGTCTATTTGGGAATTATTCTGTCGCATTCCATGATTGAAGGGTCCTCGATTAATTTATCGAATACTTATCCTCATTAACGTTACGAAATCAAATATGATTCCGTTTTCAAAAATTATTCACAAATATTTCTCTTTTCGTTAATTTTTGGGAATCTGTCAAAGATTTTATATTGACACTAGCTGACCCGTGCCCACTTCGTTGGGGGTTAATCATTTTTGTGATGCTATTATATTGTGTAGTTCTTAGTACTTAGTTTTATTGGGTTCATAACAGCTCTGAGTTCTAGGCGCACTCGAAAGAGCTTTTGAAAGAAGTCGAAAATGTTGAATCCTTTTTTATCCGATAGACAATGAATTTCAATAGAATATGAAACATGTCTTCCATCAAATCTGTTGAAGAATATTTTTGCAAACTTTGAAGTAAATTGAAGTACGTTGTCCCATACAAACTATGATCCCGTTTTTCACCCCCTTAGGCTTGGATTTTGGAAAAACTTTCCATATCGGATGCCTACATCATATAAAGGATACACCCTCTGAGTTTCAGACCTCTACGATCAGTGGTATAGGCCGTGCGTTGATTAACCCCTGAAATAACTTTCTACCCCGTTAGGCGATTTATTTCAATAAAATACGAAACATGACTTCCATCTTTTCTGTTGAAGAATTTTAATGCAAAATTTGAAACAGATTGGACCTAAGAATCACGTTGTCCCATATAAACTCTGAACCCGTATTTCACCCTTTTAGGAGTGGAATTTCTGGAAAATATTTCTTATCGGATACCTACGTCACACAAAGAAGACACCCTCCAAGTTTCAGAACTATACAATCAGTGGTTTGGGCTGTGCCTTGATTGAACCCTAAAATAATTTTCTACTCCTTTTCAGCTCCGTTAGACGATGAATTTCAATAAAATACGAAACATGTCTTCCATCAATTCTGTGAAAGAATTCCAATGTAAAATTTGAAGTAGATAGACAACCCTTATCACTTAGGGGTATGGAAAATAGATGGTATCTGATTCTCAGACCTACTGAATATGCATATAAAATTTGGCAAAAATCGGTAGAGCCGTTTCGGAGGAGTACGGTAACTAACATTGTGACATGGAAATGTTATATATTAGATAAGATATAATTTTGTCTTTCAAGATGGAATGTCATGTTCGATTCATCAACAGAACAAAAAAAAATGAGAAGAAAAAATTCATCCACCACAAAAATGACTTTCTTACAGTGCTTTTCTGAACTTATGTTTCCTGAATTATTCAATCACTTCGGAATTCATGAAAACTAAAAGCTTCGAAATTGAAGGACAAAGCTTGACAAAACAAAAAAAACAACTTCGAAAATAATTAATGATATGTAATATGAACATTACAGGGCTCCCCTTCCGTGTGAATCTGTATATAGAAAAAAATGAAAATGGTTGAAATTATATTGAGAAGATAACTGATTAGATTACAATAGAACAGCTGAACTTTGAAATTCCTCACCGAGAGAGATTTTTTCTGAGACTCACAAGCTTCAAGAATTCAAAGTGAATGGTAATTCGTATCTCCTGCCCCTTGATTCGAGCGGTATTCTTTGAGCATTACAGGGGTTCCCTTTCATGTGAATCTGCATATAAACAAAACATCAATGAGGAAAAAAATAATAATAATGGAAAACAAAAATCTTTCTTCTTCCATTGAATTCAAAAACTCCTGAGATTATACACAGTACTCAAATAACACAAATGATGATGATGAAAAGTAACTAAATAACTACCCAAGGCCATTATAAAAAAAAAAAAAAAAAACGCTAATAAAAATAATAATGAAATGGAAATTTGAAACAGAATGGTACGGAAATTCGAAACGAAAATCAAATTTGGAAAACATAAGAATGAATTTGAAGAAACACTTCATTATGGTACTAGTATACTAGTATATCACGCCTGAAGAAGCTAATGCATAGTGAAACGCGTGTAGCTGTTTTCTGAGCTGTCTAGTAAAAATCATACAAAAATTATTCAATCACGCCATCACGAATTACCATCTTGTCAGCGAATAACGACTCAAGATACCAGCATAGCTAAATGCTCAGACTGAAAATCAATGATTTGATTTTTTCAATTCATTTCTCAGGACTCCCGATTTCCGAGCTACGATTGCTGCATGTGTCTTTTGTATTCGTGTATTTATGAACACAGATGCTCTCATTAATATTCATTAGTTGGCTTATTATCACACTCCAAGATCGCATCGTATTTTGCAGTACTAAGTACTTATCTGACTTGCACCGAACGAGATTATCGAACATCACATCCTTCGAGGGACCTCATGATGAAGTCCGTGCTTTCTGTCGATGAACTTATTCGAAATCACTCGTCTTCGAAATAAAACTGCATAATCATGCTGAAAAACTAAATACCTTCTTGTGCTTCATCTCACTCCTCACAGGACTCAATCCAAGTTATAACTGAATCACTCAAGATTATTCGAGATTATTTATGTCAAAATATTCATCGCAACAAGCTACGATCATGTCAATTGATAATCTGCCTTCCAAACTGACTGCTCTCATAGAAAGGGAGTAAAATAAAAGATGATTTAACATCAAAGCAGGTTATGCGGAATAAATTGTTGGAAGACCCCACGCAAAATGGACTAATCTAAATAAAGTGGTTAGTTATATGTTCGACCGGTATGTAAATCAGATAGGGTACACATTGTCTGCCCATAAAATAGAATGCCATTGGTTCAACAAGATCTAATTGAAAGGTTTTTGATGTAATGTGCTCTGGGAAATCATCATTTAATTGATTAGTAATTGAATGTTCGATAGTGGATCCATTTCTTTCAATTAATTGATTATCTTATCTCCAGTGCTTGCTCAAAGAACATCGTCGCATTCTCCATCATCGGTGGACAGGTTTGTAGAATACCGGGTGCACCTTTGTGAACCATGAAAGATGGGAAGTATTGAAAGTTTTATCAAAGACCTACACATTTCATCGATGAATTTCCAATTTCGTTATTCAGGTAGATCATGAGAGTGGTATTCGTAATAATTATTTCCTGAAATATTTTCAACAGGATGCACCTATCTGGGAAACAAAATCTCAATATTCAAATCTAATCAGATTTTTCTTCGTAGTTTTTTGGGTTATCAACCTAGTACAATCCGAAAAAATTTAGAATTAAATATGAAGTGTAGAAGGGCAGATTTGAATTTTGAAGTGAGAGCATTGTTTGCTTTATTAATTTTTGAGTATTACATTATTCAACGTTATCTAATTCCTCAAAGATCAATTCCTCAAAATATCCTTCAGATATTTCTTGTTCTAATGTGAAATGATAAATTAAAAGTGGATTTGGTCAGTACAAGGTATCTGAAATAATTGAACTGGTATGAGACCGGAGAGCGTATATCCAGACTACTTGCGGCATAACCAGTATCGCGCAAGGAAAAAGGTCTGATTTGCAAGAAATTATCATTGATTGAGATGAATTTGTGATCACAATGGTCCACACAGAAATAATTCTGAGATTTTTTCAATATTCATTCTATATTTTTTTCTTATCAAACACTCTCTATTGTAATTTAAATAAACCTAGGAAAACCCACAATGCTACCGGATATTTCAGATAACAGGATTGGTACCTAGCTAACCAACAATTACCTTTCGCTCCCGGTCTGCCAGAAAAGGTCTGCCTGAACCGAGAATTGAAGAACACTCAAAAAGTTGGTAATAAATGGAAATGTCAGAATTTTCACGGATTGTTTATAATATACTATATCTGAATATATGCTGGAGCAAACACGACAGTTTCCTGAGTCCCTGCTATCAATATCTTTCTGTAAATAATTGACAACGTGGGAGAAAAATAAGTGTTGATTTTCCTGCCCATCGTGTGTGATCTTGATCATGATCAGTGCCTATGTTATTTGCAATCTTTCAACCATGGCATCAACTGCTTCAGTTTGGTGGAATAGAATTTGAGATTGTCCAATACTTTCCACCCCCACCAACGATTGCGGATCATCTTGAAAATCAGTAATATTTAATCTTTCATTCCAACAAGGAGTTCTGGTGATGAGTATGAAGTGTTGTTCTCTTCACTAGATAGTCCAGAATAGTTTGATGAAGTGAAAAACTTGCGCTTTCCTACGCCTCTTTTGAATTGAAACACTTTTCAATATAAATTATTGAGGTGTTTCATCATGAAACATGAATTATTTTTGAGTTGTTCACAGTTCATTCAATAAACATATTGTGGTGTAAGTACGGTTTTGTTCTGTTAGTTTTGTTATAAGTACTTTTATGACGTTTTTCCTCATTTTCTAATCTTTGTCCTGTCACTAGAGTTTTGTGATGAATAAAGCCTTAATCATTTAAAAGGTATTTCTATCACAATTTATTCATCACATTTCGTAATGAAAGATGGATCGATTCCTGAAGCCGGATAAATTTGATACTGATCCACATTCACCAACGGCCACTCAAGAATGGAAGTACTGGTTGAAAACTTTCGAAAACTTCACAGCCTCTTTTCAAAATCTGGATGATGCGAGTAAGCTGAGATTCCTCATAAATCATGTGTCTCACAATGTGTATCAATTGATAGCTGAAAGTGACGCTTACAGTACAGCAATTGAAATTCTCAAGGGGATTTACGTGAAACCAACGAATGAAATCTTTGCGAGGCATAAACTCGCTACTAGAAAACAACAATCTGGAGAATCAGTTGATCAGTATCATCAAGCTCTACAAATACTCAGCAAAAACTGTGAATTTGCAGATGTAGACGCCGAGACTCATCGAAAAATGTATGTCCGCGACGCTTTCATTCGCGGTATTGACTCAGATCAAATCCGTCTAAGACTTCTAGAATTCAACACTTTAACCCTTGATGAGGCTATCAAAAAAGCTCGTGCTCTAGAATCGGCTAAAACTCAGTCCGTTTCATACTCAATGAATGAAGCCAATCTCAGTGCAATCTCTGGTCATTCTGAAGATATCTCTTCAGAAGATTCAGTGAACCTTTCTGCCGTTCATCCTGATCGGAAATGCTATTTTTGCGGCCACTCTCGCCATAAAACACGCCAGCAATGTCCCGCTATTAAAGACGAATGTAACAACTGTGGGAAGATTGGACACTGGGCGAACGTATGCAGAGCTACCAAGAAAACTGCAAATAGAACGCCCAAGTCAGCCGCCCTCATTGCAGCCTCTTCATCAGCTTTGGACAATGCTACGGTTGCTATTCAAGTAAACAATGTACCTACCTATGCTCTAATCGACACAGGAAGTTCTGAAACTTTTATATCGAAACAGTTTGCCGAAAGCTGTGGTTTCAGAATGTATCCAACATCAGGTTCTGTCTCTATGGCATCAACATCTCTCAATTCTAGAATTTCAAATTATTGCTTGGCAAGACTCGACTTACTAGGGCACCTTTACAATAATGCCAAATTGAATGTACTCCCAGATTTATGTGCCAATGTAATCGTTGGTCACGATTTATTGAAACAACATTCAGAGTTGAAATTCACCTTCGGAGGATCTAAACCACCTTTGACGGGCTGCTATCTAGCCCCAGCGAGAATAGAACCCCCCATACTTTCCCGGTACCTAACTGGAAACGTTAAACCAATCATCGCGAAATCCCGGAAATATTCCGCTGACGACTTCAAATTCATGAAGAAAGAAATCAGCAAACTCCTCGAAGATGGAATAATCGAAGAAAGTAGATCTCCGTGGAGGGCACAAGCATTTGTTGTTAAAAACGAGAATCACAAGAAGAGAATGATCATTGATTACTCACAAACAATAAATCGATATACTTACTTCATTGGATGCTTATCCGCTTCTTGATCTTGAACAGATAGTGGAAAAGGTATCTAAAAACTCGTATTTCAGTACCACAGATTTCAAGAGTGCGTATCATCAAATCCCATTGAGAGAAAAAGATCGACCCTTCACTGCTTTCGAGGCATGTGGTCGGCTTTATCAATTATGTCGTCTTGCGTTTGGCCTCACCGACGGTGTCCCTATTTTCCAGCGTGTAATCGATGACGTCATTTCAAAAGAAAAATTGGAGAAAACTTATGCCTACCTTGATGATGTGACAGTCTGCGGAAAAGATAGGGAAGAACATGATAGAAATCTCCAGCGATTTGTAGAAGCAGTGAATAAATATCGTTTCACAATTAATCAAGACAAAAGTAGTTATGCTAAGACAACTATCAGTCTACTTGGATATAAAATAGAAAACAATACTATCTCTCCCGATCCCGATCGTTTGAAACCTTTGCTGAGTCTTTCCCCACCAAACAGCCCAAAGAAACTTCAACGTACAATTGGAATGTTTGCACATTATTCTAAATGGGTACCAAATTATTCAGATAAGATTGAAAAGTTTCTTAACACAAAAACCTTCTCATCATCTCCGGAAGTGAAATCTGATTTTGAAGATCTGAAAATTGAAATATCAAAAGCAGTAGTGAAGACAATCGACGACAAGGAACCCTTTGTAGTCGAAACGGATGCTTCCGATTTCTCTATTTCCGCAGTTCTATCCCAATCAGGATGCCCCGTGGCTTTCTTTTCACAGAAACTCAACGATAGTGAAAGAAAACATTCGGCTGTGGAGGAAGAAGCCTATGCTATAGTGGGTGCCTTGAAGAAGTGGAGGCACTTTTTGATAGGCCGTCATTTCCGGATTATTACCGACCAGCGATCTGTATCGTCCATGTTCGACATGAATCATAAAAACAAAATTAAAAATGAAAAAATTCAACGATGGCGCCTGGAACTTTCATGCTACACTCACGACATTCTGTACAGACCAGGAAAACAAAATCAAGTTGCTGATACCTTTTCAAGAGTGTGTAGTTCTATTCATTCTGACAAGCTATTCTCACTTCACTGTGACCTGTGCCATCCTGGTGTGACTCGGATGATTCACTGGGTGCAAACTCACAATTTACCATTTCCTGTTGAAGAAGTACGTACAATGACTGCATCTTGCTCTTCATGCAACTTTGTGAAACCAAAATTTCATAAAAACGATAATTGCTCTCTCATCAAAGCCACCCATCCGTTCGAACGAATCAGCATGGATTTCAAGGGTCCTCTTCCATCCAAAACTCGCAATAGGTACCTCCTTACTATCATTGATGAGTATTCCAGATTTCCATTTGCGTACCCTCGTGAAAACATGTGTTCGTCAACTGTTATTGATTGTCTCATTGATTTGTTTTCTTTATTCGGTGTTCCTTCCTATGTTCACACGGACAGAGGCGCCTGTTTCATATCCAAAGAAATCCAAGAATTTCTTCATACACGCGGTGTAGCAACATCTATGTCAACTCCTTATAATCTCCCCGGTAATGGACAAATAGAACGCGAAAATGGAACTATTTGGAGGACTTTTACGCTTGCTCTCAAGCAAAGAAATTTATCACCTTCCGATTGGGAAGTGATGCTCCCAGATGCTCCCAGATGCATTCCATCTCCAAGATCTCTCCTATGCACTGCGACAAATGAAACACCCCACGAGCGGATGTTCAAACATAATAGAAGATCTGCTAACGGCTGCTCACTGCCATCCTGGTTGATTCCTACTACTAAAGTTCTCATGAAAAAGCACGTTCGACTGAGTAAGTACGACCCCTTGGTAGAAGAAGTAGAATTGATCGATGTTAATCCCAATTACGCTCGAGTCAGGCTGGAAGATGGAAGGGAGACAACTGTGTCATTGAAACATTTGGCCCCTACTGGCGGAAGCAGCACGCAACCGGAATCTCAATCTATCTCGAATGATGAAGCAAACTCGAACCAAGACCAAGACTCGAAGAGTATTTCAGAGGTTGAAGAATCTGGAAATCCATGTGATGAAACTATTCCAATGCCCTCTAAGGACAAAGACAGTGTTTCCTTTGAAGATTCTGTCTCCTCCGACTCATCCCCCGATTCTCCATCGACTTCTCAGTACAGCAACCGCAATCAATTGACTAGGCAACGTCGTTTACCAGAGCGGTTCAAGGAGTACGAAATGAATTATTAATGGGAGGAAGAGTGTGGTGTTAGTACGGTTCTGTTCTGTTAGTTTTGTTATGACAAGTACTTTTATGACGTTTTTCCTTATTTTCTAATCTTTGTCCTGTCACTAGAGTTTTGTGATGAATAAAGCCTTAATCATTCAAAAGGTATTTCTATCACACATATCACATCATATAATCTCAAATCCGTTTTTAATATAAGCTGGCGCCGCACCGTGAACAACTCATCCAATTCAATTGTTTTCTTGTTTGTACCATAAGCGAATACTTCATTTCCATTAAGATTTTCCGTTAAGAATCTGCACAACACTCGCCGAATTCGAAATCAATTTCCAATACACTGAATGAAGAGAATAATCCGTCATCACTGAATCAATGTTCTTTCTTCATATCGAGTTTGCATAAAAATTATGTTATATGCCGATGCCATGACATCTTCAAGCATTTCAACACAAAAATCAGAGATAAAACAGAATGACATAAATTTGTAGTTGATCCTAAGAGGTTTATTGAACTCGTCAGCATTTCCATTTTGTCAACTGAAATTAATTCATGCAGGAATTGACAGAAGTGAAACCAAAATGATGTATAACGTGTTTAGGATTTTCAAATCAACGATACGCTATCTCGTATCAATATATTTGAAATCATACACCTCTTCATGACATGTGAAATGGTAAAGTTCCCACTGGAAGCCATCAATTTATTTTTGCTCCAGACGATTCATGGAATCATTCTTACAGAATTACTGTTATGTCGCCACAGAAAGTGTTACCTTATTCGCTTCTGGAAATATGCATGGAGATTCCGATCTTCTGGGTAAATTAGCAATTAAAATTCAACATTCACCAGCAACGATTATAAATGATCTCTAAAAGAGATATCAGATGTCTTCGAAATCCATGTGTAGAGAACATAAGTAGAAGTCATAAATGTCGCCTGGGAAATATTAAAGATCTGTATTATCGTATGATTTAGCGCCTGATTGGGAGGAGCGGAAAGATGCTATATTTTAGGAGATTAAACGATAAACACTGGTTCAATCGGATCCTGGAAAGTAACTCATTTAATATTATATTTAATAAGTGCCATAAATATGTGCTGAGCAGGATACAGAATGGATCGGTCTATGAAGAAGTATGTTCATTGATGCAACTGTTGATATTGAATCAGGAAGGCTAGATGATCTGATGACTCTGGTTCATAAAGCAAACTTCTGATTCTACTTTATCTTCCACTTCAACTTCAAGAAAGTTATCCCATTAACAAACAATGGGGGCGGTTATACATAAATCGTTAAAAATGAAAATGTCGTGTATAAACGGTTTCATTGAGAATTTTCTCAAATCAAAAGTAAAATATACAGTAGAAGTCCATAAACCAGGCCTAAGTAATAAAGATTGAGGGTTATTTTTTGCTGAAACAAGAACACAGGTATTGTTAATATAGAGAAAAAAGTAGGCATTCTCATTATCTATAACAAAACTTCAATAATGTCACACTTCCAGGACAACTCTTGAAGAACGCACTCTCTCTTGTTTGTAATATCTCAGACTTTCGAAAATATTTTATTGTTGGTAACAGCCATCTTGAAATAAAGAACTGCGGGAATTCAATAACTTGATAAAATAGTATAATATTATATATATATATATATATATATATATATATATATATATATATATATATATATATATATATATACATCACGCTAACATTATTGCGTCCTTTCACAAAACGACACTACTGCGTCCCCTTGAATTCTTGTATTTAGGGAGAGTTTTATAGCGAATACTTTTTCTCCTCATTTAATGGATTCCGTATCTATTTTCAGATTTTCATTACCATCAAAAATAAAAACAATGATATTCACGCCCTTACTGCGTCCCCTCAAAAGTGGGCCTTTACTGCGTCCATCGAATATACGTTTTTATGTTGAGTACTATCTTGCGTCCTGAAAATATATTATTGTACACAATCAGAATGATGCTGCGTCCTGCAGTGTTGCCAGATTCATTTCTGCTCACAACCTATATGCGAATTGCTTTCATTTTATGTGTTGTTGAAAATTGACTTCACAAAAGACGACTAATTTGGGAAAAAAAATTCTCGATCAGAATCACGCGAAAAAATATATTCCTATCAAATTGATTTCATATTTCTTAATTTTCTATCAAGGCTGTAGATATTTCGAACTTACACATAATTGTTATCACAATAGTATATTGTTCCATGATCAAGGAATGATAATACATTCTTCACGAGAATGAAGTTTGCAGTTTGAGCAGTAGGCGAGTGCTGTATATCATACGAGTGAGCAATTACCATTCAATGCGAGTTATTCATTATACTTCTTCCACGGTTACAACAGATGAAAGCGAAATGATTCAACAGATAACATGAACTTCATATTTGATATCATTCGGAATTTTCATTTGGGTACGATTGCATAAGCAAGTATAGAGCTTTTATTGCTCAGAATTTGATATTCCATGAAAGACCTGATTAAATGTGTAGTGACAACTATATTTCTAAAACAATGAATTCTTCGTTTCATCCGGTGAAGAAATTAATTTGAAGATATACCACAACTGTAACAAAATGAAATTATTGGGTTATCAGGTGTGGAAATGGAATTGAAGACATACAATAAACATCATTGTTTTATCAAAAACAGTTTAGATAGAGCAGTTTCGTGTTCCACCCTTAATAGCAGATTATACCACGAGTCAATAATGACATTTATTATTCTAGAGGAATGTTTATATGAACCGAGCCGCGTTAGCGGCGAGGATGTAAAATATTCCGAGAGGATAATAGCCATTATTGCGAGTGTTATACTCTACTTTATTTACGATTGATTTATACAATTTCTGGAGGTGTACAGGTAAATGATTCTTCAGTTTCTTCATTTCTATACAAATACACAAACACCACCAATGCGTTTGACACTGACACTTTGGAGATTGGTTATATCGTTTTAAGATGCCTAGGCATCTTATATCGTTTCTATGGTGATATTAATTTCAAGAACTTTTGTGATTGGACTAGAAGAGGAAATAAGGACTATAAATCCCTGCCATAAATTCCTAAGAGAATCATGTATGGCATTATACTGGGGGAACCATACGTATATTACTTATATTATGTAATAGTCGTAAACAAAATTCCTTATTCGATAGTTTAGTGTATTTGAAATAAGTGGTACAAAAATATGTTATTTTCCCAATGAGAATTCTACCCATCACGTATCAAACGGATCTTGATAAAAATTTAGCACAATTTATTGTTGAATTGATTTCAGGCGACATAAAAGAGTATACAATTCAATTGTTGATATAAAAACATATCTGAATATATTTTATTTTTCAATGTCCAAGGTTTTTTTTGTTAACCAGAATGAAAGTCATCAATCAGAACAATGTTGTTGAAACTTTCCCTAGAGATCAATTAGCCTAACACCAAACTGATATAAATTTTTGTCTCATGAAGATGATAACATTGTTAGCGAAATGCGCGTCATATCACTTTGGTGTTGATGGAGTGATTGATCTCTAGAAAATGTTTAAACTTTCACACCAGAAGTTTCAATCACATCGTTTGATGTTCCTGAGGAAAATTGTTCATTAAAATTCAATGAATGTTACCATTCAGAATAATGAAATGAGAACAACCAGATATTTCTGATACCTTTATTTCAATTCGAAGAAAACGACAAAATACTGAGGTAATGATATCCATGAATTGTAGGAAACCAAAAGGAACTAGAGATGAATTGATAAAGCAAAAAAAAACCATTGATCATATAGAGAAAACATTCTTGAATTATTCACAATAATTTTTCGTATATTTATTCTGTATAAATACTTTGATTTTCATCCAATCTTTATTTTCGAACACTTTGGGAAACTAAGTTCTCATTTCTTCACATTCTTGTCGTTTTGGTGGATTTTTATTCTTTATATGAAAACGAAAATATTCTGTAGCAATTTTTTTTTGTTCTTCGGTCCATTTCACCAAAATTCTTTTTTTATTTTTGTACAAGTAATATACGTACTTAGTGCTAATTTTAACGGCTTCGTCCTCGCTTAAATTAAGGATATCTCCTATTTCAGTTAAGTGATTAATATTTTGTATTAACACATCAAAAGCAGTTTTCTTTTCTATTTTGTAAAATGCGCTTGTGGTATCACATCCTGTCAGACAATGAGCTGCTAGGAGATTTTTACAAATGGAGAGTCCAAGTTTTTCCACTATATCATGTATGGCATTTTAACGTTTATTTTTACTATGTCCTAATTGAATAAATAATTGGCAAATCAATAATTCTTGAGCGGTGCTATAATAATGTAGAAATGAAAGAAGAGCATCTGTATCTACCAATTTTACAAGAATAGAATCGCCATGCGCTCCACCTCGGCTAAAACGTGACGGATAATTCGCGGATCTGCTTCTTCTTGATTGCTATTTAGTGAATATATTTGGATCATCATTTTTAGCTATAAGAAACACGTATTTTGGGTTCTCAAATCCTCCCGCTATAATCAGGAACTCATTATCTCCCAATGAACTTGGCCCATTCTGTACAAAATAATTCGTTTAAAAATTAGCAGCGATCTTTTGTTTGAGGAAGATTTGAAAACATTTTTTGAGACAGATCTGAAAACATTTTTTTGGGACAGATCTGAAACTCAGTTACATTTGAATCACTTCGTTTAGACCTTTCCGCATTCTTAGGCGAATTATTATTGTAGGTATCCACTTCTATTGTAGATTAGAGGCATGCTTTTTATGTTGAATGAGCTGATGTTATTTCTAGTTGTTCAAGAAGAAATTTCTTGCTGTGGATTTTGCGTTCCAAAATTTTTAGGCCAACAGTATTTTTTTTTCTCTGCGGTACCAACTTCAGTTTGTAGACCCCGTTTTGTAAGGTTTTGCACAACCAATTTGTCCTGAGTTTCAACAGATTCTCCACATATAATGCTCTCTATTTTATACCTAGTGAAAGTTTTTGAAATAATTTTCCAAAAATGCATATGATAATGTAATTAATGATTGGACTAGCACAATTAAATACAGATAGGTAAAACCTCATGTTGCTTTTGCTCACTGTCGTTGAGCGCGCACAGGTCTTCCGGGCAAAGTGCATGCGGGAGACACGCGTGATTTCAATATCGGCGCGGTTATTACGTGTCCTATCGATCTCAACCTATTACATTTTTTTTCAACTTCTGTGATTTTTTTGCTTCAATTCACTAGCAGAAAATATATGAAAATTCCTGGAGATAAAAAAGTTTTTCGATTACTCAAGAAATCAATGCACAAAAAATAAATACGAGTATTTCTTATTTTTTTCTGAGAAGAAGTGAGTTTCCAAAAATGCGGCCGAATTGACACCAGCGCCAAGATTTCTACTTTCGATTAAAAAAACTTTGATATCTCTAATAGTTTTGGAGTTATCACGAGTTATATCTAAAAAAATACGTTTTTTGGATTATCCATTTTTTCACACATTTTTTGCTATAGAAAAAGTCAGCCCCAGCTGGCGGTGTCGTAAATATCGATTTGTAATAGCCAATAACATTCCCAATAACAATACACCACTCGTTTTGTTCTACCTCAATTTGGTTTTTTTTCGTGATAGAAGCGTCTTTCGAGCGCGTTTTTACTCCACTATAAGAGGGAAGCAATATCAGTGGATGATCGACTAGCTGTAACGTTAATCCACGAGGATTTGAAGTTTTCGGCAATTATAGCACCTCAAGCAGTGAGCAATATAATACCAGAAACATGCTAGTAAACTTTTGAAGTTCTCAGTGAAGAATACATGAAGGAAAGTACGTAAGAAATGGTTATTTCAATAGGAAAAATCTGTATATTTTTTAATTCCCAGTCACTACGCAAGAATGGTTGAATATTGAAAAATATCCTGAAGCGGTGGTGTGAAAGGGCAATAAATTTTCCTTCGAAGTGCGCAGGTCGGTCCGAAATATCCAAACTAGCTGAAATATCGCGGATCTCTCCACTCGTGCCTTGTTGCCAAATTTATGGACGCCCTAAAGTACATTAGGTGCAACGGGTATTTTGTAAAAGTATACGCTTTCACGATTGACAGCGCCCCCCAAACAGAATTTTGTTGAACTAAAGATATATTTCGACTTTCATTGGACACATGATGGTGCATCCACTTATTATTTTTTCAAAACCAGATAACATTTTTGAGTGACGTCAGAAATGGATGTATCTGATATCTGCCGATAGGTCTCGGTATGTAGGACCTTCCAAAAAATCGACATGGACCTCCCACATAGTTGTACGAATTTATAATGGTAAAACTTTACTGCGTCCGAAATACGGACGCTTTATTGTAGGGGGCGCAGCAATGAATGGTACAAACCCAATGTATGGACGTAATAAAGTATGCTGGATAAATATATATATATATATATATATATATATATATATATATATATATATATATACATATTTATATACATAGGCGCCGGAACTTCACAATCACTATGGGGGCTCGGTCTATATACATTTATATATATATATATATATATATATTTGATCGGCTAGGCTTCCGCGGTTAGAAATGTGCTGGCTGGAACTTCCGGTTGATCCGCGTCTGGAATGATTTACTTGTCTACGTTTCGGCTCCCATTTCGGAGCCATTTTCAAGACTAAGTGACCTTGCGTCTAGGTCTGAGTTTTCCTACTAGCTGGCTATAATCACTATCATCCTCGATCTCCAGTGATGATAGCCAGCTAGTAAGAAAACTCAGACCTAGACGCAAGGTCACTAAGTCTTGAAAATGGCTCCGAAATGGGAGCCGAAACGTAGACAAGTAAATCATTCCAGACGCGGATCAACCGGAAGTTCCAGCCAGCATATATATATATATAAATATATATATATATAATAATTCCCAAACTCTTCGGTGAAAAATGATAATCACAGACAATTTCAAACCTCAAATGCCAAATGGCGAGTCTGAGTACAACAAAATTGTTGTTGTTTAAAATTGTTAAAGAAACAAATATCCAATTTCTGCATGATCTATATAATATATATGTGACAAATAGAATTGAAATTAAAATTTTACTCATGTTAGAAGGTCTGCCGTCTTTGGTTATTTCTGAAAAGGAAAATATTTGCTATCTTGTGATTACTAACTTCTTTAAAAATAACACCTTCGCCAGCGTGATAATAAAAATCTTTACAACCTGACACCAATGAGACCGATACATAATTTGTTTTAAACGAAAAATTTTTGCTATGAGAGCATGGTAATAGTTTCGCAAATCGGAACTTCACTATGGGGGCTCCGCCCCCATACCCAATTCTCTATGAGGGCTCGAGCCCCCATTGACCTCATGGTTCCGGCGCCCCTGTTTATATATATTTGATGTTAGTAACTATCAGAAGAATACAAAATGATTTTGCACGCTAAAGATATAAACAAATAAGAATATGAAGAAAAATCGCCAAATTTTATATGTAATATTCAAATTTACTAAAGGTGCTTCCCAGAAACTTACATTTCTATTTCGTGCGAAGAAATACTTCACTTCTCGTCAGCTTCTAATGATCTACAAGGCTCAAATACGACCTGTCATGGAATACAGTTCTCATGTGTGGAGTTCGGCAACAAAACATTCATTGAGGCTTCTCGATTCTATTCAGAGAAAAGCAATTCGTCTTGTTGGTGATTCTTCGCTCACATACTCGCTCACTTCATTGGAACTTCGTAGAAGGGTCGGAGACTTGACTTTCTTCTATAGATATTTTCACGGTTGGTGCTCTTCTGAATTGTTATCAGTCGTTCCACCCTTGGCAATATCTACACGGATGACGCGACGAGTACAGAATTCCCACCCCTTTGTTGTGAATTTGGAGACCTGTCGAACCTCTCTTGCTCAGGGATATTTTTTCAATGGAACAGCTAAGCTTTGGAACTCCTTGCCGAAAAAGGGTTTTCCTGAGGCTTACAAACTTCAAAATTCAAAGTGAATATTGATTCGTATCTCCTGTCCCTTGATTCAAATTACAGGGCTTCCCTTTCGTGTGAATCTGCATATAAGAAAAATAATAATATAATGATAAAAATTAATTTTTTGATCGATTGAATTATGAATGTTTATTCTTGGTTTCAATTCCTCATCAATTTTTTTCGTTTGGAATTGAGTGCCTTATTTGATTCAATTGACACCATTGTTTTATTTTTTTTATCCTCATTATTGCTTTCAGATTATTTTCTGCTCATTCATTTTCATTGTTTGATAGTTATATATTCGATTGTCACACCGTGTTCGTAATTCATTTTCATTTCGATGTTTTTCCTCCTTTGAACTTCTTCACATGTTTTGATGTTGTGAAGACAATGGAATTCAGAACCAGTACCAATCATCACCACACTCACAAAACGACATTCCCAACCACATTCAAGCATTTTTTTCTTATGACTGAAAAATAACCAATTTTACGGAATTTCTGAGAAAAAAACAACTTTATATACATGGAGGAATGGTATTATATCGACTGAATCCAAATTTCCCCCAGAAATACATTGACGATTAAAAAATTCTTCAGTCAACTCAAAGACAAAGATCCAGTTTTATATAAAAACAATATAGTTTACTGTATGCCTTGTGGTAGTTGTTATAAAAATAATATTGGGCAGACAAGCGGACTACTAAAAGATAGAATTACAGCTCACAAAAATTATATAAGATTGAATAAAATTTTTTGCACACTAGCATACGAACATACGAATGATTTTGATCATAAATTCAATTTAAAAAATGTAACAATATTAGATTCTGTAAAGAACACACAAAAGAGGCTAATTTTAGAAATGGTAAATATCTATAAAAGATTCTAATTGCGTCAACTCAAGGAAGGATATAGATGATCTAAACGTCATGTATACCTACTTGCTACATTCAGATAAAAAAACACATTTCAAGCCATCCAATGATTAGAGAGAAAAAATATGTTCAAATTAATGATTTGACCTCAATTATAATTTCTTACTGTAGATAAACTAGTTTCTAATACTCAAATCACTATACATCAAATCAGTGTCAGTCATAATTTATTAATGTCAAAAAAACATTTTTATCTATATTTTTATTATTGATTTCAACGTGAAAAACATTTACCTTTTTACTATATACATATAAGTTTTTACTTTATTTGCCATTATGATAGAAAAACAATGTTTTAACAGCTTCAATTCTATATAATCTCAACATTTCGTAAGTAGATCTACTGAATTCCGCATTTTGTATCTGAAATCATGCTTCATTATAGCTTTCCTGAAGAACTTATGAAGTTCGAAAACTTGAGCAGAAATAAAGAGTGTACTTATTAACTCAGACTGCAATACCCGATATAATTCCATTATCTCTATTGTATATATCAAATAAAAGTAGCCCGCCTTTGGCATGTCGCTTCTCACAACTTTTTCGATGCCGACTAGACCATTTAGTATTCACTAAACCGAATGGAACTCATTTAATATAAAGACATTCGTTGTACAGGAAAACGTTCCCACATCCTACACGTTCACTGACAAAATAATTGGGGGAATAATTATATCATTTAAAATCAAACACCTAGAATCGCTTCGCTGCGCACCTTTCGAGGAAACATCCATCAAAATTTGACTATTGTTTCTTACAGAGGGAAGATGGAGTGAAGTGCATTATGTCTGGAGGAGCTGTTCCTTGAATGCGATTGCGTGTATGAACTTCAGCAGTAAATCACATGATACAGAATGATGTGTGGTTTTTAATATTCGAATGGAAATACGTTCAAATGGAATTGATGTTTAGATAATTGTTCGACTTAGCTCTATAACTAACAACCAGTACATTGAAGAGTATTCTTTGATCAAATTAAGAGTGTAGATATACTAAAGAAACAATAGAAATCGGGGACAAGGCAGCTCTGATTCAGAAGCATCAGTATTTTGCGAGTGCATTTGAATTGCTAGGGCGATAAATTCTCAATATTTCTAATAAAAATCAGCAATTTTTCAATTTATATTTCTTTTTTTTTTGAACGCTCCCACTGCCCACAGAAGGCAGAGGGTCGGCTAATTATCTTGAGTGTCAAAGCGATCCAGGGCGTCTTACTGATTTTTCCTTTTTTCACGCATTTGCTATTTCAACTGTAGAGAAACTCAAAAAAATCCGCAGTGCTACCGGGTCTGTTAGTGTATTCGATCAAGATATTCCACCTACTAGGATTGGTATCCAGGTAACCAAAAATTGCCTATCGCACCGAGCCAGCCAGAAAAATTCTGCCCAGACCGCGGTCCGAACCAGCATACTGAAAAAACAAATATTATAGGGTAGTCTTATTCTACCATACAGGATTTTTCAGCAAATGGCAAATGAACCCATACGATAAATTCCTCTGGTAGAATGAAGACGAATGTAGTGATGTGGGCCCGGAAACGAACTGTTTTGGATAGAGCGATGGAATTGCAAAATGAAATCACTTACTTAGTTGTAGCTCCTAAAGTAAATTAATATATGAATGCAATTTTTCTTCAATGGCGAGTTTGGTTCAGTGTTATCAAACAGTGGTGTACCAACTAACATCTCTTCCACTGACCTGATATTCAAAAAAACGATTTTTTTACTCATTTTTTAATTTCATGAGAATTTTTTTTGGGCATTCACTATGAAGAAACCAGTAGGTACATTTGGTGAAAAATCCAGGTGACCTGAAACGTGAATTCTTAAAGGAAATTTGAAAATAACACACCCTACATTGAAGACATATAACCTACAAAAACTGACTTTCCTGTTATAAACATTATACTTATTTCCCTCCACTGCCTGTCAAGGTGAAACGTATCGACAACAAGTATAATGTTAGAAAAACATTAAAACAACAAATACTTCACGTTAAATACTAACACATACTAAACGAACTAACATAAATGGCTTGGTTGGTTTGAAATGATTTTTTCCGTTAACCAGCTGACGAATGTTAACCCTCAGAAGTCAAAACTTGTGCGAGTAATGGATTAAAGAGGCCTTATGTATTAACGTGTGAATTCCAGCACGGTGGCCCGGCAGGAAATTGAACTCTTGTCTTTCGCTGCGTCCTATACATTACTGAGAACCACATTTCTGCACTCTCGAGGAAATACAAAGAATTGTATTCATTGAATTACTTTTTTGTGTGATCGAAATATATCGGTGAAACGTCAAGACCTCTGAAAGTGCGAATGAGTGAACACAGTGTAGATGGAGATGGAAGAGATTGGTGGTTCCTAATCATCAGAACACATTCCCACTACCTATGGATATCACACAGTAGCATGGAATGGGGATGGGCAAAGGAGAACAATGGCAGGAGACGAAAATTGAAGGAATCTGATTTCATCATGTGAGGTTAGTTGAATCTCAACGAGTTCATTTGTTATGAATCAGACCTGGTTACCCCCCTTGAATTACAAAATGCTACGTCAAAACTCAGATATTCGATAGAATTTCCAAATACCTTTATGGAATTGAAGTATTCTTGATAAGTTCCGAAAACGGAAACGGATCTGTAAGACAAATTTACGTTCTATGGAAAGTCGCTGACTGATATGACGTGTTAAATTTAAAGAGAACTATTCTTTTTTAACGCAGTACCTTCTCGAGGCAGATTCTACATTACTATAGATTCCAATACCAATATGACCTCTTTCAAGGTTTCACCGCTCATTCCCTCATAAGGCTCTGCCTTCAGGGCACACTTGTGAGAGTGTTTCAAAAAAAGAAAAACAAAACAAATTACATAAGAAATTGTATCATTCAGCAAGATGTCAATCATGTCGTATGCAGCATCAGCGAATTTCGATAGATTTTCATGATGAGAAATATAAATATGTTTGAAAATGAATGTCGTTGCAGTTGTGATGTCGGCATCCCCTAACCGAACCGAATATAAGTTCTCAGTACACTCATGAGGATCTACTTGAATTCATTGTTTGATTCACAAAATATCGATTAATTGTTGTGATTGAACTTTTGATAAAGAGATGTTGAGGGAAAATATATTATCGAGTATTTTTGAATCTCTCTATTCTAGATCAATATATAGGCCACAGATGTTTGCAAAATTAGGAAATAATGATCATTCATACACAGTGAGGATGAAAAATTGAATCTGAAACAAATTCTTCCTTGTCTATATATTTCTAGAGGCTTGTAATGTTATTGTTGTAAAAATCGTTATTTCTATCACCGATAGTATTTTTTTTTCAGATTCAGTTCATGAAAATTTCTCTATTCTCGCCATGCCAGAAGTTCGTCAAGCTTATAAGCGAAGGAAGAAAGTAAAAACATCAATTGATATTTGTTCCGTAGGTTTCTGAGTTTCTAACCTACCACAATCTGAAACACATAAGAATTAATAACTTAACCTATACAAGTGTAGAAGAGCAGATTTTTAATTTACCTCGAAAAGTCGCTGCGTCTATTGAAAAACAGTTCCTCCTAGATAGAACAAGTCTAATTAGTCAGCAACTTCTCGTATAACTCAAATTTGGCCGTCAAAAAAATAATAAGAACTAATATATATGTGAAAATACTTATCGTTTCGGAAACTAAATCCGCTTCCGTTCTCGAAACTTATACGCAAATTCCTGTTGAAATGCAAATATCTCTTGTTGGCAATCTTCGTAATTTGAAATATTTGACAAATGTCAATTATAAAGATTGCCAACAAGAGATATTTGCATTTCAACAGGAATTTGCGTATAAGTTTTGGGAACGGAAACAGATTCAGTTTCCGAAACGTTAACGATAAGTATTTTTTTTTACATATTATTATTTCTTATTATTTTTTCGATAGGCATAATTTGAGATATACGAGACTAAGTGGAATTGTTCTATCCAGAAAAAAACTGTTTTTCAATAGACGCAGCAACTTTTTGGGGTGGATTAAAAATCTGCCCATCTACACTCCAATATTAATACTTATTTTTTCAAATTGTGGTAGGTTACAAACCCAGAAAACTACGAAACAAATATTGTTCCACCAAAAAATAACGACGTTCAAACATTCCTTATATTTCTAGGGGCTTGAAATGTTTGAAAATCGTTATTTCTATCACCGAGAGTATTTTTTTCAGATTCAGTTCATGAAAATTTCTTCCCGTTCTCGCCATGCCAAGCTTATAAGCAAAGAAGAAAGTAAAAACATCAATTGAAACTTCAACGAATTCTTTAGTGTCGCTTGATTCATAGAATACTCATCATCATGTAACTCCATACAATTCATTACACAAACCGCAATATCAATATCACCAAACGTCAGAGACTCCGTTACAAATACGAAAAGATAACGATTTGTCATGTTAATAATAATGACATTAAAAAAACATTGTATCATTACTGAATACGATATTATTAATTACAGAATTTACATAACAACAAAACCCTAATTAAATTTTAACCAATTTTAATGCGATGTAATTTGTTATTCGGCGTTATCTGAGATATTCATGAGATAAAAATATTAAAAATGCTACTGCTCTCTGGAGGAAGGACGGGCTCTTGAATTTATGTTGTTGAATGGAGCATGCTTTCGATATAATGCAATGAGAAATGTGTGAATCAAATTGGATAATTTTTACTGTCCGGTTCAATGCACAACCGAGTTTATAGAAAGAACCCGGGGAACTTGATATATGTTTCAACCCAGGCATGATCCGAAGAGAATTTGCCTGATATTTCTCTCAAAAAGTTATTTTGCGGGCGAACGAAGAATTTTGGTAGCTCAATCATTCAGATGCCTGAAGGAAAAGATGGCGTCAGAAGAATTCCAATGGAAATTCAAAGTTTTGTCGATTGTGGGAGATATTTGGTCGAATGTCGCTTACAATATTTTCTGTTGCATTGTATTGGTACGTATTCCCATTGTCCATGGCGTGAAAATGATGAATGTGAAACAAAATATAGAGTGGAAAAAAATTCAGTTGTGATCAGAAACTTGGGTATTTTCGTGGAGAGAATGAAGTTTGATGAATTATTTTTTGGCTACTTACTTCTCCGAATCGAAATATAGAAATTATGAATTCTATGAAAGAAGTAAAAATATTATATTTTTTTAAAGAAGTTGTAGATTTCATTTTTCTATTCGGAGTGAAAGAAAGGCAGAAAATAATTCATCAAAATCTGTTATGATTGAATGAACTTCTATTTAAGTAATCAACATAACTTAAATATAGATAATCGCAAATTCCAGAAGGACAATGGTCATCTTTATACCAAGGATATAGTAAATAAATTATGTGCTGATAGAAACGGTCTCCTAGATTCATGGAAGGTTTATGGGTTAACTGAGGGCATGCACATCTACTTATATCCGTGGTGCATATACATTTCAATGTTCGTTATAGCATCTAAAATGTTAATATTTGAAAATAAACAAAAATTATCTTCGATTTCAACACTTCATACAAAAAATTCGAGAATTCAGTTTCATTATCATTTCATGGAAGTACTTGGTATCGTTGTTGTCGAACCCCAAACCTTAAAATGCAGGGGGGTTCTGGTATTTACGTCGCGTGCAGGCCATAAGGGAAATTTCATGCCCAAACGGGGCATGAAGCAAACGGTTATGCAGTGATAACTGAGCAATTAGGCATTCCAGATACTTGTCAAAAATGTCAAATGAATCGAAATGAACCAATACGGCGCCATCTGCCCCCCAGAAACTATCGTTTGATTTCTTTTTTACAAGTGTGTGATTGGTTAAAACTGGTATTTGCCCCCCAGACATAACCTGATCTGGAATGCCTAATAGAAATAATAACATGAACCAGTATGACATGAAACGAATAAAGGTACGCGTCCATAGGTATGCATCGTACGGATCGTATAAAACGGATCGATTTGTGGTAGTGCGTCTACTGTATCCGTAGCGATCGGATTGCCGATGCGACGGTCGGCTTTTAAGTAACATTCGCATTTTCGTAGTGAGTGGACGATCGGAAACATTACAGTGTGTAATATCATGGAAAGTGATGAAGAACTTGTCATTATTGCTTTGTTATTAGATGAAGAAGAAAGGAGGGGAAATAAGAGAAGACATAGAATGTGGATACATGACATATTCAAAAAAAGATGACAATTTGGAGAATATCATACACTATTCACTGATTTGCTCCATAATATGCATAATAACAATTATAATTAAAGCACGTGTGTGTACTTAGTGTCGAAATGAAACAAAATTCAAATGATCTGTGAGGCGACCAGCGAATACCTATTGTGACATGCGTCCACTTATCGGCAATCCGCATGACGTCATCCGCACCAATCGGAAAAGTTGCCCCTTCGATAAATTTCATCGGCATTACCGACGGACCGAAACGTGCGATCCGTCCGCGGCCGGTCAGTGGACGCATATGTATAACTTACTATACTATTAATTCTAAAATCCGTTTCGTACGATACGTACGATGCGTACCTATGGACGCTTACCTTAAGTGTTCGGGAAAATCTGAAAAAAAACGTATTTAGAGTCGAGAAAGTTAACTATGCGAGACTGAATTGTTAAGGTACGCGTCCATAGGTGCGCATCGTACGTATCGAACGGATCGTATGAAACGGATTTTGGAATTATCATTATAGTAAGTTATACATATGCGTCCACTGACCGGCAGCGGACGGATCGCACGTATCGGTCCGTCAGTAATGCCGATGAAATTGATCGAAGGGGCAACTTTTCCGACTGGTGCGGATGACGTCATGCGGATTGCCGATGAGTGGACGCATGTCACAATAGGTAGTCGCTGGTCGCCTCACAGATCATTTGAATTTTGTTACATTTCGACACTAAGTACACACACGTGCTTCAATTATAATTGTTATTATGCATATTATGGAGCAAATCAGTGAATAGTGTATGATATTCTCCAAATTGTCATCTTTTTTTTGAATATGTCATGTATTCACATTCTATGTCTTCTCTTATTTCCCCTCCTTTCTTCTTCATCTAATAACAAAGCAATAATGACAAGTTTTTCATCACTTTTCATGATCGGAAACATTACAGTGTGTAATGCGAATGTTACTTAAAAACCGACCATCGCATCGGCAATCCGATCGCTACGGGTACAGTGGACGCACCACACCAAATCGATCCGTTTTATACGATCCGTACGACGCATACCTATGGACGCGTACCTAAAGAGGTAAGAATCCAAGTCAATTGGGAATAAAAACCAAACGATTTCTCCAATTTGCTGGATAGTAAACAAACCGTTGAAAAAAAATCACCGGAAACATCCTTAGGAACCTTTATTGGAAAAATAAATTCAATGAAGTTGATAACTGTGCAAAAGAAATAAAATTATGGACCAGTATGACATAAAAGGAATTAGTGTTCATGAAAATCTAAGAAAAAAACGTATTTACTTGGGAATGTTAACTATGCGAGACTGAATTATTATAGGTCAATAACCTGACTTATTCAGAATAAAATATATTGAGCATAACTCGTTTAGAGGTTCGAAGCCAAGTGAATTGGGGAAAAAACTATTTCTCTAATGCGATGGATAGTAAACAAACCATTGAAAAAAAGGACTGTAAACATCCTTAGGAGCCTTTATTGGAAAAATAAATTCAACGGCACCACTTCAAAGTCCATCTAATATATCTGAATTCTTAACAAAGTATATTTGGCAGTTAATTTTAAGAGCCAAGTGCTTCCAAAGCCGCCTGAATATTCGACGATATTTTCATTGATTTGTGCGTGAAGTGTCTCTCCTCCTGTCTACCTGCACAAACACATCAATGGCTTATACATCCACCTGAAATCTATAGGTTCCTAGGCAGATTGATATTGCTGTCTTTTGTTTGACGACTGTAAATACCTGCACCGAAAGCTGAAGTTGTTTTTGACCCATCTGTGAACCAAATGTTATTTGGTCTCAGCTTTTCTCCCTTATCGGGAAGATCCAGTTCTCTCTAATAGCCTTAAGGACTGTGAAATGCAGATCGCAGCCTATTGCAGGTCATTTCCTAGATCCTGTGACTCTCAGTGTCAACTAGTAGTCTTCCATACTGCCACACTGCCAATGCTTCAGCCTGTTTTGTGCAATTGATGTTGTGCGTGCACAATTCTGTATGCTGTCCTCCTTACCTTTCTCTCTAGAATGGTGGTGGTGGATAGGTGGTAATGATAAACCGGGATAAAAGCATGTCCACCTGTCATGCGGGAGAATGGGGTTCAGTTCCCCACCACGGAACCACAGTGCTGGGATACACAAGTCAAAAGGTGGAGCCTTTGCAATCCATTGGTCGCACAAGTTTCTCAATTTAAAATGCATAAACGCAGCATAGTTTGGGAAAAATAAAGACGCGTAGGCTTGAAATACCTAGCACACTTCACTTTTATAACTCTAAAGATCTTGGCGTCTATCAATTAACACTCGGTTCAATGACATTCCAAAAATGCAGGAAAATCTTATTTATATGTGTGACTAAAATATTCAAGATATGTTGGTGAATATAAAAGATCATAAATTGTCGTGTTACCAGACTTAAGCACGTGATTTATATTGAATAAAATTCCGAAGTATTCATAAAAATCTCATTTGTTTTTAGTGGAGGCAGCTTGTTTTGGGTATTTTTATTAGCTTCGATTTTATTACCGAAGGGTGATTTTATTTTTATGGTGTTCATTAAAATGCAGTAAAAGTATTTTATGGTTTTGATATCAACTGTAATGAACACTCAATATTCCTTGTTTTGTCGATACCGTTCAATGTATAAATATTCAAATAATAGTACGAAGATATAAATGGTGGTACTTGATTGCAACTGTGATAATAATTTTGATTGTTATAATATAAAGAAGACAAACAGAAAGTATATAATTGCTTAAATCACTGGAATTATCCAGAAATTACCAGTCTTGACTGTGAATTATGACAGTAATAACGATCTTTCACGTATTTGTTGATTGGATAGATGTCCAGGCACACTGCCGCCTCCTTGGATGGACGGTCACGTGACATGTCATCAGAAACCTTTCCCCAATATTTCTGTAATCGCCATTTTACACTTTTTATTTTAACTGAAGACTCATTCACAGAAACTTTCAACTTCGAACATAATATTCATGGTTCAACATCAACATGAAACCACTGTCCAGCTTACTCTAGATGACGTCACAGGATTATTGAAAGCAATCTGAGACTGATCGACGATGTACATGACAGTAGAATAGTTATATTATTTTTTCATAATAGAAAGTTCCTGAGTATGATCTTCCAATGTTAGAGAGATTCTTTCCTGAGGAGTTTTTTGTCATACTGATCAATGACACATTTCATGATTGACGTGATCGCCAAGTCCATATATCTTATAACTGATGAACTGGCCCTAACAGAGAGAGAGGTGGACTGCGGGATGAGCAAGATAGAATACTTCAAGTATAACCTCTAAACGAATTCCTTCCTCAATGTGTAGCAGATAAAGAGAGGTTCAGAAGGATAGAGTAATTCAAGTATAGAATTATTATTCTGTCCTTCACAATATCACTTCAATGTGCATATCCTTTCTCTCTCTGATGTATTCCACATCGTGTTATTTGGAAAACTGTCATAAAGGCCAGTCCATTAGTTATAATATATTTGGGCAATATACATGTTGGTCCTGGATATAGTCGTAGAGAGTTAGTAACAAATACAGATTTGCTGATTGATGGGATTTGATATCTACATATTATTCCTGTCATAGAAGTTGATTTTAATGCATTAATTAGATCATAAAGAGGGTGTGACGTTTTTTGAAACTCAATTCTTTCTACAGGCAAATTCTGCATATTTGTTTTTACGGTAATACGTATTTCAATTTTCTTATTTTCCAACCGCTTCAGTAATTTCTACTAAGATTATTTTGTGAAATTCAAGAGCAGTCTATATTTATTAATGACGCACTATAGTTATTCCATGTGGAGAAATCGAAGAAGAAATGGTTTTGAATTCTTGATTCCGCTAGGTTCAATTACGACGACGTAAAATATCCCTTTTCAAATCTTGTATGATATAAAAAGGACCACAAATATTCGTTGGGTATGTATAAATTTTATTGTATAACAGTATGTTGTTTATCAGGTAGAAAAAGCCTAAAATTCCTGGACGACTGTGAAGATTGCCAAGACTTAACACTTTCTACAAGGTTGACATATTATTTTTCCGCAAATCGTTCAAAATTCGACAGATTAACCCTACGGAGGTGGCGCCAAGTCTGACAGACCCGACGCATATTCACTCGCTCGGTATTTCTCGGGTGATTATCCGAAGAAACTGTCATTCTCAGTACCTTCCTATTTTGGTTAGTAGTAATCGTGTAACAAGCGTAGACGGCGTATGTTTTATTATTCTTGAGATATTAGCTTAAAAGTCTGAGAGACCCGGCGCCACCTCTGGTGTTGCTTATTTGTGAAGGTGTTGATATTGTGTATTTTTATTTATTCGGTAAGTTATCGAGATTTTTAGTGAATAGTTTTCTCATCAAAGATATACTTCTTTCCAGAAATGGATTATGAAAAGGAGCAGGATAGATTACTTCGAATGTGGGAAGAAGTTGATGAGATTGCAGAGGTACCTGATGATGAGGAAGTTGAATTAGCTTCAGAAATTGATATTTTAGAAACACGAAGTACAGATAGTGAATCAGAACAAGAGTGTGAAGATAAAGTGGAAGCAGAGGAAGTGCCTCCTCCACAAAAAATTCCAAGATATCCATGCTTTATAGGAAAAGATAATAAGACTAAGTGGAGGAAACATTGTATAAAAAAAACGTCTAGGACTAGGCAAGAAAATATCATTGTTCGCCTTCCTGGAGTGGAAAATTATGCAAAGAATGCTAGGTCAGAACTGGAATGCTGGTCATTATTTTTTCCTGATGAAATTTTACAGATAATTGTGTCAAATACCAATCTATATATACACAGTGTGGCAGATAATTATGCGAGGGAAAGATCTGCCAGACCAACTGATTTGATCGAAATGAAAGCCCTGTTCGGACTATTATATCTGGCTGGTACTCTCAAAAGTTGCCGGTTGAATACCAATGATATTTGGGATAGACAAGGAATGGGCATTGAAAGATTCTGGGCAACAATGTCTGAAAAGCGCTTCCGATTTCTACTGAATTGTCTGCGGTTTGATGATCTTTCTTCCAGAAATGAAAGAAGAGAATGTGACAAATTGGCACCAATTAGAACCGTTTTTGACCTTTTCGTGGAGAATTGTAAAAGAGCCTATACCGTAGGAATAAATACAACTATAGACGAGAAACTTGAAGGCTTTCGAGGTCGGTGTGGATTCAAGCAGTACATTCCAAGTGGGCCAAATAAATATGGAATAAAAATTTTTGCTCTGGTTGATGCTGCTACAACATACTGCAATAATTTGGAGGTTTATGTTGGACAACAACCGGAGGGTCCCTATAATCTGAAAAATGATCCATGTAGCATTGTTTTACGGCTCATAGAGCCAATTTCCGGAACTAATAGGAACGTGACCTGTGACAAATGGTTTACTAGTATTGAGTTGATAAAAAAATTACTAATAAACCATAAATTAACTTTTGTTGGGACCATCAAAAAAAATAAAAAAGAACTACCACCAGAATTCATAAACACGAGACAGAGACCAGTATATTCTACCGTATTTGGTTTTCAAGAAGATATGACACTAGTGTCATATGTTCCCAAAAAATATAAAACGGTTCTATTGGTATCAAGCTTACACCACGACGACATAATCGACTTATCAACAGGAGAAAAATCAAAGCCTGACATAATAACGTATTATAATTCAACGAAAGGAGGTGTAGATAATTTAGACAAGTTATGTGCTACATATAACGTGGCGAGAAACACAAGAAGATGGCCGATGGTTGTTTTTTATGCCTTGCTAAATATAGCAGGTGTAAATTCACAAGTTATATATGCTTCGAATAACAAGAAATATTCAACCATTCGTAGAAAATATTTGACAAACCTTGCTAAGGCATTGACCCAAACGTATATACAGCGACGTTCTTTGGAGGTGAATGTACCCAAAGAAGTGAGGGAACGAAGGCAAGATTATGCTGGAACTTCTACTGCAACCCAGCCGCCCCAAGAACATGCTCCAGGAGTACGCAAAAGATGTTTTTTTTGTAAAAAAGACTCGAAAACAAGATTTTCTTGTAAAAAGTGCGGAAAATTTATATGTATGTCCCACCTCAAAGCTTGGTGTTCTGAATGTACCGATTCAATTGTAAACGTGTAGATTGAATATTTGGGTTCATTGAGTACACAGCTATACCAAAATAATAATGCTTCTTATAATATTTTATTCGTTGTTATATATTTTGATAAGTGTAACATTTTTATGTATCGACTTCATTTATTTCGATTATTTCTGCTTTTCATTATGTTTTTATTTTTCATATTTCAATTTTTGAACAATTAAACGTTTATTTGATCTCCTCTAATCATTTGGTTTGAACAAAAAATTCCCACCTATGTATTTTGAACATGGGTCTGTCAGACCCAGCGCCACCTCCCATGTCATGGAAACAGGCGCCACCTCCGTAGGGTTAAATATTGATCAATTTCGAAAATATCGTAAATAATTCTATTCACAAATGAATAGCGCTTTAAAAATCGTTATAAAATTACTTGGGTTACTGCATGTGAAAACTGTATTTAATAATTTATGTAGTTCACTAACGACTGTAAAGAGATATCATTGTCTTACAGTAAGAGTATCATTTCCTTAAGAAATTTTGTTTGAAATGTCAAAATTTCCTTGCGATTTGCGGCAAACTGATTTTAAGTATTTCTTCTGGACATCTCCTGAACGGGTTGCGGAAATAATATCGAAATTAAAAATATTGAAAAAATATAGCGAATGGCATTTTATCGACTGTAAAAATATAGAAAAAAAAGATATCGAAAAGAAAAATATCGAACAGAAAAATTATCGAAAAAAAATATCGATATGAAAATCAACGAAAACCATAATACCGTAGGGAAAATAAGTCGAATATATAAAAACAAAAAAAATAGGTTTTTAACAATCTGTTATATCATCTACAAGAACATCAGAGAAGTTGTGAAGATGAAATAGACATCGGCATTGAAAAAAAACAATTGAATAACATTTATTGATAGAAAATTCAATTCAACATTAATTGATTCATATATTCCCTGCAATACCTTTCAAATATTTAACGAAAATAAATTTGTCCTCAGTTTTCAAATTGTCGAAGGTCTTTACTACTGCCGATAGTCTTTTGTTCTGGTCTTTATATTTAATTTTTTTTTGGCTTTGCTCGACCTGTGATCTCATGGCTAATTTTCATTTCAGTAAGGCTTTGTTCCCTTTTGATGCCGTCGATGAATTTCCATATGGATGGTTTCTTTGCATGGAACTGACAAAGTAAACCTCTATTCCATCCTTCTATAATATTATTAGCATCGGCATTGCGGTTTTCTCGTAACAATTCCACAACGAATTTTCAAATGTAGGTTTAGTTTTTTTGGTATGTCTTCCCTGGCGACCGATCCATGTATCTTCCAAATACTCAACTAGGACTTGAGCCTCGAAGGGTATCAAATCATTTTCACAGATAATATCAAAAGCTTTGATGACAAATTGTTCAGGAACAAATGCAATTGCAGATAACAATTTAACTTTGAACTGAAAATCTGCGTCTGTGTCGTATCGAGATTTCAGGCCCTGACGCTGAATATGCCTATAAATGCATTGTTGGAAATGAAAAAAACATCCTTGATGACGCACTCCTGGAGATATTTTTTTTATGGCATTCACGACAGCTATCTCAAAATCGGAAGTTACATGCTTCAATGTGATATTTTCTAAAGACTCTTTTACTATATTCAGAAGTGTCACATATGTGTCTTCTGATTTATCTGGCAGAAGGGCGTATACCAAAGGCACTGTCAAACTCATTATTTCACCATGAATAGTATACAGCTGGTAGAATATGCTCGGACTCGTTTGGAAAGTGCCATCCATAAACCAAGCTTCACTTCTTGAAAGGTACTGTAGATTTTGGTTAGTGGCAAAAGCGATTATTCTGTCTTCGGTTTGTCCAGAGTCATAAAGGAGAAAAGATTCATTTTTTTCTGTCTTGCGAAACTCCTCCGGAATTGAAAATTCACTTCTCCTGAGAGGCACCGTTGGTCCTTTATTTGCTTTTTGGCGTACAATTCGGATCGTTCGTTTTAGACTGCTCAAGGAGGGAACTTTTGAGCATGCAGCTTCACTCAAATCCTTCGACATATTTGACACAATTACATGTGAAGAATTATTGTTCTCCCTTGCTTGCTTTTTCATTTCATCAAGTTTTTTCGCTACCTCCAGCTTTGCCCCGGTTCCAGAATGATTGTGTTCATTTTTCTGCGTCACCTCTTCACCTACAATGATGGCTCTTCCTTTAGAGAGATTTGATTTCCAATCCTCGCATTTCCAATAGGTAGTGTGTCCACTTTATTTTTCTCTCGTGTAAAGATATCCATTAAAATAAAGTTTTTTATTTCCTTTTTGTCCAGGAACATATTCGAAGGTTTTGTTATCTGACATTTAGTAAAAACTGACTTGTGTATTTGATGTTGTTTGGTTACCGTGACTTTGGTTTCCTTCTATGAAATTTTGTTCTCGATATTCTTTTCTTCTATAAAATTCCTTTTTCGATATTTTCAATATTTTTCATTTCTATAAAATATGTTTTCGATATTTTGTAAAACAACATTTTTCTTTCGACCTTCTTATTTCGATATTATTTCCGCAACCCCTCCTGAACTTCTTGCTATATCCACACAACCACCAATGTCTCATTAATTCAACAATAAATTCAGTTCGATGAAACTTCGAATTGAAAAAACAACCCAAAACGACCTTATATTTCTGCTGAAGGTTCGTTGGATTTTCCTAGTTTGATTTGAATAATGGCTGGAAGAATCAAACTTCTAGCTGCTATCAGACATCACGGCAGTTATAAAATCATGCATGCCAACGATAAATCCACTATGATCCTCTATTTCTGTCATTGCCTGATTCAAACGATTCCTGAAAGATGCTCCTGATTATCAATTCCCCGCATCAAATGCTTTTGACGGTCTAGAACTCCGACTCTTGTACGTTAAAAGGATAATTTATCGCACAATCTAATCGAGAATCGAACCCGGAGATTTCTACACTTCCATACCTTCTTGTCACAAATAAATCTAGTCTCCATTTATAACTCAAGATGGATAGCTCCTCGCCGTATTCACGCTACATTTTTTTCGTGTAGTCTCTCTAAAACCTATTAAAGATTTTGTTTTTCGAGTGCACATAACGGCTGTGTCGGTTTTAAATTAATTGAGGTTCACAAAATCGAAAAAGTTGAACGGTGAGATCAATAGACGCGTCCTTGCGGAGATGAAAAGAGGAACGAATCCAATTTTGATGATTTATTCTCGTGAGTTTTGGGAGTGTGATTGTAATACCGCGGCATGCCAATATTTGGTTTATAACTTATTCAAAGAAGCATCATTATTCATCTTGGAAAAATGTTAATTAAAATCGTTGAATATTGGAACAGGGATTGAGAAAGAAGACCAATTGCAATTCAATTGGGTAATAGCTTAATAAAAAATGACTGATAGATACTTGTTGCATCTTTTCTTACAATAAGTGAGTTGTTGGTACACTGAACGGCAATGACAGATTTTTTGTTTTGCTTTGTATGTTTTCCTCATTTTCGAAATTCTAGGAGCATGCTGCCGTAATATAGGAAAAGCTAGTAACTAGAGTTACTATGTTTTGAATGATTATCGATTTTTGAATTCAGCGCGCCAAATTACCTTTATGGACTTTTTTTTGACCCTATTACTAGCATAAATAAGGGTTATTTGCATGCCATTTCCTAGTTAGTTTCAAAAATATACATCTTTACTCGGTTAAGAGTATTTAGCTTTTAGTTACGAGAACGTATATCGCTAGATGGCAGAGCGAGTTCGCCTGATGAAATAAATACAAACTCCGCCCTACTTCTAACTTGGCCACGCTCAGGCATAACAGGGCCGAATTCAGTTCACCGTCGTGCTCGTTCTTTCAAATTACATTTCAGATTCAAACCTGTTCGATATCGTATTAATCTCAAAGTTTGCACGGCAATTGCAAATTATTCGAAGATTAAGAAGCTTTTATCAAAATTGATGAATTCAAGATGCGAATGAGATTTGTGATTATGGTCCGCTTCGAATCAAAATTGCTATGAGGATTTTTCAGGGTTTGAGATTATAAATATTTTGTAAAAAATAATCAATTCAAGTTGAACGAGAATTTAATTATGGTCCGATTTGATTCATAATTGCTCTGAGGTTTTCGGGGTTGGTTTAGGGTTTGAGATTATAAATATTTTGTAAAAAATAATTAATTCAAGTTGAGCAAGACTTCATTATGGTCTGATTCGATCCATAATTGGTACGTGGAGGTTTTCGTGATCAAAATTATGAATCTTTTGTTAAAATCAATGAATTCAAAATGGCGGCTTCAAGGTGTCTGACGAGTTTTGTGATTATGGACCGATTCGAATTAAAATCGATGTAGCGGTTTTTAGGTTCGAAGAAAATTATTTTTCGCTCGAAAATCAGGATTTCGAGATGGCAAACGAGTTTTGTGTTCGATTGTCGAATCATATATGAGTGGTATTTTGGGGTTGAAGGTAAATGAAATTTACATCAAATTTCAAGAATTCAAGATAGCTACGGGTTATTTTCCGATTCATGGTCGCGTTTTGTTAAGAATTGCTTTTTGGTTGTTTATGAAAATGAATGCATGAGTTTGAAATTTTTCGAAAACATGAGGAGGGTGTTCAGTTGATCAGGTGATAATTATGAATGGAAAATTGAAAAATAAAGTATCAGATTTTGCCTTTCGAGTAAGAGACCTTTCACACTATCAGTTTTCTTTATTAGTTCGAAATGACGGAAAAATTTCATCATTCATAGTCTTTGATTATAAAAAATATTTCATATAGGGCTCTTCGGGGTAAATTACCAACTGCCGGATATATTTTTGAAATCGAATGAAACAGTTGAAAATAATGATCAATAGGATCTCATCGAAAGTATCTTGAAAAGTTTCGATTTGAATGTAATTTTTTGCAGGAAAGGTTCATCATATACATATGTATGATTCCATATAAAAGGTAAGACAAAATTAGCCAATATCAGCCATGAATAATTCAATTCAACCGATGTGAATGCATTTATTGAAAATAAATGAAATTGGACAATTTTTTTCGAGATGTTTTATTCTAATATTAATCGATATTAAAAAATGCTACTTCTTTCTTTTTTATGCATTATTTCTCTGAACTCGATAGTATCAGGAGCATCCCTGATTCTCATCTCTCTAGGAAGACGCCCGTCCAGAATTTCGGGTAGAATACAATCTACGTAAAATGATTTCAGCTTTGGAAGCATTTTTGTTTCCCAGACACATACGATTCTTTCCTTGTTTCTTTCATGAATTCCATTCTTCCCATCATGCATTTATATTTATGATTCAGAACATTTTCATACTCTTTGAGTACATGGCCCAGGTTCACAATCCTTCGACCCTCCATAATATCGGTTATTGATCTATAAGATTCATCGGCTTCACATTCCATTGGTGAAAAATTTTCATATTCAATTTCCAATGCTTCATCAATTACATATTCTTGCCTGTAAGAAGTGAGGATATCAAATTGAAACTAATTCAAGTCAAAGTTTGGATTGAAAAAACAATCTCACTCACCCCTCGAGTACCCCTTCGGGCTGATGGATCTCCTGTGCAATGCGATTCTGATCTAATTTGAAATATAAACAATTATATCCAAGCAAAATAACTTCAGCAAAATACCTACGATCTTCGAAGATTTTGTAACTGACGCTTCACTGCTAACGATCGTCCAGTTCGTTTATGACGTCTAGATAGGGTATTGTAGACTTGGGCGTCGCGATTGAAAGCACACTTTTCTGGCAAAAAACTTTGAACCAAAACAAACACTATTGAAAACAGAACTGCGTGAATAACTATAAATTCTAGTCGACTAAATAAAAAGTAACTACCAACAAAGTTTCATAAACAGAATCAGAATAAAAATTATTTCCCAAATCAACAATGCACCTTCTCAAAGTTCTTCAACTCACTGTGGATATCTTGCCAATACCATGTGACAATGTTGGATACAAATCTTAGCTGAAGTGAATATTCAAATTATAATACTTCCCAATGGAAATGCCGCCAAAGGAACAGGCAAAGCCCTTACAATCACCGGATATTCGATCTCGTAAGGAAAAGTTAATGTTTCGTTTGTGGACCTTGCCGCCATTACCCATCACTGTAACGTTTTCGCTTCAAAGGGACATCAAAGATGCCGCCGCCGCCCCCCCAAAAAACCGTTTCATTTTAAAACAATTGGGAAGATATTGACAAATAAAGTATGATTTCCAACAACAATTCCCACAACTTGAAATAGAATGGTACCTAAAATCAACAATTTCTTCTGTTATCATTGAGTTGACCCGTTGAATTCTGAAATGTCCGAAAAACCATGATATTACAATCCAAAAGCTCCTATATACCGATTTTAAATGAAATCGAATCAGAAATAACGAAACTCGTCCAACATTCTACAGCCGCTATCATGGTATTTCTCAATATAATAATATCATGAAGTATTGACCCTCCATTGATGTACCAGTAAAATTTTAAGCCAACCGGAAGATATCAGATAGAAACGTGAACACGCACACATACAGACAGGTGAGTTTAAAAAAATTTGTAATTGTAAAGTTTTAAGTATCGTCTGGTCAAAAGAACTTATAGCTCTTCCTATTCCCAGTCCGACCCTGTGCCAGCTTGCACACTGGCTTTATGATACTCTATCTCTCTTCCTCACCAGACGTGTGGGAGGAGCAACCTGAGAGGCGTGTCAATTAAAAAGAATTCATCTTTATTTCTAAATCCAAAATTGAAAGTAACAATCAGTTTTCACTGGTCGACGGCTGAACCAAACCTTTATTAAATGACTGGGATGAAATTGAATATTTCACAAATCGAAAGGAGTAATGGAAGGAAATCCAATTTGTGAAAACAACACATTCTTGTAAAATTATTAATAGAATATAATGAACATCCAGAGGAAATGTGAGACAGTCGTTTAGCTAAGTAAATGATGGGCTTCAATACTGAACAGAAAACACACCAAAATATTCGTTCGTTCTGATGGTGGAATTGAACAAAAATGTCAAAAAATAAGAAAGAAAATCCTTTTCATTCATTTAATACTTGAAGAATATTTTTATTATTATTTTTCCTTTATACACTCATACAACCCTTCATCAATCGTAATGAATAAATTCGTTTCTGAATTCATTTTATTCAGGGATGAAGACCCTTAAAATTCAGCAAATCAAGTTACTAGGTTTTATTTATTTTCATTTGAATATTTTTTCTGGCATCTTAACCGAAATTGTCCAGTATGTCGCAGTTACTATATTTATATCTTCATTCTTGGTCTCGGTATCAGCTGAGTTTTGAAAAGGGTATCGAATGCCACGCGATGCATCCCCGTTAATAATATTTTCAGTTTCAACATTCTTACGTCACTTTGAATTATGAAATCCCGGGACAGAGAAATACTACAAATGTGTCTTGATAGGTGAGATACCAATAAAATTTTAATTTTATTTCAATTCTAACTTAAACGACCCTTCCACCAAATATTGAAGGACTGTCGCTTCTGAAAGGTCTGAAGTGTATGTAGATAGGTAAATTTTGTTTTTTTATGTTTCAAGGCCATCAACTTCAAGATTTACTTTCAGACGATGACAATCAAGTTTATTCTGACTTTGACGATAGTGATGAAGATCTTCAAAAAAAAATTTAACACTGATTTTTCCGAACGGCCATTTTCTGTACTTCTGGGAATAAACCCCTCTAAAAAAGAAGAACCATTGAAGTCCCTATGCCCAGCTTTTCAATTTTGATAAGACTTCATCATAACCTAGTAACTTCAGTTACCATACTTCAAATTCTCATTATTACCTTTTTTTGATGTTCTACAATTTAGTAAGAAATGGTAAGTACAATTTATTCATTTTTCTATAAACTTTAGGCAAACCTAAAGGTCATATTCAGATTCAACGTACAAAAAAATCTGAACCACCATTCAAGAATTATTAATAAACAACAAAAAGACTAGAAGCTAACCAGAATTGAACAAATTGATTTTCTGAAAATGTGTTAAAATCGAGTTACTAGGTTTTTCTATATTACAGCAGAGCATGCTATACTGTACCTACTTTTCAGTTTTAGTTCTTTAATCAATTTTGTTTGTTAGTATCATAAATAAATCATTCAAAAATGACTTGTTATTTGAAGGATGCGGAAAAATTATATGTTAAAGATGCGCCCTTTTCCTTCCTTGAATGATTACTTAACTTCTTCCTTGGGATGAAAAGAAGCACTTTTCTCCATTGTTGTACAAATAGCTAATCCGACTTCTTTTAAAACGTTTCAACCTCTTCGTCTGCCAGTCTGAACTCCATTCTACTTGCTAACGTGTAAACATTAATATCTACCACACACTAACTTCCACCAATAATTACGTTTATTGGGAACTCCAAGAAGTTCGTCTATTTGCATTGTCTATTTGAAACACAAAATGTTTTGAAATTAATCCCCCACATATTCTTCACTATTTGTTCATTTTATGTTATATTCTCGAGTGATTTTGAATAAAATAGTATACAATCCTCGCAAGAGATTACATTTTCCTCTCGAGAAATAGCTTACCTTGGCCTTTAGCATCGGAAAACAATCTTTTCTTCTCGAAAGAAATGATCTTCTTTCCGCCTTGGTATGCAATATATTATTACACATCACGATTTGCTTCAGCTTCAATGTAGCTTCCTTTCTGAGTGAGACTGTAAAAAATTGAGAATGACATTCTGCTACGTAAAGATGAGTACCTAGTTTGTCAAAGCCCTCTCTGCTGCAGATTAACATTTGATTGACATAACCCAAATTAATGTTATTCACAGTAAGCCACCGTATTTTTTTATATATCTTTTATATCATTATAGTCTGAAACTTTGTGTTTTGTTTCCCAATCAGTTTCCAGTTATCTTACAATTCAAGTGAGAAGCAAATAGTTCTTCATAACTTTTCGATGGATCATGAATTCGACACATTTTTCGTTTTCCACAGTGAAAACTACTCCCTACAGAAGTTGCCACAAATGTAAAAGTGGTGGGATACTTTCGAATGATGCCTACTATATACAAAGTTTTAGGCGTGTATTAATAATATAAAAGTCTGTGGCCTACTGTGGACGTGAGGCATCACCAAAAATATCAAGAATTTTTTGACGAGACGTAAGTCAAATCACAAAATTCTTCCTACCACTGGCGTCACTAGAATAAATTGGCGACTAAGATGTCTAGGAAACCCTGGTGTATCTAGTGATTCGATATTGTTTAGAATTTTTTGGCGAAAAACAATCGACGATTACAAAAGCTTTCTAATTTTTGTATAGCGGGCGTTATATGTGAGCATTTTCGAAAATCTGTCAAATCTCGGTTTTGTCAGATTGACGTAACAATGAGGTTTATTGTTGTCGATGAAAACTCTGAAATTATTTCTTCGCATTCAACAGTGTTTGAAAGTCTATATAAGTAGAATAGGTTTTGAAGTTATTACAAGTACTTTTTCACGATGTGTAGAAGATTTGGTATTTTGTGTGGTCAGTCAAAATCTGGGGATCCGTAAAGCGTTCGACAAAGTAGATCATGATATATTGTTGTTAAAGTTATACAAGTTTGGGCTGTCGGGTAACTTCCTCAAGACAATAAAAAGTTATTTAGAAAATAGATATTCAAAAGTGAAACATAACGGGAATGCATCGGGAAAATTTGAAGCCAACTCTTGTGTCCCCCAAGGATCAAATCTGGGACCTCTTTTATTTCTAATATTTATTAACGATTTGCCGACAGTGCTGAAATCCTCAGAATGCCTTTTATTTGCGGATGATTTAAAAATATTCAAAAAAATACATACCGTACGTGATTGTATTATGTTACAGAAGGATATCAATAGGGTTTATGAATGGAGTCTGACAAATAAATTGTATTTTAATGTTAAAAAGTGTCTGACACTGACTGTTACTAGAATAAAAGACCCTGTACTTTTCGAATATACGATCGGGGATGAGGCTCTGACGCGTTGTTATAAAGTGAAAGACCTTGGTATTACCTATGATAGTAACTTTTCCTTTTCCCATCACATCACAAATGTACTAAAATCCGCCAACAGGTTGCTGGGATTCATAATCAGGCAATCCAAAAGCTTCACGAATATTCACTCCATTAAAATTCTTTACTATAGTATAGTACGACCCAAACTAGAGTTCGGTACACAAATATGGTTTGCAGAACACCGCAGTAGATTAGGGGAGTTGGAAAAAATACAAAACAAATTTTTGAGATTTATTTATTTCGTGAAATATAAAAAAAGAGCTGACTATAATACTGTAAGAACACAACAATTAAGAAATGAATTTAAAATAATGTCACTAGAAAATAGGCGAACTCTCACAGTGTTAACTTTCTTGCATAAATTGATCAACAACAGAATGAATGCACCGGAAATTTTAGCATTAGTAAGATTCAACGTACCTCCAAGAAGAACTCGATCATTTGCCATGTTCAATATTCCTCCTATATTCACTACTAGACCTCCACTTGTGGCCATGTTGCGACTAGCTAATGAATTTAATGCCTTAATAGAGCTGGATTGGACAGTGTCGCAAAAAATATTTCGCACATCAGTTTTGCATCACCTCATGAGTCTATCTGTGTAATTCAACCCCGATAGAATTGTATACTTATGTTGACATACACCTAATACCTTCATAATCTAGTGATATTACATTTTTGTTACCTTTTTTATCCTTGTAATAAGACCCCCGCGGTCTGTTAGGATATAAATAAATGAATAAATAAATAAATAAATAAATAAATATCCTCCTTTATTCAGTACCCAAAGTAAGTACAAAACAAATCGCCCCCAAATAATAACATGAATGTAGCGTTGTAGCTAATTTTATTCGTTTCAGCTTGAGCGAAAGTCTTATATCGAGGAGGAAACATCTGTAGCTCTTATCAATGAGATATTGAAAACAAAGTTTTGTTTAAATAAAGGAAATATCGATGTGATTCGTATTTTGAACCGTTGCCTGACTGATGTGTGTATCCCAAATTCCAAGACAGCCTATCACTTTCAATACACTAGCATGAACTTTGTCGTACATTCTCAGGTGAATGGGCAAAGTTAATTTTCTCGGAATCAAAGTCTAGTCTTACAAACTGATATATACACACTAAAAACTTGTAGAGGTAGCAGGTGACAGTGACAATATCGACAGGTTGTTAACGGTAGGTTTCCACGTTACATGCAAGTTTTCTGAAACGCATTTGATTGGCTGTCAGGGCTGTCAAAATCTCTGTAGGCAAATAATAAACAGTGGTAGAATATTCGGTTGCACATTCTTCTTTACTGAAAATTAGGCTTCATATGGTATATGACTGATCGCCATCTACAATAGCGATCTGAAGCTTTTACGATCTCAGAAATCAAGCAATCGGTTTTCGCCAAGTTCATCCCAAAATTATTCAGGTATAAGTAGATACACCAGGGTTTCCTAGGCATCTTATTGGCGACTTATGACACATCATACCCGAAAATAAAAAAAGTTGAATCATTTCCAATCATTCTGTGAAAAAAAATGTATTTCAGCAAATCACTTTCGGAATGAATATTTTCAGATGAGTACTATCATACAATTAATATCAAATAAAACGTTGAATTCTTTATTTCATTATGAGAACGTGTATAGAGAAAAGTCCCAACATTCATATTTTTATTGTGAAATGAATGCATCTCTCGAAATGTCCTAAATTCATGACAGACCGATGGCAGATACTGAATTTTCAAAATTGTAATCTAGAGAATTTCTGTGTTATTAACCATTATAGATTTATGCTGGGTCCGTCAAAGACGTCTTTTCTGCATTTCAATGGAAACGAAGATCTTACCCTCTTATTGGCATAGCAACATTGACAAATTCGATGCTTTTTAAAGAACACTCCTGTCTAACTATCAAACTAGAGAGACACTGGGCCACACCCTAGCACAGAAACTCGTTAGAATCACCCTTCATCTGATAGAAACAATCCTATGAAACTTCTGAAGGAGATTTTCAGCTCCTTTAAGATGACATCTGATAGAAACAATCCTATGAAACTTCTGAAGGATATTTTCAGCTCCTTCAAGATGACATCAATGGTAAATGACTACACGAGAATTTTCACATCAAATAATAATAAAACGAGTTACTCATGTATTGATGTTGTTGCAACCAACTTCCCTGAGGTAACAGAAGTGTTGAATTTCGATCGATATATCATGTCCAAATCATTGATTCACACTTCACTATCCGCAGTTATGAAGAGGATGCTATAAATCAATTTTTATTTCTTCTGCAAAAGACTCTACTTAACGATTACCCCCTTAATGAACACAGCGTGAATGATAGCTTCGACAACTTCGTACTTAACTTTTCGTGGTCTTTTGACATGTCTTTCTCCAAAAAAGGAAGCAAAATAAAAAAGTATCTTTGAATAAAATACCCCTATCAGAAAAACTCCTGAATGATATGGAAAACCTGAAGCAACTAGATAGGCTACGTGAAAGAACTGACAATGAAAACATCAAAATTCGTTACAAAAATATGAAAAAACATGTTGATAGGAAGAAAGACAAAAATATTATGGCAATAAACTAAAAAATTCCACCAACAAATCCAAAGACATTGGGACTCTCACTAAAATAGTAATCAAGAAAACTAGAACAGGAATGGAAATTGCTTACGAGGGTCAGCTCACCTCGGATCTTAACATAATAATTAATTTGTTTGGTCAATACTCATCCACGGTTGTTGAGGACAAAATATCTGCACATTTTGGTAAAAACAGATCAACCTGTACACTATCTGACAACCTTGCAAATTCATTCGTTTTCATACCTGTCAACGAAACAGAAGTTGATGATGTAATACACGGGTCTACCTAATAAAAAATCTACAGGGCTACATGAAATTCCAATCGGTATAATTAAAAAATGTTCGAGTATTATTTCACATTATCTAGCAGAAATTATAAATGTTTCGGTATCCTCAGGAACATTCCCAAACTTGATTTGAGTGATTTGAGAGATATAAGAAAAATGATTGATTTGAAATAATCTACATGCACTACCGAAAAACATTACAGCAATGAAGTACAAAATATTAAAAAAACCGATTCAATTTCTTCGTCCATCAGTTTCTTGATGAATCGATTTGTGGTGTACTTCTGAATAACATCGAGCCCTGTCAATGTCACGTCCATGATATCACGTCATAAACCAGAGGAAGTCAAGTGTTATTCACGTCAGACGTTTCTTTTTCGGCAATCCATTCTTCCTTCGCTTCATTCAACCAGTCAGAACGCGTTCTCGTAACAACGGAATGATCTCAGATAGATTGATCTCGTATGGTTCAAGGCGTTATTGTGTAGTAACGTGAATAATCATAACTGTTGACCGAAGTTATTGTCGGCTTGATTTATTCTCTTATTGTAATGTTTCAACAATAGCTAATTCCAACAGTTATGACTGGAGGGGTGCTCATAAGCACTTTGCAGATTCAAATACCGCGGTGATAGCGTTCTTCTGCAAGTCGAAGATTGGAATGATTGAGGTCTTATTGTTTTATTGCAGTTTTTCATCAGCTGTATAATTGATGTCGGTTGGAGACCATAAAAATTCAATGTTCAGTAATAATGATGATGTAACTTTGTTCTCGCTTAGTAAGTACAAAGTTCGTACCTGATGAATGGAATCGGTATTCAACATGGTTACTCTTTCATGCAAATTCATATGATACAGTTGTTGGATGATGAGTGATTATTTCATCAAAAGGATCCGTTGTTGAAAGTTTTTTCCCAAAAGTTTCAAATCAGAGCCTATAATCGAAATACGATAAAACTATCGGGAGATATTTACCAGAATTCATGTAATCAAGTTTTGTCGAAATACTAGGTGGACCATCTTTGCTTCGCGAGATGTTGAACTTTCTTAGAACTACATAATGCAAGGATATCTACATAACATCAATAGTTTCAGAAGCTGAAAACTCATAGATATGCATTTATGTATCGACCATTGGAAGTGCGAAAGAGTGAACACAAGATGTACATCAGGAACAGACAGATAGGTGGTTCTAAATTATCAGAACACATTCTTACTGCCGATGGAGATTACACAGTAGATTGGAATGACACTAAAATTATGACGAAAGAGAGCAATGGCAGGAAACAAAAATTAAAGAAATCTGCTTTCATCATGCTGTCTGGTGAAGGATGCATATCTATGAGTTCACTTTATAAAGATCGCGGATGGCTGCCCCTCCTGAAGGACAAAATGTTATGTCATTATTTTTTTTGATAGGCAAAATTTGAGATATACGAGAAGTTGCTGACTAATTGGACTTGTTCTATCCAGAAAGAACTGTTTTTCGATAGACGCAGCAACTTCTCGGGGTAGATTAAAAATCTGCCCTTCTACACTTGTATAGATTCCAGTATTTATTCTCATTTTTTCAGATTGTGGTAGGTTACAAACCCAGAAAACTACGGAAAAAATCTTTATTGGAATTGTGAAATCGATTTTATGTTTTCAAGAAATGTGGAGAACATTTGAAAATTGGTGATGATTTAGGACCGGAATAAGATTTCATTATCTCACTGAATAAGGGAAATGTAATGCCCTTCAAATGCCAGCAAATACTATGAGGCGCCGTTTGGGTCAAAAGTGTTTTTGCAAATATATGTAATTTCATCTCAATATATTTATTAACTTTAGCAATATTTTTATTTAGTGTTCGGATACATTTATTTTCTACCGAACATAATATATTTACGTTTTGAGTGTCACAAATATATAAAAATGAGATTCTCATATATTTATAAATTCGATCTATTTCACGTCATCAAGAGATGGCGCACCGGTGGTATTTTGTCACGGTCGAGTACATGGCAACACGGGGAAGTCGTTAGTACATAGAGTGATGTCTGGGGGCACACACCAGTTTTACCACAGACGGCTATGGTTATTTCATGGAAATCACAGCCTCTTGAGAAAAACAAACGAAAGTTTATGGGGTGCAGATACCGAAATATTGATTCATTTGAAATTTCCGACAAATATCTGGAATTCCTAATTTGAACTAATGAGATTATTAACATTGACATGACAACTGCCTGAGTCACTGCCATCTGTTAGCCACTCTATGTACTAACGACTTCCCCCTGTTGCCATGTACTCGACCGTGACAAAGTACCACCGGTGCGCCATCTCTTGACGACGTGAAATAGATCGAATTTATAAATATATGGGAATCTCATTTTTATATATATGTGACACTCAAAACTAAATATATTATGTTCGGTAGAAAATAAATATATCGGAACAAAATTAAAATATTGCTAAAGTTAATGAATATATTGAGATGAAATTACATATATTTGCAAAAACACGACCCAAACGGCGCCTCATAGAATACTTACGGAAAAAAATATACACAATATTTTCAATTGACAAACCTCGAGGATTTTTTCAAATCTGAACTCTTTCATGGAATAATTTGTGAAATCAAATGAAGCTTTTGCTCTTATTCAGGGGCAACATTCATCATCCAATGTCTACTTCCAGCACAAGGTAAAAAAATATGGAGACTATAAATAGGGCAACGTTGACAATATCCCATTTCATGCTGGACCTAATGGTGTCATCATTTGAATTTTTTTCGAAAAAATATGGAAAAAAAAGCCCCTTTCGATTTTCCACTTATAGTCTAAGAGCTACTGACGCACGTTTCATGAAGTGTTTTATGCACCTTGAAATTTTGCTATAATGCATCTCTTGGGTAGATGTGAAGGTGAGTATGTGTTGGCTAGACCTACCTTGGGACACCAGGTACTGCGCATGGAAGAAAGAAGAAAGTAGCTTAATCGTCGATAAATCGCCCAGTCTGGCAACCCTGCCAGGGTTATCAGCGAGTGATAAGCAGGTAGAAAGTCAGTCCTCGCGTTTCGATTGGTCGGCTGTGATATCGAAGAACGCACAGGGTTGTATTAGGCTGTCACAGTCCACTACTTATGAATAGTATTAATACATATCGTTTGGAGAGCACGTATTATTTCAGACAATAAGTCCAGCACAGATACGGATGGGATTGAAAACAATGTCGTATCAAATGAAGAGCGCACGGAAAAAACGATGAATGCCCAAGAACCAAGAATATTAAGGAAAGCGTTTTTTAATTGAAATTCGGGTTATCAGCTATTCTCTCATTATATTCAGCTAGTGAGAAAAACAGTCCCTCCTGATATGTTTTCTTATAATCACGTTTATAGCTAGCCATCAGAAATACCTTTCAGAATTCGAAATGCAAAATCTTTCATCGTTTTTGCCGAGTATATGAATTTTCAAATTCACGTTTTCTATGTGACTGTTAACGATATTCCCGTTCATTCAGGTACCAGAAGATGCAGCTTATTGACAGGAAAAATATTATGTCTACAAATAAATTTGGTAAAAATGGATTGTTTTCATTCCTCCCATGTGCTCTTAAATTGCTTATAATAATAATAGTCCTCCTCGAAATAGAATAAAGAAGAGGCATTTGAGGCATTCTATAGAAACACCTCTTTTCAGTAGTTCCAAGTCCTGCCCTGACCCACTGAAAGTGTATGCCTTTTGTTATTATTTTTAATTATTGAATTGAAGACGGTGTTTGAATGTCTTATTCATTATCCGTTGTGGAATTAGCTCAATTTTACATAGAAGATTGTTGGCTTCTTAATAAAACACGACAACTTTGGATTATTTTTTTATGTTAACCCCCTTGAAAGTGTCTGCCTCATTCATTATCCATTGTAAAATTAGCTCAATTTTACATTAATGATTGTTGGCTTCTGAATAAAACACTTCATTTAGTTAAGAAAAAATAACAACTTTATAAATTTTTTTTTTCATGTTAACCCCCTTGAAAGTGTCTGCCTCATTCATTACCCATTTTAAAATAAGCTCAATTTCACATTAAAGATTGTTGACTTCTGAATAAAACACTTCATTTGGGCCATATTTTTTTGCACCTTTCCTCTATGCGCAGTACCTGGTGTCCCAAGATTGGTCTAGCCAACACACACTCACCTTCACAACTACCCAAGAGATGCATTATAACAAAATTTCAAGGTGCATAAAACACTTCATGAAACGTGCATCAGCAGCTCTCCGACTATTAGGGAATGAAATAAGAATGAAAAATAGACGATTGGCTGCAAACGCTCACCTCGTTTGCGTAATGAGATATTTTCATATTTTGACAAATGAAGTGGCAATTTTTAAAATCCATGGATCACTTTAAATCACTTAGTAACGAAAATGAGAAACAAAAGCATTCATAAATGAAGAATAATTCATTTAGGACATTCATTCGCTATTGAAGTATCAAAATAGTTGTATGATGCATACCTCACAATCCTAACAGAATCTAATTCTTCCCTATCTCAATTATTGATGATTGTGAACACACGTATTGAAACTTTTCCTAGAGTGCAAAAAAAATATCAGTTTGGTGTCAGCGTAATCGATCTCTAAGAAAAGTTTCAACTTTTACACCAAAGGTTTCAATCTCATCGTTTATTTAACACGCCCAGACGGCACTATCATATTGCATGAATATCCTATGCACATCCCAGTGGAATATTGGAATATGCCAGGAATATCCCATATCCCCCAAAACATATGATATGCATATTCCATGGATATTCAAAGTCACCATGAAACTTATTCCAGGAATATGTTTTGATATCCCAAGATATGTTCATGGCATATGCAACAGATATGTTTTCTTGCCCTTAAAATATATGCCAGGAATATATTTTTTGTACTGCATATATGCTATATGCTTTTTTTGACCGGAATAGCAGAAAGAAAATACACATCAAGAATAAAAAATATAGGTGAACAGAAAAATGTTTATTGAAAAAAACTCAAAGAACAGTTAAGTAAATATAGGAACTCTAGATCTATCACCAAGAACTTTGGACTCATCTTCATCAATTCAGTAATGATTCTTTGGTATGCTGGTAGAGTCAAGGACTGCATTATCACGGTATCAGAACTATTTACTGATTCTTCAGCGCTCTGGTCATTCTTTGACGATTCAGAAATTTTCTGCTCTTCAGCAAAATTGTCTCGAGAAATCAACAATGTTTGTTCAGTCAATCTCTTCACTTTTCTCAAAAAACATTTCTTCATTGTGGTACAGTGCGAAACACAGACTGTAGGTGAATGAGTCCCTTTACTTCTCTTTGATCGGACAATATTTATTCTCAAACACTGTGAGGGGGTTGAAAGTGCTACGACACTGAACACACACACCTTTTCACCCAAACAAATTACACTCACTCAAAAATAACTATTAATACAACTATTTTATAATGAGTCAGTCCTCTTGATTACTTCTCTTCGATAATATGAAAAACTTTATTAATTTTTTCACTGTGAAACTGAACTGATAACTGCTAGCGGGAATGCTGATTTAGTTTCAGACTACACCGCTCCGAATGCTCCAGGCTCCTAATTCTAATTTCGCTATTGGTGGAATTTGACACTTGTCATTTTTCAACCAATGGTAAATCTGAAATGAGAAGCTCCGGCGCAACACACAAAATGAATGCTGCGAATTTTTTATCAAAAACACTTACAGTTGACAAGATCACATGTCAATGTCATTTGTCAAAAAAAAACATGAATCTTCGAAACGACCAATCAGCTTTCGATTTCTCAAGCTGCGGCGTAGATGATTCACAGAACTCATATGAGTTCTGTGAGATGATTGAATATCTCAATTGGTTGAAATTACACATCAAAAGTCGTACTTGGAAAATCTAATCATGCTTCAACTTTAATATTTTGTCTACGAACCTTGAAATTCGTACAAGATTCTCTTGCTGATAGTTATGTACCATGAAGTCAAGCAAAGTGCCATTGCACTTTTTGCATGAAAGGTAAAATAGAATTATGTGGTACATAAAATACCACCCCAGTTGCCAGTTGAACTAGGAACAAGGATAAATGAAGAAAAGAAACGAAAACTTCCGGGTTTACATTTTTAATCAACTAGTTTTTTATATAAGTTGAATATGCTACACAAATGCATTTTGAATATTCCCAGAATATTCGAATATCTACCTTTCTGTTCGATATGACATTTGAATATACCAGTAATATTCCATAAGAATATCTGATGGATATTCGTAAAAATATATTCCAGGAATATTTTTCATGGATATTGGACGAAACACATATTTATGGAATATTCCAGAAATATTGCAATATCTACTGGAAAATGGGATGTAGTAGGGATATTCCAGGAATATTGGGTGCCGTCTGGGCGTATTGTCTATATTCAGTCTTCGTCAGAGTATATTTGCAATAAGTTCTATCCTCAATAATATCTTTATGTTAAACAAGTCCATTTCTTCTTTTCCACAAGCACCCTTAAAATATTGAAATTTCAAAATGTTGTGGAAATTTATCTTGCGTTATAGTCTTTATCTTGTCACTTGCTTCTTATCCTTCGAAACGCCGACCAAAATTGTTATTATTTCTGAATGTGAACCTATTCAATGTTAAATAACGATATTTTTTTAATATATTTATTGTTGATGAAATAATAAACTAGTATGATATGAAAACTTATATGCACCACGAGGACAAATAGATGTATATACCCTTGGGCGACATTCAAACCCCAGGGCATAAACATCCACTTACATACCATAACTGATAATAATGGTCTGAAGATCAGCATTGCACTCACGAAAGTAAAGAGATATAAACGTAAAGATAAAATTTGGTGTTGAACAAAAACAAATACCAACAATTCAATAAAGCCAATAGTGAATAAGTATGAAGAATACCATTATCAATGGTATTAGCTAAAATATCTTTATAAACTATGTGGGGATCTTTCAGCAAGCAAGTTGTTCAAGTGCAGATCTTATTTCTGATGGCAGATTATTGAGTTATTGAATACTTATAAACGATGGGATTGGAACCTTTGGTGTGAAACTTGAAAAGAAAAATGAATCGTACATCAAACTGATATTGAATTGGACTGGCCGATAATTGATGAAAATCTATATTCAACAAAAATATCACAGTTTTTTGTACGATTCTCACTAACAATGGGTTTACAAAACCGCGACACGTGTTTCGCTATTCAGTATCTTCAGTTCTGGCGCCCACTTTGTTTCTGCATCATATCAATGATTTGCTCGAGAAAACATCTTGTTCAATACATAGTTTTGCGGACGACAGTACTCTTCATACCAGTTTCTTTTCCAGAGTCCCCATACCAGCTCGAGAAACAAAAATTCAAAGAAACATTCACGTCAATAAAATTAACGACGACTTGGAAAAATGAATAGAATGGGGTAACATGAACTTGGTGGAATTTAATGCTACGAAAACCCAGGCATGTCTCTTCTTAAGAAAAGCCGATCTATCATCATCAAATATTCAGATGCTAGGAGTGACTATTCCTACAAAATCAAGTATCTTTATGCTAGGAATTACGATCAGTGATAATCTCGCCATGGAATACAGTTCTCATGTGTGGAGTTCGGCACCAAAACATTCATTGAGGCTTCTAGATTATATTCATAGAAAGGCAATTCGTCTTGTTGGTGATTCTTCGCTCACAGACTCGCTCACTTCATTGGAACATCGTAGAAGGGTCGGAGACTTGTCCCTCTTCTATAGATACTTTCACGGTCGATGCTCTTCCGAATTGTTATCAATCGTTTCCCCCTTGGCAATATCTACACGAATGACTCGACAAGTACAGAATTCCCACCCCTTTGTTGTGAATTTGGAAACCTGTTGAACCTGTCTTGCTCAGGGATCTTTTTTCAATAGAACAGCTGAGCTTCGGAACTCCTTACCAAAAGAGGTTTTCCCTGAGGCTTCCAAACTTCAGAAATTCAAAGTAAATATCAATTCGTATTTCCTGTCCCTTGATTTAGGCGGTGTTCTTCGAACATTACAGGGCTCCCCTTTCGTGTGAAGCTGCATACAAAAAAAAGTAGGATAATTCACTTATTCTGTTATTGCTGGTAAAGT